>OX359292.1:81846639-83046639 GCA_947179395.2 Pulicaria dysenterica
ATGAATTTGAAACATTATAATATTAAACTTATATATAGAAGTGTATACGAAATTATGCTATTACCCATTAATTAGGTCAAAACAATATTAGATGACTAGCGTATTATATGAAAATATAATAAACTTTGTCTTAATCACCA
This sequence comes from Pulicaria dysenterica, assembly GCA_947179395.2. NCBI lineage: Eukaryota > Viridiplantae > Streptophyta > Magnoliopsida > Asterales > Asteraceae > Pulicaria > Pulicaria dysenterica. The sequence goes on from OX359292.1 coordinate 81,846,780, forward strand.
TTGTATATATATAATCAAGTTTAAAAATTTAAAAATAATACAATTAACTTTTCTAATTACGCAAATAATTATTTTATGTGTCTGTTGTTTATTTACTATTGTATACAATGGACTTTGTCATAACTTCCATAATATATAATAAGTTGCATACAATGTGAGGATTATGAAAATTGGTTGTATTCTTTTTTAAAAAATAAAGTTAATTGTATATAATGGTAACTAAGAGAAAGTTCATAGTATATGTAATGATACAATATGAGTATTATAAAAGTTGTTTGTATTATTTTTGTTTTGTTTTAGTTTGTTATATACATATTAGGTAAAAAAAAGTTAGCATATAATTAATTAACCCATTTGGCAATTTGTATTGTGTGGGGTCAATTTTGTACTCATTATTTGTTTAAAATATTATTATGCTAGTAATTAAAAATGTTACTTATAATTAAAAATATATATTTTGATTATCCTAGCTAGTTTTTACTTTTCATTCCATATGAAATTTGTTACTTAAATCTAAATTCAACATATATGTTCGAATTGAAAGATGATAAAGATATTGAACCATCAGCATCAACCAAGGTCCATACGAAAGCTACAAGCACGAAATGGAGTAGTACGTAGGCCATTATTATTATAAACTTTTTATTATTATTGTTATTAATCAATTAATTTTTTATGCTATGTACGTTTTTACATGATTATCATATTTCATAGTGCGTACAAAGCAATATAATCCATGATCATGTCATCGACTATATATATATGCTTATTTTTAAGCTAAAAGACAAATAAATTCCACCAGATTTTTAACATTTTTTTCCTCATGGCCCATTATACATATATGCATGGTCCTTTTTGATTTATTGATGATATAAATTGACCACGTTGAGTTACCAAATATATTATGGTCAATGAAAATTAATAACACCTAGGTAATGACCCACGTGTACAATCACCTAGTCTTGATATATAAGATAATAAAATCTACTTTAGCCACAACATGGACTCGGCATGTGCACACAAAGAACAAGTAACAACTAAGATGTGGAAAAAACTATCTTAAAGAGTATTTGTGTTTTGCAAGGTAGCTAATCATGCATAATAATCACTAATGAAGCATGTGCATCGCCCAACAAAGAATATGGTTAAATCAAACATATGGTTCACATGACACATTTGTTAGACTCTTGCTACGTAAGTGATAGCATGCATCACCTCGAGATTCAGTCTTAAGATCAATCGACTTGTATGTGTTTCCCTTCAAAATGGTTCTCTCTTGGACGCTTAAACGTACATCACCTCGCAGGCTCCCATGCCATGAGGTTTAATAAAAGGTCTAACAAAAAAGTATCAATCGCGTTAGAGTGACACTAACTATTATAAAACAAGATAGTTACAACACACGACTAATAACCCTTGTAACTCATTTTACGCTCCCATAGCTTGGAACCACAATCATGGTTGACCCCGTTTGAGAATCTCCCACTTGGAGGCTTATCAGCTCAACTGTCATTCAAGAACTTGTAATCTCTGTAACCTTTCTCTCTGTTTCTAGCTCGGCGTCTTCATTCATCACTGATTCTGAAGACCAGCTGAAGCCATGCAAAGCTTCAGCTTATTTGTTGTCACCACCTTAGTAAACATATCTGCAGGATTCTTCGTACCAAGGATCTTTTTCAAGGACAACGCACCACCACTTATCAACTCCCTGATAAAATGATATCTCATCTGAATATGCTTCGTTCTACTATGAAACACTGGATTCTTAGCAAGGTGAACTGCACTCTGATTATCACAATAGAGAACGCTGTCATCCTGTTTCATGCCCAACTCCGACAGAAAATTCTTCAACCAAATAAGCTCTTTACTTGCTTCTGCAATTGCCATATACTCTGCTTCAGTGGTTGAGAGAGCAACACTTTTCTGTAACCTAGACATCCAACTGACTGTTGTTCCACCAACTGTGAACACAAAACCCGTAGTGCTCTTGCCTGAATCTGAACAACCCCCCAAATCTGCATCAGCAAAGCCTTCTAAAATAACATCATTCTTTCTGAAACACAGTGAATTTTTAGAAGTCCCCTTTAAGTAGCGTAACAACCACTTAACCGCCTCCCAATGCTCTTTACCAGGATTAGACATAAACCTGCTTACAACTCCCACTGCATGAGCAATATCTGGCCTGGTGCAAACCATTGCATACATCAAACTGCCAACTGCTGATGCATAAGGAACTTTAGCCATTTCATCTTTGTCTTCATCCGTCTGAGGGCATTGTTTCTTAGATAATTTCAAATGAGTAGCCATAGGTGTGCTCCTGACTCTGGCGTCATTCATCCTAAACTTATCTAAAACTTTCAAAATATATTTTTCTTGAGAAAGCTTTAGAGTACCTCCTGTTCTATCTCTGATAATGCTCATGCCAAGTATCTGTCTTGCAACACCCAAATCTTTCATCTCAAAGTTTTGAGATAACTGTTTCTTTAACTTGTTGATTTCTGCCATATCTGATCCTGCAATCAACATGTCATCAACATATAACAACAGTATTATATAAGAGGATCTGAATTTCTTCAAGTAGCAACAGTGATCCATTTCACATCGTGTGTAACCATTCCTCTGCATAAAACTGTCAAACTTCAAGTACCATTGCCTCGGTGCTTGCTTCAACCCATACAGACTTTTCTTTAATTTGCACACCAGGTTTTCCTTACCAGCAATCTGAAAACCCTCTGGTTGTACCATATAGATGTCTTCATCAAGGTCACCATGTAAGAATGATGTCTTAACATCTAGCTGCTCTAGATGTAAGTTTTCTGCTGCAACGATACTAAGAACCAGTCTGATTGTAGTCATCTTCACAACTGGAAAGAATATCTCATTATAATCAACCCCTCTTTTCTGTTGGAACCCCTTTGCTACCAATCTCGCCTTGTACCGTTTACCGCCATTAGATTCTTCTTTAACCCTGAACACCCATTTACTCTGTAAGGCTTTCTTTCCCGCTGGTAGCTTGACCAAAGACCACGTCTGGTTCTTTTCGAGTGAATTCATCTCATCCCTCATAGCCTTCTCCCACTGTATGGATTCTTTAACTTTCAAGGCCTCTGAATAAGATTCCGGTTCACCATTTTCGGTCAATAGCAAATAGTTTGCTGATGGAGAGTATCTAGCTGGAGGTCTTCTTTCTCTCGTGGATCTTCTCAAAGTGGATGCATCATCACTATCACTGTCATCTGAGCTCCCACTATCACCTGAGCTCCCACTATTTCCAAGTCCCCCACTACTTTCTGAACCCTGACTGGTTTCTGAACTCTCACCATCTTCTGAAAGCTTACTAGAATCTGCAAGGTCTTCATCTGAGTCATCTTCAAACACTACTTGATCTTTCTTTTTGGATTCTCTTATAGTCTTAGAATCTGCTGAAGACTTATCTTTATAAAGTGAGTTTTCATTGAATGTGACATCTCTGCTTCTGACGACCTTTTTAGCCTGATCATCCCAAAACCGATATCCCATCTCATCTGAGCCATAACCAATGAACACACAGTTCTTCGCTTTCACTTCAAGTTTGTCTCTATCAGCTTCTTTGACTTTCACATAAGCATCACAACCAAATACCTTCAAGTGTGAGTGACTGACCTCTTTACCTTGCCATTCATCTTCTGGAATCTTGAACCCTAATGGGATTGAGGGTCCGCGATTTATCAGGTACGCCGCTGCATTAACTGAATCTGCCCAGAACATCTTAGGTAACCCTGCATGCAACCTCATGCTCCTTGCCCGTTCATTCAGAATTCTGTTCATTCTTTCAGCGACACCATTTTGCTGAGGAGTTTCTGGCACTGTTTTGATCATTCTTATCCCATTATCTGCACAAAACTCAACAAACTCCTTGCTGCTGTATTCTCCCCCATTATCAGACTTTAAACATTTAACATGTAGATTAGTTTCATTTTCAACAGCAGCTTTCCATCTCTTAAAGGCAATAAAAACATCAGATTTATTTTTAAGAAAATAAATCCATACCTTTCTAGTAGAATCATCAATGAAAGTGACATAGTACCGTGATCCGCCTATTGATACAACTGATGTAGGCCCATACACGTCAGTATGAATCAGCTCCAACTTCCCAACCTTGGATGACTTTCCAGTCTTCACGAAAGTAACCTTTTTCTGCTTACCAAGAACACATGGCTCACAGAAACCAACTGTCACCTTTTCCAACCCTGGAATTCTACCTTTAAAAACCAACTCCTTCATACCCTTCTCACTTATATGCCCAACTCTTTGGTGCCATAGAGTGGAACTACCTGCATCTTCATCAACAGCTGCGTTTACATTATCAGCCGGTACATCTGCCATGTATAAAGTCCCTCTTTTGTGACCACGGGCAACAACCATATTCCCTTTAACTACTTTCCACTGTCGATCCCCGAAAACTACGTGAAGTCCTTCATCATCCAACTGCCCAACTGAAATTAACATTTTCTTGAGACTAGGAACATACCTCACGTTTTTCAGAGTCCAACTTGTACCAAGGGAAGTTCCGAGAACAACATCTCCAATACCCGTAATATCAAGTTTCTTGTCATCAGCTAGCCGAACCTGACCAGAATATGACCTGAAATTTCGCATCACTTCCTTGCATGGGGTGGCATGGAACGATGTACCCGAATCCATAATCCAGGATTCAACCGAGCACTCAACACTGCAAACTAAAGCGTCTGAGTCATCATCAGCTGCAACATTCATCTCTTTCTGAGTCTTAGGAGCTGTACACTGATTTCTAAAATGCCCACTCTGCTTGCAGTTCCAGCAAGTAATATCATTTCTGTTCTTTGACTGACCCCTCTTCCTCGATTTTGACCTGTTTCTGTTTTGACCTTTGCCCCTGTCAATCTTTCTACCCCTGCCATCAGCACTCGGTAAAGAACTCGATGACTCCCCGGAGTTCCGCCTACGGATATCTTCTCCGAGAATCAAATCCCGAATCCCCTCAAAAGTAAGCTTAGTAGTTCCAGATGAACTACTAACTGCCGTAACCGTGCCAGACCAACTCTCAGGTAAAGACGATAAAAGTAAAAGAGCTTGTACCTCATCATCGAATTTAATGTCAACTGATACTAACCTCGAGAGTATCGAATTAAACTCGTTCACGTGATCAGTAACGCATGCCCCTTCCTTCATCTTCGTATTCACCAACTGTCGGATCAAGAAAACCTTATTTGAAGCCGAAGGTTTTTCGTACATGTTGGATAACGCCTTGATTAATCCAAACGTGGTCCTTTCATTGACGATATTGTACGCAACATTCTTCGCCAACGATAACCTGACCACACCAAGAGCCTGCCTATCCATCAAGTCACAATCTTCCTGCTTCATATCTGCCGGTTTCGTCTCCGATAACGGTAGATGTAACTTTTTCTGATACAAATAATCCTCGATCTGCATCTTCTAGAAACCAAAATCGTGACCGTCAAAATTGTCAATCTTGACCTTCCCGTCTTCTGCCATTGCTTCAACTGAGCCAAACAAATAGTCTGGCTCTGATACCAGTTGTAAGGAAACGCGGAATGGACCCAAGCAATAACCACCACAAATACGAGCAAATAGCAAGACGAAAACAAGAACACGAGAAATTTGCGTGGTTCACTTGATCGATGTGATCAAGCTACGTCCACGGCCGAACTAGAGACTACTTTTATTATCTTTGAGTGCATAAGGTTACAATTACATGAGACCTTTATTTATAGGAGAAAACTAGGATTACCTTCCTAATCCATATCAAATTCTAATCTTGAATCTGCCGAGATATAAACCCACGATGCTTATCCATAATTAATCTTGAATCAAAGCCGTAGGATCAAATAATAAGTCGGCCAACAACCGTAGCATGCATATCTAAACATTAATTTGAATTACGTACATATCTAATCCAAGTTTGAAATTAATTTCAAATCCTTTGGATATATGTCCACGTCATGCTTCATTTAGTTCAAGATATCTTGAATTTGCAATTCTTTCCAACTCCATACATGATAAGTCTCCACACTTAACATGATTCACTTAAAAATACCCAATTCACATAGACCTATGTTAGGTTTTTGGTAGATTTGAGCGAAGTAAATCATAAGACTGAATCATAAGTGATCTTTGGCATTTTCTTGCCTATATGAAAGATTTCTACAAGTGCTTTGAAGGCAAATTAAGTTTAAGGAATCAATATAGACCTTCATAAAAAGATACGAATAAGAACAAGAAAATAACACATTCAAACATGTATGTATCTCTAGCACACACCATCTAAAAGTAAAAGAAATGTAGACCTGTACCAGTATATGATACAATTCTACGGTCATAGCTATGTAACTCAATACAACCTTAATAGGACACTTACATAGGTGTCGCTATCACTGTTTAACGGATCTAAATGAGGCTACACAGATATATAGTTGACGTGGAATGTGTTGCTACTTGAAGAATTAACTTCTTTAACAAGGTATAATTATAATATACGTATATATCATAGTACTCTTAAGATTGGCTAATATTATAAAAGGACATTCTAAGTATTATACGTTAATACGTACCTATCTTGTTTTGAGTCGAACCAACAATTTCAACATTATCCATAATCCAATGAATTGGAACAATATCCATATGAGCCATAGGCAAGCAAAAGGTGGAAAGGGAATCATTTTTGAAGTGCAAAAGCTACGAGAGGTCTCGTGGGAACCATGCAATTGTGGGGGGACCCAAGTGTAATTATTTAAATAAAAAGATAAGAGACATTGAGCCCATTGAGCCAATGAAATTATATCTCACAGATTCCCTTGGTCGATGATTCTTCCTCAAGGACCCCGATCTACATTCTTCCTTTCTTATACACCAATAAATAAATGATTTAAAAAGGAATAATTTTTTTTGAAAATATTTTATCTAAAAAAAGTATGCTGTACGCATCTTGGTTTATGAAAAAAAAAATATTGTAATTGAAAAGAATTTTTAACTGTTCACATCCTAGATTATCAATCACAATCATTCTTGGATCAGCTAGAAACTAAGACGTAAAACAATAATGGAAAAGTTTAACGTCTTAACCAACATATACTAAGAAAAACTCGACCTGTCTTCAAAAGCATGGTCATGGTGATTAATGACAATAGAGCTCAATTGAAAAGGAAAGGACTCGAGAACATACATGGAGCACCAACATGATACCGGTGACTCAGTGCTAGAGAGTAAAAGAATAACATCAAATATGTTCAAAAGCCGAAAATTATAAAAGGTTCGTCGAGGATTCCCTAAGCTAAAGCTGGTAGATCTTCAAGGGTAGGTGAAAAGCCATAAGTCGTTGGTGATGACAATTATATGATGATGACAAAGCGTTGAGTATAGGCAAGTGACAAGAAAAGAGAGGTCAAAAGCCAAAAAGACGATTAAGGTTTTGTGAATCTTTTATAAAAGATTTATATAAGTTAAAATTGTAATTCTAACAGAATCTCGTATGACATATGTCAATGCAAATTAAATTTTCAAAGAAACATGGTTTAACCTAACATTATAATTGTTTTTGACTAAATAGTTGATCTAATAAAGGAACAAATTAACTAAACCATCTTAGATTGTTGTTCACTTTCCCAAATGTAGAATTAGTTATATTCTATTTTAGCTCTACTTAATGAATGATGATATCATTGACGTGTGGGACATACGATCATGTACCTTTTGTCACATAAGTGATGTTTTCCATAGGCATATGATATTAGTTAATAAGAGTTCTAACAAATGAAGTATGTTTATGACTAATCTACTTTCACATTTAAGATTAAAAAAATGATATGTTCTTTTGATATTTTTATTTTATTTTATCTCTTACTTATCACAAGATGACATATAAAATCTACTAATTCTTCTTTCTCGTCTCCTTCATTGATTTTCAAAGATAAAGTAAAACCACTTGGGCTAAAAATCTCCCCACAAATCTGTAGCTTATACTTTGTAATGCACTTCCAAATTTTAAAGAAGAGCTTAATTACGTAGAAAATGGCAACACATGTCCAAACTAATTAGTCGGTAGGTGTATCTCCTTAAGCGAATCACATCATCGACTAGGGGTAGGAGAGATATTTGATCTATAAGTAAAATTTGAGCTTACAAACACTATTCTTTTTGTCATAACTAGGAATAAAAAATAATCTTTATAATTTTATATGAACAATCCGTCTTGGTAATCAGCATAAAATTCTTTTAGCTTTTAGTTTTATTACCCAAAATTCGTTTATACATGCAACGTCAATACCCGATTTATTTTTTTTGAAGTTAGTTATTAGTAATAAAGTTTTATAAGTGAACTTTTATGTCATTAGAACTTAATTAAAGAGAATAATATTGTCCACTCTATTTATGTTTAAACTAAAAAGAAGGGGTGAATTAAAATGTACTAGCATTGCACCCGCGCAATGCGGCTGCAATGACAATAGTTTGTGTTCGACAATATGTGATTAAAAGTAGGATATCGTATGTGTGAAATACGGTGTTAGTCAACTTATTCATGTTTTTCTCCTTTTTCTGATTTCTTTGTTTTTCTACAATCAACCATTTTATTGTTTATAACAAATAGTTTTCGAAAAATAATTAAAAATAAATTATTAAATAATTAGAAACAAAGATACTATAGCCTTAAAAATATATTGATGTAAGTAATTTAGCCAAAATTTAGAAAAAACTAAAAAGTTATGATGTTTAATGATTTATTGTAGTAATAGTTTTCTTAAATTAATTAAGATAATTAAGATAATAATTCGTTAAGCTATTACTTTCTTTAAGAAAATTAAATACTTTATAATATATTTGTGGATATGTAACCACGTGAATGTATGTCGAGCTAAAATTGGGGAAAGATTGGGAGAAGGTTCGTGCGCTGTTAGAATCTAATTCCCTCCCCATCTGACATTTTACATATGACCACCTTTCACTTTTTCTTTTTCTCTTTTCTTCACAACTTTTTTTTTCTTATTATTATTATGCACTTATCTTCAAAAAAGAATCTTGTTTACTCTGTTATTATATTTTCACTTGCTGGTAGCAACTTATTTATGTTCCCTTTTAGATTAAGTCTTTTTTAATATCTGGTTTATTAGAAAAGAGTATAAAGTTTCTAAGTGTGATTGTGTGAAACAAATATTAATCAAAAAGTCCTAAGTTTCATGCTAAGTAAAGAACGCGTTACACATCAAATAAATTGTCCACGTTTCTAAATTTCTTTAGACTCTATGGAAACTTCGAGCGATAGCAATGGACAGTGTGTTGTGCAAGCCACTACTAATTACATCCTGGTCAAAAAAGGAAACCACTTCATCACTGTGTGTTGATGGCATGTTACTGTATTCTTCATAGATCTAGTAGAGAAGAGTGTAGTAAAAAGGATAATTTATAAGGTTTTTTTCTTTTTTTTCTGATTTTTCAGCGGTAGTTAATATATTGGGTAGTAGGTAGATTTTATAGTTTATGTTAGATAACATAACTCATTCACTAATTACATTTCATAAGAGCGTATAAATATAGTACAAATGGTAAAACTTAAAGGGTTTGGGCCCTAATTTAACTAAGGGGGTGTTTGTTTGCCTCTTAATGGGGCCATTCAGCACCCTATTGCAGAATCGGTCAGATTAAGCATGTTTGGTTATGTAAACTAAAGCCTCTGAATGATTTTGACGCCTCTGACCGATTCCACAAAGGAGATGAGGCTAAACCATTCAGCATCTCAATTTTTACCATCCTACCCTCTCATTCAACATGATCTGAAAACCTATCAGCGTATGATTATCTCTCCAAAGCAAGATTTTGCACCTCAGATTCTTGTATTATATCTCTCGCTGATTCCGTGTTTTGCAGCAAAGATGGTTTCTAGGGTTCGATTTTGCCCATGTCCTACGATTTCTTGTTTCTGCCATTCTTAGGGGTCGATTGGTGCTCTACAATTTTTTGTTACGTGATATCTTGGGATTGGTTTTGATTGTTTATGTTACCTTCATTTTTCTGGTCCATTACTCCAACGATTGAATCGATTTCTACACTGCTGATGGTTGCTTTAGTTCGATTGTGATTGTTCACATTTGCTTCGTTTCCTACTCATGCTCAATTGCTTCAAACTGAATCTTGCTCCACCATTCCAAACGGTTCAATCCAATTTATGCTTGCTTCGTTTCTTGTTCCACTGCTCCAGATTGTTCAATGTCGAAGTTCTCATACTTATGTGTATGCCTCAGTACCTCACCGGTGAAGTATATGCTTCAATTGCAAGCAGTAGCAAGGTTTTAAATGAAGTTTATTCATCGATTATTGTGTTTGACTATTCATGTTGATGTGTGTGGTTTATGACCACATAAGTTTATGTGATGTGTTTCATTTATAACCACATGAGCTTATTAATCCATTTATGTTGCATTAGAAATGTGAATATTGTTTTATTACCTGATAACTTTTTTAATATCCCATCTATACGGTTTAATTCCTATGTGTTTGTTTTATACTAATTAATCATACTCAAGGTTAATATGGTAATTTTCTATTATTCAGACCGGATATAAGAAGTATTATCAAACACTCTTTTTTATTCAGAACCATAATCATTCAGAGCCTCTAAATTGTTCAGACTCTAGAACCATTCAGTGCTAAACCATTCTATTTTAACAAACAGCACCTAAGTGGGCTAGACTACATCTATATACTAACACTCCCCGCAGTTTGAGCGGAGGTGAAAACAAAGACTCAAACGATATAAATGGTAAAACCCTAAAGGGCTTGGACCCCAATCTAACTAAGTGGACTAGGCTACATCTATATACTAACACTTTAGTATTGTGGGAAGTGATGACCACTACATTAATTACTATGTGATGTGTTGAGTGACAAGATTGAAAAGCTAACATTGTGGTGTGATAGGAATGTGAGGTGTGAAGGTTATCTTTACTCTTAGAGAGAAAAGAATGCGAGGATGTTTAATGGTGTGGTGGGCGGGACACAGTGTGATGAAGGAGGTTGGCTATACCATTATAGAGTGTAGGTGGTGTAGGGTGGTGATCATCACACTAAAATAGTTAACGTTGTCATTTTTTAAAATTATTTTTTATTTCTTTTAACTGTGAAATAAAATTAGTAATGCATGTGTCCTCAAAGTTTGATATAGTAATAAGTAGTGACTTGAGAATTGAGTCATGAATTAAGTGATGGGATTACATGAGTGTAAGGACTTTGATTAATTCCATGTCAATCATTTATGTTTGGGACCGAGAAATTTAAACGACAAGAATTTAACCTTTATTTTCTTTTGAATGCTATACGGGGATAATAATTTGCTTCACTAGATCAATTTCTTGTTCTTTTTCTTGAATTTAGTGTGATATTATTTATATAAAAAAGATCAACAAATATACGTCAAAGCCGAAAGCCAAAGTGCCAAACAAGTCGTCTTTTGTCATTCCAACATGTTATTATTTAACTGTTTTAGTGTGTTAAAAATATGTAAAATAAGACCCGTTAACCTGTGAATGTTTCGCTAACCCGTGAATAACCCATAACCCGTTTTTAAACAGGTTACACGGGTCATGTGGTGTTTTAACATATAAGGGTTCGTACTTCGTAGCACACATCTTAACATGAATAATTATACGAATTATGTTTATGTCATGATTCGTCAACGCATACACGACATGATTATTGTCACCTCTAAAAGAGGCTAGAGACCCTTGGTTTGGATGCAGTGAAAGGATGAGAGGGGGATTCTGGGAGGGATTGTGAGGTGGTCAGGATGGTCTTAACCTAAGTTTTCAAAGTGCCTCTCAGTTCTTCCAAGTTGTTTGGAAACATTGATTTAGGTAAAATAATAATAATAGTCACATATGAATAATTTGTTTTGATAAAAATTAATATTATAATTTATATTTTGACCTTTATTAATCAAAATTTATAATTAAAAATACGTACTAAACAATGTTATCAAATTTTTAATAAATCTTTTTTTATTTCAATATTTAAATAAGATATAAAAAAAGTGGTCAGCAAAAAAATCATAATAAAAAAAACTCAAGACTTAAAATTTATTGATGAATTCAAATATCTTCTGTTAATATCTTCTCTTATAATCATTTAATTTAAATTACAGACTAAAGCTCATCAAAATATTTAGACAATTTTAACCCGTTATTTAATTTATATTAACATTATTCCTTAATTAGTTAATCCTAAATATTCACCTTAAACTTCAAATGACTATATATCAAAAGATTATTCAAATTTAATTTTAATATGAAATAATACATGAGATAAATAAAGTATTTTACTTTAATTCAAAAAATAATGTAATTATGTAAATACTAGTTTATTGCCCCATGTAAAAACACGGGGATGTTTAAAAAAAGTATAAAATTTGATAGTATGAAATTATAAGAGGTATAGTAAAATAAGTGTAATAGTGTTTCAGAAATGTTTTGAGATATTAAAATTTTCAGATAAAAATAATAAAATATCATCAAAAATTTACATATGTCAGAATTTGTAACAAAAACAATAACTAAATTTTTTTGAAGTACTACTATTAATGGTAACAAAAAAATAAAAATATACTAATTTTTAAAAAGTGTCATATTACAATAATATTTATACCAAAACGTAGATAAAAATGAGACGATCGTAAATATATAATTATTTTTTCTCTAAACAACATGTATCACAAGTTACTAAACATAATTTATAAACACCATATAATTAATTACATTAATATACAATTTTTATAAAACTCCCTCACATTTTTTTAAAAACTCCATGTTTTATAAAACCCCCTTATAATTTTCATTCAGGCCCCTCCCAATTAATTTAGATTTGGAATTCCATGCTTATTAATCTTTCTTAAATTGTTTTTGAAATTGAATAATTTTGAAATTGAAGGTTGTGATTGGTTGATTGAGTTTCAATTTATGGTTATTTTAGGAAAATTTGCATGTATTTTATATATAGATCTAGACTAGACTAGATATAGATAGATATAGATATTACATTATTGTAGAAAATTTTTACATGTTAACATATTAAAAATGTACTCATAGTTCATTTAGATAATGTTTATCTTAATCTATAAAGCTTATTTCTTAACTCTATCTATAAAGATTATCTCGAATCTATTATCTTCGAAGGGTTAATATAAAACATTGGTATAAAATCGTTTCATTTAAGGGTTAATATAATTTTATTGTACCAATGGAGGGTTAGTGTTGTTTGATTTCCCATTCTATGTCTTATAGTGGGTTGGGTGCTTTTTGTAAGTCTGTAAGTTTTTGAAAATCTTCATATTATAATAAAATTGTTGTCTTTCGGAAAAAATATAGATAAAAAGCTAATTAAGATAAAATATATTATACAATTTTAGCCGTTCATTTAAATATTTTATTATAATTATAATATCTTCACCATCCATTAACTTCAATTTAAAAAATCAATTTTAACTTTTAAAAATCAATTAATCTAAACTAAAACAAATTAAATCTAAAACACACGAACCCCTTTTTAACCCATTTGTGTCGACTCATCCGCCTAAAATTATCCCAACATTCCAAAATCTTATGCTTAAAATTACACATGCAAATATTTAATTTAATTTCATAAATCTTTTATAAATAATAATTAATAATTAATAATAATAATAAAATAACATAAATAAAATCTATTAAATAATTATATCCTTTAGATTAGCTAAAATAATCTTTTAATTTAATATAAAATAAAAAACTAATATGTAAAAATTAGTTGAATGATCTTAACTCTTAATTTAATAAAATTAATTTAATTGCTTAATTTTGATCATTTATTAATTAAAATTTAAATTCAAAATTTTAACTTTTCTAAGGAAAGTTGAATCAAGTTATTAGAGAAATCTCATATATGCTCTTTTTAAACCTTGAAATAATATATTTATTCACCTAATTTACAAATCTCATATTAATTCTTTATATATTTTAAAATATCATATTTAACCTAATTTTTTGTTTTATCAATTTAAAAAAAATTATAATTATTTTAAGTTGATTCTAATTATAGCAATATATATTTGACCTTATTGTCATATGTGTAACAATGATGACCGGTAGGTTGTACAAGAAATACAATCATATATTTTTGTATCAAATACATGTTTCTTCCGTCACATCTGCACTCGACCTCATGTCGACACTTTTACCGCTCGTCTAGATATTGACATCGTTTATCGTCATTTCTTTTATGTTTTATAATTATTTAATACCTTTTTATAGATGTTTAATATTTATGATTTTATTAAACCAGCCCGTGTATCAAATGAGCAACAAATTAGTATTCAGTATTATCATCAATAATATTAATAAAATACTAACATTAATCATAATTATATTGCATCAAAGTCATCTTTCTTCTGGTTCCTAGTTCCTTCTGTTTCTAAATTCTCTATATCGTTGTCTCATCAATAAGCGTAGATTAATAGAGATGACTTTTGCGTCGGTCAAACTGTATCTCATTCTTGATGTATTATTTATATGTCATCATCCACGTAGCACACAGAACGCTTAACTAATCATTAAAATAATTTTAACCTTCGCGATCTAAAACCATTAGTTCTACACCTTTGATCCATACCTCTATATTTAATCAACTATCAGTTATTAATACATTTTCTTCCAATCCGCAGTTAACCCCTTAAAGTTGTAAAACCTAATCGACTTAACCCTAAATAGCCCACAAATTATTAAGCCAGTTAAATCAAATAATCAGTCTTTAGTATTCTCGAAACTCAAAGCCCTTTACAACTAATTGCAACTTAGCGCATGTTTGTGCCAAAATCCAAATCTCAAGCCCGTCATGTGGGCTCGATCATAAGTTTAATTAATTAACATGTTTGTCACTTTGTTGTGTAAGGCCGAGAACAGTAACGAGAACTTGTGATGCAGAGCTTTTGCGGCCCATGTGTTTGAATTGAAGAAAGTACATGGGTCAAGACTCAATAAGGCCCTTTTTGTTTCACGATTTCGTACACTTAACTGGATGGGCCCAATTCCAAGATTACGACCCATAGGCAGACCCATTTCCCTTTTATTGAAAAGTTTAGAAACAAACAAATTGGGCTTTAGGCCCATTCAACTTAAGGTGCTAGACTGCTAGCCGATGTCTCAAATGAAAAAAACATGCTCTATCTTTATCTATACTATATTACTAGTTTATTGACCCGTGCACGCACGGATATTTCGGAAGTGTATTTAAGATATTAAAATTTTCAAATAAAAATAATGCAGTAAATGAAACATCACCTTTGTGATGAGAATATACTAATTTCAAAAAAGTGTCATATTACTATAAAATTTATACCAAAACGTAAATAAAAATGAGACGGTCGTAAATATATTATTATTTTTTCTCTAAATAAAATATATCACAAGTTACTAAACATAACTTATAAATAACTTATAATTAATTACATTAATATGCCTTTCAAAAAAAAATTAATTACATTAATATACAATTTTTATAAAACACCCTCACATTTTCTTAAAACCCCCTCATATGTTTTATAAAACCCCCTCACAGTTTTCATCTAACCCCTCATTAAAATTGAATTTAAATTCTTTTATCACGATTTTTAATCCACTGTTTTTAACTTTCCAAAATTGTTTTGAAAATTGAATAATTTTGAAATTGAAGGTTGTGATTGGTTAATTAATACTCAATTTATGATTATTTTTGAAAAATTTTGCATGCCTTTTATATATAGATATAGATTAAATATTTAGCTATATTTTTTAAATTCTTTAATTTCAAGTAATTTAAAATTTTATACTATCTTATAAAGAATTTTAGACTTTTGCTTAATCTCTTTAATTTTAAGTAATTTAAATTACTAAATTACCCCTCATATAAGCTAAATTGAAACTATTATATGAAGTAACTATTAAATAGAGTTAATAAGATTCTTACATTCTATTTTAATAATTAAACCTTTCATATTAAAAAAAATTAAGCCAATACAAGTTAACTTTAATTATTAAAAAATATTTTCATAACCAAACCTTTTATTTTAAATATTCTATCATGTAATAAATTAATATAATTATCAAAAAAATGTGTACAATAGAACTCATAAACTTGAATAATCTATTATCAAATTTTAAACATATATTTATAATTTTTTTTGAATAGATAATATAATCAATAGTTTCAAATTAGTTTACTCAATTTCTTTAATCTCTTAATTTTAAATAGTTTCAAATTACTAATTTACACATTGTATCATGCAATTTACCCTATTTTATAAGTAGAGACATTGTTTCTTATTTAATTATTTTCAAAGTTTATATTAAAAATAATAAAAGAGGTGATTGCGAACAGAAAAACAAATAGAATGAAAAAAAAAGATAAAGAAAATAAAAATGTTATGAAAGTAAAATTATTTGTTGTCACTGTATTACGTGTATACCGAAAATTAGACAAGTTATCGAGTAGAAACTATTTAATACCGGCGAGTTCCATGCTAGTCGTAAATATATAGGTTGGAGTATATACATATACGAATGGGTTATCATTCTTAATTGAAGTATATCAATTGAAAAATATGATTTATTGTTGGATTAAATTGTAGCCAAAGTTACCACTGTTAAATTGGGAAATTAGATAACTTTTATAAGAAAAGTCAATTGAAAATAATAAGAAAATCTTATAAACCATAAAACAGGATAATATTGTTTTAACTAATTACACTTTCACCTAAATGGATATTAATAAGAACCTCAAACTAAACGAAATATTATTCGATTTAGTTTTTATCAGTAGCAACCATGGTTCCATCCAATCCGCTATGAATACTTTCAACAGGTATTAAATCAAATTCAATACTCGCAAACCATTGATATTTGAAAGATGAACTATTGAACTCCGAAAAAACAACCCCGACGCTCCAACTCCTTTAGTTAGGGGTGAGCATCGAAACCAGAAACCAAAAACAATCCATTAAAATGACAAAACCGAACCAATAAAACTAAAACCATTTCAAAATCGACGGTTTGGCTTTAAATATTGAAAAACCCGATAGGTTTGGTTCGTTTTCGGTTTTAACTAGAAACCGACCAACTAATATTCAATATAATATATATATATATAGGAAAACGTTCATGCGAGAACCATTCTTAGTGCGGGAACCGCGAGAACCAATCTGAGCCGTCCAATTCCCCCTCTTTCAATGTCATTGCCCACCCATGAATTCCTCACATGCACCCTGCCACACTCTATCCCTCCACGCTCACCATCCATGAAACTTCCCATATCCAAGGAACGACTAAGATTGGTTCTCGCACTAACAACGGTTCTCGCATGAACCCTCCCCTATATATATATATATATATATATATATATAGACAAAAGTTCATGCGAGAACTGTTTGTTGGTGCATACATAGTCATACATTTAAAAGTGCACTCCTTGTTTTGATGATGATGAAAATATTAACATGTGATACTATTGCTTATCAAAATTATTCATATTTCATATCTATATTCTTCAATGCTAACAAACCTCAAATTGATGATTAAGTGAAGATCAAACAAGTGAAGACTTTAAATCAACAAGAAATAAGATAACAAGATCAAAAGAAAAAGTCAACCACTCACGGTCTACCCCACGGTCGAGCGTGAGTCAACCGTCGCTGAAAAATCGGCTCGCTTGAAGTAAACGGATCTCGTACTCGACAATTGAAGATGTCATCTTAAAAGTCGTTGTCGTAGATATCTTACAAGAAAACGTTCAAATTATATAAGCTCACAAAATAAATAATTGAACATGTTTAAGTTTTTATAAAATAATCTTTATAAAAACTTTTATAAAAATTGATAATTTTTTTATAAAATTCACAAGCTTGGTTGAATTAATACAAAACTTCTTATTTTGGCAAATCTCAAACATAATACATCTTTGAAACAATACAACACCATATTTAGCAAAGGAATCTCTCAAAGAAGAAAAATTCCAACATGTTTTTTATATTGGTTTTCAAAGTTTTATTTTTGTGTTAAAATTCAAACTTAAGAAGTATGGAATCAACCTAACTTTTGCCAAGCTCTTTTTCAGTGAATTTTTATGGTAAAATTGATTTGTGTATGGTTTTGGTAAAAGCCCAACGTCTATATTTGAAAGGCTAAAAAATGCTCCAGTAGGCTGACGGTTTTATCCACGGTCGACCGTGGATCGACCGTGAGATGTCTGGACACTTTTTGAGCTTACTTCTTTTTCATTATTTAAACCAACTCAAACCTCATTCATTACTAACCTCTTGCACAGCAAAAACACATAATACATATTCTTATCTTGTGAGCTCATATTCTTTGATAATTCATCTATCATTCAAGATCAAGAATCAAGCAAGAGCAAAGCTTTCAAAGCTTAAACACTACATCATCTTTCTACATATTTTTTAATAGTGTAAGGATCAACTCTAGCCTTTCTAATTAGAGTGAAGTAAGGATCATCTCTAGCCTTTAGAATTAGAGAGAAGTGAGGATTAACTCTAGCTAACATAATTAGAGTGAAGTTAGACTTATCTTAGCCTTGTTTGCAAGAAAGAAGATTATTTCTTGTAAGCTAAAGAGAGAAGGTGTAAAGGTTTATCTCTACCTTCAAAGAGAGAAGTTTTAGTGGAGCAAACTCTTGGTAGGTGATGCCAAGGAGTGGATGTAGTGCAAGTTTGTTAACACTTGCATGAACCACTATAAATCTCTTGTCTACTCTTGGTGATATCTCTCTATCTCTACTCTCTTTAAATTCTTACAAATATTTGTTGTGTTGCTATAAACTTCAAGATTAATTCTTATAACACAACTTACTAATTTTTATAAGTGTAAAAATTGGTAAACTAAGTAAAAGAACTTATTCACCCCCCCCCCTCTAGGTTCCAACACCGTTGTTAGTGCGAGAACCGCGAAAACCAATCTAAGTCGTCCAATTTCCCCTCCTTCAATGTCATTGCCCACCCATGAATTCCTCACATGCACCCTGCCACACCCTATCCCTCCACGCTCTCCATCCATGATACTTCCCATATCCACGGAACGGCTGAGATTGGTTCTCGCGGTTCTCGCACTAAAAACGGTTCTCGCATGAACCCTCCCCTATATATATATAGAGGTAGGATCAAATGAGAACATTTCTTATCTTGAGAATGATGAGAACAAATATTACCCTTTAGATCAAACAAATCAATGAATAATAATTTTTCTTTACTTTTTTATTTTCTTTAATTACAAATTACTCTTAAAAGGGTATTTTAGACACAAAGAAAAAAATCTCTCCCCTATTTATGATTTGTACAATCCTTACCAAAATTATACCAAATCTTTAGCCATTTTCTTTAAATATTAGCCTTCCACGTTTTCAATATTAAAGCAAGAGTTTGCAATGTTGAATCTATATAATAATTTATACTTTGGTGGTGCAGTATAGGTTTTTCATATATATCTTTTTTTATTGCCTTTCAATAAATAATTTATACATAGGGAATTAAATTCTAAAGCGTAAAAATTTTTAGAAGAAAACTAATGAATGATGGGTGTATGGATGGATAATAGATATTATATATTTTGATTACATTTTTGGGGATGCATATGTTTTGCGGTTCTGCATCTTCATTTATATATATTTGTATGCATCTTGGATGTTGATTTTGTATTTGATTTACCTATTAAGAGTTACTATTCACGTCCGTATCTATAAAAGGATTCAAGAACTATTTTCCTGCATGTGTTCTATGGTTTGAAAGTGGCCGGTTGCATCTATTTTATTTTCATTTTATTGCGTTTTATATGGTAGTAACGTGAATCTTATTTGTATTTTTTTTATGGATGCAAGAAGCAATTGTTTTATGGTTTGGAAAAAAATTGCATCTAAAATCTTCAAGTGCGTCTATTGGGGTTGCATCTGATTTGCATACCGAAACATATCAAAACTAGTATCAAATTAAAGAGAATTTAAATACAAATTTAATGGTATAATTATTTTTATAATATAATTATATATGTGAAATATGTGTTGTTTTTAAAACCAATGAGGTAATAAAAATGTTATATGAGGAAAGTTCTTAGGAGTGAGAGAGAGAGAGAGAGTGTGTGTGTGTGTATGTGGAAGAAGATTCAAAATTCATATTTTATCATTTTTAATGATTGGTTGATATGTGTTCTTACCGTTCTTCAATTAAGGGGTGTTCTCACATGATCTCTCATATATATATATATATATATATATATATATATATATATATATATATATATATATATATATATATATATATATATAATTTTAAAGTTAATAAATATAAGTCAATGAACCTGATTAAATATTTTAAGGTCCAATTACTAAGATCAATAACCTTTCATTCAATTTGTCGTTTACCTCTTTTTAGATTGACGTTTTTAATATGAGTGTATGATTCAAAATCCGTTTATATTTTGAATATTTGGGCTAAAATGGTATTTGATGTTAAAATATGTTATTAGATTTTGAATTGATATATTGTTGTTGAAATTGGTTTATAATGCTGGAAAAATAAATGTTAGCTAAGGAAATTATATAACTATAATAAATTCTCACATATCTTGTTCGCCCTTCAAATTGAGTCTGGCATTCAATAAACTCAACCATTATACATCGAGTGAGCTGAGTTCTAGCGACTGTTACGGCTTCATAGTATTATCCTAGTTCGATTCAACCAATGATTAGGACAACCATTTGCAAAATTTAATTAGACATCCAGGAGGCGTCTCGTGTATTTATAAGGCCCTCTATGACGAGAAAAAATGGGTTTTTTTTACACACACACATTTACGAGGGTAAATCATCTGTAAATATAGAATCTAAAGACCAAATCTCAGTCAATCATTTATGAGGGTAAATTAGGACTTTAACTTTACTCACGCAACTCACATATGTCTGCATCTACCAAATTGTTTATTCTTCAAAAACACGGGGGAAGCGTTGCAATAAAATAATAAAAACAGCAACACCCACAACATAAAATACATACTGTACAACAAAGACAGTATATCGTTTCGTGTTACAAAAAGAGATACAAAATATGGTTCATCGTTTCAAAACAACTACGAAAAGGAGTTAAGGTGTGGAATTAACACAAAGCTAAGTGAATGGAGGTTAAAACCACAAACAACAATAGCATAACCAAAATGATTACAACAGAAACAGATAATCAGACCAACCAGAGAACCAGCGGTTCTGCGCAGAACCTTTAACCAAATGCCGGCCAAAGCATATGTATTATTGATAGTCATTTGCTACTTGACACAGTTAAAACCTTTCTGTTGAAACAAATGCTTCAGAAGATCTATAAAAACTGTTCAACCAATAGCAAACTAGCCCAGCCCAATTTCACGAATAGCTAACCTCTATCAAATACCATGTACACATGATCATGCCATGTGCACATATCATGGACTCAATGAATAATCAACATGTAGCCAGTCAATCAGTTATTATCAGACTAAATAGTCTAACAAAACATCAATAATGCGAATCCATGCAACCATAACAATTACAACTAATACCACCCATGAGTTAACTTTCACTCACCTTGTTTTTAAACTTCGACCCACTCAGTTATCTAACTACTGAGTCTTTGCGTTTCTTGAGAACAAAAAAACACCGAAACCAGTTCTCAGTTCATAAACACACACACACACACACACACACACATATATATATATATAATAATCTTCAATAACATGTTAGAATCACATATAATAGGCATATATGGCATGCACACTATCGAACTAGGAAACAAAATTCAAAAACCCTAAAATCAGCGACGCGTCCCGACGGACACACATGACTCAAAAGTCAAAATTGGGACATACAAGTCGAATTTCACACTCCTAATAGGGTATTAGACTTACAAAAGTCGAATATGGTCTCCATGTCTAATCAGGATTCAATAAGTCGAATATGGCCTAATCGAATGATATGATGCAAGTCGAATTACACATCGATCAATATAAGTCAATATGCTATGAAACACACAAGTCGAATGGGAGGACATCAAATGGGCCAAGTCGAATTGGGCTAAAGTCGAAACCCCCAAGTCGAATCCCCCCTACGCAAACAATCTTCTTCCCTGTTCTTCTCTGTAGAAAACCAAACCTCACAAACACAAACTTTGATTACTGAAAATCAACCTAAAACATTTCTAAATTACAAACAACATCAAATATCATCATATATCATGTAAATGATCATAAAAAACAAGTTAGAAATAATTAAAATCATCAAATCATCAAATCATCAAACCCATATATTCAAGTTTCAAGAACTCCATTATTGGTGTTCTAATATTCTTACATGAAAACTCAATAAAAATCCACTCAAAACTTCATGAATCTTCATAATAATCAACAAGGAACAGACATATACCTTTGTTTTGAATTATCACACACTAAATCAAGACTTTGAATATTCAAGTTTGGCTAGCTTGTGCTTGTTCTTGCTTTTTCTTCAATACACACATACACACATAAAAGAATGAAAAGAAACTTCACTTTGAAGTATTGGTCATGGTTAAGGTGGCTGGGAGATGATAAATATCCAAACACAGAATAAGATACTGCTTTCTAACATACGGTTGATCAAACAAACAATCAATCTCAGTTAGTTACCAACTAACGAGGTATTATTCGGAACCCTCATTTTAAAACGAATTCAATTATATAATAAACACATGCTACATATAACATATACTTTATCGCTTATAACATGCGGCTCGATTTAATTTTGAATAATCACAAACGATTATAAATAAACACACATAAACGAATGTTAAACACTCATACCGATAACGAAACTACTAGGCCCGATTCGAGGGTGTTGCATAAATAAACTCTTTGTAAGGAATAATTTCCAAGATATCATTCTCTATAGCTATGATTGTCAATTCATTAACTATTTCTTGTGACATATTAGACCATAAGTAAGACTTTAACAAATTAAGTTAAAAAAAACTTGTATATGCAGATGTCAACGTTAATAAAATAGTCGACAAGACTCTACATGTAATAATTGTATTTGACAAACAATAAAATTGTAATAGATATTTTAACACAGTGTTAGGTTTGATAGCTTCACCGTGTAAAAATATGTCAAACAATAAAGTTTATATGCACCAAGCTTTGATCCATCATACTTTAGTGAAACTTCAATACGAGTACACTATGACTTAGGATCTTTGTCATCAAATTTAAATCCATGGTATGTATTTTTAGCTCATACAATAATTATTTTAAATACGGGATTCCTAGTATTTCTATTTTCATAAGTGGACTTTAAAAAATTATAACATTATATGTATATATAATTTGTATAAAAAATTTCGGGCCATGTGAAACATGTGTTATGGATGGTCTCATCTCTTACACTTACTTAAAGACATATAAGGCATACAAATTGATAGCTTTTCTTTGATTGAAACCATAATAAGCTTCCAAAATCAACTATGGATCATCCAAGTCCATCCATGAAATTGACCATGTCGCATAGCAACTTAAATTACAATGAGACGAGATACTTAGAGGGCGTTTGGTTCGTGGTAATTTCGTGGGATTTCATTGAAATGAGATTTAAAATCCCTCCAAATCATGTGTTTGGTTTGCAAAATGGACATGAGATTCAAATTCCCAGGATTCTTTAGAATCCCATATATGAGGTATTTTTCAATCCCTCCATCCACCTTGGTATTTTGAAAACCCTCAATTGAGGTATTTGTTCCAGCGACTCTCCGGCTACGAGTCCGGCGAACCACCGTCGTCGTCGTTTGCTACGGTTACATAAACCATCACCGTCGTCGTCGTTCGCGTCAAGCCACCACCGTCGTTCGCGTCAACAACCACCGTCGTCGTCATTTCCCTAGTTGTCGCGTTCTTCGTTTCCCCTTCGAAAACCCTAGCCGTCGTTTCCCCTTCGAAAACCCTAGCCGCTTTCGTCGTTTCCCTAGATGTCACCTTCGTCGCTGATAGAAACCCTAGCCGCCGCCTTCGTTGCCTACTCGTGGTTCGCCGGCTCGTGGTTCGCCGGCTGCTCGTGGTTCGCCTACTGACAGAAACCCTAGCTGCTCGTGGTTCGCCGGCTCGTGGTTTGCCCGTTGCTCATGGTTCGCCTACTGACAGAAACCCTAGCTGCTTGTGGTTCGCCACTCGTGGTTCACCGGCGACGTGGTTGTTGCAGATGGTAGGCAGATGTGGTTGTTGGAGGTGGTGGAAATCCCACATAAGAAATTTGAACCAAACAAAGGATTGGATGGTAAATTCCCCCAAATGCAAATCCCCCTAAATCCCAATCCCATTATAAATCTCGTTCCTCCCAAAATGATTACTTGAACCAAACGCCCCCTTACAATATTGGAGACGACATGTCTGATGGATCAACAATCTAGCATAAAAAGATTTATTTTGTAGAGATTATAGATATTTGTAACAAATAATTTGTCGATCATGAATCCTTGAGAGTGATCGTAGATACTCAATACATTTATTCTAGCTATGTTATCCATAATATATTTATATATTTTTATGTGTGTGTATTTGTGTATATGCGTGCATGTGTCTCTTTTTTGTAATCTAGTTGATTATTTTGTTATTCGAGTCTTTATAAATTTAAAGCTTTGAAATACTAGGGTTTATAATGATAATTATGACCTTAATTATTCTGTTATTCGAGTCTTTATAAATTTAAAGTCATTATGGTGTTGCAATCCTTGTAATTTGTACTCTTTGAACTGGGTTTAATTGCTAGCAACTTGCTAGTGTTGCTTTATATAATTTTGTTCCTTAAAAAGAGGTAATGGTCATATCAAAGTTATTTTCTAAAAAACTATTTTTATTGTTAAAAAAAATATAACTTTAATTTACAAATTTAGTGACATAGTCTTCTGGTAGCCATCATCGACATCTACCCAACAATCTTGTCCCCTTTTGACTAAAGCAAAAACCACGATGCCCCATAAACACTTTTGTAAAAATTGTTTATAAGCTTGCCCTAAACGAATGAACAAATTTAATCATTAACATAAAAAACATTCGATACATATTTGTTACACATATAGCAAACAAATATATAAGATGTATGGGATACCTAAAACAAAATAGGAAAAAAAATTTAAACAATTATCTAACGATTAGATGAATTACCAAGAAACATTGTAATTTTTTTTCTTCCACAAAAATTGAAATAAATGTAATGAAAATCTAAATTAACAAAACTAGACGTCTTTGAAGGAAAAAACGAGGGCGGCGGGACGTATCCAAGGCTCCCAAAAATTAGGTCGTCATGGTGAAGGATTTGACCATAAGCCACGACGACTTCTATCGTTAAAATCTAGCCGTCCAATCGACGCGCTTGAATCAATCTGAACGGTCGAAGAACATTCTAGAACTCATTGCAAATCTCCTTCTCGCACCATATATACCATCCTCTTTACTCCGTTGTAACGCCTCATACACCTCTCTTTCTCTCCCTCAAACCCTAGTTTCTCTTACTCTTTCGTTGACGAGAGAGAGAGCATAATGGCCGGCAAAGGTGAAGGTCCAGCTATCGGTATCGACCTCGGAACTACTTACTCATGTGTCGGTGTATGGCAACACGATCGTGTTGAAATCATCGCCAATGACCAAGGTAACAGGACCACACCTTCGTATGTCGCCTTTACAGACTCCGAGAGGTTGATTGGTGATGCCGCCAAGAATCAAGTCGCCATGAACCCTACCAACACCGTTTTTGGTGAGTTTTTTTGTCCTTCGATATTTGTTTCTGTTGGATCTGATTTACTATATGCTTTTGTCATCCAGATCTTGCGTGGTTGATTTTTTTTTATGATTTGAATATCTGCTTGTTGGATCTTGTATGTTTTCTGTATACTAGTGTATTTGGCTTTTTGTAGATGCACCCGTTTAGTTTTTTTAGCAATTATAATTGCATGCTCTTTTGTAGATGTCCTGTTTTGCTTGTTATGTTCTGAAACATGGTGACGTTGGTTCTGTAACTAGTAATCTTAGTTTTGGACAAGTATAGAAAAACTAATCAAACTAAGAAGCCTATCGGATCCGAATATAAGAGCTTACAAGTCGCTCATTATAGTTGATTAGTAGAGAGTAGATCTACCATAGTGTCCTTGCTCAGGTAATGGTTGTTGAGATCTAAAAGTTTTCATCTGCATCTGTTGTTTGCTAATAAGTTGAAGTTTAGCTGTCGTCTTCTAGCATAGCTCTCGTTAATTATTAATTGAAGTATGTTGTTTCCTGAACACAATGGTATGACATGATGCACGAGATGCAAATAGTTAAAGTTTATAGGTCTTGGGGGGAACTTAAATTGAACTTTTTATATGTAGAGATTGAAGTTTGAATTGTAAGCAACACTTATAAACAACAGTTGTATTTTTTTCTCAACTTGTTTTTTATGATACTTTGTTCAAAAACCTTTACGGTCAAAAAAGAGTTTTTGTTTTGTTTGTGGTTTATGAGTCAAACAGACTAGACCGAAGTAAAATCATCTACGTTAAAGTTAATTTAAATTTCGATGCATTTATAATAGTTTCAAATCTAGGATAAATACTTAGGCGCTCTTATGCACTTGATTTATTGACTAATAACCTAGAAGATATTTATCCGATGCAAGGGTAACAAGTCTTAGGAATTGGACAATTTGGCATATTGGTATGACTTTGCTTATTGATTATCTCCACATGGTTTTGCTCGAGTTATGTGTATTAACTTTGACCACTTGCATCTGTAGTTAGTGTGTTTGGCCTTTTTTTAAACTGTGTTCAGTATCTCTTTTATGTTAAGTCAAGCTTGTTTTGATTCTGTTGTTTACATTTACAGATGCAAAACGTCTCATTGGTAGAAGATATTCCGATGCTTCTGTCCAAAGTGATATCAAGTTGTGGCCATTCAAGGTTAACTCTGGACCTGCAGAGAAGCCAATGATTGCAGTCAACTACAAAGGCGAGGAAAAGACATTTGCTGCCGAGGAAATTTCCTCCATGGTGCTCATCAAGATGAAGGAGATTGCAGAGGCTTTCCTTGGTACTACTGTGAAGAATGCCGTTGTTACAGTTCCTGCATACTTTAACGATTCACAACGTCAAGCCACCAAGGATGCTGGTGTCATCTCTGGCCTCAATGTTATGCGAATTATCAATGAGCCCACTGCTGCTGCCATTGCTTATGGTCTTGATAAGAAGGCAACAAGTGTTGGTGAGAAGAATGTGCTCATCTTTGATCTTGGTGGTGGTACTTTTGATGTTTCTCTTTTGACCATCGAAGAAGGTATCTTTGAAGTCAAAGCCACTGCTGGAGACACCCATCTTGGTGGCGAGGATTTTGACAACAGAATGGTCAACCATTTTGTTCAAGAATTCAAGAGGAAGCATAAGAAGGATATTACCGGCAACCCCAGAGCTCTTAGAAGGTTGAGGACATCTTGTGAAAGAGCAAAGAGAACTCTTTCATCCACTGCTCAAACCACCATTGAGATCGACTCTTTATATGAAGGTGTTGATTTCTATTCCACCATCACCCGTGCTAGATTCGAGGAGCTGAACATGGATTTATTCAGAAAGTGCATGGAGCCAGTTGAGAAATGTTTGAGAGACGCCAAGATGGACAAGAGCTCAATTCATGATGTCGTTCTTGTTGGTGGTTCTACCAGAATTCCAAAAGTACAACAGCTTCTTCAAGACTTTTTCAATGGGAAGGAACTCTGCAAGAGCATCAACCCTGATGAGGCTGTTGCTTACGGTGCTGCTGTCCAAGCTGCTATTTTGAGCGGTGAGGGCAATGAGAAGGTTCAAGATCTGCTTCTGTTGGATGTTACCCCTCTATCCCTTGGTTTGGAAACCGCCGGAGGTGTGATGACTGTTCTCATTCCAAGAAACACCACCATCCCAACAAAGAAGGAACAAGTGTTCTCTACATACTCTGACAACCAGCCTGGTGTGTTGATCCAAGTGTACGAAGGTGAAAGAACAAGAACACGAGACAACAACTTGCTTGGAAAGTTTGAACTCTCTGGCATCCCACCTGCCCCTCGTGGTGTCCCTCAGATCACTGTCTGCTTTGACATTGATGCCAATGGTATCTTAAATGTCTCAGCTGAAGACAAGACCACCGGACAGAAGAACAAGATCACGATCACCAACGACAAGGGAAGACTCTCAAAGGAAGAGATCGAGAAGATGGTTCAAGAAGCAGAGAAGTACAAGTCAGAGGATGAGGAGCACAAGAAGAAGGTGGAGTCGAAGAACACCTTGGAAAACTATGCATACAACATGAGGAACACTGTTAAGGATGAGAAGATCGGTGAGAAGCTGAGCCCTGGTGACAAGAAGAAGATTGAGGATGCAATTGATGAGGCAATCGCATGGTTGGATAGCAACCAGCTTGCAGAGGCTGATGAGTTTGAAGACAAGATGAAGGAGCTTGAGAACATCTGCAACCCAATCATTGCCAAGATGTACCAGGGTGGAGCTGGTGATGCTGCTGGCGGTATGGATGAGGAGCCTGCTCCTTCAGGTGGAAGCGGTGCTGGTCCCAAGATTGAGGAGGTCGACTAAATTTATCTATTCACAGTTTGTTTTGGTAGTTTGTTTTGCTTCTTCTGCTGATACTTTATTAACAATTATTATTATGTTTTGATACCTCTGTTTTTATGGGGGTAATTTTTGTTGGGCGTTAAGCCTTTATGGATATTATCTTATGTCATTTTGAGGTTTTCATCGTCATATTAGATGAGCTTTAAGTTTCAGGTAGTAAAATCAACATTGAGGCATATCTGCTAAA
The DNA here is from genome assembly GCA_947179395.2 of Pulicaria dysenterica. Classification (NCBI taxonomy): domain Eukaryota; kingdom Viridiplantae; phylum Streptophyta; class Magnoliopsida; order Asterales; family Asteraceae; genus Pulicaria; species Pulicaria dysenterica. The sequence continues at coordinate 81,875,678 of OX359292.1, forward strand.
ACGCAATTCTTCTCATTCTCGAGCAATATTACACCTCAAACATTTAACCTCCTTTTAGTAGGCGTCATTAGCAATAGGGATGAAGGCTTAAAATAGAAAAAAAATGTGTTTAGTCGGCAGGCATTGTTTTTTCTATTTTGCAATCAATTTCCAACAATGAAAAGTTATTATTATCAACGATGAAACATCTTTTGTGATTGTGACAAACCTGCAACCAAACACCAAAAGAACGTTAGCTATATTCCAATGAAGCACGTTCCAATCACTAAGTTACGCAATCTTGAGGATAATCATTGCCCCTTCAATTAAAACTAAATACTTCAAAACACAAACCCTAAAATCTCACGCACCTTCAATTGAAACATAGATGATGATCAAATCTTCATTACCCCCGCGCTAAGGATAATTTGTAACTCTAAAATGAAAGCAAGAAACATTACTCCTAATCATGGATCGTCACTAACTCCACTTGCCGGGTAATTTGAAAGATGCCACAAAAAAAAAAAAAAAAAAAAAAAAAAAAACTTTGAATTAAGCTATAACAGATCACAACGAGTACAATATAGGAGGTGGGTGTAGTAGTTAATTATCTCTCAATTGAGGAGGTAATTTTCTTCCTGTGTTTTATTAATATGTACTTGTTTAGCAACTTGCAAATAGCTCTATAATACAAAATTTGTTGATGTTAAAAAAAACTGTAGTAAATTCTTTGAAAGTACACAACTTTAGAGCAGGTAGTTTGGTAACTCTAATCATACAAGATATGGTGTTAGGCAAGTCTTTTTCTCCATTGTATTTTATTACACCTAATCATTAATGATTTCCCTTTAAACTGAATATTGTTGGGTTAATCGGTTTATTTAACCATCGTTGCATGGTCGGCTAATATATCATAGAGTTAATAAGTGTTTATTATTTATTTGTCATGTTTATTTAATAGTTTATTAGTAAGATATTAATTAGTGTTGACCGGACCATACATGTGTACGTTGAGGAGGAAATGGGTAGTTTGAGTATACCGGTTCTTTAGGCTTGATAGTGCCTGCTCTTAAGCTCCACGTTGCATGTGTAAATGGCTATAAATAGCCTTGATTACTTGAATAAAATATGTTGGTTTTGTTATCACAGAAAGCTTCTCCATAAGTTTTATTTACTTTTCTTTTCGTGTGATACAACACAGCAGGTGCTGTTTTCTTTTTTTCTTTTAAACCTTTTGTTTGCAATTTATATCAACAGTACGTGAGAGGGCTCATACCAACAAATACTACAGCTTCTTGCATGTCATCCAAGAAATTTTTCCCACACCATGTCCACTTGGGGCAAAGGGTGTACTTTCTATTCTAAAACTTTAATTGTCTTATTATCATATTAGTTTTTCTATCTATCTATTTATTTTTTTTACCACAATAAGACCCGAATGATCATCTTTCTATCACACTACCCCACTAACCAATTTTTATATAAAAGGAGAGAGATAGACACTCACATAAAGAGAGAGAGGATGAGAGAGACAGAGAGAGAATTGATTATACCCCGATTGAGGATTTGCAGATACTATGCCAGCAGGGAAAAAATTGTGGACACCTGTGGGGTGAGGGGCGGTGTAGTGGCCGGGACTTTTTGAATTTTTCATCATCACCGGGATGGTGGGTGACCATTCCGTTCACCCTTAGGGGACTCGGTGTGGTATTACTTTCGTTGGCGACTTGGCGTGATGCCAACATCACACAAGAAACTTCAACATGATCCACAACAACGTATGCATGATGAATAGGGTGATGCGATCTACCTTGATGTTTATCACACTGTGGTGGTTGGTTTATTTCTTTTACTGTTTTGTCGTTAAAAATAAGATTAGAGGAGCGAGTCTTAAATATCAATTTGAGGTGATAAGTCGATTCAAGATTTTGTGTAATTTGGAAGGAAATAATTGAAGTAAAAGTTAGATTAAACTTCTGTTTGAATCATCTCATTTCCTTTCTAAAATGAAAACTTAAGAAGATATTTTACGTTTGTTTTTTTATATCTCTTTCTTTTACTGCTTTCATGAACTTCCATACGAGATTTCAAGTTGAAGACAAAAAAATATCAACTTTTCTAGTAAAGTTAATCGATTCTTTAATAATAAATACTGATAATATTAGACCGGCCACATCCGTCACGTGGGAGGCCGTGTGAGGGTTGCTCACGTATGGGAACACCATCGTTGGGGTTCGTAAGTGGCCTCTCACGGTCACGCCGGTGATCACAGTCGCGCTCGTGAGGAGAGAAGGGTTTGTGTAATGGGATGAGGGAATGGTGGGGGAATGATGTGACGCTGATGTGGCTGTGTGAAGCATGTGATGGATGCTGGTGGTCTTACATAAACCGATCACAGACTTATAACGACTCTTTGAAGCTCTTCTATGGACTATGGGTGATCCACACAAAAGACAACCGATGATTTCATCTATGTGTGTGTGTATAAAATATGCCAAGACATTAACATTGCCCATGAATACCCATAAGTAAGAAAACATGAATACCCATAAGTTTTCATTTGTAGTTTGATACTTTGATTATTAATCTATCATCATATTGGTCCTTACTCTATTTTTATCACAATAACAATTTTATCAATTATATGCATTCTATTAGTGATTAGTATGGACCAACAACTTTTACTAATTGCTATGGCCCAAAACGGTTACTTATTGTCAGGCCCAGTAACCATTAATGCTTACTGAGTTACTGCCTTGGATTTTCGGTCTTATAAAAACTTATAAGCTACGCAAACCTTCGAGTAGTTTTAGCTAGACGTGAACAAAATTTGGTCAGTCTGCTTTCGGATTGGTCTCTAGACGGTCCAGTTTTTCGGACGTTTTAGACCAATCCGGTCTGGTGGTAGTACCATTCGAATATTTTCATGTTTAAGTAATTTAAATCTTATAAAATTTCTTCTAATTTAATAACAAGTAATACTTTATTTTATTTATAATTTGACAATTAGTTAATTTTTAATATTTTCATGTTTTGGGTTTTCAAATTCTTTTCTTTTCTTTCATTTTTTACTACGGGAGAAATATATTTTGGAAAATTTGATTTATTAGTTAATTATAAATGGATTTAGATATTCAAATAAACAAAACAATGAACTTGATGTCTAGTGATTCAACTATGGAAGTAAGCACACCAATTAACTTGATATCAAGTGATTCAAGTAACTAGCTTATCTAATATACCAAATAACTACTAAACTATTTATCTAATTATCAAGAATATTTGGCTAATTTATTTTAAATAAATGACACCAGCAAATCTAATAGTTGATAATTTGGTATCAAGTGAGTAGGATTTCAAGTGATAAAAATGGATCTCAATTAACAAGGTATTCAAGAAAGTAAGTTATTTCAAGTAACTAAATCAAATTAATTAACAAATAATCAATAATTAATAACCCAAACAAGAAATGAAAGATAAATGAAACTCAATGCCTGTTTTGTTAGACTTTGAACAATTAAACTTTGAAGCCTTGATTTCCGAAAGTAAATGACTCGTATTATGTGTTTTCCAAGCCGATTGCTATTTCAATTTCTAAGTTTGCGTTTTTTGGGCCAAAAAAATTAGACAGTTTCTCTACTTAACTGTATATTTAGGCTCAATAAACTTGGTTACACACAATCACGCACACACATCATATAAATATATATGTATATATAGATGATTATACTGATCGTGGGCCCCATCTAACCATAGGCTCTAGACGGTTGCCCGGGTAGCCCGCTCCTTAAGATGGCCCTAGGTTTCTAACTAAAAGAGATCAAAGGACATTATAAATTAATAATCTAAAAAGTCACGTAATTTTGACTTTAACTTCCATCACCGGTGATTATATATATATATATATATATATATATATATATATATATATATATATATATATATATATATATGGCTAAAAACTATTATATTATAAAGAAGGCAAAAAATTACTATTTACTTAACTTTTTTAACGTCCAAGTAAAATATTTTATTTTATTCTTTCTATATAATCTTATAAAGTCATATATTTAAAAATAATAGTAGTAACAAAAAAAATAATTACAACGTAAAAACAATAATACTAATAAGTTAAATAATAGTCATAATAGCAATAATAATATTAAAAACATTTATTAAAATAAGAAAAATAAAGCATCATATATATTAAAATCTAAAAGGAAAATAAAACATGATAAAACAACATAGCTACTTATAAAAGTATCATCCTAGTATCCTACCATTTTAAGACCATTCGCATTGGCATAAGAAGCCGATGGGTTGGAGGCAGGGTACGTCGGGTATACCATCGCCCCTCTTGGGGTTCCGCGGATCCAAGAGCCAACGAGTCCAGCGACTAGAGATCGTTCTTCCGTTTTTTTCCTCTCTCTTTCTCTCTCTTTATCTCCCATATAATTTATATATTTATTATTATTTGATGTGGGGTTGTAGAGTAAGAGAGGGTTAGAGATATAATATAATATGGATGTTGATATGATAATGAATTTGATAGAATAACGTCAGATTGGATGATGATGGTCTAAAAAAAGAAAAAAAAAGGAAAAAGAGAGGGGTAGTGTCGTACAGAGTTAGAACCCACAAAATCAAACCTTATATGATATGTATTTAACCATTGCATCTGTTTACGGTGTTTAGCTTCTATATATGCTTTCATAGTCAATCTTTTATATAAAATATATATGTACATAAATACTACTGTTTATAATAGAAATAAATTTTATATATATTTATTATAATATAATATGTGATATCACCTTCTATATGTTGAATGTTGGATTGAACAAATAAATATTAAGTTGCGAATGATCTAAGCACATGCTGATGATTTAATTTCAAAACTTATAGCCGACCAATTTACATATCTTCCTCTTTCTTTTCAGCACGATGACGCATTTTTTAATGTCAGATTTATACAATTTTTCAAAATAGTTTTTCCTAGCTTATATGGTTATATGTAGAAATGAGAAAAAGAAACAATTGATCCAAACTAACCAGAACTGGAACTGAAACGGATTGATTTATACAATTTTTAGTGATTTCCGGTTTATATAATTTTCTTATATTTTGGTTTTCGGTTTCATTGAGTTTGGTTTTTCACCTGGAACCGGACTGGAATTTGAAAGACATTAATCGAATAACCAAAACTAGAACCGGTTAAATATTACAATTCGGTTTTGGATCTACTTTTTGGCTTTTTCGTCTTCGATTTTTCGGGTTTGGTCTGGTTTTGGTCGATTTCAGAACCGAACTTATCCCTAGTTATATGCACACAAACGAGGACAAGTTTTAGCTTACTCATAATCTGATAAAATTTACCAAAAGGATTATTAGTTTAACGATATTAAAATGTGTCTGAACATGTTTTTCCTCCATAACATTTAGGTCCCGTTTGTTTCATCGTAATGCGAATAAATAGAGTTGATTTTAATTCCATCCATGTTAGTTATAGAATGACATTTCCCTACCTAAATGAATATAAATACTTCAAATAAATTAATATTTTTCCAAATAATATTACCAAACGCAATATACAACGGAATTTGATTTCATTAATTCCATTATAATTCTTCACATTACGATGAAACAAACAAGTCCTTAATGTCAAAGTCTTGTTGTTATGAATATAGATGTAGATTAAAACCTCTATGTGTTGACTTTATGCACAATTCTAATAAAACTGATCAATAATATGTTTTTAGAACTAAAAAATGCTTAAAGTTTGAAGTTGATATGAATCATAAATGAGAATGTGTGTCATCTCCTACCAGACTTATAACCTGAAGTAATGTTTAATATTAATTCTCCACGCGAGTGCGTTCTTCCTAGCATTATCTTCAAACTTCCTTTATTTATTTAATTGGAAAATTTTCGTTTATATCCATACAAACTTTCTTAATTACGTATATATCCTTCTAAACTTTGAAATTACATACATATCCTTACAAATCCCATAAAATCACAAATATACCCAAACACTTAATTTAATAATTATTTATCAATTTAAAATCTAAAAAACATATCTAAACATTATCTTAAATTGATTTGTTACTAAAATTACAAAAATACCCATTTGAGTTCCTCCCAAAATCATCAGTATCTTGATCTTCTTCCCCAGATGTATCGGAAACTGCTCCAGTCGAACATTCTGTGATTTATGTGGCCAAAGGAAATCCTCCCTTTTGTTTTTCAAATTAATTTAAGTTGCTTCGACTGTTTTTTCCTTTTTCATCATGAGTTTTCCACTAAGATGTGATACCAGCTACTTGAAAACCCAATATAGACATCAATTTGTTAACATATTCCAAACACATTTCAATTGAACCGTATAAATCCAGACATTGATATGCAATAAAATCATAACAAAATCCAAATCAAAACATATGGGATATTATACCCATCCACATCGCACAAAGGGCTATAATATGTTCGAAAATTGGGTTCGAACCTTTTCAAAATCAAAAGAATTTCAGTAACTAACCTTGTAATCGATTGAGTTTCTCTATTCCTATTATCGACCCGAACCTTGTAATCGAGCCTGAACTTGTAATCGATTTATTAATCAAAATGTTGAAGTTAGTTGATGTTGAAGTCGGGAATGAAGGCTCTGTTCAATCGATCATTTGATTGAGCCTAACCTTGTAATCGATCGAGTTCCTCTATTCATTCTTGAAGGCTTTGGCGATGGTGAAGTCGGTCGTGGTGAAGGAACAAGTGAAGTCAGTCGACGGTGAATGACTCTTGAGTGCCTCTGTTCAATCGATGGTGTTTTAACTGTATTTCATTAGTGTTTTGATTTACCATAAGGGCAATTATGTAATATACAAACATATTAGTTTTTCAATAGAAACAACTAATTTTTTTTAGATTTTAAATTGATAAATAATTATTAAATTAAGTGTTTGGGTATATTTGTGATTTTATGGGGTTTGTAAGGATATGTATGTAATTTCAAAGTTTAGAAGGATATATACGTAATTAGGGAAGTTTGTAAGGATATAAACGAAATTCTCCCTATTTAATTAAATTACTTCAATATCTATAAACAGTTCAAACTTTATTGCTAAGTTTACTAATATTAATATATACATATTTAGCAATAATTAACTTTTTTTACTATGGCCCATATCTTTAATTTACTCTTTATGGAAATTAAAAATTAGTTTTCCTCGACTATTATAATTATATTTTATTTATACAATAATCATAGTCGCTTTACTGTTACCCATTAAGTTGAAGTGCATTTTCAACTTCTAGAAAATAAATTATTACAATTTGAAAGAAGAAATGGAGGGTTTACATGCTCACACATATATAATTTAATCTTAAGATGAAAAAAAATGTTGTGTGTGTTGAAGGGCCTGCTTACCTATCATTCTCACATAGCTTAATCATAAAATGATTATTAAATAACAATGGGGAAGAGAAAGTTATATACCTGCAAAACTCATCATTATTTTCTCTTTTGTTAAGTTTAGTTGAAAATCGTTTTTTTTTTAGTTATGATATATGCTACTCGTATCTTTTAACTTAATACATAAAGTTAAGTAACAATTTGTATTCATATAAATCAAACAAACCTTTAAGTCTTCAAGCTTGTAACAACTTTAAAACATAACTAATAAGAGACTTTTAGAATATCAGTCTCTCTACTCTAGAGTCTAGAGTAGAGATACATCTATTGATTCTCTCCATATATCATCTTTTCGTATCAGATGAGATTGGATATGATTATTGTTATTATAATGAGCTTATTTAATTTAATAGGTTTATTTCATTTGGGTTTTAAATTGTGATTTAGAATATGATAGTTGGTGGCAAGAATGTCAAAACAAACCCTTAATTATAGGATGGAACAAACATGGAAATTTCCAAGAGGATTTAACAGCCAATTGCATCATTAAGGTTATGCACTATAAATAATATATCCCACGACAGATTTTTATTTATGTATTTATTTATCCATAAAAAAAAAAAATATGGCATTAAAGTCTCTGAAACCCCAAACATATGTTCAGATAACCCTGCGAGTTCAAGTGTCATACATCATCCTGGCCCATAATCATAACTATTCAAATTAAAACTTGTATTATTAATTGTTTCATTCATACACTAATTCGTTCCAGTAGCATTGCTTTTAAGCATAGGAAAGCCGGCCAATTGACTTAAAACTTCAAAAAATAAAAAATAAAAATAATTGACAGATTAAAGCTTGATTCGTGAAACAATGGCCAGGTTATTCTAGTTTAAATCCTTTTTTTTTTCCTTTTCTGAAAAAACTTTTTAGAATTAAACCTGTTTCTATCACAAAATTATTTTTAAAATAAGTATAATACTCCTTAAGTTTAATCAATTTTTTTAAGTATATATTTTTTATATATTAAACATTTCAATAATCAGATTGAAAACAGACAATCAAACATGTAGCATCATGCTTGATAAATGTTGTCTAAAATATAATCATATAATCAAACGTCTATGATGTGGTTCAATGGATCTTTGAACACTAAATAAAAAACAAGTTCTATCAACTCCTGTAAATTCATTATAATACACAAAAGAGAGAAAAAGAAATAATCCAAAAAAAAGTTTAATTTTAAAAAAAGAAAAAAAAAAATAAATGGTATCATCCAATTCTCACTTTGATGGAGAAGAAGCCAGTGGAAGTACCTGTGAAGGTGTAGACATTTGATGATGATGATGATGATAAATATCCCCTTCACTTTTGCCCTTATTATTAGGCAATTTTACAAAAGAACCATCTTTCTCCTCTGTTTTCATTGAACAATCTGCATCTTGATTCTTTATGGAACTTGCCCTTTTCTCAGCTTCTAATACCAACAATCTTTTCAATAACTTCTCCTCTGCATCTCTCAAGAACTTGAATGTGGGAGGTGGTGAAGATCTCATCTTATTGAATTCAGGCTCACTACACTCATAATCATACAATGGATTCATATAACCTTCTAAATTGGAAGCTTGTGGGGCCCTCAATGGTGATGAACAAGAATTTGGTGTTTCTGGTGTGGCAAGAAGTTCACTCAAACTCATTGTTCTTGAACCCTTTCTACTCTCTAATTCCAAATCCTCTCTAGTTTCTTCATTGATTGTAAAAAGAAATCTTGGAGGGCCACATAAATTATGAATCCTCATGAGTTCAAGATCCAAACTTTCTTCACCTACACCCTTCAATGACTGATCTTTTTGTGTTGTTTCTTGTTGCTTTGCTTGATTCTCACTCTCACACAAAGAATTCTGCAAATCTTTCTGTTGGGGTTTGGGGATTATTGAAGAAAGAGGGTTCTTGAAACAAGAAGAAAGGTGAGTAGGGATATAATTGGAAGAAGACATGATGTTTTGGTTTTCAATATCTTCTCTTCTCTTCTTCCACCATAAAAGATAGTAAAGCTCTGCAACAAAAGCTAAGAGCACACATCCAAAGAGGAAACTCAAACCAATTCCTAAACTACTAAAACTTGCCATTTCTACCCTCCAAAAAGATTAAAAACTTTTTTCCAAGATTTTCCACACTAAATTGAATAATCAAGCTCCATGTGCACTAAAAACTCATTACAAGTCTAATGAGTTTAAATTTCTAAATAATTGAGGGAAACCCATCGCAAATTATAAAAATTGAGAATCTTTTATGATAAAAAACGTAGAAAGAGCCAAGGAAGGTGACCTTTCACCCGAAGTTCACATGCGCAGATAACAATTGAAACCATAAAAGAAGAAGCTTTCGTGGATACCCTTTTTCAGAAGCAAAAGAATTGGCAGAAAAATCAGAAAGAAAAATAAAAAGATGGATTATATGAAGACGAAGATTCTATTTATTTTTTTAAAATTTGGAACTAAATTTATTCAAGGGAAATATTTGAAGTGGGAGCAAGAACAGAAGAAGTGGAAGAGGTGTGAATTTAAAAATATTTGGCAAATGTGGGTGACAGAGTTCACATGGGTTGGCAAAAGTGTGTTGTATTAGGAACAAAAATATATTAGGAAACAAAAATTGACCAAAAATAAAATTGGAAACTAAATGTTTGGTAAAAAAATCAAGAATTCACATTGGAAAGTAAAAAAAATAAAAAATGTAAAAGAGATAAAAGAGGTGGAGGAAATATGTAAAACAATTATTTGAAATTTTGGATTGTTTATTTATTTGGAAGTTAGCAAACGTTGGGGATTTGGGTCCATCGTGTACTTGTGTAGACCAAGTTTAGTAATTTGTTCTTTTATAAACTCTGAAAAAAAAAATCCAAAATAAAATTTATGTTACATGTGTCTACATAATTTATTGTTTATTTTAACAAAAACAAGTTTTAATCTAAAGTATTATAAATATAACGTTTGTTATTATGTTACATTTAAATCTTAAAAAGCTCTAAATACCTTTAATTTAATAAGATTTTTTAATTTAAACAACCTACACAAAATATAACAAGTTAATATTATTATATACAAAATAATTTCGTTTTAAAAAATTAATACAACCAACTCTTATAACATTTACACTGTATATAATAATTATCTGAAGACTCAAGGTAATTTTTTAAATTTCTTTTATATTTTATATATTATAATTTAGGTAGTCATGTTCATAATTCAAATCCTTACTCATTACAAACATTCGGGTTGTCACTTCAAATCAAACCCCAAATTACAAACCTCGTCTAAAAAAGTCTAGATTACAACTTCAATCAACCACTAAATTACAAACCTCCAATGAAAATTTTACCAAAGTCCAATCGACTACAGAACTCACCAAGGCAAAATATAATATCACGAGGGTAGCGAATGCGGTTTGAAGGTAGTAGTGGTAGTGGTTTGAAAGCTGCTGGTATTTGAAAGCAACAACGGTTTGAACTGTCGCAATTTGAAGTCATCAACAGTGGTGGTTTAAAAGTTGTTCTTCTTTAAAATGAACCCTAATATGAGACCCACATCTTGTTCTTTTTGTTCAAATCTACATAACCAAAATCATACCTTCTTGTTAATATCTGAAATTGAACACCCAACTTCAAGGGTCTTCAAAACCAAATGGATCTAGAATCAAATGAAGAAATTATTCCGGTTCTATCCGAACAGATCTAAACTTGAGTTTTTCCGATTTATTTTTTTGATGTGATTATGTTTACATATCCATGATAGTTTTACCTTTCTCCTATTCACAAATTACATCTCCATTCCCATACAACAAAGACTTCTTTTTTTATATGTATTCTTTTGAACTTTTGATTCTCAAGCTACGCACATTAACACTATAATTTGAGTGTTTGCAAAGCCATAAGAGGTTGGGTATTTAAAATTTTCTTATTTGTTGTCTCTTTAATGCTTCAAATTTATGTGGTAGTTGTTGTGTTTATATCATCTTTACTATTTTTTTATTTATATAAAAGGAATAAATTAAAAGTTAAAGGAAATAACTAGTTGGTAAAAAAGAAATAACCTGCTATAACCGGTTGCTTGTATACAATATCAAGGTTATAAAACTTAATTGTATTTATTGTTTAAAGATAAAAGTTGGGTGTATATAATGACAACTTAAGCAAAGTTCATTGTATTTTTGTGCACTATTTTGTTTAAATTAATAAGATTCTAGACTCGCTTTGGACAAAATATGTAATTTTGGATTAGATTTATGGTGTACTTGTGTTCTGCTATTAAAAAAATATATATTTTCTAACAGCATCTTAATAACCACATAATAGAAAAACACAATTCATATTTCCTCAACAATTCAGCATTATATACTTTTCTAAATCATTCCAGCACGATTGTGTCCTACTCTCATCCTTGTCGTCGAAAAAGCCATTGTCTTCGATCACTATTGCACCCCCTGCCGGCTAAACTGATGTGTCATGGTTCGGATCTCCATTAAATTTCTTCCTTTTCTTCTCTATCTCTCTCCATCTCTCTCTACCCTCTCTGAAATTGCATTGAAGTTGTATGATTACACTTCTCAAAAGAGGATAAGATTGCGTTATAGCTTAGTCGTAGTTCTCTTTATCTTCACTCACTTTATCTTGCAAAAAATTGATAAAAGATAATAGTTTTATTTAAGAGAGACCATTTTCCGTTATAGAGGAAATTTGTTGACGAATTTACACCCAAAAGTAAAGAAAGATGAGAATTAAAAGAGATATTCACAACAGTGTGCATGTATTGCACATTTGCACATGTGCACTATTACAGTCTTTGCTAATTCAAGTAGGACGCGCCAAATGTATTTTAGTTGGTTAAAAAGAAAGAGATATGTGAACAACAAACTTACGATCTTTATTAATCCTATTAAGTTGAGATTAAGGTGTTTCTTTTTTCTCTCTCTTTTTTTATCAAAGTTTCAAATCTTATTGTAGATTAACTGTAGATTATAGGTGTGTATCTGTTTATTAAAACTAGTTTAGTACGTGCGTAATGCTGTGGCGACAAATAGATTCTGTTTTACAACATATTGTTTTTAAAATGTAATGATATATTATTCGTGCGATTCAATATCACAAAAAAGTTTTCTACAACAAAACGTCTGTTTTTTATTTTTCTTTATATGCATCAACTATTTTATTAATTTTAAAAGGAAATTCTAAAATACATTAAAGTAAAAAAAGATCTATATTTATAAAATAAAAAGAGTGAAATTAATAAGATTTTGTAAATTTAGCAAAAAACCATTTTACCTTTCTATATCTATCTTTTTACAAATCTATAGTGTTTATAAACTAATATATAATTCAGTAATACCAATATTTTAATAGTTTAATTTCTTAAATTCAATCTATTTCAATCTTGTATTTGAATAGTTTAATTTATTAAATTCAATCTATTTCAATATTGGTTTACCTTTTATAACTATATTTAAATCATTAGTATTATAGATATTATTTTTATAATAATGACTAAATATATAGTTACCTTAATTGAAATAAACTAAATTCTAATTTTTCCAATCTTCAAGTGGGAGTATCTTTATAAAATGCAACATATATAGTTTTCTTAATTCTAATTAATTCAAATCCAATCATTATGTAGTAATTTAAGAAGGTTAAGAGGGGTATTAAGGTCATTTCAACTTACTTAAAACTTAATAGTTTTAAGGTTTAAATGTTTTATAATATAGTATAGATAATGGAGAAAAAGAAGAAGAAAATGAAAGAAATTTTAATATTGTTCCACTTTAAAGAGAGGACAATTAAGGGAAAAGAAAAAAGGCAAATGTATTATAACAGTAAAGTTGTGTTTAATAAAGTTAATGTAAAAACATAATCTTAAAATTTAATATACAATCATAGATGATTCACTATACAATCATATGTGATTTGTAAAAGCATCACATGTGAATTACGAAAATGTCTATCAGTCAAAATTAAAAAAAAACAATATAAACCATTGATGCCATTAATCCATATACAAAAATTAGTCATTTAGAACTATGACTTAAGTATGGACTATATTAAACATTTATCTGTAACAGTAATTAAGTTTTATATTTATTTTTGTAAAGTAATTCAAATTTTATTTATACTTCAAAATCATTTCAACTTTCAAAAGTATTTATAGTTAATAGGTAAATTAATTTCTTTTTAATATAAATTAAATGGATAAATAAAATACACATATAATATATTTATCTTATGCAGTTTACGGAGGCACACTTCCTCCCTGATTTTTTTGCCCAAAACTAAACTAAACTTTTTGTTTTTTAAATTGCTTAAGAAATTATTAACTAAATACCAGAATGATAAGACTTATTATTATAAAAAAACACGTAATAAATTTATTATTTACTAACGCTTGTATAACTTTCGACCATATGTCTTTGTTTTTTAGTGATTCACATGTATTTTTCTTGTGTAAAACTTTCGACCATATTACACTATATTAGTCGAATTAACGTGATATTGGGCCGTTCATGCGTTGGGCCTAAACACCGGGTCGAGAAAAAGAAAGCAAGTAATGAGCTGATTCTGTTGGAAATTGGATAGCAAAATAGTTGAACATAGATACATAATTTAAAGACAAAATTGCATGTTTATGGACAATATTTTGTATTTATGAGTTACACATTTCGTTTCATATTTGAGCAATTGTTATTGATGTTCTTTTAGAAACACGCCGAAGAAAAAAAAAGTTTAGATCACACGGATTAGGTTATTCGGTATCTTTATTTAGATAAATATAACCTATAATCAAACCAAATAAGGAATTAGGTAAATTCGTGTAATCCATTTATCTTGATAAAATTTACTCGGAATTTCGTGTGAGATATTCTTTGAAAATAAACTTTATTTCTTGGGTTTAACATTATACTTGTGTTAAATCATTAATTACCTCCATACTAACATCAAGTTAAGACATTTAGGCTTTCATTGATTTAAAGCACTTGGGAGTTGGGATAATGGGATGCATTAATTTACAGTATTTGGATTTATAAGCCCATTTTGGAGTCCAACAAATGAGACCAACCTTAGATATAAATATAAAATCTTAAATACAAGTAAAATAGGGTCTGACCTTCGTCTTCATATCCATCCATTAAAGCTTAATTAGAAGTCTTAGTTTCTTTCAGTTTTATATTAAAAAGGAACAAATATTAGTATGGAAAGACTAAAATATAACAAGACTCTAGATTAAAAAAAATTGAATAATAAATGTCAATTTATTGAATCATTTCCCAATCATATTTACATCTCGGTTTGAAACTTATATTTTCCCAAAGTTCATCTCAATTTTTTGTATGAATCATGGTTGTGGAATATACAATTAAAGTCATTGACAACCATTTACTTAGGGGCTATTTGTTAAAACAGAATGATTAAGCATTAAATGAATATGTTGTCTGAATAATTCAAATGTTCTGAATGAATCCGCCTGTGAATGTGACATGTTGTTTTATAAGGATTCTGAACGAACAATCTGAATGATACAAATTACCATTTTAACCTTAATAGTGATATATTATATTATAAGATATGATTGTTTAACAAGGCAACATGTGAAAGAATGAGTATTAAGGTAAAATACTTGGTGCTTAATGATTCAGAATGCACTTTAAGGTAGAATGATTTAGCAGCGTTTTTCTGATTCATTCAACACAGTCTTCATTCAGAGACAGTAATCAAACATGCTGAATGCTGAACGATTCAGCACTCAGCGCTGAATGGTTTCATTAAGCAATAAACAAACAACTCCTAAATTCACTTTTATTTTATTTTACAACAGCGATACAATCACTTTCACTCTCATATCACTCTAACTTTCTATACCCGTACACACATCAAAGACAAAAAGAAAACTTTTCATAGATTGTGAAAATGGCGGCAGGTCGTGAACCACCACGTGAGGAAGAGAAACCTGGAAATCCCTATTACTCAAGGACAACCACCCTTCACTCTTTGAAAAGAATGAGTTGTCACTGATATAATACTTTTTTTAACGGTAATGGGTGACTTCCCCGTCTCTCCAATGTGGGTTCGAATTGCTTGGTGGCTGGTTTTCAACCGCCCCTCATTATTTGGCTTTAACCAAGGATTGAGCACCACACTTTCAACCGCCCCTCGTTAGGGTGTATGTGTAAGCACCCAAAGAAAAAGCTTTCACATGATGTGAAAGTGGTTACGGCATGAACCAATACGTCTGGAACAGGGGCCTGACAAACCCTATTACTCATGGCCGATCAACCTTTCTGCTAGGAGATGTACAACTTGCCAAAACCCATATCTTACTTAGAAAACTACTAATATTTTAACTCATCTTGTTTTTTAAATATCGCGTGTTCATGTAATATGAAGCAAATTAGCAAAATGACATGTGCTTTTGGAAACATATGTTGCTACAATATTTGAAAAAATCAAAATAAATTTATGTAATTTTGGCGAAACAACCAGGGTTTATTGTGTCATTCCTCTCCGCAACACGAAACCACGCTTCCTATTCCACATTATTTTCTATGAAAAAGCAAAAACCAGAGGGTAAAAAAAGAGCACTTAATTTATATTTAAGATATCCATATGTTGAACTTAAGCCTTAATATAAACTTTATTTATTAAATATAAAAATTAGAGGTATTTATTAATCGGTTTCACTCAAAAATCTATCAAATCTATACAAGTTTAGTTTATTGGTTATAACTTAATTATGTTTATATCAGTTTGT
Source organism: Pulicaria dysenterica (assembly GCA_947179395.2). Classification (NCBI taxonomy): domain Eukaryota; kingdom Viridiplantae; phylum Streptophyta; class Magnoliopsida; order Asterales; family Asteraceae; genus Pulicaria; species Pulicaria dysenterica. The sequence goes on from OX359292.1 coordinate 81,891,863, forward strand.
ATACATCCGAATATTTAATCAAATTATTATTTGGGTGTGGATTTTAAGTTTCATTTTTAGGGTCCAACGGAATAGACAAAGAATAAAATAATTACATAAATATAAATATATACAAGATATCATATAATTACTTTGAAATAATTATTTCATTTGAATTTGTTTATGAATTATTGAATATAATAATTTTTAAAAGTTTTTGTAGGTAAACAAAAGTCAAATTCTATGTTTTTTAAAATTATAGTGATATCATAGTTTTGATAGATTACTTGATTATTTTATACCTAATATAGTATTATGAGTTATTTGAATTTGATGATCTTGTGGTCAACTGCCAAATGCGTATGACTAAATTTAAGTCTTGTGTGTGTTTTTTTGATAAATTTTTACTTGGTTTTATGGAACCCGAACCAACTAACCTGATGGTGATTCGGTTGGCTTGGCTTGGTTTAGTATACTTCTTGTTTAATTATGACTGGTTATTTTTTTTCTATTTTTCAATTAAACTGAATTAATACAATCCATAAAACCGATAACCAACTGTTAGGATCATAACCAGGGAACCGACCAATGATATAGTTTGTTTTGGGTTGGTCCTCACAGCTTTAAAACACGTAAGATGGTATGAGTAAGATCACCCCAACTTATAAGGAGAAAGAATACTCATTGCCTCACCAATGTGGGATGCTCTTATATTACTACAAGAGCAGTGAGTTTAAGAGTTGCGGATTTGACCGGCTTGAAGGAACGATAAGCCCATATACCAAATACGTACCGACCGATTAAATACCCCAAATAATAATAATTTTATAACTTGTATTGGTTTAGTTAGAAATGTATCAAAATGCTGTAAGTAATATCAAAAGACACATTATACATATGGTGATTTTTAATTAAAAAATGTATTATACTTTCAGATTTGGATGAGTATTTTCTATCATCCTTGAAGGCACTTAAATCTTAACCGGAACTATTATAAGTAAAGGCTACATATTATAACTATATTTTAATAATAATAAATTCGTACGTTACTCAATTTTTATCATAGTTTAGAAATAAAATTAATATTGATGATATTTCTTAAATCTTAATAACGGGAAGCTCAAGGCCCATGATAGGCGGGCCAGACGAGACATACTGTTTTAAAATTTCCCCTCGGCTATATATACACTCCTTGTCTCTACGACTCCCATCCCACCACACCACCACCGCTACCACCACTGCCGGCGCCGCCATGGCTTCATCCTACATTATCTCCTCCTTCTCTCTCCTTCTCCTCATCCTCCCACTCTCCTCCGCCTCCATGATCCTCACCGTTGTAAACAACTGCCCCTTCCCCGTCTGGCCCGCTATCCAACCCAACGCCGGCCACCCCGTCCTCGAACGCGGCGGCTTCTCACTCAACCCTCACAGTCATCGCTCCTTCCCAGCCCCAGTCGCACACTGGTCCGGCCGTATCTGGGCCCGAACTGGTTGCACCCACAGAAACGGCCGTTTCACCTGCGCCACCGGCGACTGCGGCGGCAAACTCGAGTGTAACGGTCTTGGCGGCGCCGCACCCGCCACCCTAGCCCAGTTCAGCCTTCACCACAGCCACACCGACCAGTCGTCTTACGCCGTCAGCCTTGTCGACGGGTTTAACGTCCCAATGACGGTTACGCCGCATGAGGGGAAAGGCACGTGTCCTGTGGTCGGATGCAAAGCGGATCTTCTAGCCACGTGCCCGTGGTCGTTGCAGAAACACGTTGACGGGCACGTGGTGGCGTGTAAGAGCGGCTGTGAGGCGTTTAACACCGACGAGCTTTGCTGTAGAGGTCATTTTAACAACGCCCAGACTTGCAAAGGATCAAAGTGGTCGGATTTCTTTAAACACGCGTGTCCGGCGACATTTGCATACGCGCATGATAGTCCGTCGCTAACGCACGAGTGTATGTCGCCACGAGAGCTGAAAGTCATTTTCTGTCACTGATTAGTTTTTAGCGACGAGATTAGGGATTAATTATGGAATAAAAAGTAGTTTAATTAGTCTGATGTTTTAAGTGGTTTGATGTTAACGTAGTTGTTGTCATGTGTTATGTATTGGAATTGATAATATTATTAGTATATCGAATCTTACATGGTCGGCCTATGGGAACTTGCTGCTAATCTTGATATAAGAGCATCCTAGGGGAAGAAAGGAATTAACCATGGTTATCTCTCTCTTTCTTGTGCCCTTAAACTCTAGTTGAAAAGTTATTTATCATATTTTTTAACTGTAAAACACATACTTTCTAATTATAGTTTTAATTCTCATTCTAAATCTAATTTGCTCCACATGAGGATACCCCAAGACTTGAGCCAATAAAGAAAGATTGGTTTTCTACCCAATTTATATATGTATTGTGATTGGTTAAGGGCATGTTTGTTGAGATATCAATCTTTACATGGAACATATTTTGGGAACTAATTATTTACAAAGTTTGTGGGTTTAATGGTGTAGCCTTGTAGCTTGGAGGATATAAAGAGAAGCAAAAGGAAAGCTAAAGGAGCAGTAATGTAAGGCTCATAGACGTTCTGCTTAAAGTGTGAAAGTTTCTATTCTTGAGGGTTTATTGTTGGGAGTTCCTCTGCTGTTTGAATAAAAGAGATTTGGGATCTTCCAATTTCATATAAAAAAAGCATCGACTGGTAGATTCAGGAACTCAAGAAGAACTGGAAACACTTGGTGAATCGTTGATTGTGTGTGAATAGCAGATCTTATTTCCTTCTTTCATATGCCTTTAGAGCTTGTAGTTAAAAGATCAACTTCTTGATGGTTCTTGATGTATTAATATGTGTGTTGTTGCTGTAATTCTCATGTAAACAATGTGCAGTTGAGTTTTTAACATGGTATCAGAGCCATTAGGGCTCATATCGTGATTGGTCTACCTATTGTGTTGTGCCGCTGGGTGTTTTTGCCATAGGGCTCATATCATGACCGGTCTCCCTGTTCATCATTGATTTGCTAGTCGAAGGCTCTCTGCTGTAGGGTTTTCACGGTACACATTTCTTGATATTAATTCTTGAATCGACAGACCTACACTGTGTTTGGGCTAGATCTTGGGATATAAATCAACATATTTTTTCTCGTGGGTTTACACTTCTGGAAATGAGGGCTGCTGTGTTTTTCCTCCTTCTCTGGTTTTTTTCGTTCTCATCTCTCCACTCTCTCAATGGAATTTTAATGGTAGAGTTCTTGTATATTTTTGGTAAGACATGAAGTTAGAGGTTTAGTTCTTTTGTTTCCTTCTTCTTAGAGGGTTGTTCGCACAAGAGTGAAAAGCTTGGAGTTGGGTTGTTCGACACACTGCCCTAGTCCGGATTCTCAGCTTCCATGAAAGAACGAGTGTAACACGCATTGCTAATGGCAAATCTGTTTGATACTTGTTCCACCGGGCGTTGCAGAATATACCTTCTCAGATAAAGTTCTAAAGGTTGTAAATGCCGGTGGTGAAGAGATAAAAAATGATGGAGATTCTAGTATATATATATATATATATATATATATATATATATATATATATATATATATATATATATATATCATGCGTGATCAGGCTTTTGAAGGAGGGGATATTTTGAGAACCAATGATACCATATATGATTGTGGTAATTTGTCATCTTTGTATCTGTCTGCACAGTTTTGGAGCTTTAGTTACCACTAAAATTATCTATCAAGGTAAACCCTAGATCTCTGTTTATGGTTATAAATATTGTTTTGTAAATGGGGAAACCTTTGTTCTACGAGATTTTTGCGAAACCCGCTACTAGTTGTCTCATAGGATTATACAGTTTAATTTGGTTTTATATACAGAAGAAAAATATTGGGTATTCCCAGGTGTTTTGAGTTATGAAACCACCATTGAAGGTCACCATTGGAGGTTATAACCCCTGTTTTTTCTCACTTGTGTTGGTAGTGTTACTGGTTTACTTGTTCTGGGAAGTTACCATGTCTTCATTAACAGATTCAAGATTGATTATTTTAGAAGGGTTACTGCTGTTGGCTATTCTTGTGTTGTTTTCGGATGGATGGCGATTCTTTCAGTGAAGCAACCGTCTTCGAAATTGAATCTTTTCGGGTTTCTTTCACTTCAATCATTGTTCCACAAGCAAGTTTCTTTGTTATCTGGGATAACTGTTGGGTATTCAATTGTCTGGGGTTTGATCCATGGAATGAACAACTACTGGGCAGTTTCTTTGTTGGGTTGGACTGTTATTGTGTTTTTCATCAGGTTGAAGCAATCTGGTGTGTACCATCTTGACTTTCATGAAATCGAATCTGTCACAGATCCTTCATTGCTAGGTAACGGACGAATGTTGAGTTCCTTTTGGATGCTCATGATGAACTTGTATAGAGTAAAGGCATGTCATTCTTGATCTTGGTTTTCAGATTCTGATTTCTCGCAAATCTGCTTTAAATGTGAAGTAAATGTTGGTTTCTAACAAGGTTTTGTGTGGTGTTTCTACCTGATTAAATTGATCAAGACTATTGTACATCGGTCTCTTCTGAACATTCGAAGTGTTAATTCTAAGTTCAAGGATATCAGGTATCTCTGTTAGAATCGTTGATGCTTCGCTCTGGATTTCTTTCATTTATACGATTTTCCGTATATAATTCACATTTTTCAAGTATCAAAGAATAACTCTGGTGTACACACGAAGAATCAGGTTCTTGCCATTGAGACTATTTTCCTTTTGTTGATTTGCAATAGTTCGATGCATCTGATGAGGTTTCAATTTCTATGTCTACCTAAGAACATTTGCTTCTTCTGGTGGCCAATGGTCGATTCTCAACCCTCAAATAAAGCCTACAAGGGCTCTTGATACAGTCTTCTAGAACTACGCTTATCGTGCATTTGTTCATCCACGTACTGGTATTGCATTTGGTTGCGGGTGTCTCAGATTAATTAATTGTGTCTAAGATTGTACTTGTTTACCTAAAGTCCAGGGATCTCAGTTTTTTCTCGGTTAACCAAATGTTCTCACGCGAGTTCTGAACTTGATTTGTGGTTTTGAACTCCGATTCACGATTATGATCTTTGTAGTTCTTACTGTGTTAGAGCAGTTCTGAGATTTTTTTTGTGGGGTTGTGTTTATCGAATTCAGCAAGTTGATTATTTCTAGGTTCTGTTGTTGAGACTAATATGTGAAAGTTGTTCAACTTCATGCTTTCCTGGATATTGGGATTTTTTACTTCCGCTGCTACAACTAGGCCTATTGAAAGGAGTTGGTCTACCTACGAAGACTAGTCTGTAAGAATTTCTTACCTATCTTGACTTGTAGCAAGTTACTCCTCGGTGAGCTCTTGTGTTGGACAAGAGTAAACTGCCCACCGTTGTGATACTTGGCCTATAAGCAAGAACCATTTGTAATTCTTTAATATTTTTTATGTGAGTCACTTATGGTGTGTGTTTCTTATTCGGTTTCTTTCTTGTCTTCTACCATTTGTTACTAGGTAAACTCTTTGTTTAGTCTTGATCATGCAAATTTTTGTAATCCTTGTTGGGGTGGTTTGATCTAGAAGTTTTGCGATGTGTTTTCAAGTGATTTTCATTTTGGAAAAAGGTTTTGTACCATCAGTATTTGGATAAGGCAGAATATTGTCTTCTTTGTCTTTGTTTGGCTTATTGATCAATCATACATCATTAATAGAGGCATGTATCTCTATTGATATTATCGATTTGGTTGGTTTCGTAGTTTTTTGTTTAAATGTGTTTCATGTGGAATCAACAAGTCATTTTTTTGTTGAAAATGTTTTGGATATTAAATCTAATCAAATTTAGTGTTCAAGAGTTCTTTGCCGTGAGGTTAACCTCATTAATTGTTCTTTGTCTTAGAGGATTGATTATTCTTTGTTTGACAAAAGTACCTTATTGTGTTATTATCTGGTTTTGAGTCAATCGGATAGTATTGTATTAAGCCTATAAGTTTGTTGTCTGGTTTGGTTTGTCAGACGTGTGTTTTGTTTAGAATCTTGAGATTCTAAGTGGATTTGTATCAGGTATGTTTTAAAGAATTTTGTGATTCTTTCTTTAATCAGAATATATTTTCTGAGGTGTTTTCAAGAATTGTGTGATGCTGAGTTTAATAGAAGTTGTTTTGTCAAAGATTTTTTTGTCTCTGAGTTTCTTGGTGGCATATATTTTGTTTAGTGAAGAATTTATTCTTCTTAAATGGTTGTTTTCTGATATTGTTATCGGAATTATGTTACAATTTTGTCTAGTTAAGATTGGAAATTTGTTACTGAATGGTGGTGTTGCAATAATTTTTTCAATGATCACAAAGTTGTATTTTCAAGTTTTTTCACAATAAGACTAACTTTGTTTGAAACAAGTTTTGAGTTCTAGATTTGAAATTTGGTTGGGAACAAAAGTATTCTTACGCTTACATAAAGATTTTCTGTAACCGTGTTTGCATATTAAATGTTTATGTCTTCTTCAGATGTCTATGTAAGGAGAGTTATATAAACTTTAATATTTTTTTGATGAATATGTTATCAACAGAATTTTTTATGTATAAGCAGAATGTTTGAAAAAAGGATCTTGTTCGTGTGTTATCGGTAAAGAAGTTGTTTTTGTCTTAATGTTACATTCCCAAATAACAGTGTGGTTAAGAAAGTTTTAACAGTTGTGGCATCAATATTTGTGTTGGGAACTGTTATTGTTTCATCAATATTTGTGTTGGGAACTGTTGTTGTTTCATAGTGCAGGGGTTAGTTAAAGCTTATGGTCTTCTGTGTTGTGCCAGGTGAACCGATGTTGCTACAGGGAAGTCTCCTATATGGCTATATTTTCTTAGTTTACTTTTACAGAAATTGACATTATCAGAATTTGTATATGGATGTGTTTGTTAATGTTTAGGTATGGCTAATTTGTAAGACTTGAAAACTTATGTTGCCTTCATCTAATATTCATTTGTAATACTTCGAATAAAGTCATAAGATGCTTCTTTTGCTACAAGGTTTAATTCAAACGGTTAAATAAGTTAAGAAAATAATGTTGCTGATATATTTACCAATGGGTTGACAAGTGTGCAACACAATGAGTTGTGTAATTGTCTTAAAATGTTTGATGCGTTCCATGTTTAGATTGAGGGGCGGTGTTGAGATATCAATCTTTACATGGAACATATTTTGGGAACTAATTATTTACAAAGTTTGTGGGTTTAATGGTGTAGCCTTGTAGCTTGGAGGATATAAAGAGAAGCAAAAGGAAAGCTAAAGGAGCAGTAATGTAAGGCTCATAGACGTTCTGCTTAAAGTGTGAAAGTTTCTATTCTTGAGGGTTTATTGTTGGGAGTTCCTCTGCTGTTTGAATAAAAGAGATTTGGGATCTTCCAATTTCATATAAAAAAAGCATCGACTGGTAGATTCAGGAACTCAAGAAGAACTGGAAACACTTGGTGAATCGTTGATTGTGTGTGAATAGCAGATCTTATTTCCTTCTTTCATATGCCTTTAGAGCTTGTAGTTAAAAGATCAACTTCTTGATGGTTCTTGATGTATTAATATGTGTGTTGTTGCTGTAATTCTCATGTAAACAATGTGCAGTTGAGTTTTTAACAATGTTTAATTTGATTGTGAGTTATTATTATTAACAGGCCTAATTTCTGATTAGCATTAGTTGTTAGCCCATGTTTAGCCCATGTAATCTTCTATTTATTGTTGCCTTTGTAATCTTTTGCATTATGGAAAATTACAAACTCTGAAGATTCTTGTCTATTTTAGGGAAAGTAATAGATTCTAGTTACACCTAGTTTAACATTAGCTCTTACCAATTTCAAATGCCTTTTTTTGATAAGTAAATATATAAATGAATAATATACAAATCATTAAGGTGGCATATAATGTCCTTATTTTAGACATTTAACTTGTACGTCATACATATTCCAAAATCTAAATTCTAAATTAAATGATAAATTAAGTCATTAAGATAAGTATCTAGTTTAAGCTATAGCCATTTGATTATAGCTCAGTAGTAATTACTTAGATTTTTTTATGTGGTTATTGCTCATGTATCAAAAGTTAAGAGTTTAAGTTTCTCGCAAATATATTAAAAATAAATTTAGAAGTCGTTTGAATATATACATGCATATAAACTTTAAAAAACTGGTTATATATATAATGAATTGGGACAAAATCTTATCTTACTAATAATAAAGTGGATGAAAACTGAAAAGTGAGAAAAGGACAAAACACCCGACGCAAGAATCGAAAACGTTTTCTTTTTTCCCCTCAAAGTAGTACTGCGTGCACCTGCCCCTCTGGTTTTGACCCAACACAAAAAGGAGATTCGACCAACGTGGTCCACAACATCCATCGCCTTACGTGGTTTTACTCTTATCTTCATTTGATGATCTTAGACCGTCATCGTTAAATCCAAAGTTATCTAAAGAAAAACATCGTCACATCATCATTTATATCATCTTTCACCTCAAACTTTTTCTAACCCTACAACCCTCATATCCAACTCAATATATTTTTATATTAAAAAAAAGAAGAAAAAAAGAAATGAGAGAGGAAGCCATCGGGTTTGTGGACCGGATGGGTTGGGAACCCGCCACCACCCAATGGTCAGCGATGGTGTTCCCATCGGCTTGCTCCCTCCACCTCAGCACAACCCGGCGGGTAGAAGCTCCGATGTGGCCGGTCTTATTATTAATTACAAATCGTTTTCCTTAATATGATTTCATCTACGTACTTATGTTTGATTCAATTTTAATGTTATATTTTCTTCAACTGCAAAAATACACGCCTCTAAGTATGGGTAGTATTGGACAATGGGTAGTAAAGCTTTGTTTGATTTGGGTCTCTTTACTCTCTGTTAAGAGACCGTTGGTTGTATCTTGGCCTCTTGGGTAATAGAAAACTCATTCGCATACAACAAAATTTGTCAATACATAATAGGTACAAACGTTTAACAAGATATGCTACAAGTTGATAATGTATAAAATGTTGTGTATAGACAATTTTTGTTGCGTATAAATCATCACTATGTGTAATATGTCTTAATCTTTGAGACTTTTTCATGAATGCAATTGTTTCTTATGATTATTAGGGTGTTGGGGTGGAAGGCCACCCACCTCAGTACCTCCACCTCCCCAACACCACTTTCCACCACTCATCACCACCCACCAGTCCACTACCTGGCTCCACTTATCGCCACCAGTATTACTGTTAACAATATTGAAGCAATAGTGGAAGACAGAGAAATCGAACAAACATACATATTAAGAACCAATGAAGAAGCCAAAAAAACCTATTCCTGGACAATCTTAAGATGGTTTATCAAATCAATGTGTTGTTAAGTTGCTTTTAATTTAATAAAGAACTGATCGAAGATAACTTTTGTTTCAATATGGAAAGTGGGGATATGATTAATTAAATATATTAAGACTCTTTTGATGGTGGAGTGGAGGAGTATGCATGTGTCTCACGTGATTATCTCGTGTGTCTGATCGAGGGAATCTGAAGCCGTGTTCAGTGATTTGATCGAGTGTAAGAAAATATTACGTGTTATCCTTTAATTACTTATTCCTTTTCACAAATTATAAATCCTCATGAATCAGTGTTCGTACATACCTTTTCTAAAATATGTCTACTATAAAGCGAAAATCATAGCGATTAAAAATATTAAGAAATGTTTAATTTAGTCCATACTTATTGCATAGTTTTAGGAGACTAATCTTAGCCGTTGGATCAGCCCCATCAATGGTCCAAATTAAATTTTAAAAATTTGGGCAGAGTAACATTTTCGTAATTAACATGTAATGATTTTACCTTCACATGTGATTGTATACTGAATCACATGTAATTTTATATTAAATCACATGTGATTAAATATATTAAAATTTAGGACTCTGTTTTTTATATGTTATATTAAACATAACACTAAAGATATTATATACACCGAAGATTTGACGATCAAAATTAGCACATGCTATACATTGTAAATCTATATTACAAGATATTAAATTATTTTATCTCTACGTTAAACGATACTGGTGGTTGTGTTCAACAACCGCGAAACAGATAGAACTCTTGGGCCATTAGGAGCACCTTAATCGCTAACATAAATTTAAATTTCTTTTGACCTAGTAATATAATTGTGTTCCTATTCACTAAAGCAAATTTGCAAGCTTCTAAAAATGAAGTGGGTATAGACACATCTCCATAGCACGTTGCATGCATGGTCACAAGATCAACAAGTTTGAAGAAATAATAATTTTACCAATTTAAGCTACATGCAGTTTCTTTAATGGTTATCGTTAATATATAGCACACCATTTACAATTTGTGGCATCCATGAACGAAAATTGCCTCGCTACATTATTGTTAGCGAAAAATAACATGGAGAAATAGGCAATGTAACCAAATGAGTATGTAATGAAAAGAGAAAGAAGAAGGATATATGATAAATTTTGTATTGGTTAGTGAAATTTTGTATGAATGGGCAAAATTAATTAGCGAAATGTTGCTCAAATTCATATTCTATGATATTACCCAACTTATTCTTGCAAACTTCCCTAATATATAGTTATACTATAAGTTCATATATTGTTTATAATAATATGTCTTAAATATTTTCACACTCGCAGATAATTAATTAAAACAAGGGATATACCATTTATTTGTTTATAGTATGAAAATTCTTAACATATATGTTCTTAATTACACACATCATTAATCCGTTTTATAATATGATCAGAAACGCCACTTAATAAATATTAAACAAAAACAACAAAAAGATTCAAATACAAAAAAAAAAGGTTTAAAAAAATTATTTGAGGATATTCATAGATTAATTTACGGAATTATTGAACACGATGCATATATGCATACAACACGTATAGACGTCCGTCCGTCCTCCTTCAACGCGATTTCACATAGCTTCCCATCCTCACCACGATCCCGTCGATATCACGAACATACCCCACCTTCTGCCCCCACTCTTTCTGCTCCGGCGAGCTCACCGCCTCCGCCCCATTCTCCACCGCCCTCTGCAACACAAATCCCTCAAACGAATCCAGTTCAAATATCATCGTAGATACATGCAATAAAATGGAAAAAGGACAAAAGATTAAACACCTACCTTGTATGCAGCATCCACATCTGCATAAGCAAAGCAGACCTCCAGCTGATTCCTTCGGCCTTTCGATTTCTGTTCCTGAACCTCGCCGGTGAGATCATCTGTCTCATGTTGATGAACCGGCGTAAAAGCTATCGTCGTCTGTCCACTTTCTAATTCGCCCCATCTACCATTATATATTAACACGTACAAGCAGGAAAAACAATCACGACGTACTTATTCGATTTAAATTCGATCAAATATTTATCCTAAATTCATGAGATTGATTGACGATGAATTGAATTTACCTGTGAGAGTCGTCTAATCGACGAACGGATGCACCGAACGCCTTGCCGTAAAAGTCGACGGATTTGGCCACATCCTTGACATAAATCACCGTGTATGCGAACGCCGGGTTCAGATCAGACGCCATTGTTGATGAATATAGAGGTATTTTGTTGATTTGATTAAATTTGATTTAGGGTGGGTTTGGGAGGGATGGGAATTAATGAAACAAGGATGGATCGGTATTGATGAGGTGAAGGAGGGACACGTGGCGAGGTTGTATGCTTTCTGCTTCTACACGTGGTAGTCAGTCTCTCATCTGAGTTTCTGATGAGCTGGCTTATTATTGGGCCGAAAAATACAAAATTTTAGTCTGGGCCTGGGCTATAGTGGGCCTTCCCTGCTGAAGTCCATTATTTGATATGGAATTGGGCTACTCAACATTTGATTATATAGATTTCGAATTGGGCTATTCGTATATACCTCCATAATAATCAACTTCTAAATCAACAAACTTTGTTGTATCTTAGGGTATATATAGCGGAAATAGCTGGTAGTTGTAACTGAAAGCAGATAGCTAGAGCTAGAAGTTGTATATGTGTTTGGTAAATTAGCTGGTAGCTGAAGTTGAATATTGTAAAATAACAAAAATTGGACGAATCACAAAAAAATAAGGAATTATAAAACAATTAAGCAGGGTATTTAAATAATTCTGTATATAAAAAGTTTCAAACTAGTTTTAAAAGCTACTTGAAGGAGCCTTTTATTTTAGATCTTTTTGTTTTAAAAAAAACTTATAGTTTTTCATTCAAACATAGCTTATAATCTTTTCTTTCAAAACAAGACTACGAGATTTAAAAATCGTACTAAATATGCCCTTATGATAAATAAATAACCATGAAAGATGGGCTATTATAGAATCAACACATGATTAAAACTGTAGCATAAGTCGAGGGTTAAAGCAAATCGTGAATAACCGTACAAACATTAGAAAAAAACTAATAAAGATGGGTTAGATGCACATGGTCTAAAACGCGGTTAAAGCCAACGCCATAATATAAATAGAGATTTTTACTTAAAAAATTAATGGTGGTTATATCTGAAGCCATTTTTAAAAAAGATAGCCAAACCTATTACGACTAACCCGAATAATTGAATACGTCATTCGTTAACTGAATTAAGCGGTCTAAATAACATAAACTTAAACAGTCAGACGGTTTTTGCAGGCGTCTGGTTACTGTTAACATTCCAAATATACATTATTTAGGCTAGTCCAAACCGTGAGATACTAATAAGGTTTTGGTTAATTAAATGAGTTTATTCAATTCCGGTTCTGGTTCATTATTAGATGAAACCGATTAATTGATCGATTGGTGATTATTTATGTTATGTTTTTGTCTTTTTAGTCCGACTTAAACCAAATTAGTTTTTAAATAATTTTTTACTTTTTATTTTTTTAGTTTCGCCTTAATTTCTATTAGTGTCATATATATGTTCAAACCTATTCCCATTAAATACATTGTTTTAATTTCTATTTTAGCTTTTAACTTATTATTTTACAAGGATTATGTAAGCATTAGCTTGATAAAACTTGCTAACTTTATAACTCGAGTATTTATTATTGTAGCTTCACTCAATTAATAGCCTATTCAAGTAGCTCAACTTAGACTTGACTTACACTGAGCCGATTACATAGGGTTGTAATCGAGCCGAGACAAATCTTGATCGAACTACTTGAGATTGACTCAGTGAGTATTCGAAATCGAGTTGATATTAACCAAATTGATCTCGAGCTACTCAAGTAGAGAGCTGAGACGAGTTTTGTTACAAACTACTTTGCTTGTAAAGATTGCAAGCCTAATTGAACTTATTCTAAATTACATTTTTATCCTTTATAAATACATATATTACCTACGTATCAATACTCGTGATTGACATCTAGTGATCACGCAATGTTGTTTGTTTAAGTAAGAATTTACTAGTATTAATTGTTTCGAGTCAAGCCAAACCGAGCTCAAGCGTATGGTCAAATTTATCAACTTAAGCTCAAGCTTGAAATTTGAGGCTTGATCGAGTTTCGAGGTTGAGTTTTTAAGTCTAGTAGAGTTTCGAGCTTTATATTTGCTCGGCTGGATAATACTCCTATCTATATAGACATTTTAAACTTGAATAATAGCTTGATATCGTGCGCACACCATAACACACCTATCAAATGTGATTTGCAGATCATGTTTTTATTGTGGTCAAGGTATGTCGATTTATAATCTAAATCGGATAACCCATTTGTCGTCCCATGATATATCGCGCAGCATAACTCACCTATCAATGGTTTTCTTCTTATATAATATTTATTATTAATTGAACAAAAAGGAAAATATATAATTAATTTAGAAACGATATATGGTGGAAGTATTTGGTGAATTAAATATAAAATCGGTTTTTCTGCTTTACCGGACTCGATCATTAAAATTGACTTATCACGCGACATCAACATCCACCAACGTATATTTATATTTATTATTATAAAAACATTGTGAATTACTTTGCCACTAACCATGCAAAAGCAAAACTTGTGTTCATAGACGTGGAGAATTGTTGACGACCTTTCAGATTCTCAATCGATGTACATTCGGGTACAACTTGTTTATCTTCTTCTGTAACTTCTTAGTTGATGTAATTTACATTCATTTACTTATAGAACATCAACTATGATCATATTTTTCTTTTTGAAACTATTAAATAAATAAAACTATAAAATACAATAAATTTTTTAAAAGTTAGTTGAAATGTATAATATTTAGACTAGGGGGTGTGTTAGTCATTTGGCTTATGAGGATTATATTGGACCTTCACATTTTTAGTTTTCATAATCTCTAACCATCTAGTATCGTTTAAGTGTTAAGATATATTGAGGGGGTTATAATTAGAAAACTAAACACTTATAATAAAAAAAGTCTTTTCAAATAGTTTATAAATTGAGCTTGAGATAATTATTTAATAAAATTACAATAATATCCTCATAATTAATGGCATATCTAAAAGTAATTAACCACATAATCCTACATGTTTATGAATGTGTATGTTGTTCATTTTTATTTTAATCAAGACTAACGATCTTGAATTACTTGGCGCCGTTATTATTCGTTGATGTTTTTCTCTCTTTGTTAAACAGTACGTACAACAATGAATTGATTGTTGTTTATTATGCTTCACGCATCCATCTTCATACAACAATAAATCATAGACAACTGAAAAGAAGCACATACGTAAATTAACTCAACCTATTTATTACTTAAATATAATATATGGTTAACTTTAGCATAAGTTCATATATATTAGTTCAATCGAGAATTTTTTTTCGTATGATGACTCATTAATTAATGATTAAATAATGACGCAAAAATGAGGGATTTGTTTGAAAAATCAAGTCTTACAAATTAATAATGACTCATCCGGAAGTAATTTACGGTTGAGTAAATATACAAAAGATCCTAATACCCTTATTAACGAGTCATAAATTTTGTTTTCTTCTAGCCAACATGCAATGTGCCGGCTCCCTAGTCCCTCCACAGTAATACAGTTATACATTTTGTTACTACAGTCGCTGCAGTAGTGAGAATAATGCACTCTCTAGGTCATTGATTTTGGTGTTATTTACCAAAGTCTATTAGAGGGCCAAAAACATGCATGACTTAATTAGCTTTTATATAAAAACAGTACGTTATAAACTTGGATAATATTTTTTGATCTTATTAACAAGGGCTACGTACTCGAAATCAGTAAGTTTAACTTTTGTTCATAAGTTTGTCAATCTTTCTTTTCTGGTGACGTCTTCTATCTATAAATAAATATTGATTATTAAATAAGTTTATTGAGTCATAATTAAATGAAATACTATATAATAATTGACCTAATAAATGAAAAAGGTGGTGGAATTGAAGAAATAGAAGTTGAGTGATACGTGCGTGCGTTCCACTTGGATTCAAGCACATCCATGTCAAACATGCATCACGTCGATTTGACACTTTACAATTTTGGCTTAATTATTTCCATAAAGCTAGCTAAGTTGTCTCGAATGAATTGTACCAAAAGTAGGTACTTGTTTTCTTTCAATTGCGGTGTTCTAGTTTGTGGTTTACGTTTCTTTCATTTGCTATTTTAATACGGCCTTTTAATAAAAAGTTAAACAATATTTATATTAAATAAAAGAGGGCTTGTAATGGGAGGGTGTGCTAGATGTAGATGAACTCTCATGCTATTCCGGCGTGGTAGTGTTATCAAGTAAGGGTTTATCGATCAAGTTGTTTAAGTGAATCTTAACGTTATTCAATATAGAAAATATATGGCTGACGTGATAATGAGTGTTTTAATTAAAGAATAATCCTCTAGCTTCTAACTGAATGTTGAACTTGAACAATGACTTTTGATCTAGATCAATTAATTCGTGAACTAAATGTGTTGTAAGTTTATGGGGTTTTAATTCAAAACCAATTAATTATAAAATAAATAGCTTATGACCCTTATAAAGCCCATTACAAACTCACTTTTTGTCCGATGTACGGGACATTACTCAATACGCCCCTTCACGTGTGGTGTTCTTTTTTATTCTCGCGTGGTTATGTGGAGTTCGTGTGGTATTTGACTAACCATGTGTGAGCCTTGCTATGATGTCATGTAAGTTTGTGGGGTTCAAACTCAAAACCAATTGATTATGAAAGGAGTAGCTCAAGACACTTATAAAGCTCATTACAAAGTCACTCTTAATCCGATGTGGGACATTGCTCGACATGTATACCATATGGTATCTACAGTTAAAGTTATAGTAGATTGATTCATAGTTGTCCATTATAATATCAAGCTCGTTTCCAAGCGCTTCTTATCTATACAATAACATGTGCTCATAAGTCACAACAAGTTTATAGATCTTAAAGACTTAAACTTTTACAATCTAAGAAAAGTAAACTTAAATTTGTATTTTAGGCCAAAGTAAAAAAAGAAAATAAAAAAAAGTTAAAATATAGGATTTTAAAGAGTATTCACGAAAAGCATGACTAAATTAATTAAATTTGAACCCTTTTAGTTAAAAAGAAAATAAATCACCACGAGATACGAAGGCGGATGACTTTCGGCGTTGAAACCAACTTTTGACCGGTGATACCACCTTCTACGGTCGCCGCTAGCTGTCGTACTCTTCTGTTAGCTTTTATATACTAACTAGCTTCCTTTGTATACATGCGTGTTACAAATTAAATATTGAACATTAATTTTTTAAATAACGAAAGACTTATTAAGTACGTAATAAATGTCTAAGGTTTTATTGATAAGAAAATTTTGATTTCAATTTTATACAATAAACAAAGTAATCAAGTCAAGTACTTACATAATAACAAAGCAATTAAGGATAAAAATTTAACAATTCAAATACTTACTAGTTGCTAGGTTACTTATCATAGCAAGTTTTGTTGAATTCAAAACCCATACATTATGTAAGTTTTTGGGAGGAGGCAACATTATTTAATTAACTTTCAATTTAGTTGTCTCGTCAAAACAACAAAGCACGAATCTATAACTTTCAAACCTGAAATAGTAGTCTATTAAGTAACCTCAAGCGGCAGTCATTGTATGACGTTTTTTTTAAAAATAAAATCATGTAAAAGATCTAAAAAAAAGGAAATACTTTAATTGTACATGGTTTGTGCATGTATATAAGAACTATGATAATTGTGTTGACGTACATTTTCATCTTCCAAAATCACATCAAGAATGGCTACCATATATGGATTTTTGGTATAATATATACTTTCCGCTTCAAAATAATCTTTATTTTTATACAGTACACAACAGATTTATCGTATATTTTTTTGACAAAATTGATATCTTCATATTTTGAAATGGATGTAGTAATCGGCATTCTTCCTTCTCCAAAATCGATATTAGTTTGCTCACAATAATACAATGGCACATATATATAACCTAAGTATTCTAAAACTTATGACTCAATTATAGAAATTGTAATTGTAATTAACTCCTTGTGAGTTGGGTGTCTATGGTAACAGAGATTTTTTCAGAGGTACTCGTGATTGATAAAATCTAACTTTGGTACAAGCGTCTGATTATTAATTTGTAATCCGATATAAAACACTAACACTTACTTATTTATTATTTGAAGATAGTATAAGATAAGTCTATTCTTACGAAATAAAATAATTTTTAGCGAGATAAGATTTTTTTTTTTTGTTAAATAGAAATGACAATTTTGTTAGTGTGTAGTTATGTCAAGCAGGATCTATAAAAGAGATGTATTATTTATATATAATTGTGTTGTCACGCCAAAATTACATTATAGCTAGAGTTAAATCCGCTAGTATGTCATCGATCATGTGTAGCTAACAATGTAAAGATGTCGTATTTATATCATTATGGTCATGTCTAGCTATGTGACAATGTAAAGTTTTTTTTCTTGTGAAATAAATACTTCTTATTGAGACAAGATATTATTTTCAGAATGAAAATCTCCCTGGATATATATTAATCGCGACAAACATATTTCGAAACCTGCATTGCTTATAAATCTCTTGTGGTTCATTTTTAGTCTTTCATATATTGACTAATGAACCAAACATTGCACAAGAAATTTATAGATAGCAGTATTTATTTTTCAATACAAACACTTTAAGTGAAGTTCTTAACTGAGGTAAACTTTTATCCTATAAATTAACATGAGTTCACCGAATATTCACACTCAAATGCGTTAAAGATGGCTCCAGCTTTGGTAATCAATATTAGAATGATTTCAAACCATATATTATATAAATTAATCTTGATTTACAAGAATTCATACATAAAATGATGACGATATTATAATCGTTACTTACTTGAGTCTTTTGTTTTAAAATTTCAAATTGCGAGAGTTTGTATGATAATCAGGAATTGTCACCCTTAATGTATGTTAACCAAGCTGCTCATTTTCTACGAAAGTAACGTTTTAAAAGTTCGTTGTATTATTTGAAGGAAAAAATTGATTATATATATAACAAGAGTAATGTTACATATAGAACCTTGCTTAAACATAGAACCTAAAGAACCATTTTATGTGATAACACGTGACATTTTGTTTGAGGGCAAAACTGGAAAATTAAAAAAAAAAAAAAAACTCACGCCTCCCCCTCCCTTCTAACAAACTTTAAAAAAAATCCCCCTAAATTTTTAAATGATCACAACTCATTCGTTTTTAAGAATTTTAACAAAAAAAGTATACCGTTAGATTCAGTTTTTCGTCATCTTTCAAACAAGACTAGACTTGATATATTTCTGAAACTTTTTTTTTTGAAAATGCAAATTTTTCAAATTTTGCATTTTCACCTAGGTTTCATCTGAAATTGCAAAAATGCAAAAATCGAATATGTAAGTCATGCATATGCTTCCAAAAATGTAAATTTTGAAACCAATACTGAAAATGCAAACAAGAACTAACTGAAAATGCTGCCCAAAATGCAAAACAAAATTTGCATTTTCATAAATTTTTTTGAAAAATATGGGAAGAGTGGTCTTGATTGAAAGAGGATTAAAAAACTAAAAGATTGGTATAATTTTTTTGTTTAAATTCACAAAACTTAAAAAATTATGATAATTTAAAGTTTTGGGGGTATTTTTTTTAAATGTGGGTTTGTTAGGGGGGATTTCCATGTTTGACCTTTTACATATTAATTAAACATGATAATTACAATTATGTCATCTTCAATCTTATCCATTGATTTTGATGATCCAATGGTCCAGATTGGTTCTATGGTTCCATGTTTAAATAATTGTTCTATATTGATCCATTTTCTATATAACAATAGCAATTACGATAAAGTTTATTGTATTTTATATGGATAATATACCCTTCATTAAAGTACTAATATATTTAGCATATGAAGTACATTGTACATTAAACTATCAAACATCAGATACTTAATTAACTTCAAAGAGATTTATCATATTTTTAACGATTATATGCATTTTTCAGTACATATTTGCTAATCGTAAGTAAATCCATTCCGTCGTGATGGCAAGAACATGTGAAACCTTGCTATCTATCAAGTATTATCATTGTATTTTTCAAAGCTAAACCTTTTTTTCTTACAAAGATAAAGATTAACATTTGAAATTAAGAAAAAGAAGTTACAAAGCATATAACGATTGTTTACACCACACTTTAATTTGTCCCCTAAATGACCTTTGTATATCCTCAAAGATCACATATGTATTAAGCAATACCCAAAATGGACAGCAAAGAATTTTGGTCATGTAGGGTATGGTGGAGATCTAGCAGGGATCACTTACCTTAATATATAGTTTATTGGTTTTTGCATTCTCCCCCACTAAACTGGAGAATTACAGACATTCCTCCTTTTCTCTATGACCTAATTTTTTTTTGTCTTCTATATACCCACCAACCTCAATTTAGGGTTTTTTCGTTTTTGTTTGTTTTAAAAGTTTTACTAACAAGTAACAAGCTAATCAAAAAATAGTTTGGGAAATAAACATTTTACGGAGTACTTATTTGGAATCAATTTTAAATGTGTATAGGGGTTGAGAATTTAAGCAATTCTATTAATTTTTATTTGGGCTTGGTTGCATTGAAATCTATCTTAAATGTTGTGTTTTCTTTGTCAATTGATGAATTGCAATGGCTTGTCTTAAAAAAAAGATTAATTGAAGCCGTAAATATATAATCTTCTAATTAATATAAAACTATTTGAGATTTGTTATACGATACTAGCATCTTATATAACAAATCAATTTTAATTATACAATATTGAATGTAAGTTTGAAGTATTCCAACTAAACAACTAATTCGTTATAAGTGGAGTATCTCTAGACCTTTGTTAAACACATTATAAAGTCATTTTTCGTCTGATGTGAGACATTCCTCAACGCACCCCCACACATGTGTCGTTCTTTTTTTGTTCCTAACACATGGATTCTTTTGAGTTACATGGAGTTCGTGTGGCCGTTGACTAACCACGGGTGAACATTGCTATGATACTATATAAGTTTGTGAGGTTCCATATCAAAACCAATTAGCTATAAATGGAGTAACCAGTGATCCTTACTAAACACATTTTTCAAAGTATTTTTTTGTCAAATATAATATGAGGATATTCATAAACATTAACCAATTATTTACTCAAAATTTCTAATCAATTTTAACTTTTAAAGGTTAAATTAATACGGTCCTAAAATAAATTAATATATTTTTTTTTTGTTTCTAATCAATATTTGTCAAATATGAAATTTATTGATACTATAAAATATATTATTGTAACCATTTCATTTACGTTACTATTTATGTACTTATTTGTTTATATATATTTGGTGTTTTGAGCTACCTATAAAAGATACGGTTAAATTGATAAGTACAAAGAGATGTTGTGTTTGTTTGGATTGATTAAAATCTTAATTGTGGAAATCACACAACCAACAAAGCTTAGAGTGCACATTTAAAGTTAAAGAAATGTTTAGATATTGGAAGTTATAATCTCGATAGATTAGTATGACTAATTAATCAAATCGTGCAACCACAACTAACTTTAACCAACCAAAGCTTTGAGAAAAACAGAATTACTTATTATAGTTAACAAAACTTTGTTGTGTTTCAAATTACCGCGGGGTATTATTTCAAAAGAAGCTAGCTTTAGATATATTAATTAATAGTAGAGCTTTAAATGTTGAGTGATTTGAAGTTAGACTTCTCGAGTTTTGGTTGCCAACATTGTAACAATTATGGGTTACTATGTGCCAACATACTTTTTTACTACTCAATTTCAAGTTAGTATATTCAACTACAACATGTAGATAATTTTACAAATATAATATTTTATGTGTAAATGGAGGTGAAAGTATAACATTGCTCATAATTACTAGTGGGCTATATGGCTTTGAAAACAAAAACCATGAAATAATTACTCAATAGAGTAAGTTTGAGGTGTAATTAATCATTTCAAATAAATTAAATCATATATATGAGAGAGTTGACTTATTAATATAGCAATGTGTATGTGGAAAAAAAAAGAGATAAATTTAACAACACAAAATATACATGAAGTACTACAAAATATACATGCATAATGACAAAGGAAAGAAAACGTACATGAACTACTACAAAATATACATGCATAATGACAAAGGGAGCGCCAGCTTATTGAGGCAAGAACAATATGTGCATGCAGCACAGGATCGACATGCAAATAATGAAGTTGATGCGTCATAAACTTTGTATTTTCTTTCCTTCCAACACATCATACATTTATACGTACGTGTCACGTGCTTTGTGTATATATATGAACAAAAAGCACAGATTACATTTTGGAAGTGAATGAATGATGGAAAAGGTATAAATATGTAAGGATGTAAACAAACAAAACTAACATTTAATGAACAGTACGTGCTGCTGTTAAAAGTTTATTTTTGTTTTGCTTATTTAATACATGAACCAACTTCAATAAACCTTTTGTTTGTTTAGTGAAACTACGAGTTTATGTTAAGAAACCTTTCGTTTATGTTCATATACATGTGTATGTGTGCGTGCGTACACATACATATATAGTGTTTATTTGTGTTTAACGATGTTGATTTGTATTATAGTGCGTGTATCTATGTAAATGTTCTTTCGCATATGTTTTTTAATGTGTAAACGAACAAACATAATTTTACAATTTACATTAAGTGGCAGTCGTTTATACTGTTTTGTTAAGTGAATAGCGTTTGTGTGTGCGAGTTCACAATCTAGGAGAAAAGAGCTTGGATCATCATCGTTTATTGCGTCTAATCGATCAAGTAATCATCGGGTAATGATACCCCAATCTTAGTGATCTAATGTATATAGTTTTACACCATTTTGTTGAGATCTATTCAAGTTTTATGGGTGTTTATTTCTGTTCAAATTTGTGTACACCACCCAGAACTAAACATGGGTATTTAATCGTGCTTAAACCATGCATTGAAGATGAAATTAATTGATAAGTATTGGTTAAAATGATGTTAGGAACCCGGAATTAATCAAAATGATTATGTATTAATAGAGATTGGAATTGAAAAATACGGGTTGTATGAATTTGAATCGCTATTGTTCTCGAGGAGTAGTGCAAGATCATAAATCATGATTCTGGACCTAAATAGCCTAAAGGAATCGCATATCACAAACTTAACCACAATCGAGAACTTTAAGTAGAAGTGAATCGTGAATCGTGAATCGAAGGTGGTGAATAAAAAATGACACATCATGTAAATCGCAAATTAGGTTGAGTCCCTTAGGGGATTGCCCAGATCGAAATTCTTCAATCGTAAATCGGTTGTGAGAAAAATCGCAATTCAGTGCTACGAGATGAATCTCAAATTAGTTAAGCAAGGTGAATCGTAAACCAACCTATACGTGGATCGTAAATCAGATAGTGGACTAGGTTGTGTATATGGATCGTATATCATCAATCGAAAAGTGAGCAGGTGGTCAAATCGCAAATGGTCATCGCAAAATACTCAAATCGTAATTTTAATATTGCTAGTGAATCATAAATAGAAGGATACATATGAATCGCAAATCAATTCAGATCACACATTAACAACTAAAAGGGGATGGGATGGTTGAATCGTAAATGGTGACTATGTAAGGGTTAATTAATAACCGAATCGTGAACCATGTGTATCGAAGCTGAAATCGAAAACCTATAATACTAGTGTAAAATGCATAGTGGATCTATTCGGTATTTAACTTAGTGGAGTCGTAAAGTAGGTTCCTGCAGATAGACTTGTATAACCCTCTGATTGTTGCTGGTATATTATATTAATACTTCGTTGCTGACCAAGTGAATTTTCACAAACTTATAACTTACATTATGATACATGTTCATTGCTGATGGTCATCCTGTCTGTGTGACACACTGAGTAGATACTCATTTGACAGCTGCTCACTCTGCCTGTATGGCATAATTGATGTGATGTACGAATGTAGTGTGTTCACTAAACTTTGTGCTTAACCTCTGTTTGTTGATTACTTTTTAGGAGTGTATCGAGTTGATATGGGGAAGACTCCAGCGTTATAGTTATTCTCCCGCAACTAACTTTTGTAGAAACTTTGATATTTCCTTGAATAGTTGTAAACAAATTAATATTTAATTATGCCGTAAGTTCAGTGTGTTTGTCAGGTACTTTAACGGAATTTGAATTGATTGAGTGATTCATGAGAAGTATTATTTATTTAAAAAAAATTTGGGGCATTACAAGTTACAAGAATCAACAACTTACACCAAAGTAAAAGAATAAGAGGAACCAATTTTTATTAATATACATATATAAATATAACTAGGAAATGGATACTACACCATCTCCGACCACAAGCAAAGTCAGTCTCTCTCACAAATCACCATCTTCGACTGATGGCCGTCATAAGAGAGGGGTGAACTAGAAAGAGAGTTAGTGTGATGGTGGGGTCCCACAAAGGCATCTCTTGCAGAGGCGACTTGCATCTCCGCTGGTGGTAGCAGCATCTTGCATCCCCACCGGTGGCCAAGGATCAACATGAAAGAGAGACTGAGAAATGAGTCTCTCAAAATGTAGGGGATATTAGATAGTTGTTCTTTTTTAATATTTAAAAGTATTACAAACTTATTTTAAAATCAAAAAGTGAATAACATAAAGAAGTAAGGGTAGATCGGTCACTTTAAGTTTGAGAGCGATCAAAAATATAATGAAACTGTGTACAAATGTACTAAAATCTTACATTTTCACATCCAAGGACTTAAAGTGTTAAAAATTGTTAAAACACGAGTACCACAAAATGTATCTCACTCTTTTTACACCTTGTTCTCGAGTTTTTTCTTTTAAGAGAAGAGAAGGGATTTTAAGCATACTTAAAAAATATGTATCTTCAAGTTTTATTTAAGGAAAAAAGGAATAAATTAGGAGAAACATAAACTTATTTTTATCTTAAAAACTTTCCTTCATTCATGTTGTCCTTAAATTCGAAAGTAAAAGAATAATTTACTTATATTTCTGATTCTTTTATTTTTTATCCAATAAAAACTTATTTAATAATCTGAAACTAAAGGCACTCTCTCACGGCCTCACATTAAATTTTTTTAGATATTCTATGTTTCTAATCCCACTAATTTCTACTTGGGCTCCACCATGAATCGTCATGTATAAATTCGTGGCTGCAGCCACTCGCACTCTTATTTCTCATTCCTTTCTTACGTTACTAATAATCGTGATTAACCCCACTAATCACAATGCTAACCTCTATGCTTAGACTCAATCACCAGTCACGCTCCTTCTGGCTTTCCTGCCTCTCCACCTCCTTCCGTACCGCCGTCGCCTGCTCCATCGTCGCCGCCTCCACCCTCTTCGGCCCCTCCTCCTTCCGCCGCCAAGTCGCCTTCCCCGCCTTCTCTTACGTCACTGTCATTCTCATCATAACCGGTGCTTCCTTAGGGGACACTTTTCGCGGTTGCTGGGACGCTCTTTGCGCCACCTTGTTCACCGTCGTTCCAGCGATTTTAGGCCTATGGGCGATAGGCCCGTCACGGTTGACGACGGCGCTGACTTCAGCATTGGTGGGTATGGCGGCGTTTGTCGTGATGTTGCCTGATCATAAGACTCATTTGGTGTCAAAGAGAATAGCGTTGGGACAGATTGTGATCATCTACGTGGTGGCGTATGATATGGGTGGCAAGACTGATCCCGTAATGCATCCGGTACACGTGGCGGCTAGCACCGCCGTTGGGGTTTTGTCTTGTGTGATCGCGTTACTGATTCCATATCCTGGTCTGGCTACGTGTCAGGTAATTACTAATGACCGTATTGAATGATCATGCACGTAATATACACAGACCTAAATGGTAAACGAAGAGAGTATATACTGAATGTAACATGAAATATCCTATAATATTCATCTTCCTATCTACTTAATACTTAAAACATGTAGTGTAACAAAATATATATTTAGGTGAGAATTTTCCTCATTTAATTTATAACACAATCATAAATTGCAACGATCATGAAATAGGACGGCCGGGTACGTCATTACGATCATTAAATCTAATAGATCAACATCTAATTGATGATAAGAATTTATTCTCTTATTTTCACCTAAATATCTATTCTCATTTTCACCTTAGAAATTTTTAGCACTAAATATATATGTATATATAATATGCATTTCAATATCTCATAAAATGTAGAACGTTACCCGGGTACGTAGTCAAAGTGCGTATGGTACATAGTTTAATTTCAAGACAAATAAATTTGTTGACTTCTGTCCGACAAAATATAGTAGTATAATGTGTAACGCATAGATTTGCTTAATTGAGAATTTAGAATTAAACTCGATCTATATATTTACGATAATACATCAAATGACTAATTATAAGACATTGCTTCTTGTTTTTTTAAATCAATATAAGTAAACTAATTATATTGACTACTTAAGTAATATATGGTTTATATATTATGAATGTGTTCGGCAACGGGCTTATATAGGGATTGTAGGGGCTTGAGATTCTAGTTTTAACAATCTCCAGCCTTTTAGTCTTGTTCGGGTGATCAAAATCTTTAGTGGATTGTTAAAAATATAATCCCTTGTAATCCCTCAAAATAAAAGTCTTTCCAAGTAGATTATAGATTGAGCTTGGGATTATCAATTTATCTGCCTCAACCCCGGCTAGTTTATAAGCAAACACACCCATATGTATAATTCATACATATAACATACTTGTGTAATTTAAAATATATGGTTCAATATTGATGATGTTATGCTGTAAATTATTATATATAGGTGAAAAAGAAGTGCAAGCTTTATGCAGATAATGCTTCAGAGAGGGTAAAACTGTGTGTAAATGCCTTTTGTGCAAAAGACAACACAAGTGCGCAAGCATTTGTCTCACAAGCCAAGTCCCTAACCATTAGTGGAACCAAACTTCTAAACTCCATCAACTCCAAGAAAGTAAGCTCAATATTATTACATTTTATATCTATAGGGGAAGGTTCATACGAGAACCGTTGTTAGTGCGAGAACCGCGAGAATCAATCTCGGTCGTTCCTTGGATTTGGGAAGTTTCATGGATGGTGGGCGTGGAGAGATAGAGTGTGGCAGGGTGCATGTGAGGAATTCATGGGTGGGCAATGACATTAAAAGAGGGGGAATTGGACGGCTGAGATTGGTTCTCGCGGTTCTCGCACTAAGAATGATTCTCGCATAAACTTTTTCCTATATCTATATCTATATATATGTATGCATTCTTAATTCAAACTTCAAGTATCAATTTATAAAACATATTGTACAAACGATTAGGATCTATGGTCTAATTCATGATGCATGCATGCATTTATGATGTACAAAATCACCACGATATGGTACAAAATGCTTATGATAGTAATAATTATTTGTACAGGAAAGCGTGAAATGGGAGACACTTCCAATAGAGTTCTTGAAACCTTACTGCTTGAATACAGCAGAAAAACTTCAAGATATAGAGATGCCGATACAAGGAATGCAGATTGCTTTGCACAATATTCATTCATTTCCACCACAATTCCTTGATCAAGATCTAAACGATAACTTGCATAAGCTTCAAGAAAGCTTAACTCTAACCTTTGATCAATTAAAATCTTGCATGCCTTTTGATTTAGCAACTTTTCCTGAATCAAGTCTTGAAAATCTTATGCTTTCCTTAAATTCCTTCCCTCAAACCCACAAAGATTTGTCATCTTTCTTCTTCTTATTTTGTTCCAAATTACTTCAAAGAAAGTTGACAAACAATTTACCAACAAACCCCTCATCATTAAGCAATGAACCAAAGAAAAAGAGTCCAAAACTGAATCTTTTCCAATGGATTAGCACTTTCTTGACGCACAAAACGTTCATGTTAGCTTTAAAATGTTCATTATCAGTAGGTTTTGCAGTTCTTTTTGGTCTGATATACAGTAAAGAAAATGGGATATGGTCCGGACTGCCCGTAGCAATAAGTTTTGCAGCTTCAAGAGAAGCTGCATTCAGGGTTTCAAATCTCAAAGCTCAAGGAACTGTGTTAGGAACAGTATATGGTGTGTTGGGCTGCTTTGTTCTTGAGAAATATGTAAAAGTAAGGTTCTTGATTCTTCTTCCATGGTTCATATTTTGCAGCCTGATTAGGCGAAGCCGAATGTATGGTCCGGCTGGTGGGGTATCGGCCGTAATCGGGGGTGTGCTAGTTCTTGGTAGGGAGAATTTCGGGCCACCGACAGAATTTGCTATTAACCGAATTGTTGAAGCTTTCATTGGATTATCTTGTTCAATCATTGTTGAACTCATGTTTCGACCTACAAGAGCTTCTACTCTAGCCAAGATCCAGCTATCGAGAAGCTTCCAAGTTTTACACGAGTGCATAAGCACGGTGACTCATGGTGATCAGAGAGATCATGTTGTAGATGGTATAAAGAAGCTTAAAGTTAATTTGACCGAGTTAAGGAAGTTCATTGAGGAGGCTGAAATGGAACCCAACTTTTGGTTTTTGCCCTTCAATGGTGTTTGTTACAATAAGCTATTGAAGACTTTGACGAACATGGAGGGGCTTTTAGTCTTTTTGAACCATTCAATTCAATTTTTACAACAAGAAAGATTGAGTTTGAATAAACTTGAAGGTGAGGTTGAGTTTTTTAAAGAAATGATACTCCCTTCAATTAAGTGTTTTGAGAGCGTTGTTTTGGTCAAGTCACTAAGCAAACTTGAAAAGGAACTTGAAAAGACTAATGCTCATGACAAATTTACTGATGTTGAGTTGGGGAAGTTACCAAATAGCCCTCACAAGTTAAATATACATGGACCAAATGGTGAGGATGAGATGGATAATATGGTGAATTCATATCTACATAGATCAATGGAACTTGTTTTTGATGAAAGGTGTGAGGAGGTGAAGAGGCATGAGGAGGTAATGAGTTTAAGTGCTTTTGCATTTTGCATGAGAGGACTAGTAAAGGAGACAAGAGAGATTGAGAAGGGGATTATGGAACTTTTGCAATGGGAGAATCCTTCAAGTTATGTAAATTTGTACGAAATTTCTTGCAAGATAGATGCTTTATGCAACAGTTAATTTGAATTGTTTGGATAATAAATGAAAAGAATGGATTTGTTAATTTCTGATGTGATCAATGTTTGTTTAATATTCTAAAATATTCTTTCACATCCATGCAATTTCGACTTAAATATGAAATATTATAAGGATTATTGCGAAAATAACTATTTAACAGAAAATGTGAGAACAATACTATCCATTTAATGTTGATCTATTAGATATCTTACGGTCGCAATTCACCATCGTAATAGTTGGTTGTATTACGAGTAAAATGAATAACTAAATATATACTGTCCGATCAAATTATATGAAGAGGACCAAATCTTTAATTGCTATCTAAATATTTATTCTTATTTTAACCTTTTCAAAACTTATTTTTATAAAACATGTTAGTTTTAGGTAGATAAGCTTAATGCAAGTACACATTGTGAAAGAAATATAGTAATATACTATACAAATACAAGGCGCCCCCTTCCACAGCCCCAAACTTCCAGTCTATCTTCAACCTTTCCGCCGATTCTGCTCCGGCCTCCTTTCGGCACCATAACAATTAGCTCTCTTCCTAAAACTACCGCCGTCGCCAACTCTGGCCGCGTCGTTGCCGGAAGCCTAAATCTCCACAAATCAACCTCCAATTTATCCAACAACAGTTCGACCTCATCTCCGTCATTTCCACCCCTGACAACGACTTTCGTCACGCCGGGATGAATCTTCACGGCGTGAGCCCTCACCTGGCCGGCAAAGACGTTTTCATCAATATTCGCTGTAAATCTTAAGCAATCAGATCTGTCTTCGACGAAAACATCGGCGTGTGATCGGAGAGGGAGCTCTAGAACGCGGCTGAAAACGTGAGGGAGCCTCAGAAGCTTTTTTTGTGGATTTACAGGCATCGGAGATGAAATTGAATTGGAATTGCGATGGATGCAGTGAGGAATTGAGATTATTGATCGGTTGGTGTGGTGAATTTGTAGGGATGGTGATAGCGATAGGAAGAATAATGGTAGGAGATATAGGAGAATCGATACCTTGAGAACGATGGGTTCATTGCAAAAGGAAAAGGGAATCATCGACTTAACTCAATGTTAGTCGCTCCGTTCAAGATTCTGTCAAACCCACCCCTATATGCCTATATGTAATATGTATATACATGCTTGTGGATTTTTTAAAGGAAAAGGATGGGCAGCATCTATCATACTCAGAGCTGATGATACGCATTGAGTTTAGGTTATAACTATAAAGTTCAATTTCGATCGATTTATTTTCATATCATGTCATTTTTTTCTATTAAATCATGTTTCATGTTAACTCATTTCTACAAAATGTGTTCAACTATTATTTTCACTTATTTGTTCCAATGCGAATTTTGAATATGATTTTCGTTTAAATTATAAGTTTAATATTCAATCTTCGTTTAGATTTTATTCAAACTTCGAATTTTGTGTTCGTTCCAACTTGATTTCGAACTTTGATTTTATATTTTGATTCAACTTATATTAATGAATATGATATGATATGATGATGATATGATGATAAATAAGGTGATGTACTACACTTCTATAAAGTACCAATAAATAAGATATTATACAACTGAAATACAAATAAAATAGTACATCGTTAATTACAATTATGAAGTTAATCCAAAATAATAAAGTATCACCTACCAAATAGTCAAATGTTGAACTATCAGTATCATATAATCAAAATTTCAAAATGATGTAATATTATTTTAACTGTAAATATTCCATTATTTAATTTTGAATTTTTTTATTTGAAAGATTTTGTAGTTTTGTTTGACGGGTTTTATTACACTAAGACATCATCTCAATTTAATCCACAATTTCTTTTTTAAATTTAAGTTGTAAGTATTAAAGAAAAAGTTACAATTTTATGGTATTACCCTTTTTTAGGTCATATGGATCACTTTCGGGTCACCGGTTTTGCCCTTACCCGACCCTATTTTTTTCATAGCAGCCTATTTTTGACTCATTTTAAGTCATGCCACTTTTGAAAAAACACAATAATAAAAAATCAGCTTGAAAAAACAACTAAAAATGCAAGTAATTGACTAAACCCAATCTAAGTTCTAGAGGCATTATTCTGTTATTGGTGGATTGTCCCATTTGCAACAATCATGAAGAATCAACGCAACATATGCTTTATTCCTGCCATAAAGTTATGACTATTTGGAATTCGCTCAAGGCTTGATGTAACATTGATTTACCTGCTCATGCTTTTGTCAATCAACTCCTATTTAATATCATTGATAATGGTAACAATGAGACTAGAAAATGGTTTTTGGAAGCGGCAGTGTGTGGTATTTTCTGGTGCATTTGAAAAGCTTGAAACAATGTGGTGTTCAATAAGAGAGCTTTTGACCCCTTTAAGGGAATCGATGAATTTCAGGCGGCACTTTT
Source organism: Pulicaria dysenterica (assembly GCA_947179395.2). NCBI lineage: Eukaryota > Viridiplantae > Streptophyta > Magnoliopsida > Asterales > Asteraceae > Pulicaria > Pulicaria dysenterica. Next base: position 81,922,730 of record OX359292.1, read on the forward strand.
TACTTGGGTTAAATATAGGGGTAAATGTAAAAGTCTAGATTGGTCGATGTGGAGTTGTAACCCTTTTTTTTTTTTTGAAAGGCAAGTATTTTATATATAAAATTTAAAAACTAGCTAGATGCTAGTTAATATAACGATACAAACAACGAAATTTAAACACGCAAACCTAACCTACTAAACTGCTAATATCCAACAGACCAATCATGTCAACCAATCTAAAACTCGTAAAGTCAAATGGCAATCACCTGGTGGACTCGAACCAAATCGACCTCCGTCTAAACATCGAACTAACAGACTTCCCGAACTAACAAACTATCAAGCAAAGGTTACCACATCCAACCAGGTGGTGACAATACGATATTTCAGATTAATTAAACTAGACCGACCGAAACAGTTGGAATTAACCGCGACCCACCCGAACCACGAGCATGAACCCACTAACCACGATCTAACCACGATCCCCAACTTGACAACGATCTAAAAACTCGAACACTCACCAGAGATCTGAACCACGAGCCACGATCTCAAACTACGAACCATCGAACTGACCATCTGAAAACTCAAACACGAACCAGCGATCTGAACCGCAAACCGCCACGAACCATAGAACTGACCATTTGAAAAGTCGAACACGAACCAGCGACCCACGAACTCCACGAACCAGCGACCCATCTGAACTTTGAAATGCGACACACAACCATAGATCTGACCAACTGAACAAGCGACCCACGAACTCGTACACGAGCCACCACGAACCATAGATCTGACCATCTGCACCACGAACCACCACGAACCATCTTGAAATGTGACCCACGAACTAGAAATGCGACACACAACATGAAATATACCTGAAAACTCGAACTCGTACACGAACCAGCGACCCATCTGAAACTTTGAAACTTGAATTGCGACCAACGAACTGAAAGGTCTCGAACACGAACCAGCAATCTTACTATTTATTTTGACATTTGTACTTTGTATTTTGGTCTAGCATCTTACTAGTCTTTTATAATTTAGTATATTTCCGGGTTTGTTTGTCTAGGATGATGACAATGTCAAAACTCTAGGTTTATCATCCCTTTTTTGCTGTTAAAAATAATAATTGATATTTAAAAACACAACCTCAAATACCTTAAATTAATTACCTATGATTCAATTTACAATAAATAAATAATCAATGTTTTAACACAATCCCAAACATCCTCTTAATTATCTCTAAACGTTTGATGACACGGAAAAAACTAGATAAAAACTACAATTACAAACTACTATTAATGATAGTGATATGATAGTCTACCTAACAACTTTGGTGTGATTTTGTTTTCCATTCTGACTCCCTGGATAACGATCACGTCTTGGCTGTTAAAAATGAAATATGCATCTCCCGACGCCAATTAAATCGATAATTTGTTTGGTAATATAAGATCCATTTTTCTTATTATAGCAATTTACCAAAGCCTCTTTCTGCGTCGTCAACGGTGTCTCTTTGCAGCCACTCCGCATCCCCACGATCACCACCACCACCTCCACCACCGTCTGCCGTTTTGACCGTGAGTGTCGGTGTTAAAACCGAACAAATTGTCAGATTTGAATTTAGGTCAGACCTCTGACAATTTTTTTTATCGGAGAATGAGTTAAATTCAACAATTATTCAACTAATAATTGGACTTAGGGTTAATGGTTTTATGATATGTTTTATATGAATTTGATTTTCAGTTTTCAAATCAAATGCCCTGTTATCGGATAAACCGACCAGAAGAATGCCGTCATTTGCCGAAACTCCGAGAAGCGCTGCTTATTTATCTGCGCTCACCCAAGAGATCGATAAAAAGCTTCAAAAGGTTTGTGGACTTCCTTTATTTTTATTTATTATTTTCGTTCCAATTGAATTGTTATTGCTGAGTTTTGCATAAAACTCTTTGATTGATCGGTGAATTTGATTGAATTTGTGAATTGAATCTTTTTTAACTTCTTCAGGCATTAGCTTCACCGAATCAGAGACGCGACTTATTACAAGCTTTGTTCGCAGACATAGCTTTAGAAGTTGATGATCGAGCTAGAGGTAACTTAGACCTTTTGTTTTCTGCTTAATTACTACCCTGTCTCCCTGGAATGAAGACTCTGATAACTTAAGAAATAAGAACTGTTGTAAGGGATTTTGAAGACGGGAGAACAGACTCCTGAAGACATTAAAATGTTTAACATGTTGCGTGCAATAAATTTATATGGCAACAATCTCAAATTTTCTTTTGAAAAGTGTCCAACGCCAGAAGCATAGAACTTATGTTAAATGTTAGTGCCTAAATCAATCTTGATGGGATGATGTGAGAAATGATACATCCTCCTAAAAATGTGCCTTAAAATACTCCTAGTGCGAGGAATGGAGTGCCATTAGGAGGATTTGTAGGACATATTTGGGAGGATATTTCATTTCTCGATTGAATATGGTTGCAAATTTGGAAGCACATTGGCTTCATAAACTACTTATGCAAAGAAATATTATGAACGAAACAGAATCTTGCAGGTTCTGTTTTAAATGCCACCTACTGTAGGCATCAGCTTATGCTGTTGAAAGTTGACTAGAAGGGTAAGATTTTGAGTTATTGTTGTAAGTGACATCATCAGTGCTGGTTTCTTACGATGGCATTAGGTATCACTGAGATTTAATTGGTGTCAATGAATGCAGATCAAATGATGTCGTATATGTATAAATGCAGTTAAGCTTATAAATGTACCAATCTTGATTGACTGCTGAACTCTGCGTATATTGCTGCTATGCCATCAGATATGAATAAGGGGAGGCTTTAAGTGACACGTGTGATTTGGGTTTTGTTTTTTACTACATTATTATGCATCAAGTATATAATTGTTTTACCATTGGTTTAGAAATATCATGGTGGTAGCATCCTATGTAGTGTAACCAGTGGCCTTATTTCCTCCTACTCCATCCTCCTACTCACCAAAAGATAACATGTGGAATAATTTTCTTCATCTCCTCTCTTGATTTTTACTCCTGTCTTAACTTACTGACTAGGAGATTATTGCAGGAGGACATAAAACCTCTCTTCTTTTTATTATGAAGGAAACGTATGTATTCTTGGCATTTTGAGCATATCCATTCAGAGTAAATGCCAGATATAAGATGTGAATGTGGCTTTACACACCAACTGATAGCTTGCTGAAATTTTTTTCATGCTTCTAAAGGATAAGATTGTATATGTGACAGCTTTGACATACATATTTATTTGATTGCCTTTGGTTCAGTATTTTTTTAATTATAAGAATTGTGGTCATCATCATCAGTCAGCAGAAAGAGGTGATGCTTTTGTAAGCTTACTCCATGCTTCAAACTGACAAAAAAAATTGCATACACCAGATAATTTGCTACCATAAAATGTTCACTTAGAATAGTAAAGGTACGGCATGTAATGGTTATTTTGCATGATGGAACTTAAGTGTATATAGCAGTGAATAACATTCAGATCTTGTTGTTACCTTGTTAAATTTAAGTAGATCTCAAGCAAGTATGGAAAATAATTTCTTTAGTACTTTACTCTCCCTATGATTCCATTTACTATGATTGGTATTCGGTATTTGATATATAATAATATTATAGAACACATTATCTTTTTTTACATGGTAATATTCATGCTTTCTTGATTGTTTAAACTGAGATTTTTCAATTTTAAGGGACCATATGATTTTCTTGATCTAAATCAAGCAGGTTTTACATGAAGAAGATTTGGCTCATCGTGTTCTGCCTTGGGCAGGAACAACTTATTAAATCTTACAACTAACGAATGGCTAGCACATAGTTATATGATTGTTGAGTACTAATGTCAGATAACGATTATTTGATAACATTACTTCCGAATATTCTAATTCATAACCTCCCTAGGGAAGCCAAGAGATGTCTTTTCCACTGTTTTATGAACGTATGTAATCTAGTTTTGATTTGGTAACTCTTCAATTTGATTCATTCTACACCTGCTTGTAGTAAGTGGACTAGAACAATCCCCCCTACCCACACAACGAATATATACGCATATCGTTTTCTATGGACGTTATGGCATATAATTTTTCACCAACATTTTGTGGATGCTAATATTTACTTATTTTCTTGCTATGAACTTGGAACAGATATAATCTTTGGCAGAGAAGATGCAGCTTCTGATTCATGGATCGAAGTTAAGATTCCCGTATGTTTCTATGATGTTCTTGCTGATCATTTTTCCTTGGAACCTGACCATGGGAAACCAATTCTTGGTCTAATTGTTCAACTCTGGAGCCAGCCATTTGCTTCTCATATTTTTGCTCTTTTGTTCCATAAATGGGTATGTAACTTATGCAAAACCGTACTTGTTTATGCAATCTTTATTAAGCTACTGTGTATATGTTTTTTTGAATCATACTAATATTTCTACTTCTTAAAATGGGAATCCTTTGTTTGCCCTCTGTCCGTAATTCGTTAAAGCTTACTTCAACAATTTATAGTAATTAAAAATTAGAAAAAAAAGTATTCTTTGATCTCTGATACCTATCTTGCAGTTATTTGAAGTTCAACTTGATAGTTCAGATGTCCTCCTCCGTTACTCATCAGCTCTTGTGCAAGGTGCTACAAATGTCTTCTGGTATGGGTTTGCATCAAAATTGTCCATTTATTTACTCGTTGCAGCTTTTTAATTATGTCTATCCATGGGGAAACACAGTAATAAGATTAATATTTGCTTAATTTTGATATGTTCTTTTAATCTTAATTCTAGGATTGATATTCAGACAAACACAACACACTTCCAGAGTCTTTTCTCAGTGTGAGGGCTTCTAGTTTATACTATTAATATTGCATGGCTTATCAAGATTTCATGTATAACACATAGTTCAATTGGTTTGTAGTATCTTCTTGCTGATGTTGCATTGGTACCCAAGATGTTGAAGAAAATCCCTTTGCAGGTAAAGAATTGATCCTACATATTTAATAAAATAAAGATTACATTTATATCGACAAAATATTTATTTTGTTCTTGTGATTCGCAGACACAACGCGATCTCTTTCTTCTTCTTTCAAGATTCATTTTCCTCTATAATCTAGGTACTTACTAAAAAAGAGGATAATTTTTTCCCGACTAGGGCTCCTCCCGGGGGCGCCGAGCCTTTGGCTCAGATACACAGTCTAACCGGTTTTAGCTGTTGGCCGTTTCCTAAGTACCCCCTAGCCATCCCTAAATGAAACCCAGTGGGACTCGAACCCTTGACCTCCCCTATGGAGGGCAAGTGCTTTACCCACTAGGACATCAGGAGATGGTTGTGTTACAGCTTATACATAATGCATCTATTGACTGTCTTCTTACAGTTGACAAGATAGAAAGCTTCCTACAAAACTTTCCAGAGTTCCCAAATGCTTTCTTAGTAGGGGGTCCCGCAGACATTTTTGTTATTGAACTAACTGATCAGGTAAAATATAAGAAACCGCCTTTTCATAAATTTATTCGGCTAATGAAGTTGAAGTTTTATCATGTTATATTAAATATCTGCTCATCGACCAGCTTCAAAAATTGAAAGTGGAACCTGTGCTGTTACATTACCTCTTCCAGATTAAAGTTCTCCAAGGTATGCACAACCACCTGAATTGTTTATATATAAATATGTATATAACTACTTTAATAATGCTGTTTTTGTAATCATAATTAAATACATCAATTATATCTACAAAAAATTTCAAAAAAAGGGAAATTTTGTTTGCTGATGAATGCTGCATGATTGACTTCAGGTCTGGAACTGAGAATGACAACAAGCACTAGACTTAAAACTTGCTTGTACAGCTTCACTTCTCCTGGTGGTCCAATGTATCCAACAAGAGCTGTTCGTCATGCAGCCTGGGATGCTCTGGATTTTCTTTTCCCTGTGAGTAATTTATCCGAATTTTTTATACAAACTAATGCTACATAAAATTTATCTTTTTACCAGCTAAAGCAATTTAAATTACCCTTCTAATTCAGGTCGGGAGATATCCTCGACATATGATTAGTCTTTTTTTCCGGTTGCTGTATCCATGGTACTGGCCATCTTCATGTTGGAACTTTGTCTTATCATGCATACAAGCAATACTATATTCAATCTTCAGGCGGATATTTCCTAGCCCTAAGTTAAGGAACCCACATCAGTCTTAGTCATGGCATGGCTAACTGATATACAGACCATCTGTATGTGGCTCAATGATGTAGGCTTTGTTCGTTATCGTGAGCCATTGTTAGTTGTTGTGTTTTGTGGTATTCCTTTTCCTTAAATGACAAGGGTTTATGTGCATTGGATTAGTCATATTTAAATTTATTATTCAGTGGCAGTATAAAATCAATGTAGTTGCATCTTATATATGTACCACAACGGTAACTCCATAATTACTATTAAGTTTGTCACTAAAATGATTATGATTATGATTTATATGTGGTTACGACTGATGTTAACCAATGATTTTCTATGTATTTAGAAAATCTAAGTGGCTCATGTGAGCTTATAGCATATAGTAAGTAGCCAATGGTGGTTTCTTCTACATGATAAAACTAGAACCAGGATAGTATCTAGATGTTGAATGTGACACACCAATACCCTAAATTTTAGCTTCTTAACCCAATTAAAACTTTTGTGTCAATAACCAATTTTTTATATTTGTGCACAACACATATCAGTCATATACTCTTGTGTAGTTATTATCTTTACCTCTCATCCATGTATTTAAGGGTCAAAATGTCCAAACAACACTTTATTATTATGCATGGCTAAAACGTGTTGTGTATAAACCTTCTCTCATTTGTAATACGACCTTTGAGACGATATAAAAATCTTGGTTCATTGGTCAAGATACTTTCTACGCTTATGGAACTGATGACAAACATATCAAAATAAACTCGCTTGGGAATTTATTAGGAGTACAAACAAGTTTCAGTGTAAGGATAGATACCTTACCCCCTTAGAGTTATATATAGTACATGTTTGTTTTTTTAAGGTGGTCACATTATTTACTTATCGGGTTATATTTAAGACCATTGATATATGCAACTTTCTGGAAATATGAACAAGGTTCAAAATACAATTATCAAATGAATGATTATCTAATTTAATTAGCAAATGCTCTTTCTTGTGCGTTTGAAAAACTTAGACAATTACTAAACACATTTTTAAGGAATTAAGATAGGCCTAATTGTTTAAAATATTAACAAATTAAACCAACTGGGTTTAAGACATTCAATAATAGAACAAAATAAACATATTTATGTTTTCTAGGCTTAAACCTACAATAAGATAAAGATAAAAACAATACTCAAGTTGTTTCATTCTCCTACCTTAAAAATAAATAATTTTATCAGTAGAATTGAATTGTTAGTGTTAACAAATTGCTAATTGTTTTATTAGAGCACGTGCAGTTGCACAATAATTTTGTTAGAGGCGGTACCCGTATAAAAATGTCTTTTACAAAAAATAGCATCGTTCATAAAAAGATCTAAGGATAGCTCGTGCTAATTAGAGCAACCTTCTAGGTATGCCCATACCCGATAAGATGGTGAAACGATTAAACATTAAAATGATTTGTCATGTTTGTTGGCTTCAACAACCTCGTCTAAAGAATATAGTTTCATCAAACTATAGGATTCTCAAGCCATATTTTATTGGACTTCCTCAAATTCCAAATCCGTCAAGCTATAACTTCTTTAAGTCAAGTACTCAACTCCGGACCCATCAACCACATAAGTAAGTATTTATAGACAAACATTAAAATCACTTCCTTAAGTATCAATATTCTTTTTAAGCTTTAACATATCTACACTTCGTCAAGTAGCCTTGTATATCATATCAATTGATCAACATATTACAAAGTATTTCTGAATACTCAAAATTGTATTGATAATGATGTATATTTGTGGGTTCCAACTTACGAATAATTAGCAACACATGGAGTAACTTAGAATCCTTATTAAGCATTTTACAAAATCACATCTTGTCCAATGTGAGACAATACTCAATACGCCCTCACGTGTGACGTCTTTTGTGTCCTACATGTGGATACTTATGTGTTACGTAGAGCGTTTGTAACCGTTTGGCCAACAATGAGTAGACTTTGCTATGATCTTATGTAAGTTTGTGAGTTTTAAACTAAAAACTAATTGATGAATAGTGAAGTAACACATTATAAAATCTCATCCCATCTGACAACACTCAAACACTATAAAGTATAAACTCTTAGGTCCAGTTTGTTTCACCGTAATGTGAAGGAATGTAATGGAATTGAAATCAAATTTCGTTGTATATTGCGTTTGGTAACATTATTTTGAAAGGAATTAAGTTCTTCGAAGTGTTAATATTACTTTAGGTAGAGGAATGTCATTACGTAACTAACAGGGATGGAATTAAAATCATTTCCATTACTTTGCATTACGGTGAAACAAACAGGACCTTATTTATCAACATACTTTGGACAAATGACTACTAAAACTAGTGCAAGTATCGCATTTTCTCTACAAAAATGTATCACATCACATGGGTTATAACTTTTTGTTTAAAGACCACAAATGAAGGGGAAAAAGGAAAAGAAAAAAACAATGCAAGTTCAGCCGTAGTTTAAGGACTGTTTATGTAATTTACTACTATTTCAGTTCACTACTTCGGCTGGTCGTTCACTTGTCTAACACTGTATTTTCACCCAAATGAGAAAACTCCACCGTCATTGTTCCTTGCGGCCGCTTCCCCACCCGAATCCGAGCATTTCCGCCACCGCTGATCCGTCGTGTCCCACCAGACGTGAAAACCACTCTCACCTTGATAATGACGAAAACCTCGTACATACTCTCACCAACATTCTTCGAGGAAACCAAAGCTGGAAATATTCTTTGAATAATGCATTCATCTCCAACAACTTGAAGCCGCACCACGTCGAGAAGGTCTTACTCAGAACCCTAGACGATCCAAGGTTAGCATTACGCTTCTTTAATTACTTAGGTCTTCACAAGAACTTTAACCACTCAATTACGTCGTTTTGCATCCTCATACACGCACTCGCTCAATCCGATTTCTTATGGCCTGCATCTTCCCTAATTCAAACCCTCTTACTACGAACATCGAATCCGCGAGTTGTATTTAACCATTTTTGTGATACGTACGTGAATTTCAACTTTTCGAGAAGAATAGGGTTTGATTTGTTGATTAATGCGTATGTTCAGAGTAGGAGAGTGTTAGGTTCTTTTTTGGTTGTGAATTTGATGAAAGAGAGGAATTTAATGCCTGAGATTAGGACTGTAAGTGAGGTTTTTAATGGATTGATACGAATTCGGAGATTTGATTTGGTATTGAGGTTCTTTGATGAGATGACTGAGATGGGTATCAGGGGAAATGCTTATATACATACCGCTGTCATTCGATGTTTGTGCGAGTTGAAGAATCTTGATAGGGCAAAGGAAATGCTACAGTGGTTAGAATGCAATGGGTGTGAGTTAAATATTGTTGTGTACAATGTGTTAATTCATGGGTTCTGCAAGGGCCAAAAGATGGAAGAAGCAATGGAGATAAAAGAAGCTTTGGGTCAAAAGGGTTTGAAAGCTGATGCGGTGACTTATAGCAGTCTAATTATGGGTTTTTGTAAATTACAACAGTTTAAAACTGCAAGAATTCTAATGATTGAAATGGTTGACATGGGATTTATCCCGGGTGAGGCGGTTGTTTCAGGAATCGTCGATGGGTTGAGAAGAAATGGGGATGTTATTAGTGCTTATAATTTGATACAAGATTTGGATCCCCTTAAAGCGGTGCCTAATTTATTTGTCTATAATGCATTGATTAATTCATTATGCAGAGAAGGATATGTGGTTGAAGCAGATATTCTTTTCAGAAACATGGGTGACAAGGGTTTAACCCCTAATGCTATTACTTACTCGATCATCATTGATTCATTGTGCAAAAGAGGGCAATTTGATGGTGCACGTATTTTCCTTAGTGAAATGAATAATGCAGGAATAGAAGCATATATTTATCCTTACAATTCGCTAATAAGTGGATACTGTAGATCAGGGAAACTAAAAATTGCTGAATCTCTTTATGAAGAAATGGTTTCTCAAGGTTTAAATCCAACGGTTGTAACATATACATCTTTGATAGACGGGTATTGCAAACACAAAGAGGTACCCAAGGCGTTGAGGCTTTATCATGAGATGACGGGAAAAAGGGTTTTTCCGAACACATATACCTTTACTGCATTGATTTCTGGTCTGTGTGCTGTAAACATGATGACAGATGCAAATATTTTATTTCTTGAAATGATGGAAAGAAATGTCATGCCTAATGAGATAACTTACAACGTTATGATCGAGGGCTATTGTCGAGAAGGAAACACAGTAAAAGCCTTTGAATTACTCGACAACATGTTGGAAAAAGGTCTAAAACCAGATGCATATACCTTTAGGTCTTTAATAAGTGGCCTTTGTTCTACTGATAAGGTTTCGGAAGCTAAAGAATTCGTAAATGACCTCAATAAGAATCATCACAAGCTTAATGAGATGTGTTATAGTGCTCTCTTGCAAGGTTACTGCCAAAACGGGCTTCTGGATGATGCAGTCAATGCTTGCAAAGAGATGGTCGAGAATAGGATTGATATGGACCTCGTTTGTTATTCTGTGCTTATTAATGGAAGTGCGAAACAAGGTGACGTCGTTAAATTATTATATTTTTTGAAAGAAATGCATGATCGAGGTATGAAGCCTGATAATATATTATATACCACCTTGATTGATGCTTTTGGAAAAACAGGAGATTTTGAGAAGGTGATAGGGTACTGGGACATAATGATTAGTGAAGAATGCAACCCGAATATTGTGACATACACTGTGATTATAAACTGTTTATGTAAACTAGGATATGTAGATAAAGCCGAGATATTGTGCAAAGAAATGCTTGTAAATGGTATTATTCCGAATCATGTGACGTATGGCTGCTTTCTTGACTGCCTTACAAATGAAGGGCATATGCAAAAAGCATTGCTCCTTCATAATGTAATGTTAAAAGGGTCTCTAGCAAACACCATAACATACAATATATTAATCCGTGGGTTCTGCAAATTGGGTAGAATTCAAGAAGCTATCAAAATCTTGTTTGAGATGCATGATAATGGCATCTTACCAGATCATGTAAGCTATTCAACCATTATTTATGAATATTGTAGAATCGGTGATCTACATGAAGCAATAAAGTTATGGGAATCAATGATCGATGAGGGTTTGAAACCAGATATAGTGGCATATAATGTAATTATACATGGCTGTAGTGTAGCTGGAGAATTGACTAAAGCGATTGAATTTCGTGATGACATGATAAAAAGAGGGTTGAAGCCAAATCAATCTCTAAAGCTGCTGTGAATTGATTTGGGCATCTATTTTCGTTAAACGGTTAATGTAAGAGTCTTGTGCCACATGAAATTTATTTTTTCTTCTTTTTTTCCATTTTTTTAGAGAATAGTCACCATATGAAGCAATTATTGTAACAAGAAACCTTCTTTGTGCAGCTTACATCTCAAGTTGACACCTAAAATGACAATTATCATGCAGGTGACTTCTCTTGGTGAGTAAGGTTTACAATACTATTCTGTGACCATGTACAGGTCCAATCTTTCTTAGACAAAATTATGAAAGTTTTTTGGGTCTGGGGTTACTTGGTGTTATCTCTCCTTTAATTCATGTGTGGGTTGGCTGTCAGTGTGCACCGTTTTCCAGGGAGTTATGAATACTTGATACAAGCACAAAGAAAAGATAAGCAGTGTGGTCCGATTTTCACAGTAAACATTTGTTGAATTTCAGATCATTGGTTTTTTATCTTCTGCCCATTTGATCTATTTACCGTTGGTGACTTCTAGTGTCATCTTATATTTGTTAATAGTCACTTTTCATTTGCGTTTTTTTAATTACTTTTGCGAGGTTTGTGTATATGTTTAGATCAACTAAAAGTATAACCCTCATTAACTTTTCGTTTTAAATAGTCAAAACCAAGTGTGTAAGAGGCACTAAATTGTTCTTTGAATACAATTAAGTTTGAGCCATAACATGTATTTGATTATATATTACATTATGGAGTATTGGAATGTATCTTTGATTATGAATTACATATTAATGTGACTTGTATAATTGATATTAATTTAATGATCTTTCTTTTTTGCAAGGCATCATTTTATATCTGCTCAGCAGCTGGCTCCTTAAGCCAGACCTTTGATCAGTAAAACGCCTATATCTTCAGAAGGTACCCTCTTACCTTCCAGTTCTTTCTAATGTTATATCTATCAACCAAATCTAAATCTCGGAGCAATATGATGCAGTTGTTGTTTTGTAACTAGAATGCTTATTCCTCTTAACATGCCTTCCTTTTCTTTTAAACGTCCCTTTCATTCTGACCTTTTTTACCATTGCCAAATGATATAATTTTTTCTTGGCTGTCCTCACTGCGCAGCATGTAATGTATGTGTTAATTTGTGTGGCAATAGATCTGCAGTAAGGAAGTACTAAGGGTATAGGCTTGATAACAGGATTGAATTGGAGTAGGTATGACTTTTCGAAAGCTATTGTTCATTAGTTTGTTTTATTCATCTTGTTTAGCTTTTTTCGTTGTTACATTATTTACTATTTTTTATATTCTTATAAAAAGTTGTAGTAAAGTAAATATATAGAAAAAATGGATGCTTTAACTTCAGCTTGATATATTTTATCGCTAAAATTAGGGGTGTTCTTTGGTCGAGTTAATCGGTTTTCGGGTTATTCGGTTTTTGAGGTGATGAAATTTTACCCGATAACCGAACCGAATAAGGATTGGGTTATTCGGTTTTCGGGTAGTTCGGGTCGGTTAGGGTTTTGGGTTATTCGGGTACAACCAAATTAGAATTTATTGATTGGCATTTTATGTTTCAATCATTGTGAAATTAGACAATGTGGTTATTTTATTCAATTATTGTGAAAATTAGACAATCATTGTGAGATTAATAACACTTGAAAGAAGTTTATGCAAAAAATGTTTTGTTACCTTCTTGCACTGCACTTTCATCCGATAATCACACGATCAAATCACAAATTAGTTTTTCGTAGCTCTAGAATAAATACATAATGTAATAATTAGATAATGCAACTTTAAGTAAATAAAAAAAAGTAAAAGCTTATAATTTCGTTGAATGTTGCAATACTCGCTAGGCGGGAAACTAGGCGGTTGGTGGGGTGTAGCGAGTACTCGGCCTAGGCGGAGAGTACTCGGGGAGTACTCGGATTGGAATTTTTTACATATAAGTTTCAAAATTATATATACTACATGTTCATAAATACTCAAATATAAACATATGTTCATAGGATTCAATAAATATATTTAGAAACACTAGTATAATTAATCAAAACATCAAAGACTAGTTCAAAACACTTTTGAATTTTGACGTATCCAATACTAATCGAATATCAAAGTGTGAACTATGTATTATTCAATTACAAATAATGAAAATATCAAAGTAATACTTAAGACATAATGAAATATGAAGTATTCCTGTGCGGTTAATGAAAAATTATAAAAAAATAAAAATTTGACTTCGTTGACCGCCTGGCCGCCTAGAGCCGACTACTTCCGCCGAGACCCGACTAGTGCCTAACCCGAGGAATAAGTCCGAGTAGCCATCAGCCCATTATTCTCCAAGGTTTATGCCCGCCTACCGCCTAGGCGCAGGTGGCCGACTTTTACAACACTGATTTCGTTGTAAAACGTTCAAGATTATCTGTTATTAATTACTAAAAGTCTAGAACTATAAAATGTTGAGTAATATCGTTAGAATGAATTCGGCTACAAATTGTCTACGATGTTCTGTGAGTTGTGGGCTTGTAGTGTGGTTGATCGAATTTCTTAATCGGGTCACCTGAATTTCTTTTTTTTAACCGCCACCCGACCCGAATAAGGCAACAGTTAATCAGGCTACCCGAATTAGAGACCCCAAAACCGATTAAACCGACCCGATTAACCCGAATTTGGTTCGGTTCGGTCGGGTTTTTCGGGTTCGGTTTTTTTCGACACCCCTAGCTAAAATGGTATTAGAATACGGAAAGTGTTATAAATTTGGAAGAAAGTGAAAAAAGAATCATTAAATAGTGATTGTTCTTTATGTGTTTATGTAATTATTGAGATAAGTGAAAGGGTTTTCACAAACACAACTTTAGAAACCTTCATCTTTCATGAGGCTGTCCCTCTACCAAACACATTCGAAGACTTTCAAAGTCATATCCTCAATTCCAAACCCGAAATCTGAAACCAAACACACACCCTTGATTGTCCAAACACACTCCCTTGATTGTTGGATCGTGTTCTTCCATTGTTTGTGGGAGAATATTGTTTTTGTTACACGGTGTCTTAATTTGCATGGCCTCTGTTTTAAAAGAACAATACATGACTTAGTTATCATTCAAGGTAATCCTTTCTTTCATGTTTTCTAGGTATCCCACCCTTAGGGGGTCTCTCATTGACTGGACCTTCGGCTGACATGAAGAAGATTAATCGCGCAACTCACAATTAAAAGGGCTTGTCCCAAGGTTTGATTCATGAACCTCCACTGCATATTCCATGCTCAAACCTCTTGGCTACCATCGCAGGGACCATTTATTTTATAGTTAGTCTAAAGTTTTTTGTTAAATTTGTTACTTGCAAATTATGACCTTTTTTGGTTATGTCTGAAAAAAGGTATCATTGTTATGATCGTAGTTTGAAAATACTAGTTTTTACTTTCACGTGGAGGTGGCCACATGGGTTATTTTTTACAATTTCACTTTTGGTCTCATTGAATTTTTTGGCCATTATACTCTCATTTTTGAACATATGATAGAGATTCAAATACCAAGTCCATTTTAGATGAAGACCGACCCACTCACCCAAGCCTTGGACTGTTTACTTAATAGGCCACGTGTACGACAGTGATGCCTTAAGGTAGTTAGTTTGTTAGAAAGAAGGATCTTAATTATTATTTATAGTCATGTGAGGTATTCTCTGATATACCCTTTTCAATCAAATAAACCTTCCATACAATTGTTCCAGTTTCATTTATTCAGTCTTTATCAGCATTACCTTAAAGATTCCTTTTAATTCACAGTACTAATCCTCAACATGTGAGAATTTAGTAGAGGTGGCAAATAGGTTTGGTCAAAGTGGGTCACCTTTAAAGTGCGGTTTAAAATGGATGGAGTTATTTTTTATTTTTCTTTGTAATAAAATGAGCAAGAGTTTGTAAGCATCTGCATTCAAGTTATGACTTTCAACCCATTTGACTAATTTTCTTTGGCCCGCTATGAGAAAAATGCAACCCTAATTAACATTGTCTGAATAGTTTCTTCAGGTCTCTTCCTGTTTGGCGTACTGCTCGGTGTTCTTTTTGCTGTGAGTAACATCTCTTACACTTCAAGCCTTTGAAAAGTTTTTATTTCTTTTTATGGGATATTGTGAATTTGCATAAGCTGGGATTCAAAGTTCTGTGTTTCACATTTATGTTGTTTTCCTTAATCGCTATTTTTTTTTAAGCTGTAGTGAATTTCCTTTTTTTACTTTGGCAACCATTACATATCTTCAGCCTAAATATTAACAGAAAAATAAAATGTTTTGGTAAGAAATTAAAAATCTTTACAGAGCCTTGTAATTTTGTTTATTAAAGTTTTACGTATGGTATAGGTGTAGGCGTGTAGCATTGTGAACAAATTGACACATTTGGAGCCCTGTATTCTTTGTCTTGAAAGGTTAGTTCTATCAAGTCTCATTATATTCTTTTGTTTTTGGATGCTTAAGCTGAAATTTAAAAAACTCCATAACCGAACAAATGCATCTTTATTCCACAACTCTAATTATGTTCAGTTTTTTTTTTTTTTTTTTTTTTTGTTAATTTTGTTCCTGTATGGTACAGGTAGATGTCGTCAAAACTGCACCACTACATGCAAATTATGAGAAGGGTACGATGTAGACAGTCATATCTCTATCTGAGTATAGAGACCCACGAGTACATGACTTTGTGAAGAATCTTAAGTGTCCATTACAGGGGGCAAATACACCTGCTAGCATTTGGTTCAAATGGGATTGGATCAAATGGTAAATGTAGTCACTAAATTCTGTTGGTAATTATTATATGGAAAATACACATAATCGATAATTTTTGGCGGGTTCAAGACTTTTTTCATTAATAACATTAAGATTGCTTAAATGTAAGTCGAGTTCTATCTGTTATGGCTTAAGGATAAGATCGTGCTAAATAGACACGTTACTAAGTCGAAATATCCAATGTCGTTGATTTATGTGGTTGATACATTAAACATAATTATAGATAGGGATGTAAGGATTGAGTTATCTGAGTTCGCATAATTAAAAGCTTGAAATAAATCAAGCTTTAACTAGCTCGGGCTAGAATGAAGCTCGTATAGTAAACGATTTTAAGCTTCAAGAGTAGATTTGTTTAAGCCTGCGAGTTTAAAAGAACTTTTCATATAAAATATATATTTATATGCTTATATTTCAATATTTGTAGATATTTTTTGAATAAAAATTCAAAGTAATTTTAAGCAAGTCAAGTTTTATATGAGTGGAGCTCGAGCTTCGTATATCTTAGACGATTCAAGCTAAACTTGGAGCTTAAAAATCATAAACAAACCTGATTTGATAAATATTAGACTCAAACTCGACGTACTAACAATAAACATAATTCAAAGCGACTGTTGATTTATAAGGAAACCAAGGGTTTATGTTTGTAGGTAAAATTATTGGTTATATAACTTAAAGGTCTAGATGGCGTGCCTGTTGTGTATAAATACATTTAAAACTTCAATTTAGACATCAAGGTTTCGTGGTGTAGTTGGTTATCACGTCAGTCTAACACACTGGAGGTCTCCGGTTCGAACCCGGGCGAAGCCATCTTTCTTTTAAAGTGCAACTTTTGTTTCGTTTATTATGCTTTTGAAAATTGTATTTCTTCTATTTTTTATATTTGTCATTCTTGAATATTGAATGATACTATGATTCAACTAATTTACACTGTTGACATGTTTTATTTTTCATTCTTAAATATTTATTAATATTGTGAAAGAAACTATAATTCCTATTAAACCTAATTCCTTTCATATTTGGTCTCTGAGTCTCTTCTAAATATGAAATAACTATAACTTTTTTTTCTTATTTATTTATTAGTTTTCTTGGGTTTATTTATGCCTCCTTAATCTTAAATCTCAAATCTTAGTCTCTCTATAAACATATTTCAGCCACCACCAACCACTTTCCGGCCGACAACACCACCACGTCAACTACATCCACCATTCTAATAGCAATTGCCATCACCACCATCTCCTTCTCTCTTGGTGTGTGTGTGTGTGTGTTTTATGGTCACCACTCGACAACCATCACCGCCTCCGACGGCAACCACCATAGTCACCACTACTGGAACTAGGAGAAAGGAGGCGGCACTTTGGTCTAGATAACAAGGATCCAATGACGTTCTTTCCTAAGACGCCTTGAAGGGGGTCAATTCCGAGATTTTTTTCCTTGAATAGCGATTCAACTAATTTAATATTATAAAGTGAATTTAATATAACTTAATATTATAAATTGAATTTGAAATTAAGAAAAATGAATAAATAATTAAGAAAAGAATACTGTAGTCATTTCATATATATTTAGAAGAGACCAAATACGAAAGAAATCCGGATTGATAGAGAACAAACTTGTAAGTTTTTTGACTCAGGAACAAAACTAGTAAATTGAAGTAAACCGCAACAATCATATTTGTTTTGTTTTTATGCTTTACGGTTTCGTTTATTACAAAATGGAACTTCAACTTTTTTTCTTTTTTTGTCATTTTTGAATAATGATTCGACTAATTTACCAAGTTGACATAAAGTTCTAGTTTGCTGTTACAACTTTCAAATGGAGGTTTTGTTGCTTACGAGTTACGGCTTCCTTTATTATGTTATAAAGAATAGAAAATGGAAACTTCAACTTTTTTTCTTTTTGTCATTTTAAGATATTTGGTGCAATGATTCGACTAACAACAAAATCTTAACATCAAAATATAACTGAATTTTGTGATCCCCTTCTTAACATCAAAATCTGAAATTGGTGTATAAGCTTTGAAAATCATTTTCAATGTTAACAACCAATTGACCAGACGATCGACACTATTAAGGCCTCGTGTGTTTTGTACGAATCACATGAATATCAAAAGGTATTATTGGATAACATTAATTATAATCTTATATCATTTAATATAGATTATTTCAATTCTTTAGACAATTTACAAACCAAAAAAAAAATATTGGATTAGAATGAAATTAAATTTAGTTCTCTTTTTTAACAAACAAATGTGATATAAAATCTCATTTTTAAGAATTTAATTCCTTCGCAATTTAATTCTTCAAAAAATTTAGATCCATTCTTTTAAATTCTACGAAACAAACAAAAACTTAGTGTTGTGAAGATATTTGTTTATATCATGAAATCATGAATAGAGCACTGTGACCACTGATCGTCACTTAACAAAAAGAGCAAAGTTGAAAGTCTTATTTTAAGTTGAAAGTCTTATTACTACAAGAATTAAAACCATGATTTTTAAAGAAGGCATAAGTCTTAAGTTTCACAAATAAATCGGGTAAACGAAGATTTAATCCGTAACTTTTCAAACCATAACTTTTACCAAACCAGAGAAACAAAAAATATAATAAACTCTTGATCAATTATTGAAGCATTAAAATTGTTAGTTACAGTGTAGGAACATATTCTTTACATAACAATATGGTATTTTTTGTAACTGTTTCAACTAGTCTCGAGCTTTTTGCGTGACTTTGATGTTTTCTATAACAATTCTAATATTTGTTTGTATGAGATTTTTCTACACAACAAAATTGACCATATATAACAAATGTAGGTATCATTAACTTACATCATGTGCATTAACCAATTGTGTCTTGTTATATATGGCTAATAATTGTTGTATACGAATCAACTATCTTAATAAATCTAGTTATTCGATTCTTTTACCTTACAAATAAAAATTATAGTTGTGGATAGTATTATTTATACAACTACTTTCTAAGTTCCTTTTATTATAATTAGTTAGGATTTAACAAACACTTTTTTAATAATTAAATGAGTTTTTGCAACAAAATTCTTCAAGAAAAAGAAAGTGTATATAAATGATTAACATAAATACAAAAATACAAGCAACAATATTAAAATATAAAGAAAAATATTTCATCATAATGCTCTATATTTTCGGATTACTAGATTTTGATTATCTATAACATTTTAGACATGACAGATCGATACTTGTTTATTTACACATGTATATATCGCCGCGGTCACAATTAAGTGAAATGTAAGACAATGCTATGCATATATTCCTTTTTTTATTACGCTAATATAACCAAGGAATAATACCGTGTTTTACATCCAATTAATCAGATTTTCACAAGTTAAACATAACTATGATTTAAGTACGTACTTTTTGTTAACAAATAAGTTATAAATATTATAAAGATAAAAATATAATAACATCTTCGTGAGTATTAGATCTAAATTATGAATAAAAATAAAAATTTATAAAATAACTTTCGTATTACATATGAATGTACATATGTATAAAAGAGTTTTTTAGATAAAGAAAAGGTTTTTAAATAAAAATAAATTGAAAAAGAATATTTTTTTAATAAAATCCATTGTTAAGCTATGTTAATAATACAAATTATGGTAATAAAATCTTAATTTTAATTTTGGGTGTTAATATATAAGGGTGATATAAACAAAATAATCTCTATATTTGAGTCATCTAATTTTTATATATATTAGGAACAAATTCTTTTGTTAAGTTTGTTTTTGACTATTAATATTTGTTCTTGAATTAATAGGTAACTTCCCAAAGGGAAAGCAACGAGATGCCTACTTTCATACGTTTTATATATATGACTTAAATTTCAATGAAAGAATCTCATCTCATCTCGATCTATATATACAACAATACTTGCTTAATTCCTTTACTCAGTTCCTTCAAAGCAATAAAATGAATTTCTTTCGCAGAAGAAAAAAACAAGCAAAAAACAGTACTACTGATGATATCCAGAAAGCCGGCATAGATAAAATCGCCAAAAACTGGAAAACGCTAAGCGGAGAAACCAACTGGAAGGGCTTGTTAGACCCTCTCGGACCCGATCTCCGAACCTACATCATCCACTATGGCGAAATGGCTCAAGCCACCTACGACGCCTTCAACTCCGTTAAGGTCTCAAAGTTCGCCGGTAGCAGCCGCTACGCAAGAAAAAACCTGCTGTCAAGAACCGGCATTACCGAAGGCCGACCATTGAACAAGTACCACGTGACTAAATACCTCTATGCAACCTCTTCTATCGCGGTTCCTGATGCTTTTCTTATCAAGTCGTTGTCACGTGAGGCGTGGAGCAAGGAGTCAAACTGGATTGGGTTTGTGGCTGTGGCTACAGATGATGGCAGACTGGTTCTAGGAAGACGAGACATTCTGGTTGCATGGAGAGGGACAATTCGTACGTTGGAATGGGTTAATGATCTCGATTTCACGTTGGTTTCTGCTCCAGAAATCTTTAACCATGATAATGACCCGAAGATACACCAAGGCTGGCACTCCATCTATACGACCGATGACCCACGTTCGCCTTACAATAAAACAAGTGCTAGAGTTCAGGTTTGTCAAATATCATGTTTGTGTACGTTAATTACTTAATTAGGAAAAAAGTTGAGATTAATTAAGTAATTTTGTTTGAATATGATGATCGATTAGGTGCTGGCTGAGGTGAAGAGACTAGTGGAATTGTACAAGGATGACGAAATAAGCTTGACTATAACCGGTCACAGTTTGGGTTCAGCAATCGCGACACTGAACGCGGTTGACATAGTCGTAAATGGGTACAACAAGCCAAAAGGTATGCCCGAGAAAGCCTGCCCGGTGACCGGTTTCGTGTTTGCTAGCCCGCGGGTTGGAGACGGCGGGTTTAAGAAAGTATTCGGTTTGCAAAAAGATCTTCATGTCCTAAGGATACGAAACACGTTAGATGTGGTTCCAAATTACCCGTTGATCGGGTATTCGGATGTTGGAGTCGAGTTGGGAATCGATACGACAAAGTCGGAGTATTTGAAGAGTCCTGGGAATTTGTCGAGTTGGCATAGCTTGGAGGTTTACATGCATGGTGTTGCAGGGACGCAAGGTAGTAAAGGAGGGTTTAAGTTGGAAAATAGTCGTGATATTTCGCTTGTAAACAAGCATTTGGATGGTTTGAAAGATGAGTATGGCGTGATAGTTGCGTGGTGGTGTGAGAAGAATAATAGTATGGTTCAGAAGGAGGATGGTTCTTGGGTGTTAATGGATCACGAAGATGATGATTTTGGTTCATGATGGAGATGGATGTAGGTTTACATGCATGCATGGATTTAGTAATTACGTATACTTCTACTGATTATTGTATATATATATATATATATATATATATATATATATATATGGTTTGATTGATTGATTGATTCCTACATGTTAATTGTCCTCATAATTAATTTCTTCAATTATATTCGATCGATCGAGAACATATATAGTTATATACTGTCGCTTAATACGTACGTATACGTAATTAAATAGTACATGTTGTTTTAGTTACTCCGAAGAAATTGCATATAATTAAATGGTACCTAATTTTGTTCAAATCACTAATAATTAGTTATATATTCTACCTCTTTTAATTTAATAGAATTAGTTGATGATTACACGCATTATTTTTTAGAATAAAAAGAATATTTAGTTAATTACATGCATGCGTTATCATTTAGTGTTGTACGTGTGTAGTAGAAGTATGGATGTTAAAGAAAATTGTTGAGAATTAATTAATCATCCATGTCATATATCGGATCCCCCATGTTGGTGTAGATTGCTTGTAGCGTAGGCTGGCTTTTGGATGAAGATACATATGCATGGCGTGCAAGTTGTTTTCTGGTACACAAAATGGGAGAGAATACTTAAATAATAATATATATATATATATATATATATATATATATATATATATATATATATATATATATATATATATATATATATATAATATATGGTCCAAAATCAAAAGGAATATATGATTCTTAATTCATTTTCTTTAAGAAGCAAATAATGTTTAAAGTTAATCAAACCAGCGACTACAAATCAAATCGCAGAACTCATGTTGATGTGGGCATATTAATCAGTCAGCCCATCGAATGTCCCAAAACTTAAAAACATCTCGATTTCAAGTTTTCTAAAATATTTGAATACCAGAAAACATCTTGTTAGATCCGACGTCTCGTTAATTATTTAAGTCGGTGTAAAGACAAAATAAGGACCCTTTTATAAATAAACTATTGCACACAAACATAAGCAAAAATTTTACTCAATACTATGATATTGTTATATTAATAACTAAAAACAAAAATATAGTTATATAAATGGTTTATCTTACATTGTTACATAAATCATAAAGTTCTCTTACAATTATTGGAAACAAAGTTTTTAAACTAACTTTTGTAATCTCTATATTCTTCATGATATTATTCCAAATAGTTATTATTATCAATCCAATAATTTTTACTTGTGATATTTTGGACTGTAAGTAAGACTTTAACATTTAAGTTTTGGGAACTTATTAATACAGATGTCAATATCTTGTTTTAGATATTTTAAAATAATGTTTGGTTTGATATATAGTTTCACTAGCTATTTAAAAACGTGTCAAGCATCTTTATCTCCATCAAGATCATTGTACTTAAGTGCAACATCAATTATGACTTAAGATCTTTGCATCAATTCCTAATATCTATTTTTGGTTTATAGAAGAATTGTTTTAAATATGATCAGATTCCTACTATTTATATTTTACTAAGCAAGCTTTGAAAAATCATAAAATTATATCTATATCTATATCTATATATAATATAGTATATAAAAATTTGGGCTCCTCTGAAACATGGGTCATGTGCGATCGCACCTCCTGCACTCATTTAAAGATACCCCTTTTAGATCTCTATTGTTGTGTTCGTTGTATTCTATTGAAGTTGGTTTACATATGATATTAGTCATAGTTTAGGATAGTTGTAAATTCTCAAGAGGTATAAATACAAGTGTGTAAGCTTTAATTCTAGAAGCAGTCTGTAACACCGCTAAAATTTTTTTTTTTTATCCTGCGGAAGCTAACAACCAAATACTTATTTACAGTAGTATTACAAACGATTTAACCTCTGACACAAGTGTCAGTAAACCAAGTCCAGTGTTACATATATATACATACAGGCTCATTTAAAATTGTATCAGAGTTACAATATCAGACATTCCCCAAAAGATCAGCAAGACTCCCAAAAGCAAAACGGCTCAACAACCTGCAAGGGAGTTAATGGTGGGGAATTAGCTCAAAGCTAAGTGAATGGAAGTTTAACCAACGAAAAGCATCAGCAAATAAACAAGTATCACAGAGGACCGGCGGTTCGGCCGAACCTTCAACCAAATGCTGGCCTAGCATAGGTTTACCGATAGCCCACTTGTCATTCTCACACAGTAATCACCTCAAGTTGCAACGCATGCATCAACAGATTTAATACTGATTAGCCGATGACAAGTGAACCCAGCCCACTAAGGCTGACCCCATCATATGCACCCAGTGCCAATAACCAGCTGTTAACCAATCATCAAGTATGCCCAAGGCATCAACAAAACAAATATCAGATCATTTAGTCTAACATAGAGTAAGACCTTACAACATGTGGTAACCATTACCGTTACAACCAAAACAATTCGTGAGTTAAAAGTCCACTCACCTGTGTTCTTCCAACACCCCACTCAGTATTCTAATTTCACTGAGTCTTCTCGTTTCCTGAAATACATCAGAACTTAATCAGTAATTGAGGATTACATTCCAATTACAAAAGCGACAACTCTCATGGCTACAAGCAATAAAATTACAAAATCAACGCTGAATCACTACGCACGTGGTGAACACACTACGCACGTGGTGCACACACTACGCACGTGGTGCACACTCAAACTTACGAAGTGAGTAACCCCACTTCGCACGTAAAGGCCACTGGTACGCACGTAGTGAACTACACTCCGTGCGACCAAAACTCATCGACATCGTCTTCTTCAACGAGCACTACGCACGTAATGGGGTCACTACGCACGTAGTGGACTCCACTTCGCACGTAGTGGACTCCACTTCGCACGGCCAACACTCAAAATTCAAGAACTTCCAAATCAAAACTCGACAAAACAACAAAACACACCTCTTGCTACTGATTCTAAGGCTTGCTTTCAAAATCTACCGTTAAAACTCGAAAACAGAATTCCAACTCACGTTTTAGTAAGAGTGGATTTAAAAGTTCGATTCTCTCTCTCACTTACGCAGCCAGGACCAAACACCCGGGAACAATAAGAACACAAGCTATATATATGTCAAGAATTACATTTTACACTACACAGTGCAAATACTGCTATCTGAAATACAGAAACTTAATTAAAGCAGTCCTACTCAAACCAAAAACATGCAATGAGGTATTATTTGGAATCCTCGTGTAAAACCAAATCATATGATTTCAACATCTAAATAAAATATTAAATCTCATATTTTATCTCTTGTCTCGCAGACCAATTAATTATCATGAAAACATCAATAACATCATGCAATTAACAATTAAATAAAATGAGTAACTAAATAAATAATACTTAAATACTCACCTAATTTCCAAGAACAACTGGACCCTAAATGCGGGTGTTACAACTCTCCCCCCCTAAAGAAGATTCCGTCCCCGGAATCTCATCGCTCTCAAATAGGTTAGGGTAGCGGTTTCTCATGTCTGCCTCGGTCTCCCATGTCAAATCTGAACCCAAACTGTGTTTCCATTTAATTAAAACAATAGGAATTTCTTTTCTGCGAAGCTTTGTCGTCTTACGATCAACTATCTCAACTGGTTCTTCTACTAATCGCTTTTTCGAATCCACTTTCAAATCATGCACTGGAAGGATCTGACTTTCATCCTCAACGTTGCATTTACGCAAGTAACAGACATTAAAGGTGTCATGAATACCTGCTAACTCAGGTGGAAGATCAAGAGTAACCGCCTGATCATTGACTATCTGTCGTATTCGGAACGGACAATATATCGTGGAGCTAATTTTCCGTGCTTCCCAAAGCGAATAACCCCTTTCCATGGAGAGAGTTTCAGATAAACCAACTCTCCTTCAACAAACGAAACTGGTCGACGGCGAGGATCTGCGTACATTTTCTGTCTGTCTCTGGCAGCTTTCAACTTTTCTCGAGCAATTACAACTTTTTCAGCTGTCATTTGAACAATGTCGGGACCCGCAAACTGTTTCTCACCTGCCTCTAGCCAACAAGTAGGAGTGCGACAGCGACGTCCGTATAACATCTCGTAAGGTGGCATACCGATACTCGAATGATAAGAGTTATTGTACGCAAACTCTATCAATGGCAAATGTGTATCCCAAGATCCACCATACTCCAACACACAGGCGCGTAACATATCCTCAAGGGTTTGAATGGTTCGTTCGGTCTGACCGTCTGTTTGAGGATGATAAGCGGTACTAAAATTAATACGCGTCCCCAATTCACGATGTAAACTCGCCCAGAAATTAGAAACAAACCTGGGATCTCGATCAGAGACAATAGAAAGAGGAATACCATGCCGAGAAACAATCTCATCAATATATAACTGAGCCAATTTACTAAGTGAAGCCGTCTCACTGGTGGCAAGAAAATGAGCACTTTTCGTTAAACGGTCGACTATAACCCAAATCATATCATGTTTCCGCTGAGTACATGGCAGTTTGGTTACAAAATCCATCGTGATATGCTCCCATTTCCATTCAGGTATCTTCAATTGTTTTAAAGACCCATACGGTTTCTGGTGCTCTGCTTTGACTTGTGCACAAATATGACAGGATTCCACGAATTTTGCAACATCTGTCTTCATCGTAGGCCACCAATATAATACTTTAAGATCGTTATACATTTTAGTGCTACCAGGGTGAACAGATAATCGCGATTTGTGAGCCTCTGACAGAATCAAATTTCGAAGTTCCCCAAGTACTGGCACCCAAATACGAGACTGAAAGGTCTTTAATCCACGAGAATCATCAATTAACTCAGCTCTTCTTTTTACCATGATTTCTGATTTCAAATTTTCATCCTTCAAGGCCTCTAACTGAGCAGCTTTAAGTCTATCCACCAAGTCAGAAACAATCTCAATACGCATGAATCAGATATTATCCCCCGCTCCCTTACGGCTCAAAGCGTCTGCTACTACATTTGCTTTTCCTGGGTGGTACAGAATCTCACAATCGTAATCTTTAATCAATTCCAGCCAGCGCCTTTGTCGCATATTAAGCTCCTTCTGGGAGAATATATATTGCAGGCTTTTATGATCAGTATAGATAACACATTTAGTACCATATAAATAAAGCCTCCACAGTTTCAATGCAAAAACCACCGCCGCAAGCTCTAAATCATGGGTTGGATAGTTCTTCTCGTGTGGTTTCAATTGCCGAGAAGCATAGGCAATAACTCTGTCATGTTGCATTAGAACACCTCCTAGACCTGCAAAGGAAGCATCGCAATAAACTACAAAATCATCAGATCCATCAGGTAAAGTAAGAATAGGGGCTTGACACAACAGCTGTTTCAAAGTCTGAAAAGCTAATTCTTGTTCTTCATTCCACTTAAACGGTACATCTTTACGGGTTAACTTCGTCAAAGGACTCACATTTTTTGAGAAATCTTTGATGAATCTGCGATAGTAGCCCGCCAAACCCAGAAAGCTTTTAATCTCAGATGGTGATTTAGGGGAATTCCAATTCATAACCGCTTCAACTTTAGCTGGATCAACTTTAACCCCATCTTTACAAATAATATGCCCCAAAAACTGAATTTCTCGCATCCAGAATTCGCATTTAGAAAATTTCGCAAAAAGACGATTTTGTCTTAAGGTCTCTAAAACTTGCCTTAAATGAAGCTAGTGCTCAGATTCGGTTTTTGAATATATTAAAATGTCATCGATAAACACAATTACAAATTTATCCAAAAACGGTCGGCAAATCCGATTCATTAAATCCATGAACACAGCAGGGGCGTTAGTTAGACCAAAAGGCATCACTAAAAACTCATAATGACCATATCTGGTACGAAACGCAGTTTTAGAAATATCATTTTCAGAAACCAGTACTTGATGATAACCTGAACGCAAATCAATCTTTGAAAAATAAGAAGCACCCTGCAGCTGATCAAACAAATCATCAATCCTAGGTAAAGGGTATTTATTTTTAACTGTCCTTTTATTCAATTCCCGATAATCAATGCACATTCGTAGAGTACCATCTTTCTTTTTAACAAATAAGACCGGAGCACCCCACGGAGATGAACTAGGACGAATAAAGCCTATATCTAACAATTCCTGAATCTGAGTCATCATTTCTCGTATTTCGGCAGGAGCTAATCTGTAAGGGGCTTTAGCCACGGAACTCGAACCAGGAATTAAATCAATTCTGTATTCTACCTCTCGAACTGGAGGCAATCCTGGTAACTCATCAGGAAACACTTCCGGGTATTCCGAAACTACCCGAATATCAAAAATAACTTCCTTCTCCTTTTTAACATCAATAGCATACGCAAGAAACGATTCACACCCTTTGGCCAAAGATTTTCTAGCCTTCATATACGAAATAATAGGGAAGGTAGAAAAAGACCTCTCTCCGCGAGCCACTACGTGTGACCCGTCAGATAAAGGAAAAGAAATCAACTTCTTATGGCATTTAATACTAGCTCTATTCTGGCTTAACCAATCCATTCCCAAAACAACATCAAATCCAGATATAGGCATTAACAGAAAAGAGATTGGAAAACAAGTGCCATCAATATCAATTCTAGCTCCAGACACAGCCGTTGTGACTGGAACCATTTTACCATTAGCTATTTCTACTTCTAGAGAATCAGTAACATGTGAAGTAGGCAATTTCAATTTATCACAGAAAGCCATCGAAATGAAGGAGCGGTTAGCCCCTGAATCAAACAACACACGTGCAGGTACAGAATTTATAAGAAACGTACCAGTGATAACATCATCGGTGGTAATAGCATCATCTACTGTCATCCGAAAAGCTCTACCCTCGGGTGCAGGAGGATTCTTTCTCTTTTGGCCAGACTGAGATGATGATCCCCCAACTGTAGTTGCCCCTGAACCTGACCCCGTCTTCCTTGCAGAAGGACACTCTCCTGATCTGTGACCCTCTTTTTGACAATTCCAGCACACGTTACGAGGAAATTTACAATCTTTTACCTCGTGTCCCAATCCACCACATCTGATACATCGCGAGGTCTGGGGTGTACAAGGTCCGGTGTGAGAAGACCTACAATTTCTACACCATAGAGGCCTCTGACCTGAACCACCAACAGCTGCTCTAGGGTTCTGCCTACCCTGTCCCTGGTTACCCTGCCATTTTTTCTTTTGCTGAGGACCAGTCTGTTCTGTCTTTGGTTTTTGTAAGGCAGCTTTATCCTTGTTCATCTGGTCCCGTGCCTTAACATCTCCCTCGGCTGATTTAGCTAAGGTGAAGGCTTGAGACAAAGTGTTGGCTAGACGGGTATTACCCCTGTATTCTGGTAACAAAGCTCCAACAAAGTGTTGTATCTGAGAACGTTCGGTTGGCACCCACTGCTTTACAAATCTCAATTTCTCATTAAACTGTTTGATTAATTCATCAACTATCATCCTCTCGGTCATATGTAAATTCAAGAAATCGTTCCTGATTTTATCCATTTCAAATTCCCCACAGTACTGTTCAAGAACTTTATTCTGGAATTGTTCCCAAGTAATGGATTTCATCTGCACCGGGGTAAGGTGAGCTGTTAACGATTCCCACCAAGCTGAAGCGTCCCCTGTAAGCATACTCTGGGCATAGGTAACTCGAAGCTCCTCTTCACAATTACAAATATTCAAAATTCTCGTTATTCCTTTCAACCATTCTAGAGTTTCAGCAGGATTGGTGCTCCCTGAGTATTCCTTTGGTTTACAATCTCGAAAATCCTTGAACTGACATTTCTTGGGTCCCTTCTGAGGTGGGTACCCAACCAAAGGATACTGATAGGATCCCTGAGACATAACGGGGTAAAAATACTGAGGCTGGGTTGGCTGATATGTCGAGAAAATAGGCACTGATACTGGAGGAATCTCCGATTGAGTAGAAATCGCCGGAGGAATTGGTGCCTGAGAAGCCTGTACTTGTTTCTGTTTCTGAAGCTCAAGTATCTCTCCTCTAAGCTCTTGTAACTGATCCTCCAACTGATAAATATACTCTTCCCTATCCATATTAGCTTCTGTACCCTCAACACTCTATGTTACAGGAATCTCTGAAGGACCTGCCGCCGAAGTACCAGCTCTTCTTGGGGTCAAGGGGGCACTAGTCGGGTTCTCATTATCGGCCATATCTGTGTCAATCACAACATCTCAACACTTATTAGGTAAACCGTTAGTACACAATCTACTAACAACAGCTAACATCAAAAGAAACTTGCATTCACGCTAATTCCCACCCAAATCAGGAATGTCTGACCAAACTCGAGCCAAGATTTGAGAATTGAACACTCTAACTGTGCACGCATCCCAAACCAGGGCTCTGATACCAAATTGTAACACCGCTAAAATTTTTTTTTTTTATCCTGCGGAAGCTAACAACCAAATACTTATTTACAGTAGTATTACAAACGATTTAACCTCTGACACAAGTGTCAGTAAACCAAGTCCAGTGTTACATATATATACATACAGGCTCATTTAAAATTGTATCAGAGTTACAATATCAGACATTCCCCAAAAGATCAGCAAGACTCCCAAAAGCAAAACGGCTCAACAACCTGCAAGGGAGTTAATGGTGGGGAATTAGCTCAAAGCTAAGTGAATGGAAGTTTAACCAACGAAAAGCATCAGCAAATAAACAAGTATCACAGAGGACCGGCGGTTCGGCCGAACCTTCAACCAAATGCTGGCCTAGCATAGGTTTACCGATAGCCCACTTGTCATTCTCACACAGTAATCACCTCAAGTTGCAACGCATGCATCAACAGATTTAATACTGATTAGCCGATGACAAGTGAACCCAGCCCACTAAGGCTGACCCCATCATATGCACCCAGTGCCAATAACCAGCTGTTAACCAATCATCAAGTATGCCCAAGGCATCAACAAAACAAATATCAGATCATTTAGTCTAACATAGAGTAAGACCTTACAACATGTGGTAACCATTACCGTTACAACCAAAACAATTCGTGAGTTAAAAGTCCACTCACCTGTGTTCTTCCAACACCCCACTCAGTATTCTAATTTCACTGAGTCTTCTCGTTTCCTGAAATACATCAGAACTTAATCAGTAATTGAGGATTACATTCCAATTACAAAAGCGACAACTCTCATGGCTACAAGCAATAAAATTACAAAATCAACGCTGAATCACTACGCACGTGGTGAACACACTACGCACGTGGTGCACACACTACGCACGTGGTGCACACTCAAACTTACGAAGTGACTAACCCCACTTCGCACGTAAAGGCCACTGGTACGCACGTAGTGAACTACACTCCGTGCGACCAAAACTCATCGACATCGTCTTCTTCAACGAGCACTACGCACGTAATGGGGTCACTACGCACGTAGTGGACTCCACTTCGCACGGCCAACACTCAAAATTCAAGAACTTCCAAATCAAAACTCGACAAAACAACAAAACACACCTCTTGCTACTGATTCTAAGGCTTGCTTTCGAAATCTACCGTTAAAACTCGAAAACAGAATTCCAACTCACGTTTTAGTAAGAGTGGATTTAAAAGTTCGATTCTCTCTCTCTCTTACGCAGCCAGGACCAAACACCCGGGAACAATAAGAACACAAGCTATATATATGTCAAGAATTACATTTTACACTACACAGTGCAAATACTGCTATCTGAAATACAGAAACTTAATTAAAGCAGTCCTACTCAAACCAAAAACATGCAATGAGGTATTATTTGGAATCCTCGTGTAAAACCAAATCATATGATTTCAACATCTAAATAAAATATTAAATCTCATATTTTATCTCTTGTCTCGCAGACCAATTAATTATCATGAAAACATCAATAACATCATGCAATTAACAATTAAATAAAATGAGTAACTAAATAAATAATACTTAAATACTCACCTAATTGCCAATGAACAACTGGACCCTAAATGCGGGTGTTACACAGTCAATATTCCCAAACTATTTTATTCTGACGCACATACATGTACCAAAATTATCTTTTTGAGATTGCTTCCGTATATGATTGATGCTTGATAACTTGGAACCTATACGCCTCCAATGCATCATAACTTAATCCTTTAAGGATTACTAAATTCCTTTAATTTCTTCTACATAAGATCATAGAGAGTAATCCACATAATTGATTCGGATATCTCATTCTAATCAATGAAGAACTAAGGAACCTTTTAAAAACTAACACATAGGAGAATGAAAGACCGGCTATTAACATCTATCCTCTACCAACAGACCATGCATCCATCTTCTTCCAGATCTAGGATAAATTGTTATTATGTGTTTAACTTTGTTGATAATTTTTACATAATTGTGTGTTTAGGTTATTGAGGTTAGTTATTTGTTATACTCTGCATGCTTAAATTATTGATGCAAAAGCTCAATTGATTAAACATGTTTTCATCAATTAGAATAAATTCTTATTATCTGTTTAGTTTTGTTGATTGTTTACATATTATGTGGTCAAGGTTGTTATTTTCACAATTCTTGAATATATGTTGGTTGAAATTGGTTCTGTTATAAAACAAAAGGATTACATAACTCCAATAATCTGAGAATTTCTCCTTTCATCTTTGTGATAATACCTTGTACTTTCAGCTACAGGAACTAAATGATCAAGAGTTGAGGAGACAAATCCTAATTGCTTCAAACCTTGATAAATGGTACATGTTACAAGATACACTCTCCTTGTATTTAAAGAAAAAAAAAACAAGTTCCGTCAACAATGTAATATCCTAAAATTTAAAGATAAAAATTTAAGTTGACCGAAAATTATAAAAAAGATAATCATAGTAATAAAATATGATTTTTATCTTTAAATATAGAGTCTGAAAAGTTTGAATACTAATTAAGCGATAAATGATATAAATTTCTTACAAACATAAAAAGTTGATAATAAAAAATAATATTATCATTATTATTTTTAAAAATTAAAATTACCTTATGTAATTTTATACACCACCCTTTTAATTTATTATTCTCTTTATATCAGAACAACAACACTACCCAATCGGCCAATCCCACTATCATCCTCTTTATATAAATATAAACTAGCTAAACGACCCGTGTATCAACACGGGTTGATATAAATCAATTTAAAATTTATATAGTTTTAAAGAGTATTAAGACGTATAGTAAAAATAATTACAAAACATAGATATGAATATAAAATCTCGTAAGAAATGAATAATCATTACAGAATTTTGAAATTCATACATAAGATTATCATTAGATTTTCTTTAAAACCTCTGTATAAACAACATTCATAGTTTTATTTGTAGGGTTTTCTTAATTATCGCAAATTAAAACTTTTAACCTCTCTTTACTCTTCACTCAAGAAACTGTCACATATAACTGTCCATGAGTGAAAATGTGTCTTTTTAGTACTTTTTATAAATACTCTTTTTAAGAAATATAAAGTTGCATTACACGTCTAAAAGTTTTAGTATAATATTAATGTGTTTCTCGTGATGGAGCTTTATCCCGATATTGTAAAACCATAACTATAATATTATTGTTGATGTTGTTTATAAGCAACCCGTGTATCAACACGGGGATGATATAAGACAATTTTAAATTTATATAGTTTTAAAAATATTAACACGTTAAAAAATTAGAAAACATATATATGAATATAAAATCTCGTAAGAAATGATAAACATTACAGAAGTTTGATATACATAAGATTATCATAATACTTTCTGTAGATACTCTTTATAAACAACATTCATGGTTTTATTAGTAATTTAACGCACACACAAACTAAGCTATTTAATTTGAAATGGGCTAATGGCATATCTAACTTGGGTATTTTTCATACTTTTATAATTGTTGCCCCAATTCACGATTTTTTTTAATCTACTGAATGTTGTTTTTTCCTTTTTTGATATCATAAGATATCGAAGATATCTTTTACAGTTTATTTGTGAACTCACTACCTCGCGTTTACTAAATGAATTGCACACAAAATCAACGAATTTTACTAAGGCAGAGTAGGAAATTAGAGATAAAAAAGAACAAATTATGAATCTTCAAACTCATATATAATTTTCGTTTCTTAATTTAGCTTTTAGGTAATTCAATCACAGAATTTTCATGAATCAGACAAATGAAATGTGTTAGAATAGTGGAATTAAAATGGAGCTTACGAAAGGATCTACTAATTTTTCTTTCTTTCCTGTTTAGTAACATAATTGAGCATTGAAAATTTTATTTTAAAACTTAGGGCATATTATTAAAGATCACCTATTTATATGATCATCTATTTTTTTTTAAATTTAAAAAAATATTTTCCCACCATTACAACATACAATTTTTAAATAATTTCTTAATTTATCCTTTAAACTTAACAATTTTACTTAATAATAGGAACAATTAAAAGGGATGAATTTTGTTATAGTTCAAATGGTTGAATTTTTAATTAAATTCATATTCAAATGGTTGTTATATTATCCAAGTATATCTCATCGTCTACTTCCTTTTCCTTTTTCTTTATATTTTCAAACTTAATCTATCAATTATTATTCCATTTAAATCACATTTTTAAATTTTTTAATTCTAATTCTAAAAGTAACTTCCTTACCTAACAAAGTGATGTAATTTTAAACCAATTAAATACACGTCAATTAGAAATATGTATTCAATTCAAATTTAAATATATATATATATATATATATATATATATATATATATATATATATATATATATATATATATATATATATATATATATATATATATATATATATATTATTATGTTATCCACGATTAATTCAAATATATATTGTTATCTTATCCAAGATTAACAAACACATGAAGTTTGTTATATAAAATTTCCCTTAAGAGATTTGATGGAATGTGACGTAATAACTAATACATTTTTGATTTTCTTTAATTTTTGTTAATCAAGGGCTATGATTGGTGGAGATTTTTTAGAGAAAGAGTTGATGATGTAAGTAACCTTTTTTTTAATAGTTTTATTTTTAATAGTTGATTATATATATGATTCTTTAATTTTTTATATTGATTGATGCACCTTTGTTTGTTTTAAATGTTAACTATTTTTATATAAATTTATCATAAATAAAACAAAACTTAAAAAAAATTATTACTTTTTATCGAAAGACCGAGGAATCAATTATTATATCGACTATTATACGTAGATAGAATAAATATAAAAAAGATATAAATTGTTTTATGAATAACCTACTCACTACTATTAATGGATAACAAACAATTAAAAATATACTACTTTAAAAAAAGTGTCATATTACAATAAAATTTATACCAAAACGTAGATAAAAATGAGACGGTCGCAAATATATAATTATTATTTCTCTAAACAAATTATATAATAATTTATTAAACATATTTTATAAACAACCTATAATTAATTATATTAATATACAATTTTTATAAAACACCCTCACATTTTCATAAAAACCCTTAACATATTTTATAAAACCCCCTTAGAATTTTCACAATACCCCATTCCAAGACTTAAGGATTTTTGGCATTTTTGACATCATCATCTCGATTTTTATAATTTTTTTTTTAAAATCAAGAGTTGTGATTGGTGAAGATTTTTTTGAAAGAGAGAGAAACCTTTTTCTTTTAATATATATTAAAGATTAAAGATATGAAATTAAAATAACCCAAGCAAGTTAGATAACCCTAACCCTTGGTTTGTACGACTCAAGTTCGAATGTGGGTAACAAATACCCGGTTGAATCGGCAATCCTCCACCCTTCGACCGTGAACCACCATTGTAGAAGGCTGAAACCGAAACGCAGGGTAGCAATTGCGATTGGGTCGAGTTCAGCTCTGTTTTTCCTTTTTCAGTAGCAATTAAGGTTTGCTCTAACTCCTTACAATCTCCTCGTGCTCTTGCTAAGTTCCGATTCTGTTTAATTCGAAAACTCCTATCACTCGCTCTTTTAGGGTGTTGAATTAGAACACTAACAGAAAGGTTTCCATACTTTGATTAGAAACCAAGGCTTATCTAAACCTAAAGAACTCTGAGAGTACACAAGTTTATTTAATAGGGTCTTAATAATAATACATGTATCAAACCAAGCCCATATCTGAACTTCAGTTTTGAATTCACCAATTGATTAGAATTCACCAATTGATTAGGTGTGTTTACTGATCTCAGGTAAATCTGGAACCACTAAGTTATATAGGGGATTGGAAACTCTATTTTGAAACTATTGTATGAATATTGGTACTACTGTTTAGATTTCAGCATATTGTGGAATTAAATGGGTTTCTTAAGATTAAAAATCAGTCTAAATGAAATGACTTGGGGGCTCGATTACATGTTAATGATCACGAATGATTAACTATGATCTTGAAATACATGGAATGAAGTGGTGACTTAATTCTTGACACTGAAAGTATGATGTAAACTGTTAGGAACACATCTGAATGCATCAGTAACTGTAAACTTGAAATGAACCTTTAACTAGAGTACTACTAGGACTTTCTAAACTATCATTTAGAAACTTAAAGTAGTCAAAGACCTCTTAAATCTGTGTTGGTTAACTGATTGAACTGCATAATAACCTTGGTTTATAAAAACAGAAGACAAAATTTACACTGCAGACTATATTGCTGCACTTGATTATCAAAATGTATATTTGTAAGTAAACTACATTTCTTAAAATGGAACAAGCTACAAGATTATGCATATGAAAACAAAATATTAAACCACCAACATGGAATTCTAATTGAACTTACAATCTACTTCTGAGATTAAAACACTAGAAACCTCTATATGGTCTGCCATTTGCGTGTCCTCATCCTTCCCATATCCATATTCAATTTGTAATGTGACTTATGTATGCATATGAAAACTTCCGGCACGTCTTTCAAACAATTGAGAACTAATCAAACAAATACATAAATGAAGACATGGAATAAGTAATAGCCGTAACAAACTTCCCGCATGTGTTCCAAACATAAATATGCAAAATGGTCGGTTTAACTCAAACCCGAATAAAGATATGAAAATCAACCTGAAACCCGGCCCTATATATACTTCGGGTTTGTCAGGTCAACCCAATCTAACATTTTGGACCCTAAAAAAACCCAATCCTGATAAGCTAATTCAGGTCGGGTTCGGATATTTTTGACACCCTCAAGTCCGTGCTAACTGATTTGCTTCCATCAGCTTGTGACTTCAGGATTATGAACAAGAAAGGTGGCAGGATTTGAACCTACATTCTGACCATGCCTTGCTGCCTTCGACCTATTATTCTTCGTTATGAGGGCAACGCTGCATTAAGCCTCGTACATTTTTCTCTTTTATTCAGTGTCTTGTTCAATCTTTCAACAGTTTCATTCTGCTGAGGATTTTCTTGGACCAACTTCGGCATCATTATATTGTTCCTGTACAATAATCATATGAACTCTTTGTTGTTCTGTTCACCTCCATGAAACACTTAAGACCATAAAATTAGTCTCTTTTTCAGCTGCCATTTTTACTTCTTAAAAGTATTAAAAACATCAGAAAATAAAGTTGACATAACCACAATTTGCCTATTGATGAAGGCTGTATACATAAGTATGAACTAGCTCCAATTTCCCAGCCTTAGGTGATGTTTCAGATTTTGCAAAAACCACCTTCATCCAGAATTTGTCTTTCTAAACCATCGGCTTAATATCTTTCCCGCGTATGCCAAGTCTTTGGTGTCACATACTAGAACTGCAAATACCATCAACAACTGCATTTCCACCAGGTCTATGTTGGCACTTTAACCATGTATAAGGTACCCCATTTATACCCACAAGCAACAACCAAGCTTCCATTTATCACCATCATCCGGTCCCAAAGTCAGCTTAATGTCCATTGTCATTCAACTGTGATTAAAATCTTCTTAAGATCTAGAATATGCCTCATGTCCTTCAGCATCCAATTTGTACCAAGGGAATTTTCAAGAACGTGTCCAATTCTTGGGTATCAGTCCTCTTGTCATCTACTAATCAAATTTTACCAAAATAATGCTTGAAATTTTTCAATCGTTCCTTACATGGGGTATTGTGGGATTTTGTTAGTGATATATTTGGTATAATGAAATTGAGAGCCCTAGAGGAGTATTTATATGCCAATTTTTAAGAGGTAGATGCCGTGAAATATGCCAATTTGATGCCAATCTGATCTGTTTTGATCCTAATCCGAAACTTTTGATCAAAGAGTATTCATATTTAGGTATTTTGGTTGTGAAATCAGCCATAAATTAGCTAAATAATATAATTTTCTTACACTGTTATCTACTTCTTAACCATAGCCCAAAGGGTGGTGATTAGCAAACCCTAACCTAGAATAATCGTTTGTGCACCCATAGGGATGTTTGCATATGCTTCTAAAATGATTATTTCAACTTCGAGTTGTAATTGTTATTTCTGAGTAAAAATGTGTGCAGCACTTAACCATATGCCATAACTTATTATAAAAACAAATACAAATATACTAACTTGAATCTATTACGTTTATTTTTTTCTTATTTGGATCAAAAGAAAGAATAAAAAAGACAAGTTGCAGCTATATATGAGAAAACAGGCAACTAATGATGTTGACAATGAGGGTTCATCGGTATCCTTCATCGCGTTTATTCAGGTGGATATCATGGCGCCACTCCTCCAGCAAATTGTTTGTCGGAGGTACTTCTTTCCTCTTTACTTTATTTTCTAAACCCTGGGCTTTTTCAGAATCATCTTGTTTATAGCATGTCCTGAAGTAGTTCTTTAAGAAATATGGACACCAAAGTGATAAAAGAATTTCTTCTAAGAGGAATCCTTTATGGACCTAATTTTGGTGATTACAGAAGATAATTG
Organism: Pulicaria dysenterica; assembly: GCA_947179395.2. NCBI lineage: Eukaryota > Viridiplantae > Streptophyta > Magnoliopsida > Asterales > Asteraceae > Pulicaria > Pulicaria dysenterica. The sequence continues at coordinate 81,960,968 of OX359292.1, forward strand.
ATTGTTTTACAACTTAGACATAATAACAATATCTTAAGAGCAATATAAGTTTCAATACTTAAGTTTATTTAGTAATATATTGATAGTTCCCACCATTCGGATACAATGGAATAACTTTTTTCTAGTAATACTCGGCTTTTGGTTTTCACGTCAGCGGTCTTTTAGGAAACAGTCTCTCTACCCCGGGTAGAAGTATGACGGTCTACATACGACATCCGTCATGCCCCGTTACCGCGGGATTGACTATTATTGTTGCTCTTTGAACATCAGTACATTTTAGGGTATTGTATAGCTGATTGTCATTTGTTATAGTAGTAGCCTTAAATAGTGTAGTTTAATAATATGTATGGGCACAGGGCTTTCTTATGATACCAACGAACCTGTGCTAAAAGACGTTTTTGGGCAGCATGGAGAAATAATTGAAGGTAATTTCTGACCATTTACTTGTGACTGGTTGACTTGTGTCTTATGGGTAAAACGGGTCAGCTAGGTCAAACAGGTTGAAAGTCATCCAAAAATAAGTATTGGAACACATTAAAGTGGCCTGTTTTGACCCAAACTTGACATCATGTATGTAGTTAATCCAAACAGATGAGTGATGACAGGATTTTTGCAGTAAAAGTGATATGTGATCACAAGAGTGGGAAATCAAAAGGATATGGATTTGTGCATTTCGTTTCTGAGGATTCTGCCACCAAAGCCTTGACAGAAATGGATGGTCAGGTAACACTGAATGACTGAATTGCGTTTTCTTCAAATATATATTGGCAGGCAAGTTGGGTGATAGTTTTTTTTTTTTTTAATAACTATAATAAGACTATTTATTATAATGTTTTTGTCAGGTAGTAGATGGTAGAAATATCCGTATCCAATATGCAAACAAGAAATAACTCCAAAAGTGGCATGTTCGGTTTGATGGATTGAATTATTCTCCTGTTTTGAATTCTGGAAACAAGCGGAACGAATCAGATATACAACACTGACTACCCATGTCATATATGTTCATGTTGTTATTATTCACATAATTTAGGTTGAGGCACTGCAAAGAGATATTAATGGTAGCTTTTTTTTCTTAATTGTGGTTTTTTTTTAAGAAATGCATAGAATAAAACGAAGAACATTCATCTCACATCTCATGTAATTCAAACTCAAAATAGCAATCATATTTCATATAATTCGAACTGGACAAAACAGATGGGGCAATTTCAGATTTACAGAATCAATAACCCTAATAACTATATCGCTTTTCAAAAAAAAAAAATAACCCTAATAACTAAACCTAATAGTCATAGAATACCTAATACCTGATCATCAAAAGTTATGAAACCCTAACAATCATTGCTTCATGAATGAATCAAACCATACGAACAAGTTCTATAAAGAGAGACGAGATTCTCTATGAGCTGGTAAATTTTGTCACCGCCTTTGTGCCTTCCGACACGGCGTGCTTGGCTAGTTCACCGGGAAGAACAAGCCTGACGGCGGTTTGAATCTCCCGAGACGTGATCGTCGGTTTCTTGTTGTACCTGGCAAGCCTCGAACTCTCCTGAGCGAGTTTCTCGAAGATGTCGTTAATGAAACTGTTCATGATTCCCATGGCCTTGCTCGAGATCCCGATATCCGGATGAACCTGTTTCAACACCTTGAAGATGTAGATCTTGTACGTCTCAACGCTCTTCTTCGATCTCTTCTTCTTCTTATCTCCGGCGGCAGTGCCCGCTTCCTTCGGCAGTTTCTTCCCGGCCTTTGGCTTCTTCTCCGCCGGTGCCTTCTCGGCGACGGCTTTCTTTTCTTCCGCCGGCTTCTTCTCGGCGGGCTTCTTCTCAGCCTTTGGTGCCATCAGAATTTCGTAAGATTGCTAACGAAAACGATAATTTTAGGGTTTGAAATTTGGAGGAATTGAGAACTAGATTGATTGTGTGGTGAGAGATGAATGTTTCTGAAGCGATTATATGTAGGAGAGGTGATGGCTTTTAATTGGATGGTTGGGTTGTTAGACGGATTGGTGACGTGTCATGGAAATGAACGGCTGTTATGGCTTTATTGTCTGATTGATGGTTGAGCAGATCTGTGGAGAGTTTTATGGTTTCCCGCTAACATAAATTTAAAATATTCGACTCTCATACAAGAGATTTTCCGGCTACCGCCGAAATAAAAATGAATCAATTTAAATTTTAGATTGAATGTCATGTGTGGTGAGTTTAATATATAAAATAGTGTAAAGGTATGTTTGGCGGAAGTAGCGGTAGCTGGAAACTGGTAGCTGTTAAGTGTTAACTGATAGCTGCAAGCTGGTAGCGAGAGTTGGAAGCTGTTTATTTTATTTAAATATGTGTTCGGAAAATTAGATGGTAGCTGGAGCTTAATAGTGTAAAAGGACAAGTTATAAAAATAGGGTGAATTATAAAATAAGTAAAGAGGGTATCCAGGTAATTTGGTATATAAAAAACTTTCAGCTAGTTTTAAAAACTACTTCAAGAAGCTTTATGTTTTAAAACTTTTTTGTTTAAAAAAATATTCCAGTTTTTCCATCCGAACATCACTTGTAACATTTTCATTCAAAACAAAAAACTACCAGCTCCAATAAACTTCAAAAAGCTCGGTACCGAACATACCCTGACTTGGATTGTATCCGGATTCTAATCGTAGTAATTATACAAGTACAATGAAAATCTAGTTGAAAGTACACAATAACCATGATATACTAACAAAAATCAATTATTTATGATTTATAAACAAAGTTTAATATAAGAGACATTATAAGTATGTTTTATATCTAAGCATATTGTATTAAGGTTATATTTATATTAAAATATAGATAAAAATAAAAAGATTATAAATGTATAATTATATTTATTATAGATAACATATATCAAAAGTTGTAAGAGATATTAGTAAAACATTCTTGTAACACTGTACTTTTAAAACATATATAATCTTGCACGCATAAGCTAATTACATATAATTACTTTTAAATACATAATAAATATAAGCATTTTGATCTTGTTTTATATACAAAACAACTACAGTGTTGATTTACAAAAGAGGCTCTAAACGAAAATTTGGACATCAGAGTTCTTGGTCTGTCCATATTCCCAGTCACCATCATCAGAAACTCACCAAAGTGTGTCTGCAAAACAAGCTAGTAGGGAATTAGCACAAAGCTAAGTGAGGGAACAAATATCTAAACAGAATACAAGGCAAACATGCCCAAAACATAAGCTCATCAAATAGGAGAACCGGCGGTGTTGCAAACACCTACAACCGAGGTCGGCCAAAACCAAGGTTTACCGATAGCCCAGTTTCATGGACAACAATATTAGCACACTTAACACAACAAATGCAAATCAAGCATTGTGCTAATACTATATATCCCTAAACCAGGCCCAGCCGAAAATTCCTCACGCTGATCTCCACCACAACATGTATACAGTTCAAATAAGAGCATCATAGCAATAAGGATATCATATCCTGTATATCCGAAGATATAAGTCCACTCACCAAAGTCTTCAAAACTTCGGTGCACTCGGATGACTAATTCACTGAGTCTTCTCAGTTCCTGAGAATATATACACAAGTTAGTATCATATCATAATACTGCTTCAACAATAAGTATCATACTTATAAAAACATATAACACATTATTATACAATATAAACACAAATGTATAACAATGTTCATTAGTGAACCTTCATAGTTCATTTACTCCTTCCTCCTTAGTATAGGGTATTCATTGTGTTCATCATCCCAAAAGTCAAGGAATCCCAAGTTTTTCATAAGAATAGTATAAGGTTCCATGCGGTTTCTCTGTCATATGGTTTTATCATTTCAGGTTCTCAAAACCCGATAATCTCAAAAACCGGATAAGTGTTAGGGAAAATTCTCAAATTCCCGGATAAGGCATGCGGTTTGTTCAATTCCCGAATACATTATGCGGGATTATCCTAATCCAGGATCCAAGTCACATTCCCGAATAAGCATAGGCAAGTGTCCGAACAAAATGTTGGAAATTCCATCAGAATCCCAAATCCCGAATGTATCATTCGGTTAGTTCAAATCCCGAATCCAATTCCCGAATCAAATCTCCATATTCACAATTCAAGGCAATTACCGAATCTTAAATCCCGAATCTAAGTTCCCAGATCTGGATTCCCGAATCTAACTTCCCGAATGAACTTCCCGGATAAAATTCCATTTTAAGCTAAGGCATCAATATAATATATAGCATTCGGTAACGTGTCACTTCCCGCATCAAACATTCGGTAATCATATGTATAAAGTCCATGTATTTATTCGGTTTCTTGTCAATTCCCGGATGTCCTATGCGGTAATTCAGAATCCCGAATCATTCATGTCTAAATTCCCGGATATTTCATGTGTTCTTGACTGTTTTAATTAAATTTTGATCTTTTTATACACATGCAATACAATCTATGATTCCAGAACTCAATATAAACATATATAGGGCATATATTGATCATAACATCTAGCATGCATACATCCTAACCTTATATAATACTCAAGAAGCATGCAGTTTCTTGCATATACTCATAAATCTGTAACACCGTAAAACACAAGCCATTTTTTTTTAAATCACAGCGGAAGTATTGCAATTAAAATTATAAAAGAAAGAACACAAGTAATTAAAAACAACACTGTAAAAAACACACAGTATCTCGTTTAGTGTTACAAAACATTTCACAAAGTATGGCTCATCATTTCAAAATCCAAAATATCAGAGCAACGGTCAAACTTCCCCTGTACACAAAAGCAGCAACCTACCGTGCTCTCAAAAACCTGCAACAACGAGTTAGAGTGGGGAATTAGCACAAAGCTAAGTGAATGAAATCTAAACCACAAGCAATAATTAGCAGAACCACAATGTTCACAAGAATCATCCATCGCAAATGCCTCACAATCGGGTAACATCGGAACACACACAAAGGACCGGCGGTTCTTATCGATAATCGAACCTACGACCACTACCGGCCAAGCAATGATCTACCGATAGCTTTCTGCCAACTGGCACAGTTAAATCCCCTCCGTTACAACAAATGCAACAGATGATCTATAACCGTCATCCAGAAGCATCTAGCCCAGCCCAAGAACCGTTTAGCTGACCTTTGCACAACCACTGGCTCACAAGTTCAATACCTTGATATTGCCTATCAATCACTTTCTCGCAATCCATCATCCTCCATCCAATCCACACTCGATCAAATAATCACATTAGACAAACAGTCTATCGCATGCTTAATAGTACACAAATTCCAGTAACCAAAATATTTACAACTAACAACCACCAGTGAGTCAAAGTCCACTCACCTCGTATCTGAACCGCAGTACACTCAGTCACTAATTACTGAGCCTTTGAAACTCCTGAGAACACAAAATCATATGAATCAGTTCTCGGTTCATAAATATATTCTTAAATATATTTATATCATTCCTTATTATTAACATTAAAATATAAACACATACACTCATATAACCGACCCAAACATACGTACTTACTAACATACAAAATTGATCAAACATAAATATATAATATGGATAACTAACATAATATATATTAATACTAATATATTTATATAGTAATACTATGTACGCACCACACCACATAAAAGACTCACAATTTAATTCCAAACACACACCAAACACACACTAGCACACACACTCACCCACGGTTTAACACCCTATCGCACACTACACACTTCACTAATTTAATTACACAAATTGGTCCTATCGCATGGAGGACCTATCAGCCGCCCCCCCCCCCCCCCCCCTTTTTCTAATCGCATATAAATATATATGCTATACTCATCGCATGCAATTATATATATAAACTATCGCATGCGATCATATATATATATATATCACATACACAACTCACATACATACTATTGCTTACACTAAACAAAACACACTTAGTATTTTCTTTAACCCCTAACATGGACTATAGATTTCAGCCCCTTTTTCTATTAAATACTCATTTATATTCAACCCAAGCAACCAAGCATGTCAAGAAAGTCAAGGATAAGGTTGTCTTCACTATTTAATTTCATCATCACCATAATATTAAACTCAATAAAAATAAATCCTCTTATCTCCATTGTCATCTTCATCATAATCAAGTATTCATAACTTCATAACAAAAATCAAGAACACTATACATAAGCACCTTAATCACTTAATATTTATTTTCATATTATCACTTTAAATCATGATACCAACTTACAAACTCATAAATTTCTTAACTAAACATGCTTCTTAATTATCAAGAACACCTAGAAATCTTTTAACAACAACAAATTAAGAAACCAATTTTCAAGTTCATCATCAACTTCTATCATGTTGTTCTTAAGAAATTTGAACATGGTAACATTTCTAAATCATGTTATTAGTAATTATGAATCATGTTTCTACCTTGGATCAAGATAACAAAATAAAAGATAGAAGTCAAGTAGCAATTCTTGTAGCTTTTCTCTCTCAAGTACACCTTAGGAAACACACATATAAAACACAAAAACTAAGTCATGTAATCATATTTATACCCTCACTTTCGGCCATCACCACAAACATAAATATATCAATATTTAAAACGCTCCGTTCAAACATACAGTTTGTCACATAACCAACTAATAACAACTAGTAAATTTCTAATAAAATTATATTCGGAATCCTTATTTCAAAACGAATGTAACGATACCATATAAGCATGTTTTTTTTTAAATAAACACGTAGCAATTAAAAGGAATACTCACTAAACGATTGGGCCAAGATTTAGGATGTTACAAAAACCGAATTCAAACAACAATTAACATTCATAATCAGTAATCTAACCTTACTAATGAGTTTATCAATTCAAAAATGAAGCAATGTAGATGAAAATCTCTTGTTCTTCTCTTCCTCTTGGGCCGAATTCACCACACACACACTACACTCTTTATGAAATTTGCATGTAATGTAATTGTGATTGTAGTTTTGGTTGTTTAAGTGTCCATATGACTCATCAAACACTAACACATATTATAATTATTAAACATTTCTAAATTTAATAAAAACAATTATAATTAATCACATATAACAATTAATTTCCATTTAATCTCAAGGTTAAATAAGTAATTACCTTAATTATGCTAGGCCGGATAAGAGGGTGTTACAATTCTACTATAAAGATGGTGAGGTATATTTTGGTGATTATTTATTGATTATATTAAGGAGGTACAAACCATTGTGTTGAGGTCTATTTTTAATTAAGAGATCTGATGGATGATATTAGTTATTTATACTTAAGGAGTGATTCTTTATTGATTCTATTTCTATATGTATATATGTAGAGGAATATGGTAACACGGTCTATCAATCACCCGAGATTTTAGTTTGCAGTGAAAACGATTCATATTTTTAATTAGCCTTGTTACAAATTTTTTAACATGAATATGTGAATTTAATTGTTAAATATATATGTGAAATTTTAAACATTTGAAAATTTTCAAGCTAGCTGCACTTTAGGTTTATGTTAAAAATTCTAAGATGTATATATATATATATATATATATATATATATATATATATATATATATATATATATATATATATATATTTATATATATATATATATATATATATATATATATATATATATTTATATATATATATATGATAAAAGATTATTTCTTCGGTAGAAGTTTAGGTTTTCACTTGAGAGTTGTATTCAATATAGTCCATATAAAAAGCATAGTCCTAAAATTTAATATATAATCACATATGATTTAATATAAAATCATGTGTGATTCAGTATACAATCAAATGTGATGGTAAAATTATTACATGTTAATTACGAAAATGCCGCTCCGCCCAAATTTTTAAAATTCAATCTGGACCATTGATGGGGCTGATCCAAAAGCTAAGACTAGTCCATTGAAACTATGCAATAAGTATGAACTATATTGAACATTTCTCTTTCACTTGAATAAACTTCAAATATTATTTTTAATCCCAAGGGCTCAACGTACGTGTTTTGTAACGTGTTTGGGTTAATTAATATGGACATGCGGGGTAAATATATTTTATTACGATAATAATAATAACAAGTACTATATATTTGTACGTTGCGGTAGAGTGTTTGGATAAAAATAAAAGAGTTAATTTCATACATACCCAAATAACCATTTTTATCAATTTTAAATTAAATTATAAAATATAACTAAATCACTATTATATCCATGTTTTAAATCTATTTATAATATATATATATATATATATCATATATATACCCATCTATTTATATATACAGTTCATACGTATATAGGTATAATATTATGACCAGAACAATCAATTAGTAACTAAGTCACAAACAACATACGACTAGAATATTGTAACAAACAATTAATAATTTATAGGTTTACTCTATAAAATATTGAATAAAAGCGTTCAAATTAGAAAAAATAGATTGTACGAGTCAGGGGTTCGAATACCTTTTGTTCTTTGCATACTCAAAGTCACTCGATCCCCAAACATCCTCCACCCATTTTTCTGAAATGGTGGTTTTTTGTTTCTTGTAATAAAAAAAATGGTTTTTCTTTTCTAATAATATATTTAAGCCATGATGCCTTACCTTCCCCCATAATCCCACGAATATTTAAGTAAATGGTCTTCATTAAAATTAATTTTGATTCGAATCATACATGAACTTACTGGGGGTTATGTATTCCGATCTCCTCTTCTTGGTACATCATTCCTTCATCATCTGCTCCTTCCATTGAAACCCCATTTTAGATCCAAATTCCACCAATTTATTCATTTCACCATCATCATTGTTTATCGAGTCCTCGTCCAAGTTTCTTGTTGATGTTTGCTTAATCGTACCTCTGGATGATCTGCAACTGGAGATCTTCCTTCTTGTTGTCTTCATCTTGACAAAACGTTTCCCAATGGTCCTTGATCTTCTCTCCTATCTTTGATAATCGTATTGGACAATCGCATGTTAAGTCCTCGGTTCCATTTTGATTAAGATACTTCCTTGTCTTGATTAGGGCTTGTACTTGTTGTTGCCATCTTATTATTGTTGATGGGGTTCTTCCTTGGGTCTTCTTGTGAGACTTGCAGATAATGGCCCTTTTCTCCATCTACCTTTGCACCTTGTACGGCCTCATGTAGCCCTTAGTAAATAATTTTACGTTAATCATAGTTGGGCGAGTAATGATTTAGGAGAATATTATAGATGGTAACATAGAAGATGAAGAAAATTTGAGAGAAATGAAGAAAATGTACAGGATTTGAGAAAAAATGTTGTTTGTGTGATAGTTTATATAATTATATATGTCATTGTGTCATTGTGTGTGTATGTGTATTTTTAGTTATTGAAGTCAGTAATGTCATTGTGTCTTCCTCACTCCCTCCCCCGTCGCCCGAAAATAAAAAGATAAGATTGAAATGCCACAGTAATATGAACTTGTAATCCTTGATTAAATGACATCATAAACTTTCGGAAACATGAACGAATCCTCATAATTATTTCCTTACCAGCATATATATGTTATTAATTATTTGAAAAGTGTATAATTAAGATAGTAATTTTAATTTTTGAGAAATATATAGACGAGTGACGTATATACGGTTGTACGAAGGTTTTAAAAATAACTGTATAGGTATATAACATTTTTTTAAACCTTCAAGGTTTTATAATTTAACGAAAACATACGTGCACTTAATTTATAATAAATAGCCTTTTTTAGCAAAGCAAAACCAAAAACTTGCTTACCACTTGTTTGACTTGATTAATTTTAAGAGTTAATTACTGATTTGGTCCCTGTGGTTTACGCTTTTCTACTGGTTTGGTTCCTAACTTTGAAAAACTACGCGGATGGTCCCTACTGTAGCAGAGTTGTTGCACGTTTGGTCCCTCTTCAACTTGAAATGACCAAATTGCCCTTACCTATTTAATTTTTCATTTTCTTTAATTATTAATCAATATTTAAATATTATTTAATAATTATTTCTTTTTTTTAATTATTAATATACCAGAATTCTCTCTCTCTCTCTTCTCTCTTACTCTCTCTCACTCTCTCTCTCTCTCTCTTTCTCTCTCGGGTTACATAACCCACCACCACCACCACAACCCTTTCATTCCACCACCACTCCGACTCCAGCCACCTTATCTCTTCTCTCTTACTCTCTCTCTCTCAAAACCACTGTTACTAAACCTATCTATCTCTTAAAACCACCGCCATCATCATAATGCTCCGCCACCGCCGCCTATGGTGCTACTCAATGGAGGCCACCTTCCCTGTTCCTAAACCGCCACATGCAACCACCACCATTACCGAGCACCACCATCGCCGCATGCTTCTTCCATCATCAACACCTCCAGCCGCCTCCACCAGATCTAGGGTTTTGTTGCACAAGATGAAAGATTTAGGGTTTTCATACATTTATCTCTCTACACAAACACCATCAAGTTTAGCGAATTAGATGGGAAAAATGCAAGCATGGAGAAATCTTTTACACCTAATTCTTGGTTATCTAAAGACGAGTTTTATACATTTGTGGAGGAATTCATGGGGAAAAAAGGGGTTGATGATATTAGTAAACTAAAACTAGATGAAATTAGGGCTTTTGCTAGAAAACCATAGATCTACGAGGGGAAGGAAAGTGGTTGGTGGAAGTGATTAACTCTAGGTGGCGGTGGTGGCTAAGGAAGAAGGAAAAGGTGGTTGCTGTTCCGGCGAGGATGGAGAGATGTCGAGATGTGGTTGGCGGCGAGGACAGCGGCGACGGTGGCGATCTTGGGGGTCTTCGGCGAGCTTGGCGGCGGCGGTGGCGAGAAGTCGCCGGTCGGAGAGAAAGATCGTGGAGGATGGTGAGGAGAGAGAGAGTTTGTGTATGTGTGTGTGTAGGAAGAGAGAGAGAGAGAGTGTGTGTGTGTGTGTGTGTGTGAAGAGAGAGATAAGTCTGATATATTAATAATTAAAAAAAGAAATAATTATTAAATAATATTTAAATATTGATTAATAATTAAAGAAAATGAAAAATTAAATGGGTAAGGGCAATTTGGTCATCTCAAGTTGAAGAGGGACCAAACGTGTAACAACTTTGCTACAGTAGGGACCATCTACGTAGTTTTTCAAAGTTAGGGAACAAACCAGTAGAAAAGTGTAAACCACAGGGACCAAATCAGTAATTAACTCTATTTTTAATGAAATTGTTTTAGGGGCGGCGGCCGGCTTCCATTATTTTGTCAACCACCAGTATGGAATCTATTTTTATATATAAAAATTAAGGATGATTCTATTGGTACATCTCATAAAATTTAAATAGTCTTTCTAATGTGATATTTGTAAGTAAAAAGTTATATTGGAAATTGTATGTAGATAAATTGACATATGAGAATGTGAGAGAGAAGAAAGCTAAATAGTAGCATCCATAAATTAATTTAGCATCTTTGCGCATTCTATATGACGTAGGTAGGTTTGACAAAAATTCCGTATTCGGTGAGGAATCTTTGACTTCGCAGCCATGATAGAAATTTACGTTGAACATAGTTGGGCGAGTAATGATTTAGGAGAGAAAATTTTAATATTCAATTACTTTTCATTTCTTTTGGGATTTGGCCTTTGCGTTTACCTCTTCTCACAACACATACTCGACCAACGTTTGGACTTTGGCGTTGGCTTTCTTTAGTCTTCACGACGTTTGGGGTGACACTCTGTTTTCGTCTCTAGCAAGGCAGCAACTCCGGTGTTCTCTTCTGGTTAATTCTTCTTGCCAAGTGATCAATTGTGACTTGTCGGCCAACTCTCCTTTTTACTGAACTCTTTATATAACATATACTAATGTTGAAAACCAAGTGGGTTCGGTTTTAAAACCGAAACCGAACCATTATTGACTAGAATCCACCAAAACCAAAACTATTGGGTTTAAAATCCTAAATTTGAAATTAGTTGATTAGGTTCAATTTGAGTATAAAACCACCCCAAACCGTTTCATGCACACCCGTACTCGTGAGTCATGAGAGATGCGAAATTTGAAGTCGGCAAGAAAGCGTTCTTGAAATTACAACCTTACCCCCAACAATCAGAAGTTCGTCAATGACATGATTTGCAAGTAACTTTTAGTTTAAGAGAGTCTAAATTAATGCTTGTAAATATTATGAATTTTAATCTAGTTTTTCCTGAACAGATCTTAGAGCTACACTTGCTAATGTCCAGATTATCATCATTACCAATAAGTTGATGGTATCAACTTGTTAAATCACCTTTGAATGTTTAATTATGTTTTTTTTTAATGAATAAGCTCGATATTCTACAAGTATGATGTTGAATTTGTAACGTCATATTAAGATTTGAAATTTAACGCCTTAGGGTTTTGAATCTCTTATCTAGATTATACTTTACTTATTAAATCTCAACTATTTATTTTAATAAAAATTAAAATTTAATTTTGATTTTTTAGTCAAAATTAAATCTTAATTTTGACTCTAAATCAAAATATTATTTATATTAAATTTTAATATAAAATAACATGTTGATAAAAAATAACTTAAAAGAAAAAAAAGTCATATGTACATAAAGATGTGTAAACTCTTAAGATTAAAATTTATATTATCTTAATAAAAAACGAATATCCGAAGTTCTAATAATATCTACTAGACACAAAGATATAAAGTTATATCCGCAACATGAGAATATATTAATAGGGTAATGATCTATAAAGAAACCTCTTTTAAACATAGAACCTAAAAAACCATCTTAGTGATGACACGTGACATATTGATTAGTGTCAAAAGTGGAAAAAATAAATAAACGTGCCTCCAGCCCTCCCAGCCACCTTTTAAAAAAACCTCAATCAACTTCAAATGTTTATAACTCATTCGTTTTTTAGAACTTTAGCAAAAAATTATATAATTAAATTCAGTTTTCGTCTTCTTTCAAATAAGATCAGACTTGATATATTTTGAATTTTTTTTTTGAAATTGCAAATTTTTAAAAATTTTCATTTTCATCTAGGTTTCATTTCAAAAATGCAAAATGTAAAAAATCGAAAATGCAAAATATCGAAGATACAGGTCATGCAGATGCTTCCAAAATTAAAATTATGAGATTGGTTCTCGCGGTTCTCGCACTAACAACGGTTCTCGCATGAACCCTCCCCTATATATATATATATATATAGGAAGAAGTTCCATTGAGAACTATTTTTAGTGCGAGAACCGCGAGAACCAATCTGAGCCGTCCAATTCCCCTCTTTTCAACGTCATTGCCCACCCATGAATTCCTCACATACACCTTGCCACACTTGATACCCCCCACGCTCTCCATCAATGAATTCCACTTATTAAATCAACGGCTAAATATGTACTACTTAAACATAAAAATATGTACTACTTAAAATTAAGTAATCTTAAAATTTTTAAGAGAAAAATGGTTAAATATTTTATGATCTTCTAATATATATAAAAGACTAATCTGATAAAATTTATTAAATAATCTAAACCATTCATTTAAAAAAATATTTAAACTAGACTATTTATTCACTTAAAATCAAAAAATCAATTTTGACTTTTTGGAGTCAAAATTATTAGAGATAGTTTCATATATATCCTTATTAAATCATATAAAATCATATTTCTCCATCTTAATTTACAAATAGCATATTTACCCTTTATAATATTTTGAAATGGGAAAATTACCATTTTTACCAACATACTATTCACCTGTTTTCAATTTTACCAACATTCTTTTTATTTTATCAATTACACCATTACACTTTCAATATTTTTCCAATTTTACCAACATTCTTTTTTATTTTATCAATTACACCATTAAACTTTCAATATTTTTCCAATAAACACAAGGTTTACCTACTAAGGCTGACAATTTGGGTCGGGTTCGTGTTGTTCGAGTTCGGGTTAGTTTCTTGTCGACCCAATTTCGACCTATTTATTTTCGTGTCAGGTTCCGTGTCACTTTTTTCGTGTCGTGTTCGGGTCGTGTTTCGTGTCAACCCATTCCGGTCAAAAGTATTTGACTACTATTTTTTTGATTTTCGATTATGGTTTTCGAATCGGGTTTCGGGTACGGTTATCAATTACGGTTTTCGATTATGGGTTTCAAATACAGTTTTGGATTAAGGCTCTTATTTACGATATATAAATTTCTTATATTAACTTTTGTAGCTTGATGTTTATCTAATTGTTAACTAGTCAAATACTTTTTACCGAAATCGGTTGACACAAAACACGACCCAAACCCGACACGAAAAAAGTGACACGACCCGAACCTGCACGAAAATAAATAGGTCGAAATTGGGTCGACACGAACCCAATAACACGAACCCGACCCAAGTTGTCAGCCTTACCGCTTAGTAGGTAAACCTTGTGTTTATTGGAAAAATATTGAAAGTGTAATGGTGTAATTTATAAAATAAAAAGAATGTTGGTAAAATTAGAAAAATATTGAAAGTGTAATGGTGTAATTGATAAAATAAAAAGAATGTTGATAAAATTGGAAAAAAATGAATAGTATGTTGGCAAAAATGGTAATTTTCCCTTTTGAAATATCATATTTAACCAAATTCTTAATTTTATTATTCTAAAAATATTTATAATCGTTTTAAATTCCTTTTTAATATAACTAATAACTCATAACTTTATTACCTTAATTGTAACACTAATGATTGATGAATTATATAAAAAAAATACAATTACGTCTCTTGTATCATGATACTACGTTTCTTCCGTCAAGTTTGTCCCACTTGCGTCGATGTTCCACCTCTGGTTAGAGTGTTGATGCTTTATGTCCTCATTTTTTAAAATTCTCATTTAATTATCGTTTTATTATAATTTAATATATTTTCTAAATATTTAATATTTATAATCTTTTTAAACCAACTCGTATATCACACGAACATTTTGTCTAGTGTAATATATATTAGATAATACGAATGAAAAAATAAACCAAAGTTCTTAAATCATCGTATTTAACTACTTATATAAGGGGAACTATTAAATACTAACGATAGATGAGGGGCTCATCTAGCAATTTCTTAATTTCCTATATAAACCCAAACCCTAACTTCATATGAAGCCTCCGTATCCCTTCCTCACTCAGCAGTCGCCGCTGCCGTTTTTGCTCCGAGGTAAACCCTAATCTTCTCTTTCTCGCTTAATCGCGTGTAGACACAGCGCTATCAAGTAGAACACATCTATTTCATATTTTAGGTTCATACTCGGTCGATGCTTCCACAGACAATGTTAGATTTTGATCAGAATCAGTGATTTGTAGGTTTTCTTAGCGTTTTCACAGATGATCCGTTGGTTGATTTCATTCTGTTTTAGTTAATCTGATCTCCTATTTAATTTTTGTTATCATTGAACTGTGCCTGTAGCTATAGCTTTGTTTTTGCAGCGGTAAGGGGAATTGTTTAATAAATGCGCATACACCGGATATTATGTTTATGCGAGCTGATTTTGAATATGTGGTTTTTCTTTTGACAATTATCTAGCTAGATTACTTTGAACCTTCATGAATGATTTCTGAATCCTGATAATGCGTTATGCATTTCTTCACCGCTTTTTTTTAATCATCTTTAAATCTGCACTTCAGGTGACGTATTTTGTTTTAAGTTTTGCAAAGGTGAAATATTGTTTGCGTTGATCCATCCACACGAGGTTGAAGACTTTTGGTTTAAAGTTTTTGAAAAATTAATCGTGTTTAAGTTTTCTATCTTTTTGTTCGATTATCGGGCACATAGTAGAAGCTGTTGCTGTTGACCTTAATTGTTTTCCTAGAATTCAATTGGCTTCGATTGGTGCCATGCTAGCAATAATGATGCAAGTGTTTTCATGAAGGAAAAGATGGTGCCACTAAGTTTAGCGAAAAATGTTTTGTGTCACTGTGTTGTAGTTGAAAGCTGTTAATCATTTTTTTGCTCTGTTTTGGAATTTAGTCTCTCTATAGTTTGTCACCACAAGGGCTGCTGCTTGTTGTTGCATATTTGCAGTATTTATTGATTATTGTCTGTTGATTCTTGTAGCATCTTAATTTTTTGAGGATGGTGAGGGTTAGTGTTTTGAATGACGCTCTTAAGAGCATGTACAATGCTGAGAAGAGGGGAAAGAGACAGGTCATGATTAGGCCGTCTTCAAAAGTGATCATCAAATTCCTTATCGTCATGCAAAAGCACGGTTTGCTCTTGTTCCTTTCTCTTTTGTTAAATATTTGTTGCCTTGCACCCTGAATGACTATTAGAACTCATGAATGATTTATAACTTCTTGCAGGTTATATTGGTGAGTTTGAGTATGTGGATGATCACAGATCAGGAAAAATTGTTGTTGAGCTGAATGGACGGTTGAACAAATGTGGAGTCATTAGTCCTCGATTTGATGTTGGTGTCAAGGAAATCGAGCCCTGGACTGCTAGACTTCTTCCTTCAAGACAGGTTAGACTTGCAACTGTCCAATTTCTTATTCAGAGATTTATATTTATGTATACATATTGCGTGTTGAATATGATCACAAAACAACAATTTAAAAATAGTTTCTAAATTAAATTATTCACAAGGTTTTTATGCATTAAAATAACACTTTTGGTTACTTTCAAATTTCAACCTAGCTTGTTCTTTTTAGCTACATATTGATTTACTTGTTTGACCTGTTAGAGAGGAAACATAATCCAAATTGGCTTTAATACTAATAGTTATGAGTACCCGATTATAAATTTCAGTTTGGGTACATTGTCTTGACAACGTCGGCTGGAATTATGGATCATGAAGAAGCCAGGAGGAAGAACGTTGGTGGTAAAGTGCTTGGCTTTTTCTACTAAATCTCTGAGATTTTGATGATCTAATGCTATTTTAGGCTAGGGCTTGAAAAAGAATATGATTATGTATTTGAGATCGGATTTTTTGTTATGGTGAGATCATATGATTTTGGTTTGATTTATCTTTTGAAATTTGTCATGTTGAAGACATCCTTTTTATTTTACTTCGACTTTACTCCTTTATGAATCCAGATATTAATCACCTTCAGTATTAAGAC
Source organism: Pulicaria dysenterica (assembly GCA_947179395.2). Taxonomy (NCBI): domain Eukaryota; kingdom Viridiplantae; phylum Streptophyta; class Magnoliopsida; order Asterales; family Asteraceae; genus Pulicaria; species Pulicaria dysenterica. The sequence continues at coordinate 81,978,010 of OX359292.1, forward strand.
ATTTTATTTAGTCATATCTCTATTGGGTTTTGCAGCAAACCAAATTTGAATGGTTATTTATCACAGTTATTTCTGCTGCATATATTATAATTTTGATCATGTAAATATCTAGATACATCTGATGTTCTGCACATTTTTGGTCATGTTAGGTATGATTTTTTGCTTGTTCTTATAATCAGATTAGATCCTGCTTATCTTTCTTGATTTTATTGAGGCGTAATAGTGTCACTTTTTCACTCTTGTTAAGGCCGTCTGTATTTTCGAAGGATGATGATAGTTTATTTGCCTAAATTGTGGCAAGTGGTTTGTATATCTTCTTTCTTGTATATTTTTAGTCCATTAGACGTATTTCTAACTATGTGTGTGGTCTTGATTCTAAAAAAGCAGCTAGATTAGAAAAAGCGACTATTTTACAAGAAAAGGTAGCCGGTATAACTAGGTGTGGCAATCATGTCGTGCTCGGGTTCACGTGTTACGGGTTGAGGGGTTGGCGGGTCATGACACAAACACAAGTTTTATAATTATTCGTGCCAAGATGTGACATGACCCCGTATAATATGAAAAATGATACGACTTGCGTAACTCATTTAAATATAGGGGGGGTGGTGGACTGGTGGGTCATAATTAAATTAGCGGGTCGTAAACGGGTTTGTGGGTTTAGTTTTACTAATTTTGTTCCTTGATAATTAAATGATGTCTACTATTGTTTGTTTCAAACTGCGAAGGATCAAAAGAGAAGCAATAGATTTGTTTATGATCAAGTTTACGATGATTAAGTTATAAGATAAAAGGTCAATAACCAAATGAGAAACGTGAAAAATATAAGGATAAATAGGAAGTAAAAAACCATATTAAAATTATATGGGATGGTGGGTCAACACGCGAACCTGCTAGCCCACCTGATTGAACACGATCCTTTTATTTAAACGGTTTGTGAGTCATCTCGGAAATGACCTAAACCCGTTTACATTCAACTCAAACCGTTTATTTACGTATTGAATTCGTATCGTGTTGGTAATTACCATGTAACATTATAAAACTCGATCTTAGTCTCGGTTCGTGAGAAATTTCACATGTGGAATTTAATAATAAGGGAGTCTGAGTAACTTTTCTCATACACACCTCTGGTTGTGTAAGGACAAATATTTTTCTAATTTAGTTTGTGATGAGCTCCATCTTTTCTTTTTTATTAAGGTATCAACCTAAAACATGTTTATTTTCGTGTCCGGTTTATATCGTGGTTTGTCATGTCGATAATCGTCACCCGTAGTTGGTTACCCGGTGTACATTTTTTTAAAATAAATTATCCACGTGCTTTATTGATTCCCAATTACTACAACGAGTTATAACTCCACTGTTCCTTGCTTGAAGAAGAAGAAAAAAGTCAAAAAAAGAACTAGGGTGAGTCAATAGTCAAACCCATCCACCAAAACAAGATTTCTTGACTAATCAACCTTGATAATCAAGAAAACATGCCTATATGTATCAGCAGAGGTTCCTTGTACATACTTCAACAAAACCTAAGAAATTGATAATAAAAATCAGGGAGCAGCTTCTAATTCATTTGATTGCAGTTGGATCGATCTGAAACAACATGGGTAGTAGCAAAGACAAGACGGTCATAAACTGGTTCTCCTCAATAATCAAATCTTTGTTCGGCTGCGTTTCTCCCGAAGAAGAAAAACGTGCAACGGTTTCTGGGCCAGAGGCAACCATGATCGCAGCCGCCAAACACTTTTCCTCTGCTCAAAAAATTCGACTCACTGGTTAACGTACGGCCGGCCTATTTCATTCATTTCATTCAGATCGAATCTTCCTACCTTTCACTTTGCAGATCGATAATCTAAGTGGCCCATAACCTTCATCAGAAAAGCATGCATATTCATAAGCGACTTCCTCACACTGCTCACAACGCCCGCCTTCACCAAAATGACCACCGCTGCTCAAAATCGTCTTTAAAATTATCACTTAACGAGAACAATTCAGTGTGAGAAGACTATATATTATAAACACCCTTTTATTTTTCTCTTTGTTTCTGTATTTTTATGTGAGTATGATGAATTATATATATATGAAAAAGTTCATGCGAGAACCATTCTTAGTGCGAGAACCGCGAGAACCAATCTGAGCCGTCCAATTCCCCTCTTTTAATGTCATTGCCCACCCATGAATTCCTCACATGCGCCACACTCTATCTCTCCATGCTCACCATCCATGAAACTTCCCATATCCATATATATATATATATATATATATATATATATATATATATATATATATATATATATATAGGGGAGGGTTTATGCGAGAACCGTTGTTAGTGCGAGAACCGCGAGAACCAATCTCGGCCGTTCCTTGGATATGGGAAGTATCATGGATGGAGAGCGTGGAGGGATAGCGTGTGGCAGGGTGCATGTGAGGAATTAATGGGAGGGCAATGACATTGAAGGAGAGAGAATTGGACGGCTTAGATTGGTTCTCGCGGTTCTCGCGCTAACAACGGTTCTCGCATGAACTTTTGTCTATATATATATATATATATATATATATATATATATATATATATATATATATATATATATATATATATATATATATATATATATATATATATATATATATATATATATATATGAGTTGTGTTCAATAAAATTAATGTAAAAAACATAATGGTAAAGTTTTAATATGCAATGATTTAGTATATCACATGTGATTTGTAAAAGCAACATATGTGAATTACGAAAATTTCTCTCCACTCAAAATTTAAAAAATACAATATTTATCATTGATACAATTGACAAGTATCAAACTTGGATCAAATTATTAATTTAATTGACCCATAATTATAATTAATAATTATAATAAATGACCGATAATTAGTTCTAGTACATATAATGTCAAGTTTTGCCACGTCTATCTTACAAGAATCCACTTGAAAAGAGAGAGAGAGATGTCTAGAGAGAGAGAGAGAGCGCTTGAAGGAACATGAATTCACAAGGAATGCGAGTCTGGCTATAGGGGAGATAGGTTCATCAGCTACTAGAATACACAGGCAAGGTGGTAAAACTCAACAAGCAGCTTACGATCAAAGGAAGGTGAGGTCAGTCTTCTTTTGTAACTATCCGGAAGGAACTGGTACACTGAAATTATGGGAACTTTTTAAGCATCATGGAAGAGTTGTTGATATCTACGTATCTAGAAGGCTTTCAAGAAGTGGTCAAAGATTCGGGTTTGTCAGATTTGGTGTTAATGAAGACATGGGTGCTCTTCTAAAAAGTCTTAATGGTGCATGGATTGGATCCTACAAACTGAGGTTTTATATGGCCAAAAACATTTATGAAAAAGGTGGGTCATTGAATGCTCATCAAAGTAGTTCAGTTCATAAATTCGATGATCATCTTAAAAACAAAAATGGGTGGAAGGACAAAAGGTCTTATGCAGAGGTAGTAAAAGAAAAGAACAACCAGACCAAAGAAAGTACAAAAGTCAACCACCTCTTTATGAAAGATTGGGGATTAGTAAAAGACTTGGAGGTAGACAAACAGATTGCACAGGACCTAAGAAAGTGTGTGGTAGCAAGGGTCATTAGAGAAGATTTACTACAAGATTTCTCATCAATCCTTAAGCTAATTTGTAAAAATATAGTCAACTGGAAATATCTTGGTGGCAAACAGATACTTATCTTATGCGAAAATGAAGACACAGCTGAGAACTTAGTCAAGAACAAGGATGGTGAACTTTGGAAATGGTGTGAAGGCATTCAAAGATGGTCCAAGGATTATTCAAATGGCATCTACCGTATGACATGGATTAAAATCTATGGGGTACCCTTAGGCATTGTTTGGTACAGAGAAATAGGGGCTGAGAAATAGAATTAAAGATTAAATCTCTTGTTTGGTTACGATAGGAAATTAAAAAAAGAGAAATACCCCAATTCCAACTCTCTACCTTTTTTTTCTCTGTCAGATACGGAGAATTAGGGAGAATTTGAATATCAAATCGCTGGAGAAATAAAAAAAACGGAGAATTATCCCTTCTCGACCGTCGCCTGCTTCGATACTCCTTCTCGTCCCGTCGCCTGCTTTCAATCGATACTCCTTCTTGTCGATTCCTTCAAACCGTGGATTGAACCAGACCCAACAGCGCCTCCGAGTTATAACTTCCTGTCCCCTGCGCCTCCTCCAGTGGCAGCTGAGCGTCCTCCAGCAGCGGCGACCCTAGCGGCGGCAACCCCAGCGGCGTCTTCTTCCATTCATAGCAAGGTATACACGCAAAATCCTCTGATTTCGCTGCTTTGTTTATGGGATTCGTTGCTTTCTTTGATGTTTAATTGCATGTTTTCTTTCTTTCCCAGTCATTTGCTTCCTTGTATTTAGTCCTAATTATGTGAAAGGTTGTGTATTTTTTTACTAGGATTGACGTTCAAATGTTTCGAGTTAATTAGTTGTAATCAGAATCGATTTGTGAAAAATGCTATAAGGGTCGTGTTTTTTTTAAGTGATTTTGATGTTCTTGTCAGTAACTTTGATGACAAATGTTGACATTAGTCAATGGATTTTAGCTTGCTAGGGGTTATGAGATGATCACAAAGAAATGTAGGTTGAACTTTCTTCGGATACTAGTTTTTATTAGCAGATTGTGTTGAATAAGTTTCAATTAGAAGAAGAAAGAAACAAATTCTATTTTTGTACTGAATATTTGTTTCAGATTTGTGAGAAATTAGACTTCAATTATGTTTGAGCTCTTGATGATGCTATGGAAATAGTTCTTTTTAATAGTTGTTTTTTTCATCGTATAACGTTAGTGGGAGAAATTCAAAGCATCGTCAGGCAAATAAAATGACCAAAAGACAGACACAAAACAGTGCACACCAATTGTTTGATAGAACTATAGTTATTTTTCAAGTCTATTATGACCTCAGATTAGATAAATTATGTTATATGCTGAAGAGAGACCACTCGAGAGTATTTGCAACTTTTGATCTATAATTTCATTATCATTAGGTCAATTATTTAATGTGTACTACATGTCCTCACATTACAAGGGTCATGTTGTTAATTCAAGAAACAATGGCTCAAGATCACAAGCATCAGTTGCTTAATTATCTTTGCTTGGTCTTTAACCCAATCCAGTGGATCCTGGGTTGGCTCTTCCTGTTCCATTAGATAAAATATATATATAACCATACTAAGGAGTGTAATAATTAAAAAAACTGCTCCTTGATGGTTTTCCTAGCCTTATAGCATCTGTTATATGTAACTCTCTGTGAATTTATGTGAAGAGAACTTGATGCAGAGAACAAAGGGAAGTACAAAATTTTGTATGGGTGATTTGCATGGATTTTGTAATGGGTCATGGAGGGTAATATCTAGAAATAAATTCATACTACATTGTTTATAATGTGAATCAATTATTATTTCCTCTATAATATGTCATATGTTTGTATTCTACCTATTGTGTGGATGTCATAAAATTTATAAATTATTTAAACCTAATGTATCAAACTTTGTCCTATTTTGATATATTTGTGTCTATTTATATTTGTATGTGTAGATGGCAAGATCGCCTTTGAGGCGAAGAATTGGTAAGGATGTGCTTCTTGGACGGTTATTTCTTGGGTTGACACAAGAGGAGAAAATAGTCATGGTGGAAGCGTATACCGATAGTTCCACAGGATAAATGTTTGTGATTATTGGTTTTTTGTTAGACTTAGGTCGTAATGATGTTTTTGGATGTGACCATAGTTGAAAGGGGTTTTTTTAGATCATCTAACATTATTAACAATTCTTTTAAATGATTAATATATGTCATTTTTTGCATGTTTTTTAGCTTAAAATATATTTTTTATGAGCTAATTATGTGTTGATGTTGTTAAATTGATCATCATTAGAATTTAAAATATATAAAATTGGATTGTTAATTCACCGAAATTGACTGTTTGTTTTGGAAACAATAAAAAATGCAAATGATAAATTTGGTACAATTCTCTGTTGAAATCTCTGTGCTACCAAAAAAAAGAATTGATTCTCTGTTACATTTCTCTGTTGAAATCTCTGTGCTACCAAACAGAAGATTCAATTCTCCTTCTCCAGACTAATTCTCTTTCTCTGCAATTCCATTCTCTGTAATCATTTCTCTGCAATTCCATTCTCTGTACCAAACGCACCCTTAGACCTTTGGTCTGAAGAAAAATTCAAAAAACTTGCTTCAAAATGGGGGAATCCCCTACTGGTAGAAAATGGTTCCTGGTCTGATTCTTCCTCACTAGTCGCTGGAAAAATTCTTATAAATACGTCACACGAATTTCCTCTGCAAGAAAGATATATAATAAGATGCCATGGATATTCTAGAGAAATCTTAATGCGAGAAGATGGGTGGGTAGACCAGGTGGACGATGAAGATGATAAGTCTGATGAAGCACTTTCGGAAAATAGATTCTCGGATAAAGATTACGACGGAAACTCGGAAGAAGAAGATTACTCACAGAATTATGATGATGAAGACAAATCGGAAAAAAGCAATTCGGAAAAGAGTCAACCGGAAAAGGTTATCGAAGCAAACAATGGTGTACCGGAGAAGAAGTCTTGTCAAATCCCAACGGAAGATATACCAAAGCTGTACGAGGATGTCAGAATATCTCCTTTTACTGGTGGGGGCGGCGGTGGAACTAGTCTCGATAGATCCTCATACGGAAAAGAACCGGTCAATGAAACGCAAAGTGGTAGGGCATCCACAACTGATTTGGGCCTAGATTTTAATTCAAATAAAAATGATACATTGGGCCTAGCACTCAATTGGGTCAACGCATTGAATGGGCTTCAAATTGAAAAAGACAAGTTAGAAAAAACTTCTAATATCGTTCCATTAAAGATCAGGCCCATCGATACCTCTGATTCACTTTCAACATCAACATCAACACAAGAATTAAAAAACCACGAAGGTACTGATTTTTCTGAACCAAACGGCAGATTAAAATCGATCTCTCAAAAATTACAAAGCTCAAGCATCGATACCAACACAAAAACCGCAGTCGAAGTAAATCCGTCAGCTCCATCTACGATCAAAGAATTTCCCAGCGATCAAAGGTTACAAACAAAAAGAAGTATGTGGAATGGCTCTGGGAAATTAAGTTTTCATATGATGAAGAAATTGGCAAGGGGCAAAGGGAAATTCTCATCCAAACAGAAGATTGGCACTCAAAGGAACACAAAATCAACATCAATCAGCAAAAGTATCTCAGATTCATTCGGAAAAAGAAAAGCTTTTGGGGAAAACATTGGTTTCACTTGGGAGAATGTGGTGGATAAACCATAGCCAAGCAAAATCAAGGTTCGACCGTTTTATTCAATTATGAAAATTCTTTCTTTAAATATAAGAGGGCTGGGCTCGATTGATAAACAGAATCATGTTAGACAGCTTTGTGCAATAGAAAAACCAATTTTTTTGGGTTACAAGAAACTAAATTACCAAATTTTTGTGAATCAAAAATTGAAGACCTGTGGGGTAACTCTCTGTTTAATTACGCTTTAGTGGAGTCAAACGGGTCGGCTGGGGGGCTTTTATCAATCTGGGATTCTAGGTTGTTAAAAGATGTCAGTTTGTGTGGCAATGAATTTTTTTATTGCAACGGTTGGGAAATGGGTCGGGTCAAATTCGGTAACAATGTTTATTAACGTTTATGGACCCCACTCTGTTGAAAAAAAGAAAGAATGTTGGGACACTCTCACCAAATTCATTAGCAGTTCTCAAGTAATCACATCTGACATCATCTGTTTTGGATATTTCAATGAAGTAAGGAATGCCAACGAAAGACACAATGTAAACACAATCCAATCAAATGCAAGTGATTGTAATAAGTTTATTGATGATAATAAACTCATTGATTTACAAATGGGAAACATGAAATTCACAAGGGTTTGCTCAAATGGTATAAAATTCAGTAAACTTGACCGGTTTTTAGTTACAGAAGAGTCTCGAGACATCTGGGGTAACCTGGTGTGCAAAGCTCTGGATAGAAAACAGTCGGATCACTGTTCCATAGTCTGTCAAAATACACTTCAAGATTCAGGCCCAAAACCATTTAAGTTCTTTAATGCTTGGTTAAAGGACCCTGAATGTGAAGTTCTGGTAAAGAATGCTTGGGAAAAAATAACAAAGTCGTCAAAGCCATATTGCAAATTTATGGAGAAATTAAAACATGTTAAAGATGAGCTGAGGGCTTGGGCAGGTATTAAATTCAGTAAACTAGATGTTGAAATTGATCTCTTGACAAAGGAGGTTACGATGTTGGAGTTAAAGGCGGAGACCTCTACACTGTCTGATGAAGAGAAGTCTTCTTGGTTAGGAAAAAAGAAAGGGTTGCAAGAGAAAGAAAGATTTAAAAAAGAAATGCTTAAACAAAAAGCAAGGCTAAAGTGGCTCGCTGAAGGGGAAGAGAACACAAAATACTTTCATAATGCAATCAAGAGAAGACAAAAAATGAGTACTTTGGCCGGGGTGTTCGTCAATGGTGTTTGGGAAGAAAATCCAAACATTATAAAAGCGGCGGTGGTGGACTATTACGGTTCTTTCTTTCAAGCTCCTACACAACGGAGTGTCAGATTAGTAAGTAACAAATTCAAAAGAATCTCGGATGGTGAAAAATTATGTTAGAAAAAGAATTCACCATGGAAGAATTGAAGGAAGCAGTTCTTGGATGTGGCAGTAACAAAGCTCCCGGGCCCGATTGTTTCAATTTCTCTTTTTTCGAATATTTCTAGGATCTAATAAAAACGGATTTATGGCTGGCCATCACGTGGTTCTGGAAAGGGAACAACATCTCAAAAGGTTGCAACTCCTCCTTCATTACTTTAATTCCAAAAGTTTGTGATCCGTTATCATTTGATGAGTACATGCCTATTAACCTGATAGGTTGCTATTACAAAGTTTTGTCAAAATTGTTAGCAAACAGATTAAAATCTGTTTTAAACAATTTGATCGGTGATGTCCAGACAACTTTTCAAAAAGATAGATCAATCTTAGATGGAATTTTGATCCTGAATGAATCTATCATGTTTTTAAAAAATAAAAATAAAAAAAGCATGGTGTTAAAATTGGATTTTCAAAAAGCTTTTGATAGTATAAATTGGTGTTTCCTTTGGGACACTATGTCTCAAATGGGTTTTGGTGAAACTTGGATCAATTGGATGAAATCCTGTTTGCAATCGTCAAATATCTCAGTTTTAATAAACGGATCTCCTTCGAAAGAATTCAAACCAAGTAAAGGAGTAAGGCAAGGCGACCCACTATCACCATACCTATTTCTACTAGCTGCTGAAGGGTTAAATGTGGTGATTCAAGAGGCGTTAGAGAAAAATCTTTTTGAAGGGGTAAAGATAGGGGTTGATAACATTTTGGTTTCACACCTCCAATACGCTGATGATACGGTAATTTTGTGTAATTGGAACGTGAAAAATTTGGAAGCAATCATGTATCTATTAAAGTGTTGGGAGGAAGTGTCGGGTCTAAAAATTAATTGGAAGAAAAGTTGTTTGAGAGGAATCGGGGTAAAAAAAGAAGAACAAGAACTCTTTGCAACTAGATTGGGCTGCAAGCTGGGCGATGGTTTGTTCTATTGTCTAGGAGTTCCCGTTAACGCTGGTATGAAAAACAAATCTCATTGGGAAGCTTTCAGAAAATAGAGGCAAGAATCTCAAACTGGAATCAAAGGAGGTTGTCCTTTGGTGGTCGTCTGACGCTTATTAAAACAGTAATATCATCTTTGCCTGTGTATTATTTATCTGTGTTCCGAGCTCCCCGTGGTATTCTCGTATCCTTTGATAGATTAAGGAAACATTTTTTGGGGGGGGGGGGTGAGGTAAATAATAGGAAAATATGCTGGGTAAGTTGGGATAAAGTCGTACTTAAAAAAGAACTCGGTGGTCTAGATGTAGGAAATTTGAACAGTTTCAACTTAGCATTACTCTTCAAATGGTGGTGGCGTTTTAAAGTTGAACAAAATATTTTTTGGGTCAAATTTATCAAAAGTCTTTATGGGTCTTTAGGTGGCTTGGGTTTGGGGGTTTCACAAGTATCAAGAGGATGTGGGCTTTGGTATAATATAATAAAATCTGGTCAAGAAATACAATCGCTTGGATTGCCAATATCAACCATACTCAAAGTTGATATTGGTAATGGCTTCAAAACAAACTTTTGGAACGATCATTGGCTGGGAAATACCTCCTTAGCCACATCTTTCCATAGAATCTATGCGAAATTTGGAAATGACAATATGCAGGTAGCAAATTTGGGATTTTGGATTCACGATCGTTGGCATTGGAAATTAGGTGATCAGAATCTTTTGACCGGAAGAGTGCTGACCGAATACCTTTCATTACTCAACCTCTTGGATTCGACCAATCTAAAGGCGGAAAAACAAGATCGATGGTCTTGCTCGGGAACTTCTGAAGGGATCTACGACGCCAAATGGCTACGGCAACTGCTGGATAAGACCACTCATCCACATTTTCAGCACAATACATCCATGTTCTGGTCCAACTTAGTGCCCAAAAAAATTTGTGTCTTTTCTTGGAGGCTTGAAAGCAACCGTTTACCGTCCCTGGTAAATTTGGATGCCAAAGGAATTGATCTTGACTCGGTATTATGCCCCAAATGTAAAAACGACATTGAATCAGTAAACCATGCCATCTTTCTTTGTCAACACTCGATGATGATCTGGGCGAAAATACACAATTGGTGGGGCTTATCTTTTGTATGTGGATCATCGATTACGGACCTAGTAACAGGAGGCAACACAAACAGTTCACCATGGCGATGCATACTGTGGGAAATAGTCGTAAGAACTACTGCTTATTATGTTTGGAAACATAGGAACGAGTACGTGTTCAAGAACTTTATAAGAGACCCTCAATGGATTGCGTTTGAAATTCAACTTATACTATTTCAGTGGTTAAAGTTTCGCACACCAAAAGGAAAACATCTTCAATGGTCGGTTTGGTTAACTTATCCCTCATCTATTGCTGATTTAAGAGGATTGTATCTGTGTTTGTATAATTCTGACTAGTATCGTACATATTAGCAATATGAATCTGCTGTTAAACTCCTAATTGGGCAGCGTCTTGGCCTCATTTAGGGGTGTAACAGCCTCCATTTTGTAATCTAAGCAATACACCTTGAATTGGCTAGGCACTGTAATATCTTGTTTATTTAAATGCAATGCTGCTTTTCCAAAAAAAAAATGTCAAGTTTTGTCAACATAAGTAAAAGACAAACATGTTGAGCTTATGTTTTGTCGTTCGGATTCCATTGTCGTTTGGACCTACACTTGCCTATTGGCTATATTTTGGACCATTGAATTTTCTTTAGGTTTAATAAATAATTAATCGATTATTTAAGCAAAAATCTATGTGTTTATAGAAAAAAGACACAATTTAAAAACAAGATCAAGGTTTTTAGGATCATGATGGTGAATTCGATTACTCGTTTCTTGAATCTTGATTATGATCTTTTTGCTACAAATGGCATTCAAATTTGTTTTCAGGACATCTCACCGGCCAGGATGGAAAAAATTGATCAGCCAATGATTCATGCTATCAATTAATAGTGTTGTTCATATTCTTCTATTTCATGTAGTCAATTTAATTACCTTCGACAACCAGGCAAAATGATATACCACTAATTTACCAAACTTTTCAAAACACGTATGATCGATATATACGAATATATAGTAAGATCTCTGCCTTAATTCGCGGGTTTTGTTTAAGCTATATGCATGAATTGTAGCTCGATCGTAAGCACATACATCAACCAAAGGGCCTTGGCTTAACGGTATTGGAATTTGAAAAAGGTACTTCCCAACCTTAAGGTTGTGGGTTTAGATCTCCATAGGAGACATATGGTGTAGAATTTGATGAGTGTTTAGCTGTTCAAAAGAAAGAAAAAAAAACTAAGAATGCAGATAATATTGTTAAAGTTTAAGATTTACATACATAAGTTTGTTTCGCCACATATATACAATATGACGTCTGAAGCTGATCATAAAGATTTCCTTAAAATCCCTATTAATTATACCACTAAGCAAGAGTTCCATAATTTAAATTTAAAGAAACTTTTTTCTATAGACGTCACTATATCACCAACACTGGAATAGTCAAAAAGACCACATGCAATAATTGGATTAAGAAAACAATCTATTTCTTTCATATATTTCAACATATTGTGAGGTTCGACTGTATAAAACATCAATCAGCTTCAACTTTATATAAAGTTATTTTGCATCAATTACAACAACTGTAATGAATCGTTGCAATAATGTTAATGAATCGTTGGAAGTGCATATATACTATACATAAACAATTGAATTAGATACATATAACCCACACATTTTTTAACTTTTAGCGGCATATACATAAATAATTAAAACATCAAAAACATATATTATGAATATTCTTAAAAGTAAGACTTGAAAAGTTATAATATTATATCTACATACAGATTTTATTAATTTAAAAATTTTGGGTTTCTCTAAAACGTGTATGGGCGGGAGGAAAAGCTATTCTAGCATCAGCATGGATTGACCAGAGACTGGGAGTAACGACGTCTCGATCCCTTATAATCACGATAACTTGGCCATGACAGACCAACCGTACGTAGAGGTGTATCCATGACGGGCGAAAGAAAAAAAATAAAAAAAAATAATAAACCTAAAACAAATTAACAACATTTCTTTTTCACAATCACGTAACTCGAGGTACTTCAAACGTACATCTAAATTTTAATTAGAGAATATTAATATTAATATAATATATAAAAACTACCCATTTTGCTGGCTGTTGCATTTATTCGATGCCAAAGATTGTGTAGTTGCCCAACTGATCAACTTAGTTTCACAACTTCATTGACCACCAGAAAACTTGATCACCACCACCTCCGTCTCCTGTGCTGCACCGCCATGGTGGCTGGCGGTGGCGTAAACTCCACCGGAGCTAGAGCTAGGCTCATTTTGGTGATGAGAAAAGAGAGTTATGTGATGAGAAGTTTGATAAACTTTAAAAGGTTGGGTATTTAGGTTAGTGGGACAGCATCTTACAAGCATATACCTCAAGCATCAATTTTGATCCCCATGCATTTTTTTACTTATTTATTTACCACTTTGATTTTGAGAGCCTAATTTTCACTTTGACGAGAATTTACGCATATTGGTAATTAGTTTCAAGTTAATATTAATTATTTATAAGTGAGTTAAACTTAAACTTAGACTTAAACAAGGTAATATTTTATTCAAGCGAAATTGTTTAAAATGTATTCGATTATTCACAAAGTTGATGTCGACTTTATATTATCAAAGTTGAATCTCAAGATGAAGTATTATTTTTAGCTCGATAGCCTAGATCACGATTCAAGTTATTGATATATACTATTCGGGTAATCAGAATTTACAAGACCGGCTCAAACATTTTTCAGAGCCCTAGGCAATAATATTAGATAAATGGCCCCTAAAATAATTAAAATATATAGTAATAAAAAATTGTAAAAGTTATGTAGGATTTCACTACTACACGCATGCTTTTTTAGACCGGTTTAAATGGATAAAAAGACCGATTTTCCTTTAGTCTTTATAGGGGTGGTCTAGATAAGGAAATCATATAAAGACCGGTTATAAACCGATCTTTACAATCATAAATAGACCGGTTTTGTCATGCTCCGCCCTTATTCATACTACATGGAGACCGGTTTTAAACCACTCTCTATGGTATTATTTAGACCTAGTGTATTAAAACCGGTCTTTATATATAACAATTTTTTTAATTATTATATAGGGTACACCGGATATATATATATATATATGTGAATAACTGAATTTAGCATAAAATTAAATTGCTAGGTATTGAATTTAAAGCAAAAGATTAACATAAAAACAACTAAACTCAATATACAACATCCACTTCAAAGTTGATAAAATATACATAGCAAATACCTATCACTTAACTTCCATAATTTTTTAAACTTCGTTACAATTTACAACATTAATTACTTAAGTCTCTCCACAAGTGTATAAATGCATGCCCAAAATTTTAACTACTCCTTGTCAATAGCAAACAAAGTTTGTCTCCATATAATATATACCTGCAAAAAAATAAAAGAAAAAATAAACGTTTACACAGTAATAACCAAATTAATATGTTTTTGATATGTACGAAAAAAACTCATGCATATTCAAGGATATACAAAAGAAGAAAAGATAGATTTTTAAACATTTATAGTTTTACACAAGTAAAATAATTAGCATACCTGATCATTAATATCACATATTGTGCACAATATACTAACAACTTCATTTAATTCTTCTGGAATAAAAGCCGTCGTACTCGTCCAAGGATTCTAATGTAAAAAATAAATTATACTTCAATCGCTGATATTTATGTAACATAACATTAAAATTTTCAAAAAGTAAAAATACTTACTTTAGCAGGGAATTCATACATGTATTTCGTGACAAAATCATATAAAAACTTCACCGTAAGATTTTATATAATACCGATTTACCTTAAGGAGTTTCCATTTCACGCCACTACCAAGCATCCTAAAAAAATACATAAGGTTAGTGAAAACTCTTAACTTAATATTTTAACAATTATATATGATACTTACCCGATCAAACAGACTGTAAATTTGTATTGCTTCTCTAGTTTTGCACGGCTTTGTTGAGAGAGTCGAAAATATCTACCATTCTTTTTTTAAGGCATACAAAACAGAGCAACGATCTTAAGCTTCTAAATGTGAATATATAACAAAGTATAATAAACAACGCATATTATACACAATACCATGTAGTAATTAAATGATATAACGAATCTTAAAAGCCAATCAAACAAAATAGCAAATAATATCAAAATCTCACCAAGTCGGTGAGAGAATCCAACACAAAGCATAAATGATATAATTAGAACCTAACCTAAAGGATTACTTTCTCCTCATCAAGTTCAAATATTTGCACATATTCCTGTTTGTGACAATATGGATAGGAGATTTTTACATGCGTACATGACATGAAAGAAACAGATTGACATAGTGAAATACTAAATATACAAATTTGCACGTATTCTTGCTTCTAACCAATGGTCTTAATAAAGCAGTACATCTTGACATACATAAGATATATGGTTCTTGGTCGGTGCCATCTAAATATACAAATTGCTTTTTAAACCACTAAACCGGTTATTATTTCACTATAAACAGAAAAATAAAACTGATATAGTGACATGCCATGTAAACTAATACATAAGTATACACTATGACATAAACATGATCATATAGTTTGATAATTATACTTAATAACAAATTGACACTAAAATACTAACTAGACTATCATTTAACCAAAATGGTGAATCAATCTTGGTGGATGCAAGAAGTTATAGACAAGAAAGAAAGTAGTCTCAAGTGAAAGGGTTGAAAGGAGTATTTTGCCTCAATCTAGATTAAAAACACAAAAAATAGAGGAGTTTATTATATTATAATTAATGCATCAGATTAATTATACAAAAACTTATAATATTAGTTTGCCAAGACCTTGGCTTCTGGTTCTATCTACTCCACTGGTCACTATGTCTAGAATGAATCGATCATTAGTGTCTCAAATGAGACCACCAATCTCTTTAAATACCATTCGTGGTAAGGGGTGTTTGGATTTGCGGTTATACTATCAAGGCTTTAATTAATGGTTATTTCAAATTTAAGATTCATAAAGCTAAGCCAAATCCAACAATGTGAACGTAGAACACAAAAACTAACACTAACACCCACATTACGTGGTAAATCACCACAATTAGATATGTATAGTAAGTTTACCTTGCGACCGTGAAGAAGTCGAGGGGTAGCTACGGTTGGAAGCAGCAACGGCAATGGGGATTCGTGAGCCACAGTGGCTATAACTCCTAGCAACAGCAGCATCGATTCGGTCGAGAAGCAGCGGCGTCGACGATGTGG
This sequence comes from Pulicaria dysenterica, assembly GCA_947179395.2. Taxonomy (NCBI): domain Eukaryota; kingdom Viridiplantae; phylum Streptophyta; class Magnoliopsida; order Asterales; family Asteraceae; genus Pulicaria; species Pulicaria dysenterica. The sequence continues at coordinate 81,993,994 of OX359292.1, forward strand.
TCGATAAACATAGGCGTCGAGAGTCACAGAGATGGTGAGAGCCGAGAAGAGAATTAGGGACTGGAGCATTTGGGAAAAGTGAAACAGTAAAAAGTTTATATTTAGGTTTAAATATGCCGCTTTTTTACTTGCCGCTTTTTTATTTTTTGAGATCCCGCCAAGTGAATTTGAGGCTGGGGCGCTGGGCTTATAAATATAATTGCTTTAAAATAAATTCCAAAATGAGTTTAAATCCACTAAGGGGTTATTTTACTAAGGTTTTTTGTTTGTTTTTTTTTTGTTATGTTTCATTTTTTATGTTAGCTTTTTAGTAATTGTCTAAATAAGCACTTTGTCAATTATTTAAATAGAATTTATTTATATTATTTGTTTTAAACAGTATTTTTATGTTTGGTCAATAATTGTTTAACTATTAAAGTTTAAGTTCGGTTTCGGTTTACCGTCAAAGTTTTTTATTGAACGATTTTACAACAAAGTTTTAAAATTGTTTTGATTTAAACCTCAATTTTTTTCAAATAATTTAAACCTTGAAGTTTTCTTTAAAAACTATGATTGACCAGTAGATGCAAAACATTTGTTCATACAATAATTTTTTAAAAATTCATTCACAAAACTTATATTATAAGCAATACAATTATTATATTACTATTCCTTCATTGTGATCATTTCTTAAATAAGTAGTATAATAAAGAGTATCAACAAAAGGTGTAACTCAAATAGAAAAATGAGGTAACTTGTCAAATTGATCGTATTCCTCCGTGTCCACGAGATTGTCAACACCAACTATACGTCGTTTACCAAACAGGACGATGCTCCATCTAGAATCATTAGGGGTCATTGACAAGAAATACTGTATAGAATTCTATCGTTGAGGCAACTATCGTTACCCCACTATTTTGTAGTGTACTTTTGTCATCTTGTTCCTTGGTATAAAATATATATACCCGTTAATGTCATAATCTTGATACTTTATGACGCGGAAATTTTAAATTTAGAGGACAATCAACACATATGGGGTTGTATCCTATATGTGAAAACCACCGACTTATCAACATCTTGAAGTGTATTTCTCACTTTTTCCCGCAACCAGTGTGAGAATGTTCTATTATGCTATGTATCTAACCTTATTGAGCTCTTATGAATGTTCTCCTTTTTAATTCAACAATGTCATGTGCTCGTATATGTATTTCACACTTTTTCTCATCTTTTTACGTTCTTCAGCATGCCAACGTAACAATTTTGCATCATTTGTGTTCGCAAATAATTGTTTAAGTCTTAGCATTTCATCTAAGTTATCATCATCGTTATTACAAAAATCGTCATCATCATCTTCATTGTATACTGGAACAGAACCATTATTATCATCTTGTGGTTCGTCATGCCAACATCAACGAGTATACTCGTTCATAAACCCGTCTACTATTAAATGCCATTTATTTTATTACTATCACCGAAGCACTAAACATTTTTACACTTTTGACAATGACAATTAATTATAGATCTCCCCCTCTTCACTAGTTCAGCTTAGGCAACTTTTATGAACATGGATAACCTTGCCATAAACTCATCTGTACAACGCGGTATCTCGTACATCCACTTATTACGATCCATCTACAAGTTAAAAAAAATCTAAGTTACATATAATACTTGAACACGTGAGTAAGTATGAATGTGGCTATGGGTGGTCATATTAGTTAATCTACCTTTTGAATTATTTCTCTCGCACGTGAATGTGTACAAATAAATCGATGGGTATTATTTATAGAAAGAATTTTGTAGCATTTCCCCTTGACTCCCAAATTATGTGTATAAAACACAAATTTGGAAGAGTATTTAGAATTCAGTGCAAATTTTCTTACGTAAATAATACTCAAATACTCAACCAATATGTTAATACTCATTCACATTTTAAACAAGACAAAATATTCTAAAAGCAATCCCATGTATGGAGACAAAATATTCTAAAAGCAATTCGTTCATACTAAAAAAATTAAAACATCATTACTAAATCAAACAAGAGCCATCTTATTCTTATTAATGTCAAAAATAGAGTTCTAATTGGAAATAGAGATATATATATATATGTATATATATATATATATATATATATATATATATATATATTTATGTATATATCCTTGAAAATACACACGTAAGAGCAACAAAAATTAAAAAATTGAAAAGTAGTGATATAAAGACCGGTTTATAACCGGTCTAGAAGCTATTGGGAGTAATTCGCACTACCAAGTAAGTAAAAAGACCGATTTTGAGTTTATTAGACCGGTTTCTGATAGGTCTACATAGGCATAAGAAGCGGGGATACTTAAAAAGACTGGTTTTCAAAGCTTTTAGACCGGTAATGAAACCAATTTCGTATAAGAGTTGTATTTTTTTGGGTTTTAAGGACCGGTTAAAGTAAAACCGGTCTAAAAAGTAATCTTCAAGACCAGTTTTGTTAACCGGTCTTTATACACGGGTCTTTAAAGCAATGTGTGTAGTAGTGTTTATATTTTAACACACTGATTCACATATTTAGTAAAACATTGATTCACATATAAATATGTGTATATGCATCATGAAATTAATTGTTCATTATAATGGGAATGATAGAATCATACTTGTGCAATAAAAGTGATTGTTGCTTATGCTAACACGTTCTTGAGAAGTTCCCAATCTTTAGTTGTGATTGATCCATTGAGGCTATAAAAAGAGCATAAGAACCTTATTGAGTGTCTAAACTTCTAAGTTCAACATCATGCTCATGCATTCTGTACTAAAGCATTGGAAGGAATAGGAATGGTTGGCTATGACTTAGGGGCTGTTTGTTAAAGCAGAATGATTAAGCACGGAATGATTTTGTAGTTTGAATAATACAAAGGTTCTGATGAATCTGCCTCTGGATGTGACATGATGTTTGATAAAGGTTCTGAAAGAACGATCTAAATGATGCAAATTACTATTTTAACCTTAATAGGATATTATTATATTGTAAGATATGGTTGTTTAACAGGAAAGCATGTGAAAGAAGGAGTATTAGGATAAAATACTTAGTGCTTAATGATTCAGAATATATTTTAAGATAGAATGTTTCAGTAGCATTCTTCTGATTCATTCAGCACAGTCTTCATTCAGAGGCAGTAATCAAACATGTTGAATGCTGAACGATTCAGCATTCAGCGCTAAATGGTTCTATTAAGCAGCAAACAAACAGCCCCTTAGTCACTAAATTCAACATAAAAACATATTGTACTTAGAACATAGAGTATGTATTATATTATCCTATATAGGTCAACTTCATTAGTTAAATGTAATCAAATTTAGCATAAAATTAGTATGAGATGGGGAAATGCAATATAAAGGACATAAAGTTTGTTTCATAAGAATTGTTAATATGCTATATCATGCATAATGCATTAGAACCCTTTTGAAGAAGAAATAATACTAAAACAGATTTAATTTGCTCATCGAATCTAGGTCTGATGACTAAAAAGGTTAAGATTGTCCGATAAACTTGATGTATGTTATATAATTTGCACATGTATGACTCTAGGTCTGATTTTATATATGTTATTATATCTTCTAATATAAATAAAAGGCTAACATACATCAAGTTTATCGAACAATCTTAACCTTTCCTTTAATAAAATACATTTAATTATTCAATCTTGACATCAATTTAATCAAAATTATAATTATAATTTTATTTTTTTTTTGTCAAGTTTGAATTAAATTATTAGAGAAATTGCATATATGCCCTTCTTAAATAATTAAATATCATATTTTTCCACTCTAATTTACAAATATCATATTTACAGTATATAACATTTGAAAATATCATATTTAACTAAATTCTTAATTTTATCAACTTTAAATATTTATAATCATTTAAAATTCTTTTTAATTCTAACTAATAAAAACCTAGCTGTATTGCACTAATTCTTCCATAGTTTCAAATCCTCAAAATATTTTGAAGAAATTTCTTAGACCATGTGCATCAGCATGTTGGCCAGGCTGGTCGACAACCCACTAGCCCAAAACACCATCACTTCTAGGCTGGTTGGAGCGGGTTCCCACCCCGTGTGGCCCTCCAGCCAGCTCGGGTTTCTCATTTTTTCTTTCTTTTTTCCCCTTTACTCTCTTCTCTCTCTTAATTATATATATCTTATAATTAAATAATAAGTTTGGGTTGAATGTAGAGGTTTGTGGGTTAGAGTAGGTTAAAAGTAAGTGATAATATGGATACTAATATAGCAGTGGGTTAATTAGGAGTGTTGGATGATGATGGTCTTATCCACCCATATTATCGAATACCTGTCACAAATTTTACAAACTTATATTTTCTAGTCAGCTTTCTTCCAATCACTACTTTCTAGTGTATGTCTGCTAAATTCATGTGATGTGATTTCTAAATCATCTAATAATGGATCACAATCCAACATAATTCGACGCCAGTGGATTGTATGCCAAAGTCTAATAGTTTGGGTTAAGCTTAAGATGGACATAGAAAATGGATCGTGTAACTCGTATGCATAAGTTGTTGGCAGTGGCTGATCCAGGAATCCGATTTAGGGGTGCATCTTTAATTAAAGAAGCAAGACGACTTAGGTAAGGAGCCAAAAGATTTCGGGTTAAAACAAGTCGGGTCAACGTTGTATGGTAGTCATAATAATCTTGCAAATTTGACTTTTATTTTAGAACTTTTGAAGGTTTAAAATAAGCAAGAAACATAATTTTTTTCTTAATTAGTTGAGATCTTAAACCTTGGGGGCTTCATGTTTAATTGTAAGGGGGCCTAAAATGGTTCACCCATATAATCCTATGTAAAAGTTTGTGGGCTAATGGGGCCTTCCCCCCCCCCCCTCCTCTTCCTTGACTGTAGATCCGCCAGTGGTTGTTGGTTAGAGGGGTGATAAGTGTATCGTGTTTGGATCGGCGTGTTACAGTTTTGTGTGTCAGAAACGTATGCCGATATGTTTATTTATTCATGTAATAATACAAAACACAAACTCATATATGTAAGACCCATCTAAGCTGTTTAATTAGTCATATGCGTTAGCGTGTTGGCTGGTCAGTTGTAGATTGATGGGTTATTAGAGGGTTATAGGTTGTATACTGGTCAACGAGTTGGAAGATTAGCATGTTCAAAATTACACGAGTTACCAGTAAGTCATAATATTTGATATCATGAACTTCTATGTTTATTTTTTTCTACAAATTAAAACTATCAAGAGCGTGAAGTGGGAGTTTGGATGATAGTTACATTAAAACTTGCGTTAGATATAAGAAGATAAAAATCTATAAAAACACTAAACGGGTTCGCGTGTCGACTTGCGAAATTTTTGTACGACCCTAACAAGACACAATTATTATACGTGTCATAAAAGTCAACCCGAACCTAACCTGTTTATTATACATGTCAACCTAAGCATGTTTATTTTCGTATCGGATTCGTAAAATGTTTCATGTCATATCGATAATTGATACCCCTAGTGTATCTTTTTTTTGTATATAGAATATCCACGTGCTTTATTGATCGATTTCCAGTTACTACAAGAAGTTATATCTCCACTGTCCCTTGCTTGAAGAAGAAGAAAAAAGTCTAAAAAAGAACTAGGGTGAGTCAATAGTCAAAGCCCATTCAACAAAACAAGATTTCTTGACTAGTCAACCTTGATAATCAAGAAAACATGCTTATATATATGTATCAGCACAAGTTCCTTGTACATATTTACTTTATCAACAAAACCTAAGAAATTGATAATAAATATCAGGGAGCAGCTTCTAATTCATTTGATTGCAGTTGGATCGATCTGAAACAACATGGGTAGTAGCAAAGACAAGACGGTCATAAACTGGTTCTCCTCAATAATCAAATCTTTGTTCGGCTGCGTTTCTCCGGAAGAAGAAAAATGTGCCACGTCTTCTGGGCCAGAGGCAACCATGATCTCAGCCGCCAGACACTTTTCCTCTGCTCATAAAATTCGACTCACTGGTTAACCAGCCGCCTATTTCATTCAGATCGAATCTTCCTAGCTTTTCACTTTGATGGTCGATATATAATCTAATTGGGCCAATTGGCCCATATATAATTAAGCATATTCGATATTTCGATCATAATTAAGCAGTTCCTCACGCTTAATTAATGTAGTAACAAAAACATTGGCGTAAGAAGGGAGCGATTGCATGAGAAAAAGGTGCGACCGCATACCAAGCTATACGAGTGCTCGTGAGAAGACTATTTTGATTTTGGTCACGGTGGTTAATTAAACGACCGTTTTGTTTTTCTTTTATTTTTGTTTTTTTATGTTAGTGTGATAATATATATATATAATAGGTGTGTAATTAATTACCAATATTATTATAATAAGGTTAAAAACGGATGTGGTACAATTATTGAATTGCATTTGTAAAGAATAAAAAAACTCTACGTACCTATTATGATTTATGAAACAACTTCGAAATAGAGAAAAAGTTATGTTTTTGTCATTAGTTAGATAAATGTTTATATTTCTGTTTATTGACTGACATCATTAATTGTATGGTGGATTTACCTTTGTTTATATTTATTAAACATTTGAGTTGTGTTTAGTAATAAAAAACATAATTTTAAAATTTTAAAATGTAATCACAAGTGATTTTGTAAAACATCACATGTGAATTACGAAAATACCTCTCCGTCCAAAATTTTAAAATGCAATCTGGACTATTGATGTCATTGATTCAAATGTTAAAATTAGTCTCTAAAGACTAAGACTTAAAAATGGACTAAATTAAACATTCTTCATTAAACATTATATATCTTTCAGTTAGGTATTGTCGTGGAGGTTTGAAACATGATAAGCATCACATAAATATAAACCCTAAACAAAATTTCTTTTGGTCATTTTATGATGATATAATAAACTATCGAGCTAAGTAAATTACAAATCCCGCTCCACTGTATTGTTTAACATTTAATTTTTAAAATTACATTAATAGTCACTGTGGTTAATATTTTGTTACGAATTTAGTCTTTTAGACTAATAACAATTAACTTCTACAATTGAAACCTCTCATATGAATATTTTGGTCTTTTCACCCATTATTCTTGTTACCCAACAAATATATTATTTCTATACTAGATTAAAAAAATCGTATCACTTCACAGTCATTTTCTTTTTCTCTCTATTAACATATATACGAAATTATCCATCTTCTCTCACTCTCTTTCCACCTTCCAACGAGCAAGGTTGCAACACCCATCTCTTTCTCTCTCTAATCCACTCACTTCTCTCTCTCTCTCTCTCTCTCTCTCTCACTCTCTCTCTCTCTCTCTCCACCTTTAACTCTATTTACCAACAACCGTCGCCGTTTTTGGAGGCAACACCACCGGATATCTTAAAATGTGTAAAAAAACAAACTAAAATAAACGTGAAATCTTCATAAGTATTATAATTCTTAATTTAAAAACACTAATGAATTTGATGATGCGTAATTAATAGCGGTATGATACCGAACCAAGTGTGGTAACTAAAATAAATCGACTCACTGTAACCAGCCGCCTATTTCATTCAGATCGAATCTTCCTAGCTTTTCACTTTGCAGATCGATAATCTAAGTGGCCCATAACCTTCATCAGAAAAGCATGCATATTCATAAGCGACTTCCTCACACTGCTCACAACGCCCGCCTTCACCAAAATGACCACCGCTGCTCAAAATCGTCTTTAAAATTATCACTTAACGAGAACAATTCAGTGTGAGAAGACTATATATTATAAACACCACTACAAGAAAAAACAGTTTTTGCGACATAAGCTTTTTGCGGCGACATATGTCGCCGCTAATACCCCGCTAAACGACAAAAATTGGGCCCACAACCATCTGAAAAGCAGTTGTCGCCGCAAAAGACTTTTTGCGGCGACATACATCGCCGCTAAAGGCTATTCCCACCAATTTTTTCCCCCGAAAACCATGGCGGGATATTTTCGCTCCTAAAACATTGGACGTCGCCGCAAATAGTTATATGTCGCCGCAAAAAAGTGTCGCCGCACAAGGTATTTTATATTTTCTTTATTTACTAAAAAATATTTTATTATTTCTTTATTTATTTAATTTCTCTTGTCGCCGCAAAAAACTGTTGTCGCCGCAAAAGGTGTCGCCGCAAAAGGTATTACGAGATAGAGGGTTCTTTTCTGCTTTTCTTTTCATTTTACGCATACATACATACACACAGCCCTCTCTCGATCTCTCTCGCCTCTGCCTCCGCTCTCGCCGTCGCTCGACTCCGCCGGTGGCCTCGCTCTCGCTCTCGCTCTCTCTCTCGCTCTCGCTCATCGCCGGTTGCCGTCATCTCCGTCGCCGGCGAGTTGGTTTTCGAGGTAAACATCTCCATTTTCTTTGATCTAGGGTTGTAGAAGTCATAGATCTATAATTTATACTTTTTTTTTGTTACAAGAAAAAACCACCCTAAAGCCGTCGACCACCCTGCCGCCGCCGCCGCCGCCGGCTGTCGGATTCTTCCTCCTTCCTCCTTGCCTCCGACGACCAATCCTCCTAATTAAGGTATTTTTTTTATTATATATTAATGTTATATATTAATGTTAATTAGTTTAGGTTATTATTTGTTTATGTTAGATTATTATATTTTTTTGTTAGTAATTTAAGTTATTTAAGTGTGTGTTAGTGATAATAATTGATTAATTTAAGATTTTTGTTAATTAGTGTTTGATTAAAATTATTTTATGATAATAGTTTTAGTTATTTAATTGTTAATTAGTGGTAATAATAATTTAATCTAAGGCTATTGTTAATTAATGTTAGATTAATTAGTGTTAGATAATATTGTTAATTAATGTTAGATTAATTAGTGTTAGATTAATTTACATTCATTATGTTAGATAATATTTTATGTTATTATTTTTTATTATTGTTAATTAGTATTAATGTTTAAGTATTGTTAGTATACTAATAATGTGTTAAATAATTGATTAATCTAGTTGTTAATTTAAATTCATTATGTTAGATTATATTTAGTGTTATAATTTTAGATTATTGTTAATTAGTGTTAATGTTTAAGTATTGTTAGTATACTAATAATGTGTTAAATAGTTTATATGATGATGATGTTATAGTTTATTTGATAATGTTTGATTATTATCTATTGTCAATAAAAATAGATTAGTGCTAATTACTTTTAATCTTTAATCATTGTTAGTACACTAATAATGTTAGAAATTAGATCAATGTTAGATTATTATTTATTGTTAATGATGTTAGCTTATTGTTATCAATTGTTAATCTTTAATTAGTGTTAATATTCAATGTTAGTGTTAATCTTTAATCTTAGTATAATAATAATGGTAGTAATCATTTAGCTTAGAATACCCGCTCGAAATTTATTTAGAAATTAATTTCGGGTTGTTCCCATGTTGGGACTGCTATTTGAATATCTTATCTCATTTAGAATGTGAATGCTTGTTGTATGGTTGTGTGTTTAAGAAAGATTCGGTTGTCATTTACTCTATGCTTCCCGGGTATATATTTCTTTATATACTTGGGAGCTAAGGGTAAATGCTGCCGAATTTTTCTTAAACAACCGATCATGTAAAATTACATGTCGCCGCAAAACAATCAAATGTCGCCGCAAAAAGTTTTTATTTTAATTTATTTTTAAATTATATGTGTCGCCGCAAAAAAAACAAATGTCGCCGCAAAAAATCGTCCACGTGGCAGAAGGTGGTCCCGTTGAATGTCGTCGCAAAAATTAAAAATTGACGCCGCAAAAAAGTATTTGGGACGAACTATTTGCGGCGTACTTTTTGCGACGCCATGTCGCCGCAAATAGGTTTTAGCGACGCTATTTTGAGGTTTAGCGGCGACATTTGTCGCCGCAAATGGTCTTTTTTTTTGTAGTGCACCCTTTTATTTTTCTCTTTGTTTCTGTATTTTTATGTGAGTATGATGAATTATATATATATGAAAAAGTTCATGCGAGAAACATTCTTAGTGCGAGAACCGCGAGAACCAATCTGAGCCGTCCAATTCCCCTCTTTTAATGTCATTGCCCACCCATGAATTCCTCACATGCACCCTGCCACACTCTATCCCTCCATGCTCACCATCCATGAAACTTCCCATATCCAAGGAACGGCCGAGATTGGTTCTCGCGGTTATCGCGCTAACAACGGTTCTCGCATGAACTTTTGTCTATATATATATAGGGGAGGGTTTATGCGAGAACCGTTGTTAGTGCGAGAACCGCGAGAACCAATCTCGGCCGTTCCTTGGATATGGGAAGTATCATGGATGGAGAGCGTGGAGAGATAGCGTGTGGCAGGGTGCATGTGAGGAATTAATGGGAGGGCAATGACATTGAAGGAGGGAGAATTGGACGGCTTAGATTGGTTCTCGCGGTTCTCGCGCTAACAACGGTTCTCGCATGAACTTTTGTCTATATATATATGAGTTGTGTTCAATAAAATTAATGTAAAAAACATAATGGTAAAGTTTTAATATGCAATGATTTAGTATATCACATGTGATTTGTAAAAGCAACATATGTGAATTACGAAAATTTCTCTCCACTCAAAATTTAAAAAATACAATATTTATCATTGATACAATTGACAAGTATCAAACTTGGATCAAATTATTAATTTAATTGACCCATAATTATAATTAATAATTATAATAAATGACCGATAATTAGTTCTAGTACATATAATGTCAAGTTTTGCCACGTCTATCTTACAAGAATCCACTTGAAAAGAGAGAGAGATGTCTAGAGAGAGAGAGAGAGAGCGCTGGAAGGAACATGAATTTACAAGGAATGCGAGTCTGGCTATAGGGGAGATAGGTTCATCAGCTATTAGAATACACAGGCAAGGTGGTAAAACTTAACAAGCAGCTTACGATCAAAGGAAGGTGAGGTCAGTCTTCTTTTGAAACTTTCCGGAAGGAACTGGTACACTGAAATTATGGGAACTTTTTAAGCATCATGGAAGAGTTGTTGATATCTACGTATCTAGAAGGCTTTCAAGAAGTGGTCAAAGATTCGGGTTTGTCAGATTTGGTGTTAATGAAGACATGGGTGCTCTTCTAAAAAGTCTTAATGGTGCATGGATTGGATCCTACAAACTGAGATTTTATATGGCCAAAAACATTTATGAAAAAGGTGGGTCATTGAATGCTCATCAAAGTAGTTCAGTTCATAAATCCGATGATCATCTTAAAAACAAAAATGGGTGGAAGGACAAAAGGTCTTATGCAGAGGTAGTAAAAGAGAAGAACAACCAGACCAAAGAAAGTACAAAAGTCAACCACCTCTTTATGAAAGATTGGGGATTAGTAAAAGACTTGGAGGTAGACAAACAGATTGCACAGGACCTAAGAAAGTGTGTGGTAGCAAGGGTCATTAGAGAAGATTTACTACAAGATTTCTCATCAATCCTTAAGCTAATTTGTAAAAATATAGTCAACTGGAAATATCTTGGTGGCAAACAGATACTTATCTTATGCGAAAATGAAGACACAGCTGAGAACTTAGTCAAGAACAAGGATGGTGAACTTTGGAAATGGTGTGAAGGCATTCAAAGATGGTCCAAGGATTATTCAAATGGCATCTACCGTATGACATGGATTAAAATCTATGGGGTACCCTTAGGCATTGTTTGGTACAGAGAAATAGGGGCTGAGAAATAGAATTAAAGATTAAATCTCTTGTTTGGTTACGATAGGAAATTAAAAAAAGAGAAATACCCCAATTCCAACTCTCTACCTTTTTTTTCTCTGTCAGATACGGAGAATTAGGGAGAATTTGAATATCAAATCGCTGGAGAAATAAAAAAACAGAGAATTATCCCTTCTCGACCGTCGCCTGCTTCGATACTCCTTCTCGTCCCGTCGCCTGCTTTCAATCGATACTCCTTCTTGTCGATTCCTTCAAACCGTGGATTGAACCAGACCCAACAGAGCCTCCGAGTTATAACTTCCTGTCCCCTGCGCCTCCTCCAGTGGCAGCTGAGCGTCCTCCAGCAGCGGCGACCCTAGCGGCGGCAACCCCAGCGGCGTCTTCTTCCATTCATAGCAAGGTATACACGCAAAATCCTCTGATTTAGCTGCTTTGTTTATGGGATTCGTTGCTTTATTTGATGTTTAATTGCATGTTTTCTTTCTTTCCCAGTCATTTGCTTCCTTGTATTTAGTCCTAATTATGTGAAAGGTTGTGTATTTTTTACTAGGATTGACGTTCAAATGTTTCGAGTTAATTAGTTGTAATCAGAATCGATTTGTGAAAAATGCTATAAGGGTCGTGTTTTTTTTAAGTGATTTTGATGTTCTTGTCAGTAACTTTGATGACAAATGTTGACATTAGTCAATGGATTTCAGCTTGCTAGGGGTTATGAGAGGATCACAAAGAAATGTAGGTTGAACTTTCTTCGGATACTAGTTTTTATTAGCAGATTGTGTTGAATAAGTTTCAATTAGAAGAAGAAAGAAACAAATTCTATTTTTGTACTGAATATTTGTTTCAGATTTGTGAGAAATTAGACTTCAATTATGTTTGAGCTCTTGATGATGCTATGGAAATAGTTCTTTTTAATAGTTGTTTTTTTCATCGTATAACGTTAGTGGGAGAAATTCAAAGCATCGTCAGGCAAATAAAATGACCAAAAGACAGACACAAAACAGTGCACACCAATTGTTTGATAGAACTATAGTTATTTTTCAAGTCTATTATGACCTCAGATTAGATAAATTATGTTATATGCTGAAGAGAGACCACTCGAGAGTATTTGCAACTTTTGATCTATAATTTCATTATCATTAGGTCAATTATTTAATGTGTACTACATGTCCTCACATTACAAGGGTCATGTTGTTAATTCAAGAAACAATGGCTCAAGATCACAAGCATCAGTTGCTTAATTATCTTTGCTTGGTCTTTAACCCAATCCAGTGGATCCTGGGTTGGCTCTTCCTGTTCCATTAGATAAAATATATATATAACCATACTAAGGAGTGTAATAATTAAAAAAACTGCTCCTTGATGGTTTTCCTAGCCTTATAGCATCTGTTATATGTAACTCTCTGTGAATTTATGTGAAGAGAACTTGATGCAGAGAACAAAGGGAAGTACAAAATTTTGTATGGGTGATTTGCATGGATTTTGTAATGGGTCATGGAGGGTAATATCTAGAAATAAATTCATACTACATTGTTTATAATGTGAATCAATTATTATTTCCTCTATAATATGTCATATGTTTGTATTCTACCTATTGTGTGGATGTCATAAAATTTATAAATTATTTAAACCTAATGTATCAAACTTTGTCCTATTTTGATATATTTGTGTCTATTTATATTTGTATGTGTAGATGGCAAGATCGCCTTTGAGACGAAGAATTGGTAAGGATGTGCTTCTTGGACGGTTATTTCTTGGGTTGACACAAGAGGAGAAAATAGTCATGGTGGAAGCGTATACCGATAGTTCCACAGGATAAATGTTTGTGATTATTGGTTTTTTGTTAGACTTAGGTCGTAATGATGTTTTTGGATGTGACCATAGTTGAAAGGGGTTTTTTTAGATCATCTAACATTATTAACAATTCTTTTAAATGATTAATATATGTCATTTTTTGCATGTTTTTTAGCTTAAAATATATTTTTTATGAGCTAATTATGTGTTGATGTTGTTAAATTGATCATCATTAGAAATTAAAATATATAAAATTGGATTGTTAATTCACCGAAATTGACTGTTTGTTTTGGAAACAATAAAAAATGCAAATGATAAATTTGGTACAATTCTCTGTTGTAATCTCTGTGCTACCAAACAAAAGAATTGATTCTCTGTTACATTTCTCTGTTGAAATCTCTGTGCTACCAAACAGAAGATTCAATTCTCCTTCTCCAGACTAATTCTCTTTCTCTGCAATTCCATTCTCTGCAATCATTTCTCTGCAATTCCATTCTCTGTACCAAACGCACCCTTAGACCTTTGGTCTGAAGAAAATTTCAAAAAACTTGCTTCAAATGGGGGGATCCCCTACTGGTAGAAAATGGTTCCTGGTCTGATTCTTCCTCACTAGTCGTTGGAAAAATTCTTATAAATACGTCACACGAATTTCCTCTGCAAGAAAGATATATAATAAGATGCCATGGATATTCTAGAGAAATCTTAATGCGAGAAGATGGGTGGGTAGACCAGGTGGACGATGAAGATGATAAGTCTGATGAAGCACTTTCGGAAAATAGATTCTCGGATAAAGATTACGACGGAAACTCGGAAGAAGAAGATTACTCACAGAATTATGATGATGAAGACAAATCGGAAAAAAGCAATTCGGAAAAGAGTCAACCGGAAAAGGTTATCGAAGCAAACAATGGTGTACCAGAGAAGAAGTCTTGTCAAATCCCAACGTAAGATATACCAAAGCTGTACGAGGATGTCAGAATATCTCCTTTTACTGGTGGGGGCGGCGGTGGAACTAGTCTCGATAGATCCTCATACGGAAAAGAACCGGTCAATGAAACGCAAAGTGGTAGGGCATCCACAACTGATTTGGGCCTAGATTTTAATTCAAATAAAAATGATACATTGGGCCTAGCACTCAACTGGGTCAACGCATTGAATGGGCTTCAAATTGAAAAAGACAAGTTAGAAAAAGCTTCTAATATCGTTCCATTAAAGATCAGGCCCATGGATACCTCTGATTCACTTTCAACAGCAACATCAACATCAACACAAGAATTAAAAAACCACGAAGGTACTGATTTTTCTGAACCAAACGGCAGATTAAAATCGATCTCTCAAAAATTACAAAGCTCAAGCATCGATACCAATACAAAAACCGCAGTCGAAGTAAATCCGTCAGCTCCATCTACGATCAAAGAATTTCCCAGCGATCAAAGGTTACAAACAAAAAGAAGTATGTGGAATGGCTCTGGGAAATTAAGTTTTCATATGATGAAGAAATTGGCAAGGGACAAAGGGAAATTCTCATCCAAACAGAAGATTGGCACTCAAAGGAACACAAAATCAACATCAATCAGCAAAAGTATCTCAGATTCATTCGGAAAAAGAAAAGCTTTTGGGGAAAACATTCGTTTCACTTGGGAGAATGTGGTGGATAAACCATAGCCAAGCAAAATCAAGGTTCGACCGTTTTATTCAATTATGAAAATTCTTTCTTTAAATATAAGAGGGCTGGGCTCGATTGATAAACAGAATCATGTTAGACAGCTTTGTGCAATAGAAAAACCAATTTTTTTGGGTTACAAGAAACTAAATTACCAAATTTTTGTGAATCAAAAATTGAAGACCTGTGGGGTAACTCTCTGTTTAATTACGCTTTAGTGGAGTCAAACGGGTCGGCTGGGGGGCTTTTATCAATCTGGGATTCTAGGTTGTTAAAAGATGTCAGTTTGTGTGGCAATGAATTTTTTCTTGCAACGGTTGGGAAATGGGTCGGGTCAAATTCGGTAACAATGTTTATTAACGTTTATGGACCCCACTCTGTTGAAAAAAAGAAAGAATGTTGGGACACTCTCACCAAATTCATTAGCAGTTCTCAAGTAATCACATCTGACATCATCTGTTTTGGAGATTTCAATGAAGTAAGGAATGCCAACGAAAGACACAATGTAAACACAATCCAATCAAATGCAAGTGATTTTAATAAGTTTATTGATGATAATAAACTCATTGATTTACAAATGGGAAACAGGAAATTCACAAGGGTTTGCTCAAATGGTATAAAATTCAGTAAACTTAACCGGTTTTTAGTTACAGAAGAGTCTCGAGACATCTGGGGTAACCTGGTGTGCAAAGCTCTGGATAGAAAACAGTCGGATCACTGTTCCATAGTCTGTCAAAATACACTTCAAGATTCAGGCCCAAAACCATTTAAGTTCTTTAATGCTTGGTTAAAGGACCCTGAATGTGAAGTTCTGGTAAAGAATGCTTGGGAAAAAATAACAAAGTCGTCAAAGCCAGATTGCAAATTTATGGAGAAATTAAAACATGTTAAAGATGAGCTGAGGGCTTGGGCAGGTATTAAATTCAGTAAACTAGATGTTGAAATTGATCTCTTGACAAAGGAGGTTACGATGTTGGAGTTAAAGGCGGAGACCTCTACACTGTCTGATGAAGAGAAGTCTTCTTGGTTATGAAAAATGAAAGGGTTGCAAGAGAAAGAAAGATTTAAAAAAGAAATGCTTAAACAAAAAGCAAGGCTAAAGTGGCTTGCTGAAGGGGAAGAGAACACAAAATACTTTCATAATGCAATCAAGAGAAGACAAAAAATGAGTACTTTGGCCGGGGTGTTCGTCAATGGTGTTTGGGAAGAAAATCCAAACATTATAAAAGCGGCGGTGGTGGACTATTACGGTTCTTTCTTTCAAGCTCCTATACAACGGAGTGTCAGATTAGTAAGTAACAAATTCAAAAGAATCTCGGATGGTGAAAAATTATGTTAGAAAAAGAATTCACCATAGAAGAATTGAAGGAAGCAGTTCTTGGATGTGGCAGTAACAAAGCTCCCGGGCCCGATTGTTTCAATTTCTCTTTTTTCGAATATTTCTGGGATCTAATAAAAACGGATTTATTGCTGGCCATCACGTGGTTCTGGAAAGGGAACAACATCTCAAAAGGTTGCAACTCCTCCTTCATTACTTTAATTCCAAAAGTTTGTGATCCGTTATCATTTAATGAGTACAGGCCTATTAACCTGATAGGTTGCTATTACAAAGTTTTGTCAAAATTGTTAGCAAACAGATTAAAATCTGTTTTAAACAATTTGATCGGTGATGTCCAAACAACTTTTCAAAAAGATAGATCAATCTTAGATGAAATTTTGATCCTGAATGAATCTATCATGTTTTTAAAAAAGAAAAATAAAAAAAGCATGGTGTTAAAATTGGATTTTCAAAAAGCTTTTGATAGTATAAATTGGTGTTTCCTTTGAGACACTATGTCTCAAATGGGTTTTGGTGAAACTTGGATCAATTGGATGAAATCCTGTTTGCAATCGTCAAATATCTCGGTTTTAATAAACGGATCTCCTTCGAAAGAATTCAAACCAAGTAAAGGAGTAAGGCAAAGCGACCCACTATCACCATACCTATTTCTACTAGCTGCTGAAGGGTTAAATGTGGTGATTCAAGAGGCGTTTGAGAAAAATCTTTTTGAAGGGGTAAAGATAGGGGTTGATAACATTTTGGTTTCACACCTCCAATACGCTGATGATACGGTAATTTTGTGTAATTGGAACGTGAAAAATTTGGAAGCAATCATGTATCTATTAAAGTGTTTGGAGGAAGTGTCGGGTCTAAAAATTAATTGGAAGAAAAGTTGTTTGAGAGGAATCAGGGTAAAAAAAGAAGAACAAGAACTCTTTACAACTAGATTGGGCTGCAAGCTGGGCGATGGTTTGTTCTATTATCTAGGAGTTCCCGTTAACGCTGGTATGAAAAACAAATCTCATTGGGAAGCTTTGCTACAGAAAATAGAGGCAAGAATCTCAAACTGGAATCAAAGGAGGTTGTCCTTCGGTGGTCGTCTGACGCTTATTAAAACAGTAATATCATCTTTGCCTGTGTATTATTTATCTGTGTTCCGAGCTCCCCGTGGTATTCTCGTATCCTTTGATAGATTAAGGAAACATTTGGGGGGGGGGGGTGAGGTAAATAATAGGAAAATATGCTGGGTAAGTTGGGATAAAGTCGTACTTAAAAAAGAACTCGGTGGTCTAGATGTAGGAAATTTGAACAGTTTCAACTTAACATTACTCTTCAAATGGTGGTGGCGTTTTAAAGTTGAACAAAATATTTTTTGGGTCAAATTTATCAAAAGTCTTTATGGGTCTTTAGGTGGCTTGGGTTTGGGGGTTTCACAAGTATCAAGAGGATGTGGGCTTTGGTATAATATAATAAAATCTGGTCAAGAAATACAATCGCTTGGATTGCCAATATCAACCATACTCAAAGTTGATATTGGTAATGGCTTCAAAACAAACTTTTGGAACGATCATTGGCTGGGAAATACCTCCTTAGCCACATCTTTCCATAGAATCTATGCGAAATTTGGAAATGACAATATGCAGGTAGCAAATTTGGGATTTTGGATTCACGATCGTTGGCATTGGAAATTAGGTGATCAGAATCTTTGGACCGGAAGAGTGCTGACCGAATACCTTTCATTACTCAACCTCTTGGATTCGACCAATCTAAAGGCGGAAAAACAAGATCGATGGTCTTGCTCGGGAACTTCTGAAGGGATCTACGACGCCAAATGGCTACGGCAACTGCTGGATAAGACCACTCATCCACATTTTCAGCACAATACATCCATGTTCTGGTCCAACTTAGTGCCCAAAAAAATTTGTGTCTTTTCTTGGAGGCTTGAAAGCAACCGTTTACCGTCCCTGGTAAATTTGGATGCCAAAGGAATTGATCTTGACTCGGTATTATGCCCCAAATGTAAAAACGACATTGAATCAGTAAACTATGCCATCTTTCTTTGTCAACACTCGATGATGATCTGGGCGAAAATACACAATTGGTGGGGCTTATCTTTTGTATGTGGATCATCGATTACGGACCTAGTAACAGGAGGCAACACAAACAGTTCACCATGGCGATGCATACTGTGGGAAATAGTCGTAAGAACTACTGCTTATTATGTTTGGAAACATAGGAACGAGTACGTGTTCAAGAACTTTATAAGAGACCCTCAATGGATTGCGTTTGAAATTCAACTTATACTATTTCAGTGGTTAAAGTTCCGCACACCAAAAGGAAAACATCTTCAATGGTCGGTTTAGTTAACTTATCCCTCATCTATTGCTGATTTAAGATGATTGTATCTGTGTTTGTATAATTCTGACTAGTATCGTACATATTAGCAATATGAATCTACTGTTAAACTCCTAATTGGGCAGCATCTTGGCCTCATTTAGGGGTGTAACAGCCTCCATTTTGTAATCTAAGCAATACACCTTGTATTGGCTAGGCACTGTAATATCTTGTTTATTTAAATGCAATGCTGCTTTTCCAAAAAAAAAAATGTGAAGTTTTGTCAACATAAGTAAAAGACAAACATGTTGAGCTTATGTTTTGTCGTTCGGATTCCATTGTCGTTTGGACCTACACTTGCCTATTGGCTATATTTTGGACCATTGAATTTTCTTTAGGTTTAATAAATAATTAATCGATTATTTAAGCAAAAATCTATGTGTTTATAGAAAAAAGACACAATTTAAAAACAAGATCAAGGTTTTTAGGAT
Source organism: Pulicaria dysenterica (assembly GCA_947179395.2). Lineage (NCBI taxonomy): Eukaryota > Viridiplantae > Streptophyta > Magnoliopsida > Asterales > Asteraceae > Pulicaria > Pulicaria dysenterica. The sequence continues at coordinate 82,013,264 of OX359292.1, forward strand.
CATGATGGTGAATTCGATTACTCGTTTCTTGAATCTTGATTATGAACTTTTTGCTACAAATGGCATTCAAATTTGTTTTTAGGACATCTCACCGGCCAGGATGGAAAAAATTGATCAGCCAATGATTCATGCTATCAATTAATAGTGTTGTTCATATTCTTCTATTTCAGGAAGTCAATTTAATTACCTTCGACAACCAGGCAAAATGATATACCACTAATTTACCAAACTTTTCAAAACACGTATGATCGATATATACGAATATATAGTAAGATCTCTGCCTTAATTCGCGGGTTTTGTTTAAGCTATATGCATGAATTGTAGCTCGATCGTAAGCACATACATCAACCAAAGGGCCTTGGCTTAACGGTATTGGAATTTGAAAAAGGTACTTCCCAACCTTAAGGTTGTGGGTTTAGATCTCCATAGGAGATATATGGTGTAGAATTTGATGAGTGTTTAGTTGTTCAAAAGAAAGAAAGAAAAACTAAGAATGCAGATAATATTGTTAAAGTTTAAGATTTACATACATAAGTTTGTTTCGCCACATATTTACAATATGACGTCTGAAGCTGATCATAAAGATTTCCTTAAAATCCCTATTAATTATACCACTAAGCAAGAGTTCCATAATTTAAGTTTAAAGAAACTTTTTTCTATAGACGTCACTATATCACCAACACTGGAATAGTCAAAAAGACCACATGCAATAATTGGATTAAGAAAACAATCTATTTCTTTCATATATTTCAACATATTCTGAAGTTCGACTGTATAAAACATCAATCAGCTTCAACTTTATATAAAGTTATTTTGCATCAATTACAACAACTGTAATGAATCGTTGCAATAATGTTAATGAATCGTTGGAAGTGCATATATACTATACATAAACAATTGAATTAGATACATATAACCCACACATTTTTTAACTTTTAGCGGCATATACATAAATAATTAAAACATCAAAAACATATATTATGAATATTCTTAAAAGTAAGACTTGAAAAGTTATAATATTATATCTACATACAGATTTTATTTATTTAAAAATTTTGGGTTTCTCTAAAACGTGTATGGGCGGGAGGAAAAGCTATTCTTGCATCAGCATGGATTGACCAGAGACGGGGAGTAACGACGTCTCGATCCCTTATAATCACGATAACTTGGCCATGACAGACCAACCGTACGTAGAGGTGTATCTATGACGGGCGAAAGAAAAAAAATAAAAAATAATAATAAACCTAAAACAAATTAACAACATTTCTTTTTCACAATCACGTAACTCGAGGTACTTTAAACGTACATCTAAATTTTAATTAGAGAATATTAATATTAATATAATATATAAAAACTACCCATTTTGCTGGCTTGCATTTATTCGATGCCAAAGATTGTGTAGTTGCCCAACTGATCAACTTAGTTTCACAACTTCATTGACCACCAGAAAACTTGATCACCACCACCTCCGTCTCCTGTGCTGCACCACCATGGTGGCTGGCGGTGGCGTAAACTCCACCGGAGCTAGAGCTAGGCTCATTTTGGTGATGAGAAAAGAGAGTTATGTGATGAGAAGTTTGATAAACTTTAAAAGGTTGCGTATTTAGGTTAGTGGGACAGCATCTTACAAGCATATACCTCAAGCATCAATTTTGATCCCCATGCATTTTTTTACTTATTTATTTACCACTTTGATTTTGAGAGCCTAATTTTCACTTTGACGAGAATTTACGCATATTGGTAATTAGTTTCAAGTTAATATTAATTATTTATAAGTGAGTTAAACTTAAACTTAGACTTAAACAAGGTAATATTTTATTCAAGCGAAATTGTTTAAAATGTATTCGATTATTCACAAAGTTGATGTCGACTTTATATTATCAAAGTTGAATCTCAAGATGAAGTATTATTTTTAGCTCGATAGCCTAGATCACGATTCAAGTTATTGATATATACTATTCGGGTAATCAGAATTTACAAGACCGGCTCAAACATTTTTAGAGCCCTAGGCAATAATATTAGATAAATGGCCCCTAAAATAATTAAAATATATAGTAATAAAAAATTGTAAAAGTTATGTAGGATTTATATTTTAACACACTGATTCACACATTTAGTAAAACATTGATTCACATATAAATATGTGTATATGCATCATGAAATTAATTGTTCATTATAATGGGAATGATAGAATCATACTTGTGCAATAAAAGTGATTGTTGCTTATGCTAACACGTTCTTGAGAAGTTCCCAATCTTTAGTTGTGATTGATCCATTGAGGCTATAAAAAGAGCATAAGAACCTTATTGAGTGTCTAAACTTCTAAGTTCAACATCATGCTCATGCATTCCGTACTAAAGCATTGGAAGGAATAGGAATGGTTGGCTATGACTTAGGGGCTGTTTGTTAAAGCAGAATGATTAAGCACTGAATGATTTTGTAGTTTGAATAATACAAAGGTTCTGAATGAATCTGCCACTGGATGTGACATGATGTTTGATAAAGGTTCTGAAAGAACGATCTAAATGATGCAAATTACTATTTTAACCTTAATAGGATATTATTATATTGTAAGATATGATTGTTTAACAGGAAAGCATGTGAAAGAAGGAGTATTAGGATAAAATACTTAGTGCTTAATGATTCAGAATATATTTTAAGGTAGAATGATTCAGTAGCATTCTTCTGATTCATTCAGCACAGTCTTCATTCAGAGGCAGTAATCAAAATGTTGAATGCTGAACGATTCAGCATTCAGCGCTAAATGGTTCTATTAAGCAGCAAACAAACAGCCCCTTAGTCACTAAATTCAACATAAAAACATATTGTACTTAGAACATAGAGTATGTATTATATTATCCTATACAGGTCAACTTCATTAGTTAAATGTAATCAAATTTAGCATAAAATTAGTATGAGATGGGGAAATGCAATATAAAGGACATAAAGTTTGTTTCATAAGAATTGTTAATATGCTATATCATGCATAATGCATTAGAACCCTTTTGAAGAAGAAATCATACTAAAACAGATTTAATTTGCTCATCAAATCTAGGTCTGATGACTAAAAAGGTTAAGATTGTCCGATAAACTTGATGTATGTTATATAATTTGCACATGTATGACTCTAGGTCTGATTTTATATATGTTATTATATCTTCTAATCTTCTAATATAAATAAAAGGCTAACATACATCAAGTTTATCGAACAATCTTAACCTTTCCTTTAATAAAATACATTTAATTATTCAATCTTGACATCAATTTAATCAAAATTATAATTATAATTATAATTTTTTTTTGTCAAGTTTGAATTAAATTATTAGAGAAATTGCATATATGCCCTTCTTAAATAATTAAATATCATATTTTTCCACTCTAATTTACAAATATCATATTTACAGTATATAACATTTGAAAATATCATATTTAACTAAATTCTTAATTTTATCAACTTTAAATATTTATAATCATTTAAAATTCTTTTTAATTCTAACTAATAAAAACCTAGCTGTATTGCACTAATTCTTCCATAGTTTCAAATCCTCAAAATATTTTGAAGAAATTTCTTAGACCATGTGCATCGGCATGTTGGCCAGGCTGGTTAGAGCGGGTTCCCACCCTGTGTGGCCCTCCAGCCAGCTCGGGTTTCTCATTTTTTCTTTCTTTTTTCCCCTTTACTCTCTTCTCTCTCTTAATTATATATATATATATCTTATAATTAAATAATAAGTTTGGGTTGAATGTAGAGGTTTGTGAGTTAGAGTAGGTTAAAAGTAAGTGATAATATGGATACTAATATAGCTGTGGGTTAATTAGGAGGGTTGGATGATGATAGTCTTATCCACCCATATTATCGAATACCTGTCACAAATTTTACAAACTTATATTTTCTAGTCAGCTTTCTTCCAATCACTACTTTCTAGTGTACGTCTACTAAATTCATGTGATGTGATTTCTAAATCATCTAATAATGGATCACAATCCAACATAATTCGACGCCAGTGGATTGTATGTCAAAGTCTAATAGTTTGGGTTAAGCTTAAGATGGACATAGAAAATGGATCGTGTAACTCGTATGCATAAGTTGTTGGCAGTGGCTGATCCAGGAATCCGATTTAGGGGTGCATCTTTAATTAAAGAAGCAAGACGACTTAGGTAAGAAGCCAAAACATTTCGGGTTAAAACAAGTCGGGTCAACGTTGTATGGTAGTCATAATAATCTTGCAAATTTGACTTTTATTTTAGAACTTTTGAAGGTTAAATAAGCAAGAAACATAATTTTTTTCTTAATTAGTTGAGATCTTAAACCTTGGGGGCCTCATGTTTAATTGTAAGGGGGCCTAAAATGGTTCACCCATATAATCCTATGTAAAAGTTTGTGGGCTAATGGGGCCTTCCCCCCCCCCCCCCCTCCTCTTCCTTGACTGTAGATCCGCCAGTGGTTGTTGGTTAGAGGGGTGATAAGTGTATCGTGTTTGGATCGGCGTGTTACAGTTTTGTGTGTCAGAAACGTATGCCGATATGTTTATTTATTCATGTAATAATACAAAACACAAACTCATATATGTAAGACCCATCTAAGCTGTTTAATTAGTCATATGCGTTTGCGTGTTGGCTGGTCAGTTGTAGATTGATGGGTTATTAGAGGGTTATAGGTTGTATACTGGTCAACGAGTTGGAAGATTAGCATGTTCAAAATTACACGAGTTACCAGTAAGTCATAATATTTGATATCATGAACTTCTATGTTTATTTTTTTCTACAAATTAAAACTATCAAGAGCGTGAAGTGGGAGTTTGGATGATAGTTACATTAAAACTTGCGTTAGATATAAGAAGATAAAAATCTATAAAAACACTAAACGGGTTCGCGTGTCGACTTGCGAAATTTTTGTACGACCCTAACAAGACACAATTATTATACGTGTCATAAAAGTCAACCCGAACCTAACCTGTTTATTATACATGTCAACCTAAGCATGTTTATTTTCGTATCGGATTCGTAAAATGTTTCATGTCATATCGATAATTGATACCCCTAGTGTATCTTTTTTTTGTATATAGAATATCCACGTGCTTTATTGATCGATTTCCAGTTACTACAAGAAGTTATATCTCCACTGTCCCTTGCTTGAAGAAGAAGAAAAAAGTCTAAAAAAGAACTAGGGTGAGTCAATAGTCAAAGCCCATTCAACAAAACAAGATTTCTTGACTAGTCAACCTTGATAATCAAGAAAACATGCTTATATATATGTATCAGCACAAGTTCCTTGTACATATTTACTTTATCAACAAAACCTAAGAAATTGATAATAAATATCAGGGAGCAGCTTCTAATTCATTTGATTGCAGTTGGATCGATCTGAAACAACATGGGTAGTAGCAAAGACAAGACGGTCATAAACTGGTTCTCCTCAATAATCAAATCTTTGTTCGGCTGCGTTTCTCCGGAAGAAGAAAAATGTGCCACGTCTTCTGGGCCAGAGGCAACCATGATCTCAGCCGCCAGACACTTTTCCTCTGCTCATAAAATTCGACTCACTGGTTAACCAGCCGCCTATTTCATTCAGATCGAATCTTCCTAGCTTTTCACTTTGATGGTCGATATATAATCTAATTGGGCCAATTGGCCCATATATAATTAAGCATATTCGATATTTCGATCATAATTAAGCAGTTCCTCACGCTTAATTAATGTAGTAACAAAAACATTGGCGTAAGAAGGGAGCGATTGCATGAGAAAAAGGTGCGACCGCATACCAAGCTATACGAGTGCTCGTGAGAAGACTATTTTGATTTTGGTCACGGTGGTTAATTAAACGACCGTTTTGTTTTTCTTTTATTTTTGTTTTTTTATGTTAGTGTGATAATATATATATATAATAGGTGTGTAATTAATTACCAATATTATTATAATAAGGTTAAAAACGGATGTGGTACAATTATTGAATTGCATTTGTAAAGAATAAAAAAACTCTACGTACCTATTATGATTTATGAAACAACTTCGAAATAGAGAAAAAGTTATGTTTTTGTCATTAGTTAGATAAATGTTTATATTTCTGTTTATTGACTGACATCATTAATTGTATGGTGGATTTACCTTTGTTTATATTTATTAAACATTTGAGTTGTGTTTAGTAATAAAAAACATAATTTTAAAATTTTAAAATGTAATCACAAGTGATTTTGTAAAACATCACATGTGAATTACGAAAATACCTCTCCGTCCAAAATTTTAAAATGCAATCTGGACTATTGATGTCATTGATTCAAATGTTAAAATTAGTCTCTAAAGACTAAGACTTAAAAATGGACTAAATTAAACATTCTTCATTAAACATTATATATCTTTCAGTTAGGTATTGTCGTGGAGGTTTGAAACATGATAAGCATCACATAAATATAAACCCTAAACAAAATTTCTTTTGGTCATTTTATGATGATATAATAAACTATCGAGCTAAGTAAATTACAAATCCCGCTCCACTGTATTGTTTAACATTTAATTTTTAAAATTACATTAATAGTCACTGTGGTTAATATTTTGTTACGAATTTAGTCTTTTAGACTAATAACAATTAACTTCTACAATTGAAACCTCTCATATGAATATTTTGGTCTTTTCACCCATTATTCTTGTTACCCAACAAATATATTATTTCTATACTAGATTAAAAAAATCGTATCACTTCACAGTCATTTTCTTTTTCTCTCTATTAACATATATACGAAATTATCCATCTTCTCTCACTCTCTTTCCACCTTCCAACGAGCAAGGTTGCAACACCCATCTCTTTCTCTCTCTAATCCACTCACTTCTCTCTCTCTCTCTCTCTCTCTCTCTCTCTCTCTCTCTCTCTCTCCACCTTTAACTCTATTTACCAACAACTGTCGCCGTTTTTGGAGGCAACACCACCGGATATCTTAAAATGTGTAAAAAAACAAACTAGGGGCAATGAGCTGGATTCTTCATCTGAGAATGTTTGATCTGGACATTTGAAAATGTTCGACCACGGCTAACCACCACCATCGAATATTGGACATCTGAATATGTTTGATCTTTTTTCTGTTGGATTATGTGCAAAGATAATTAACAAGAATATTGTATCCAATGTTATAAGAGACTAAAGGGTCACACTGCTACACACCCAATTCAGAACAGTTGGATTTCACCATAAGTTTGTGTGGAAATAATTAATCAGTTAGATTGATTATTAAAGAGAAAGAGTAAATAGTTAATCAGTTAGATTAATTATTAAAGAGATAAACAAATAATTAATCAGTAGTATTAATTATCCAAAAGAGAGAAATAAATAATTAATCAGTTTGTATTAATTATTAGAAAGGAATAAATAATAAATAGTTATTTATTATTTAGAGAGAATTAAATATTAAGTCTTAATATTTAACGGACCAGTTAATTAATAGTTAATTAATTAACTAGTAAAGTCTAGGGGGTCAAAGTGAGAAGAGATGAAAGTTTAATTAAAACCAGCGGGCTTTTAATTAAACGGGCTTAGGACCATTTAATCCTTATATATATCCTTAAGCCTTAAGGATTAATCATAAGAGACATTAAGGGATTAAGGAAGTAACCCTAGCCGCCACTCTCCTTCTCTCTCTCGATCTCGCCCTCCCTCACGGTTGATCTCTCCTTCGACCGTAGCTCTCTCTCTCTCTCTCTCTCGGCTCTCTCTCTCTTCGACGATCAAGAAGAAACACCAAGGGTGTTTCTCGGTTTTGGTGATCGACGCAAAGGACACACAGACACATTCTCGGTTTCGAGTTTTTTGAAGCCTTGGTGATACGGGAGCCAGTTTAATCGGAGGTGCAGTAGTGGTGGACTACTTTAGCAATCCCAAATCTGATCAGGTATATTTGTTGTAACCTTATCTATGGATTGTTCTGTAAGAAACTATGTTGATCATATAAAAGTTTAAAGATCCTAACCCTTTTGGGGTTTAGAGGGTTGTGTTCAATGCAGTTCCGCTTTTAGGATTGAACCAGTGGAATCAAACTCATGATTGACCAGTTTGTGTCATAGGTGGTTTGGTCAGGTTCAAAAATCCTTCATTTTCTTCATCCTTTCTTCTTCTTTTTTTGTGTTTGAACTCCTCATAGGCTTCATCCCTAGATGGATTTCTGGAACGGAAATCACGAACGGCTAAGGGGCTACGAGAATAAATTATCGAAAAGGGAAGGTAAAAAACCCAAATGCATGTATCGAAAACATGACCGTCAACAATAAATTATCACATCTTACCACTGAACTACCTACTTCGCATGTTACCCTCCTCCACTTCTAAGTAAATAACAGTTCAAAGTACTGTAGATGAACATGACATTTTGCCTTGCAAAATGTTAGTATTTAAATATTATAAAAGAATTATCTAAAAAAGATAGTAAGATGTAGACAATTAGAAATGAATAGTAACGATAATTTAATCAAATTAGATTCTTAACGAAGAGCATGCAACAACCTCCTATATAATAATTGGCCACCCTAACTTTGTGTTATTTCAATGTTCAAATGCTCTATAGCAAGATAGCTAAGATGACGGCTTTTATCTATGTGGTCAGAAGATCGATTTCTTGAATCCTATTTTTCTTTTCTTATTTTGGTTCCTTTCTTTTTCGCCCTTTTTTTTCCTTCCTTTTTCTTTTCAACTCCCTCTTTTTATCTTCTATTTCCTTTCAATTCAATTTTGTTACCTTTGTTTTTTTAGTTTTTAAAACAGTTTAGTTTATATTCTTTTTATTTTAATGAGAAAAGTTAAAATTTTCATTTTTCTCCTTCTTTAGAAACATTTTTTTAAAATATATTTTCACAATATATCTTTTATTTTCAAACAAATTATAGTGTTCTCATTATAATATTTTTTTGCCATTTCGTTTGATAGGATAAATGATTGATTATATACGGTAAAAATTCATTTTATAAGTTTAATTTTAAATAAGATTTATAATATACATTAATATATTAAATAAATAACGAATATAAAACCATAGCGAAGCACGATATAACACATGACTCGTTGATAAACAATTATAGACCTACAAATTTATTCTTGACAAATGCTATTGGTGAGTTTGGTAGAGAGTTTTTTTTTAACTTTTTAGTTTAAAAAACAGTAAAACTTCTATTTGAAAAGATAATCTTTTAAGATTTTCAACACACAACCTACCTAAAATAGTTTTTAGAAATTTTTAGAGTTTTTGATAAACCAAATTACATAAATCCTCTTCAATTTTAATTTTATTTCTTATTTAGAGTTTTATTTTCGTATTTTTTTATGTTATTATATATTTTAAGTTATAACTATAGCTAATTTATCAAACATTTTTAATACAATTAAGCTTCGCTTTCGACTTTAAATAAAAACTACAATTCCTGCTAGTTTTGTCAAAAATATCTTAATATTATAAAAACTATTTCCTAAAAGTATAACAATGTTTTAATATGAATTTATTTATAATATGGTTGTTATGAGTGAAAACTGTGAAACAAGAATAATAAGTCACATGATATAATTAATCAACAAACAAGAATAATTAAAGAAATCACATGACATAAATAATCAACAATACTAAGATTGACTTTTCAAGAAAAAATTAAACTAATTAGATTGAAGTACATAACAATTTGTCAATAAATACTTATTTATAGGGTTGTTAGGTGTGATACCGAACCAAGTGTGGTAACTAAAATAAACGTGAAATCTTCATAAGTATTATAATTCTTAATTTAAAAACACTAATGAATTTGATGATGCGTAATTAATAGCGGTATGTGTATATTTTTTTTCATAATTTATCATGGTTAAACTTAAGTTTATACGTAAGTGCTTAAAGGAGCTTACGAAAGCTAAAAGTTTTTATTCTTAATAGATTAATTAAGCTTTCTAGCTATAAAGTTTTTTATAATTGCGGTATGTGTCATTTTCTATAAAGTTTATTTCGATTAGATTATTTTGGTTATAGTTTGCTTATAATTGCGGTATGTACGTGGCAACCAATGTTTTACAAGTCCTACAAATTAACGAAAGGGAACGTTTCTTTGTATATTTGTATGAAGCCTACCAAGCATGTTCGTTGCCCATGTTCTTTTCCTTAATTTTTCCATGCACTTTAATTTCCTTCATAATTATTATTATATAAAAAAAGACTAAATTAAATATTGGCTGCCAGCATGTCAACGCCGCATGTTCTCCATTAGTTACGATGTATTCGTATATAATATCTTGTCATTTGCATTTCGGTAGATAAGACAACTAATTCAATCCTCTCTTCAAATTATCTATCGATATATATCATTCACATATCTATATAGCCGCCACTCTAGAACATTCTAGAACCATGCCGCAAATCGGAGACGGATTGGACCACCTTCGAATTCCATTGGAGAAGATCAAATCCATTAAGTCGATCGAGTTTAATGGGTACGGAAGTGTGTCTGAAGGCAAAGTTGATGATCAAAAGGTGGCGTTGAAACGGTTGAACATCACAAATCTTGGTCATATTAAACCCACACTGTTAGCTGAGATTCTTGCAATTTCTCGATTCCGCCATCCAAATCTGGTTGCTCTTCTCGGTTTTTGTGACGAGACAAGCAGCGAGATAATACTCGTTTATGAGTACGTACCAAATGGGAAGTTATCAGACGAGATGAGGAAACATCACGACACTGTCCAACGGATTGAAATCTGTCTCGGTGCTGCTCGTGGACTTGAATATTTACACACCGGCGTTGACCCAACCACACCGGCTGGTATTGTTCACGGTGGCATCAATCTTTCGAAAATCCTGTTGGATTTCGATTCAAATTCATCGAAGTTTGTTGCCAAGGTTTCAAATTTTGGATTATCAAAGATTATGCCCGGAACAGGGAATGTTTCCGAGAATAAAGCTACAAAGAAACCGACAAAAACGTCAGACGTCTACTTGTTCGGTGTAGTGTTGCTTGAGGTGCTTTGTGGTGCTTCTGAGATGGTAGTAGAGGCTGCAGGTTTTCAGAAACGGCGTGTGGCTGAGCTCGTACCGATGATGATGAAAGAAAACCTGTTAAGGAAAATCGTGCATCATGATATTCAATACCAAATGAAGACGGACGCCTTGGAAACGTATGCCAGAATCGCTTGCCAGTGTGTGATTCAAGACCCGGAAGCTCGCCCAACCATGGCTCAAGTTGTCCAACAACTTGAAAAGGCATTGAGATTACAGGTAGATAGACGTACTTTATACATCCATATATAAATATATATATATATGGGAGAGTTCCATTGAGAACTGATTTTAGTTAGAGAACCGCGAGAACCAATCTTAGCCGTTGATTTGATAAGTGGAAAAACAGTTCTCGTTTGAACTCTCCCCTAGATATATATATATATATATATAAACAAAATCTCGAAACGTTAATTAATTAATTAGTTGACTCAGGGAGGGGAGGTCTCATATGACGGAATTCCGGGTGGCAAAAACATCGCCGGAGCCCCAGATGAAAATGCCATCGAGGAGGGTCCAAAAAGTGACGTCAATTAAAATTGTGACTACTGACGATAATGTGAAGGATGCTGTCGCCACTCGCCAAAGACAAGTTTGATGTTGCGGAAGAAGAAAACTAAAGTTGATGACGTTAATTAGTTTATCCAAATTTAATATTTTGTTTTACATTAATTTGTTTGAAGATAATAATAATATTATAAATAATAAGCTGCAAGAAGTGGATCCTCCATTTCTCTTGCAGGTTGTTGGCTCTTAATTTGCTTCCACCTGTTTATTTCTATGCTTTTTTTATTTATGTTGCATGCAAGCATTGTAATTTGACTATTGGAAAATTAGTTGAAAATTGCTCCAAGCTTTGTCTTGTTGAGTTGTTGTTGTTGTGTAAAGAGTAGTTGAAAATTAGAATTTAGAAGAAGCTGTTGTGGGGAAGAAGGAGAAAGCGTGAAAGAGAAGAGAAAAACGATTGTTTTTTGAATTGTGAACACGTGAAACTCTTTAAGAGATAATCATACTCAGAGATATATCAATCTATTATTCGTTCGAAGATTTTTTCTTTTAAATCTTAATCAAAAATAACAAACCTTCTTTACATCTTAAAAGCTCTTAATGATTTTAATTATGTATTTGACGATGACAACTAACCTTGGGTGGCCAGAAAATTGTCGTTTGTCAAAAGATTTAACAAAAAAAAAAAGAAACATCAATACATGGTACCTAAACAAAAATAAATTGTAAGTAACGCAAAAATCTCCAGCTCAGATGTGAGCCGCTGCAACGCGCACACAGTTACTACCGTGATCGGCCCACTTCGTGTTTCGTTTAAATCAAACAACTGTCCACCTGTTATCTTGTGCGCGTGAACACCGGAAAGTTTCTCCCCCCATTCGTTCATTTGTTTACTCTTCCATCTTTGCTAGATTGCGCAGGGGTGACCAGCGCACGCTTAACAAAGAAAGCGAGAAGTGGCGCATCTTAGCCAACCGTCATTGTAAGTTGGATTATTCTTTTTCCAAATTTCTTTCAAGGTAATAAAAATATCTCTTTTGCGTTTCCATGGCGGATCTCTTATCGATGATTACTGGTGTGTGTGTGTGTGTTTGTGTGTTTTTGCTGTTAATGGCGCATCTCGGTCATTAGCTTAGTTTGAATCTGTTGATGACTTTGTTGGTTCCGATTGTTTTTACAGATATATTCCTGTGTATATCTGTATACATACGCACTTTTCAAGGCTCTTTTTGTTGATTATTCTTCCGATCCCTCAATGGCCGCTCCACCGGCAAGGGCACGAGCAGATTACGATTACCTCATTAAGCTCCTTCTAATTGGCGATAGCGGTGAGTTCTTCATTTGAAATCTAATTTCACGACTTAGTTGTTTCTATTGTCTGTATGCCACTAAGTATTGTTTATCTATTGATATTCAAGGTTTGTATAGTCGTGTTTTCGTATATTGAGAAGCAATAAACAAACTGAAGGTGGTTTTTTGTACGGATCTAGGTTTGATTTGGTGCTTTTTTTATTATTATTTGGTCCTGTTTTTGTTGGAGTCCTTTATTCCTGGGTCATCTAAGTTGTTTGCTACGTTTTGCTGCTGGAAGAATTTCAATAGTGTTGAGATGATTGGGGAAAGAACTGTGCGTTGATGTGTATAAACTTGGGTTTCTGGTTGATCATGACCTGTTTTATGTCTGGAATCTGTTCTTAATCTTCCATTGTCAACCGTTTCTTCTATGAAGTGGCAATTATTTGTAGAATTTTAAAGATTAAATTGCACATTAAGACAGCAGGAAGATCATGAATCCTATTAGTCTTTTCATCAGCCTAAAGAAAACAAAAAACATGTTAATATTTCATTTTGTATGCAAAATTGTGATAAATCTGCAAGGTTATACTTGTAAGGGAACTAATTTAGAAATGAAAGGAAATATATCGAAAGTGATTCCCATGCTGGTGTGTGATCAACTACTTATCCAAGTGCAAGTCTTATACTTCCATTGACTTTTCAGTTTTTGCTTTAACAGACATAATAATTGATAAGGGGTCCATGAAGGAAAGGTCATCTAGAAAGTGTTTTATTGCAGTAAGATTAGATACTTATGTCTTTAATCGATGCTTCATAAGATTGAGTGAAATTTTTCATAGTTATGCTGGTATCAAACTTCTATATGTTTTACCAGTCAAAGTTGGAACTTCCTTATGTCATGCGTACTTTAACGTACATACATACATACATACATATAAATGCAACTTCTTTTTAGTGTTTGTAATATCTGACTATCTGTATCTATGTTTATAATTATGATATTGTAATCATGCGTGCATATATGTGAGTTCTATAAGATGATTTTCAGAGATTCACAGTGTGCTTAAAATGAGTTACTGCCAACTTGCAACTGATAATTTTACATTCTTTTCTTTCCCTTGCAGGTGTGGGGAAGAGTTGTCTTCTTTTGCGTTTCTCTGATGGTTCCTTCACTACAAGTTTTATCACTACCATCGGGTAAATTTATTCATCTTTTTCTGCACCATCTCACCTTTGTTCACTATGAGTTATATATTGATGTCTTTGTTTGTTCTTTTATTTACACCTACAGAATTGATTTTAAAATACGAACCATTGAACTTGATGGTAAACGTATCAAACTCCAAATCTGGGACACAGCTGGTCAGGAGCGGTTCCGGACAATCACAACTGGTATGGTCCAGGTTCTATTCATGTAGAATCTTAAATATTGTTATATTTGCTTCATATATTATCACAAGTTGGCCAATATATGCTGCTAGATATAGCATTCATATAAGATATGAATGCCCTTATGGTAACTGATAGGAAATGGAGAGTTTATTTCTAGAGGGGGTAAAACTGTAATATGGTTTAGAAATAGTTAATAAATAGAGGATAGGGAGTATTAGTCGATAGGCAGAAATTACGTAAGGTTTGGCTTGTTAGTCGGCTCGTTGCCTTTGGCAATCGAGAGAGGGCTTTGCCCTAGATCAGTCATCCGATTGTGGATGACTGAGTTTATCATTGTTATATTTCAGTTCAATATCAGTATTACTTTTATTTTAATCCATATTTTGGCTCCGTCGATTTCTCAGTTCGCATCAGTAACCCTTAAGACTTGTTGCATATGTTATAAAAATGTCAATAATATGTTATGTGGATTAAATAAAATTTTGAGCAGACTCAATTTCTGCATGAAATAGGTGTTTAACCTATGTAACATTTGTGATCTTTTCATTATTAAAACTCCAGCTTACTATAGGGGAGCCATGGGAATTTTGTTGGTATACGATGTTACAGATGAGTCATCTTTCAACAGTAAGAATTTCTTCCCTGTTGATCATTACTATCATCTTACTTCCCCTTTCTTTCCAGCTTGGCCATAAATATATAATCAGTCACAGAATATTAATTCATGTTGTTGCCAGATATAAGAAACTGGATTCGCAACATTGAACAACATGCCTCTGATAATGTAAACAAGATCCTTGTTGGAAATAAGGCTGATATGGATGAGAGCAAGAGGGTGTGTTTTTATCTATTATTTCATATAAATGGTTTTTCCTACTTTACTTTAATTAAAGTTGCCCTGGATGATGGTACTCAAAGTATTGATTTATTCTGACACTGTCACAATATTGTGTAGGCTGTGCCTACCTCAAAGGGCCAAGCACTAGCTGATGAGTATGGCATTAAGTTCTTCGAAACTGTAAGTAAAAAAAAACTCATATCTTCTGACTTTTGTCGAGAATTACCTTTAAAGATGAAGTGATTTGTGGTGAATTGTGTTATTCTTACATATGTTAAATTGTTAACGACAAACATAACCACAGAGTGCAAAAACAAACCTAAACGTGGAGCAAGTTTTCTTTTCAATAGCAACAGATATCAAGCAAAGGCTTGCAGACACCGACTCCAAGGCTGAGGTATTCTGTAAAGTTGCTTTTGTTAATTTTTGTATAAACAAGAAAGCAAAAGGATCATTACCAAGAAATCAAGCACAACACAAGTGTATGCATGGCGCATGCACACATAAATAAGGGAAAGCGTATTAGCAATCTAGCACAAGAATATTTGCCAAAAACATACCACCCATAGTTGTATGCTTAACGCACGATCTGCATGGCTGCAGGATAAGTTTTTTGTGTTCAAAGTGCAAGTATGGATGCATCCTAATCTCCTAAAAATAAACACGAATTTCAATTAGATACTAATTGAGTCCTTTCTTTGTACAGGTGGTCTGTCAAAAGTAATTTTGGACCAAAATTTCAAAAAAAAAATCGATATAAAAATAAATTGTAAAACTAAAGGTTGCATGCAGCAAGGAATGTTATATTGATGTTTATGTTTTGTATTAATGACAGCCATCGACGATTAAGATTAATCAAGCACAGGGTGGAGGTACAAATGGTGAAGCTGCACAGAAATCAGCTTGTTGTGGTTCTTAAACAGACATCCATCCATCCAGCCACAGAATGCTTCAGAGGTGCGTGCGGTTGGCTGGTGATACACAGCTGAGCTGGGAAAATACCAACAAGGTATGATGAAGGGGCTGCCTGCTTGCTTGACTTAATCTGCCATTTTCTTTTCAAACTTTGTGTTATGTCAAACATCATTTATCATCATCATCATAGGTTTTATTCTTTTGTTTCATTCTCTTTATTCTGCTTTAACTTGGGATAAGAGGATATTTTTCGGTTTGGTATGTGTATTCCTTCATAGCTCTTAAAAGTAAAATTGTAAGGAAATTTGAAGATGGTATACTTTTTAATAATCATATGGATTTTTGCTGTTTTTCATTCAAAGTGTGGGACCCTTCACCATATTTTATCCGACCAAACCCGGTCTTAGAGGCTGTTTGATAAAATTAAAAAATTAAGCGCTAAATAATATGAACAGTATAAAACTGACTCTAAATGTGACATATTGTTTAGTAAATTATGAGACAATCAGTAGTACCTTCTATATTCCTTTGGCATAGGGTGTGTGGTGCTTGCTACCGCACATACACCACCTCCATGGATCGGTATCGAAATTCTTTTGTGGTTGTTGGCATTCCAAAGAGAGGATAGGGTGAAAGAGAGGAGAGAATGTACTTTTTAATCTTTGAAGTATGCAAAGTATGGGCTTTTTCATGGTTAAAACATGGAGAAAGAAAAATGAAATATTGGTGAAGTGAAGCTGACGCTGACATTAAGCATTATAAGCATGAAAAAAAGACACTCCTGATGTTTAAAATAAAGAACTTGAATGACAAATAATTGTCTAAACCTTCTTAATACTTTATTTTAGAATAACATATTAATTAATAACGCAACATAAAAAAAAGGATTAGTAGATAAAATAGTAGGTGCTTAATACTTTAACTGGTGTTATAAAGTGGAACCGTTCATAGTTATTTCCCGTCTTATTGAGTATAGCCATTACTCGAATTTGATAATCAAACACTTTGAATAATAAACGATTTAACACGAACCAATGTCGTATTTTTCGGATGAGTTTCACCGGCCGTATTGTTACAATATCCAGCAGTAAAAATCAGATAATTAATTGCAATAACATGTTAGTTGTTTACAGTTGGAGAAAGACGAGATTTACAATTGCCCTGGAAAATCAGTTATATTAACCTGTTTCTCAGAAGTCATGATCAGGACTAAATCTGATAAATACTTCAACCATTATTATTTTCTCAATAACTTAAAAATCTCAAAAAGGTGACACTTTTTCAAGACATTATACTAGAAATCTCAATATTCTCCCACATTCGTATAAAGAAAAATAAAATCTATACACAAACTCATGTAGCCTATACTTGTCACCAGAATCACCATTCACCATATGTATCGCCAAGATATTGATCTATCTTCACATCTTTAGCAAAGCAAAAAACACAAAAACAAACCATTTCTTACATTTTAAACGACCCGAAACCTAGTACCGACAACTGTTGCTATATATTCAACTCATCCTTCCCGTAAATCCGTTGAAGTTCACGAGTAGCTGCTTGGAAAGACTCTGAAACACATGGAACATAAAATTAACAGAGCATAACTTCAGTCTTAATAATCTACAAGGTGTAAAATGAGTGTACCTTTCCAGCTGCGAAATGCTTTCTGATTTATTGGGGAACCAGTTACAGTCTGGATTGCATCAAATAATAAACTCTCGGGTGTGCTCCTCAGCTCTTGAACTATTTGATATATTGTCTTCCCGCTCTCAAAGTATATGTGATTGTTTGGATGCTTTGTTTTGCAACCAGCATGACGCTCAAACTCATAAGCATTCAGAGCCTAAGAGAGAAAAAAAAAACAATGTAAATCAGTAGAAACTCTTTTTAACAACCTCAATCGCCTTTACTACACGATTTTGATCATTTTTGTAATAATAAGACACTTTTACAAACAAAATTACAATAAGAATAAAGAAAGTGCTTGCACACAATGAGTTTGACAGGCACTAAAAGATACATGCATCTAACAAAATCCCTTTAAACAAGGAATCGTTTTTGACATGCAACATTAGATTGTGCATTATGAGACAGATGTGAGAATGTCATGATCACAAAGCTATATGTGCAAATGTCTGAACACCAACATTGTATTGAATTGCAACTGAGAAAAAACACTCACCTTCGTATGGTTACATGATTGACAACCACACAAGTAGCCAGAACCTTTTATAATTCCTCTGAGCTCCTATTATTGTGGAAGTCAAATGGGTAGAAAAACAACAAAAACAGATTATAACGAGTACCAAGGAAATATAATATGAACATTAAATCATTCAATCATCATACATAAACTTTGTGACAAACACAAAACCTTTTAAGTGAAAACGCAGAAGCAATACTGCGTTTTCTAAGAATGGGCAATCTTAGACAAATTATAGAAATTTAATGCCAAGAAAACCATTACACTAGGCAGTTCTTGTCCATATAGTTGATTCTTGACTTCTTGTGAATTATAATGCGATTATTTGAATGTAAATGGTTTGGTTAGAGGTAGTGTATTGGGCATGTTGGATAACGGGTCAAAATGGGTTCTTGTTAGAACGAGTAACGTTTCAACACAGGTCAGTCAGGGTGGGTTGACGACCCAGCTTTTTTTGTTACTTTACCATCAGATATAATTAGAAAACATCAATTTAATTAATTTGAACAAAGATGTTTAGAAAACCATTTCATTAAGCAAACATTTTACCCATTTGACGTATTACATAACCCAAATCAATCTATCTCTAAGTAAATTGGTCAAATTTGCCACCTCTACTTTGTTTGCAACAAAAAAAGTATGGATATTTGGTATATTAATCATAACGAAGAGACAAAAGAGTTTACCTCCCTTGAAACAGAGACATATTTGACAGGGACTCCATCAAGGATACCAGTAGCCATCAAGCTTCTAACATTTGAAGGAAAACTATTAGGTGCTTCCTTTTTAGCCGGTTTCTGTTCGACCCTGCTCTTTGATTTGACCACTTGAGATGTATTCCCAACAGCAATCATATTAGATGCCTCTAACTCCTTGAAGTCATGAGAGTGTAATGCATTGACTGTAGATTGATCGAATGATAACCCATAATTGTTGTTCATAGCTTTGACATAATACCCGTTTATTGGCCTAGCCAATGGATCGATCTCAGATTCATCCTGAAAACCACCAAAAGTTATGGAATTGACATCTACTTTGTCAAAGGGATGACCATTTGATAAGGGATTCTCTTCATTTTTGTCAACAGTCTGACCCGTTGACCTATGACTATGAGTAGGGTCAAAACCAGTGTAAGAATGACCCATTAAAGTTACGTCTCCATCTTCATTGTCATAGTTAGGCCCGATTGTTATGAAATTGGTCTCGTTTGATACACTCACACTGCTATCAGTGTCCTTAACAACTTGATTAACTTTGACTTTTCTGATCCCTCCATAGTTCACACAAGTCTCAGGTTCTTCAACACTAGTATAAGACATAGATAAACCAACTAAAGAACCATTCCCAATTTGATCATTGACTATCTTTTTATTCACATGCCCGTTATCCATGCCAACAGGAGATCCCAATAAACGGTCAATAAACTGATTTGGAGGTGAATGGAGAGCGGAAACATTTTCCCAAGATAAATGAGAGGTCGAAATCCCGGAAATGGATTTGCTATTTGGGGATTCTATGGCTTGCCTTTTGTGTGGGAAGAAATCGGCTTCAGTTGCATCAGAAAACCATTGGTGGGAACGTTTTGATTCTACTCTAGATGAGCTACCAAATAAGGCATCCCCATCAATTATACGACCATTCCCTTTTCCCATCCAAAATCCCTTGTCATGGGAAGACTGGATCATAATCATCATACAAAAAAACACTTAATATTATTATAAAAAATGACCACATAAGCAAAAGGAAATCCAGATATATGAATGTTCTTCCAGTTTTCATATAGAATAGAATAAGTGTACACACACACACAAATAAAGAATACAGCATTTTTTGGAACTGGTTACATGCTGTTATCATCTCAGTGTATTCAAGAATCTAAAATGCATATACAGGATCACAAACATAAACCCAGACCAATAAAAAGGAATCAGAGAATAAATTAAGTTTTATAGAAATAAAGCATACCATTGAGTTATTATTGAATATTCATTGACATGCCACGAACAGGTTAAAATGATATCTGCAAATGGCGAGAAAAAGAACAATTAAGTTACGGAATGAACACAGTTTCGAATTGAACTCTATGACCTTAATAGATTAGGTTTAAAATTCAAGTTTCAAACCCTAACTCGGAACTCAAATACACAGAAGGAGCAGAAATTTATCCAGTTAACGTTTACCTTCCGACGAAAAGCAGTGATCGAAGTGGTTAGCTGAAGGTCCAGGCGATATCCATTACCGGCGGCGAACGGCCGGCGATTGCGGAGTTGGAAAATAGTTAGGTTTTGTTTTGGAGGTGTATAGTTACGGTGGATGAGGAGCACAGGATTGTTACTCTTCAGAAGGGAAAATGAAAATGCGGGCGAGCCTAGGCAATCTGGTTACATCTGTAAATTCCAGCCGTTCGATTGGATGTCTTTGGATAAATGAATTTTTAGACCTCCAAGTTTGAGTTAGAGTACACGGTATCTTTATACTCCCTCGTCTTCTATCATATCGTTACGTTAGATTTTTTTCCTACTATTTACTGAGCCCCGTAATAGTCACAGTTTACCATTCTGCATCACACCAAATTATAAGACCAACATATTATCAACTAACCAATTACAAATCAATAATCAAGAAAAAAGATAAAAAACAAGAAAAACCTACATTACAATCTGCAGCTTGAAATTAATGTTGGCCTACATGTTAGCGCCTAACCACGTAGATAACAAAATGTGTAAAACTCCACATTGAAAATATATCACGGTACGATGGTATAGTACCACGGTGCGTTTATCCACTATACATCTTAAATAGTTCTCCATACCGTGTACTCTTATTGTCCTTTCACCGTTATGTGTGATTTTGTGTGTGGATGGAAGGGTATCCAAAATGATAGATTAAGTTGGGTTGTCAATTTGGAGAAAGTTAATTCCTTATTTGTTTCTACATCTTGCAAAAATGTTTTCGTCTATGCTTATTGTTAGGGTAATTACGTTTTTATAATGTAACTGCTTAGTACTCACATATTTTTACTATTTAGAACTAATTTATTTATAATAATAATAATAATAATAGTAAAAATATTAAATGGGTTTTCATCATTTCATCTTCATCTGTAGATAAGCATGCTTAGAGGCAATTTGATTGATTATCGATAGATTCATATGGATGTACTTTTTATTTTAGTTTCTTGATTTTAGGGTATGTGATTTGACATATTTTCTGATACAATTTTGATTTAAGTTTTTGGATTTGTGGTTTGTGATTTGATCTTCGTCCAATCCATTTAAGTCCAGATTTGAAACACCCATATGATTGTTCTTGGTTAAAGCTTTCAATTGTTCTTCTTTCAATTTTTGTTCAAAGATTGTTCATGGAATCCGTTAATGGTTTTGATTTATCGCTCAACATTTGTTCATGGTTATCTATTCCACTTCTATATATAGAGGATTATCTTAATGTATAATTACTCTTTTATCTTCTATATACAGAGGAAATCATATGGTACCTATTTTATAATTGAATTTATATTATACATACCATATTAATTCCTATTCACAAATTTAATTTAAGTTCATATACGTGGATAACATGAATTATAGACATTATATGTATTTAACTAAAACTACAAAAAGATAAAGAATAATTATATTTATTAAAGAAAACCAACTTACAACACATTTAAAGTATTTATATGTATCCAATTTATTTATTTAATATATATTTTAAATCTTATCCTACTATTTTTATCCTTATCGTAATATAAATCTACATCTTTTACACATTTTACAAGATAGCCAATAGTTACATTTATTAAAGAAATTTATTATCTTGATTACTTGTTGTACGAATTTTTTGCACAAATACAAATATTATTGACTTTAATAAACTGAAATTTACTATCTCAATTCCTTAAGCACAATACGTTAGTTATTATTTAACATCAGTTATTTCTACTCGTCCATATAATACACGAGATACTTATCTAGTAAATATTTATATAAGAACAAAATATAACAATATAATAATCAGCATCATAATTAATACATAAATTTACTTATATATGCTACATAATTATTATATATAACCATTTGTAAATACGTAAATCTACTTATTTATATCATGTGCATACTTTAACGAGGTATATGCCAAATTTAAACCATGTGTATACATTGCATAATTAATATATCATATAATTTTAAGGAAGAAATTTTGTCCTTTTGTATGTTAAAACGAACCATTTGTTCTTTTGTATGTTAGAACAAACCACCTTATAAATATAAACTTTCAAAAAATTAACTAAAAATAGAGTAGATGGACTGGTAAGAGGCGATGTCTTTGAAGCTGAGGTCATGTTTTCAAATCTTGACAACTTCAATTTTTGGTCTTTTTTACACTTTTAGTTTTTTAATTGTTTCTTTAACTTTTTTGACATTTATTTTTTTAATTAGGTGGCTTTTTTTCTTTAAAAAGCATACAACACATGATATTAAGGTACAATGATATAATATAGGTTATATTAGTCATGTTTTTTTCTTTTTCTTTTTTGTTTTATAAAAGCAACGTTTTTTATCTGAAACAAAAGAAATTTTGTCCTTTTGTATGTTAAAACGAACCACCTTATAAATATAAATTTCAGAAAATTAACTAAAAGTAGAGTAGATGGACTGATAAGGGATGATGTCTTTGAAGCTGAGGTCACGCTTCCAAATCTTGGCGACTTCAATTTTTTGGTCTTTTTTACACTTTTAGTTTTTTAATTGTCTTTTTAACTTTTTTGACATTTATTTTTTTAATTAGGTGGTTTTTTTTCTTTAAAAAGCATACAACACATGATATTAAGGTACAATGATATAATATAGGTTATATTAGTCATGTTTTTTTCTTTTTCTTTTTTGTTTTATAGAATCAACTTTTTATATCTAAAACATGGCAATAAATAATTACAATATACTGATAAGATTTGTGTGCATAACCTCGAACCCTGATGTCACGTCCAATGCCATGAGTCACTCAAGGGTCACACCTGTGAGAGCATGTAATCCGAGAAGTAATGCAACCACGAGTGGGAGAACGGTTTGTAACTAGTTATTATACATAAACGTGACTAAATACAAAAACTTCATCAAAGTAAAAGAAAAAAACTTTGTATTGACATTGTGAAACCTTATGACATTATAAGAAAAATATCATAAAACATGTACTAAATATATAAAATTTATTAATGATATATATATATATATATATATATATATATATATAAGAGGCTTACCTTCTTTCCAAAATTAATCATTTAATCAAAATCAATTAACCAATCACAACTCTTAATTTATTCAATTTCATAAACAATTTTGGCAAGTCCATATTCCGTATAATAGAAATACGCGGGTCATATTTGGTATCGGGTATACTTTCAAACCCGATACATAAACACCTTCCCTAATACGCTTCCTGATTCGTAAACCTTTCTTCCTCATCGACGATAAGCGATTCATCGCCGATTTTCACCCGATTGCATGCAAGATCCATTGATTGATTCTTTCGATCTTCATGTGAGTTTCTTTATAGCATTACGAATTTCACTACTTAGATTTTAGGGTTTCTTTAATTTGTAAAGTTTCTTATTCTTATATTTTATCTGTAAGGTCTCAACATCTTCATCTCCGATTCCATTCGTATATACAACTCCTTCTTCCGACGATATACAACTACTTCATCACCGATTCCCCTTTTTTTATAAACGAAAAATTGAAGGTATGTTTATTCTTTTTCTGTTTCTTCTTGGTTTCATCGTTTTCCAAAAATCAGTCATTTTAAGAAATCAATCTTGATGATTAATTTTAGGTTTTAAGATTTTAGGGTTTAAAGAATTAAATTAATTTTCGGTTTAATTCTACGCATCTAAATAGGTCTGAATGGTCTTACTTATATGATTTGGGCAAAGTGTATTTATTTGTTTTTGAAATAGTTTATGATTAAACTCTCACCGTTGGATTTCCAGATTGTTAAAGTTGCTTTTTTCATTCTTTCCAGGTTTGGGCCTGATCATATTGTTAGAATTTCTAATTTTCAATTATCAAACTTAGGAATAGTGCAATGAAGCATAATGGATGTTGTAATTGTCACGTACTATTTTATTGTCAAACCATTAGTGAAAGTGTTTAACCAATTCTTCGGGCCTAGGAGATTGTCACAATTCATTACGTGTGTTTAATTTAGGATGAATGATTTGCAGAATAATTGGCTTTTATTGATATATTTCTTCTTTACTCGACTTTCATGATTTGCATAAAACACATGAAATCCATGTCATTTTAAGCCTCATGATGCTTCCCTGCGAGATTATGCATCATATGGGAAGACTTGGTTGAGAGGACAGACAAGAAGGTGAGCAAGTCCTTAAAGCCCTCATGCTCTTGGGATGCTTATGGGTCAATATATCTGGTCTTTTTTCTGTTTCACTAACCTACTTTTAACATTAAATAAAAAAGCACATTTATATGAATTAGCCTAAAATTAGATTGAACTTCTAACTATAGTACATTAATACCTCTATATTGTCATAGTCGGTGATGCAAATATTTGAGTATTTAGGTTAATGGATCATTTTGTTTTTGGTTCTTTTATGGATAATGAAATTTATAAGTTTCAACTTGCTTATTAGGTGATGAACGTATAATTGGTTCATTCCCCTTTTATAGTTTATTGGAGAATGTAAGGAAGATTATGGGGTTAGGATTATAAAGGGGCACAATTGAGTTAAAATGAGCCTTTATGGCTTCATTTCAGGTGGCTATTTTGACATTTATACATGAATGGGACAATTTAGATTTTAAGTTATGTTTTATCTTTGATTCAAGATGGCTATGTTTATCTTTATAGTGGACTACTTCACACAAAGGATATTACTTGATTTGATTTAAGGTCAATCTCACAATCATCTTCTTAACCCTCAACTCAATGCCTCTTGCTTAGTGTTTATAGAAAATCAAGATAGGTTTTTATCTGAATTTTTGTCTTTTTTAATTCCGACTTCTGTAGTCTTTTTTTTTTTTTTGGTTATGTGTATATATTCATCAAACTTACTGATTTGCTTTCTTGCTAATGTGATTTGCTTTATTTGATTCATTAAGAAAAAGTATACAACATATAAATGTCAAGTTTGTTATTAAATTCTTTTATTTGGCCTGATTTTGTAATCTTATATTTAAAGATTCTTATATTATGTTATTTTGCACACCATCTGTTTGATGAATGTCCGAATGAAAAAATTACCTATTATTATGTAAGATTGATTTGATGAAATGCCCGAATGAGAAGTTCTTATTTTTTTTCCACATATACTCATTAATTTTTGTTGCTTGTGATTATTTATGTATGGCTGCTACAAAGACCATATTGCCATATTGATGGAGCAAGCATAGCAATAACAATGGACAATGGAGCTAAACGGACTTCTTTCATGTCGAAATTAGTTGATTTATTATGTTTTCATTCTCAGTTTCGTTGCCCCTGTATTATCTTTTCATTCTCAGTTTCGTTGCCCCTGTTTTGTATTAATAACTCAGCCTCTTCCTTGAATGTGAAAAGTCAAATTGTATGTAAGAAAATAATCTTAGCTAAACATATTAGGATTGACCTAACTTTAATCTATGATGCATCATTCAATTTTTGTAGGAAATGGACTTCAAAAGCAATAAAATTAAGTAAAAAGATTACAGTTTGTTACTGTAAGTCATTTGTTAATTGTTTTTAATTAGTGCATTTTTTTGTGTAAAATATAAATATGGCCCTATAAACGACGAATTTAGTTGTGTTTGGTTTGAATTTTGGTTGTTCATCCTTTAATTTTTGAAAAATTGGGGGTAAAAATGGTATAATTATATGTTTTTTTCCCTTAATCAACAACCATGTCCAGTCAATTGATTTCCCCTTTGTCAATGTTTGCTCCAGGTGGAAGATCCTCAATCAATAGTACCAAGCTTGTGACCTTGAAGAAAGGTAAAAATTTGTAAATTTGGTGAAACGTGTATGCCTTATGGTTTCATAATGAGGGTATAAGCTCTTGGTGGGTGTTGATGGCATCGGTTTGATAGACATGTTAGTTCCAGCTTGATTTGGTGAGGTACCGAGGGAATTGAGTTTGTAGACAGGTTCAATGCGTCTAACTTTCCAAGTCTATATGTGTTTTGTTTAAAGTTTGTTATAGGTAAATTATAAATATTTTAATTAATGTTGGAGACGATGTTTATTGGTTGCTTGAAGTTTAATATGTGATGACACTAATTAATATATTCCATACAAATCTTACAATTTATATTTCTATTGCTCTGTTTAATTACACTAATTTGAGTATTTTGGGGTTGACCAAATTAAGAAGTATAATGTTTTTGTTTTTGAAATTGTTTAATATATATATCATTCAGTTCCTAGGTACTAATTCTTCGATAATGCCTTATTTATCGATTGATTCTCAAAATCTTTAGTGGGTTTTTATATTGCTTAATTTCATCACACCCTTTTGAAAATTCCGATATTTTTTATTTTTTTTATTTTGTATTCTTTCCATTTACTATTATTATTATTAAGAATTAAGATTGAGATTTTCAGTTTCTTTGGTTAACCTCCATTTCCAGTTTGGTAGCTAGATGAAAGAAAAGATGAGTTGCTTTAACTGTTGTGAAGATGATGATATGCACAAGTCTTATGACAATGAACCTTTCATGGCAAATAATGCAACAGGTATTAGTGTATTAACCTTTTCTACACGATAACTCTATGTTGTCTCTGCATTTGAAATTGATATTATCCATTAGACTAGAGATTGGTATCCGTATAAAGTATCTCATTGCATTTTTTATTTTATTTTTTTTGGTTTAAGGGAACAATGCAGGTTATCGAGCTACTAAGGTGGCACCAAAGGACGTGCAGGCTATAGTAGTCAGCCTATTTCTTAATCGGATAGGATCATATGGAAGAGTGTACCATGGTGTCTTAAGAAATGGTCATGCCGCCGTTAAAAAGTTAGACTCTAGCAAGCAACCGGACCAAGAATTTTTAGCTCAAGTTCGACTTATGGTTACTGCTAATATCTAATTATATCTGGTATCTTTAATTAAGAAAAATAAGTACTATTAATTATGGTAGGTTTCTATGGCATCAAGGCTAAAATGTGATAATGTCATTGAGCTACTTGGATCTTGTGTAGATGGTGGTTTGAGAGTATTTGCTTATGAGTATGCAAGTGTAAAAATTCTTTCCGGAATTTTTCTCTAAATTTATCTACTCTTGGCATGATGTGATTAACTTTTTCTTACCTTGCTTTTCAATTATCTACAAGTTATTTTAAATACCAATTTGGCTTATGACTATACTAATTTGTAAACGATTCATGATGTTAGAAATAATTGAGTTTGAATTATGTATACTTCCATTGTAGTATAGTATTTTGATAACTTTATCGTACCTATGGTTTACTATATGGAATTTTTAAAATGATGTCATCTCTTTTTGATAAGATTGAAAATACTTTTAAAAATTAATAACCCAAGCATACTACTTATCTTATTAGCATAATTTCTATAAAAACTTCCAATATTAAGTTTTTCTTGATATAGGATATTAAGAACTATATATTTTGATAAAGTTATGTTTGCTATAAAGAAGGTATAACAATTTTCCGTATATTTAGCAAGTAAATGTAAGTAAACCTGAAGATTGTGAGATGAGATGTGAAAGATTTTGATCAAAAATATGTATAGGGTAATGTTAAACCTAATTAATTACTACTAATATAATCTTATGGCGAATGGAATTCTATTTATTCAACTTAATATGCTAGCCTTAATACGATTTATTCATATAGGAATAAAATTGATAGAGTTGTGTTCAATATAATCACATGTGATTATATTAAAAATCATAGTCCTAAATTTTAATATTTAATCACATGTGATTCAATATAAAATCATATGTGATTCAGTATACAATCACATGTGATGGTAAAATCATTACCTGTTAATTATGAAAATGTCACTCCGCCCATTTTTTAAAATTCAATCTAGACCATTGATAAGGCTAATCCAAGGGCTAAAAGTAGTCATTTGGGACTATGTAATAAGTATGAACTATATTGAGCATTTCTCAAAATTGATAATAACACAAGTTTTCATTCATGAAATTTTGTTTTATGGTTTGTAGTTTGTACTTTAGTATATTTTATAGTTTTGTAATTTTAGTATTGTTTACACATAGACGTACTTGAATATTTTTTTATTTGATTGTTGTATTTTAAGTTTATTTATGTAATACCCGTGTGTACACGGGTTTATAAACTAGTATAGAATAAAGACACGTATGTATACATATATGTGTATTAAAAAACGGTTTCAGTCAACAAACGGATATAACACTGACGATGGCATGTTTGGTAACGGGTTTATGAGATGTTATATGGATATGAGATTCTAGTTAATTGTAGCCTTCTAGTCTCGATCAGGTATTAAAATTTTAAACATAATTCTTGGTAAGTCTTAAAATAAAATACTTTCTGAAGATGATTTAAAATTATCAATTAAGCAACCTCAATATCATTTAGTTTCTAGATCTTAGATTAAACACGTAAATGGAAAGCAAATACAAACGCAACACAAACCATACAACTACCAAGCATTTTTTTTTCTTTTGTGACTTCGAAGCAATTTGGGAAAAGATGGTGGAAGATGATATTAAACAACCAAACCCCAATAGGTGCGGCAATGACTAGTGCGAGTTACGCCGGTGTATGCGACTAACGATTACCATCACATGGAGCAGCCGGTCACCGATGGGGATGATTACGCCCGCGACCGCCAGCTTGTTGTCGTTGACGCCGTAACCCCAATTTCACATTCCATTTCCAGTTCATCTTCAATCACTCCCGTTTCCGCTAACGACGGTTCGCCCCTTCAAAAGCTCCCCGGCTCCGAAGGCGTTCGTTGGAATACGGTATATCTCTGCACATGACCTTACTGTTCAATGCGTTGCAGTAAACTATTTTATTCGATGAATTTGCCTTACACTTAATAAGTACTTGTTATTTTCTGCAATTAGTTGAGTAATTGCATTCTTATCAGTTGAATGAAGTAAATTCTGAGTTACGAGTGCGAGATTTAGGTTTCATTCTCGTTAAAGTTCTGGAATTAATAGTTTACCGGCCTACAGCATTCCTCTTCTTTGGTTCAGCATTTCCCTACTTCTTAATTGAGCACACACGGTCACTTCATATTGTACATTTGATTTGATTTTTTTTTTTTTTTGCTTCTCATTCCATTCAGTAGATCCCAAATACATAGGAAACCTTAAAAAAAGAAACATAGGACCCAAACAATGGAAACGAAAACCAAATGAAATGGGGGAAAATAACTTTACTTGTCATTTATTTCTTGGTGACTCGGCATCCTATAGCGAAGTTTCTTGACATTTTGGCCAGTTAAAAGATATATCTATGCCCATGAGCTTGTATCATGCTACAAAGCATAGAACAGCTTATATAAGTATGAATATGTATGGTAATCGTGTGTGAGTTCTTTGTATGTCTTCTTCTCAAGTTATACAATTTTGGGATGTGGAAGATTGGAAGTTTGAATCATATGTGTTTGAAGATCTTATTTAGCAAGTTATCTTTGGCTGAAATGGAGCTAAGCTATACAGATTTGTTGGCTTCTGGTCGTCATTACTTTCACATGCTCAAAAAATTATAGGATCCTTTCATTTTTATTTCTGTCTTTTAATTATTTATATTTGTTTAGTGGGATACTAGTAAAATCTGTGTTTAATTGAAGTGTTTTGACTTTTGATACTGTACTACTTTGAACTAGAATTAAGTTAAAATATTGGATCAATAGGTCTAGATATGCTAATGCCTATGGTTATTGCAGGGGTCTCCAACAAACATGTTAAGCATCTCAAAGTTTACTTTGCCTGAAGGTTGGTCTGTGAAAAAGGTACCTCGTAAGATTGGAGGCCTTATAGACAAGGTAATCTTGATCGCTTTAGATGTATTAAATACAGTATCTAAAAGATAATTTAAATCTTCTATATGTGGTGGTTGAAACATAGGTATACATTCTAGGCATACCATACGATAAGTTAATCTTCCATATTTAAACCTTATTTGCTCGTGATTGGATATTTGGATGTGAAAGCCAGTTCATCAACATGCTATACTTAAAAACAACCTAGAAGATCAGGAGCTTGTAAGTATCCGTCATTGTAAATCATGTAATGTCACAATTTCTACTAGTTTTGATTTAAATATCAGTGATATGTTGTTTTGTAGTCCTTCCCTTTAAATGGACTTGGAATCAAGTGTTGCTTATCCTTGTAAGCATGAACCATTATATCAAGAATGTTGCCTAACAATCATATTTGTCTCAGATTGAAATATGAAAGCCCATATTTAAGAAAATTGTATGGTACAATTCCATGGTTTCTTGTCTTCCTAAAAGAGTGTTCTATATTACAAATTGGTAATACCATAGATATTTTGAGTTCTAATATCTTTATTCTTTGTAGACATGTATTATATTTGTACGGTATGTCAACATTTTTTTTCACCTTTTTAAGTAATTTATTATCTTGTGAAACTTAAATCGGCACGATCTATCTGCTTGGACCAGTTAAAGAATGGATCTTATCAAGATTGAATTTGTTGAATTAGATCATGATCCACTTAACGGGATCCTTACTATAAAATACTTCAAGTCACTTTATAGTGAAAGCTCGGTATTTCTAGCACTATTACTTTTCTGCAGTATTACCGAGATCCAGAAACCGGACGTCAATTTCGATCCCTTAAAGAGGTTGAGAGATACATTACTGAAGGAACGACACCCGCAAAATCCAGGATCAAGAGGCTAAGTTATCTTCATGATGAAGAAAAGGTTGAGAGAGACATTACTGTATTTAAAAGGACCAGAAAAAAGATGCTAAACTATCATCATGATGAAAAGGTTTGATTTTTATATTTGTTATAATCTATCCTATTTAAAATCTTAATAGACTCGCCTCTTATAGTTATTTTAATTAATGTAGGTGTAGGTCCAGGTGTTGTGTGAGTGAGGTTAAAAACCTGAATGATCCAATATAAATTTAATCAACTAAATCAGAAACATAGATAATGTAGGTTTAAATGGAACTGAACTTCAAATCTAGAAAGAAATGATTATCATGTTTGGGGCCAATATTGGAATTAGCAGATTTTTCAAGGTTAATATTAAGGGTGAGGAAAAAGTGTACCGACACGAAAAGCCCATAGACCTGAGACTAACCATCCTTCATTTGGACTGGTCTTCAGGTTGTTAATTTCACACTTTCTGTTTGGTCCGTTTCAACTGGGTTTCAGGCCAATGATAGTCACCCCACTAACCATTGTTGAGCAAATCATGAAAGTTTATTTCATTTGTAGCACACCAGTCATAATTAAACATGGATCAAATTGTAGTTACTCTAAAGTTAAAGGCTTCAAATTGAAAAATGCTACCCCACAAACCAGTAACAATCTTAAGTCAATCTATTTATTCTGGTTATTTAAGGCACCAACTGGAACCCACAGGAATTTCTTGAGATGAAAAATATCACGAGAACCTCCAAAATCTCATGTTTATTTAAAAAATTTTAATTCATGGCGAAGTTACAACACCCCTTAAATTCTCATGAGAATATGTCACTTCTGTTTGTATATTAATATTAGTCTAATACACCATAGATTACTTGTGTACAAAAGTTATTTTAGTTTTTCGTTATTTGCATAATGCAGGATTCAGGCAGTAGAGATATGATTGTGGCAAATGAAAAGGTTAGCTTTAAACTTTCAATTGTGTACCAACTAATAGCTACTTTTAAGTTTAATTACTTGTTAAGATTTGCATATCTCTGTACTTTTCTTATTGTGTTCCGACATTTAACAAAGTTTTTATTCTTTTTTACCTTTTGAAAATCGTTGTTTAGGAGGCTGTCCTGATTAGCTCACTACACATGTTGTGAGCTTATCTTAGTTCACTATTAGTTAAAATTCAATGCCGGTTTAAAATCTTACAACCCATGTACTTGTGAACGGTTGATTTGGGATTTGTGTTATATTTTACGTGTCAAACAAGGAAGAGGGAAAGAGATAAGCTTAAAAGGAAACGGTTCAAATGGGTCAGACGATACAGTTTGAAAGTCGCCCTATATGTACTTTTAGTGCATAACGCAGCCTAAGTCATTTCATTAAACTTATTAGATTATTATTTAAATAATATAATATATGTGATCATATTTGGTATGCTAAATATCTACAGGATAAAGATAACCAATATCAGTTGGCTATTGTGTCTCCTACAAGCATTTCTTCACCTACATTCCTCTCCAAACTCCCTGATGGTTGGGTTGTGGAGGAGGTACCTCGTAGGTCTGGAGGCTATATAGACAAGGTAACATCTTTTTTTAATAATTATTTTAAACTCATGTCTTATTTGTTGTGTTTTCTATAGATTTTGGTAAGAAATATATTTTTCTTTACTCTCTTATTATGCTTTTGTTCAATAACGTTGGTTTCTCAAACCAAATGCTTTGCACTTCAAAAGTCGGTGTGCTCTAACCACATACAATTTTTTCCCCTCAAGATATGTGAAGGCCTTTTCAAGCATCACCTCTTTTATAAGCCGGAGGTCTTTTAGGAAGCAGTCTCTCTACCCTCGGGTGGAGGTATGACTGTTTATGTCTTACCTCCCTCTTACAACACTCTTACGAGATTGGGCTTTGTTGTTGTTGTTGACTTCTTGTCGTTTTCTTGTATAACTTTCGTTTTCCATTTGAAACACCATACAAATTATTAAAGGAACAACCTTATATATGATATATTCTCGCCCACATTAGCTGCAATTGAAAACCAATTAGTTTGATGTGCAAGGGAAATAATGAAGCTTGTAATATATTAAATAATAAGTTAAACCTAGTTAATTGTTACTGATACAAGTTCTAATAAACAACACATTTACTACAAAGAAAGAACGATAAATTTATTTAATATCCCAGTTTGTTTTCTCTAAAAACATATTGTCTGAAACAGTTAAATAACTTAAACCGTGTAATTGTTGCAGTCACATGACTAAGCCAATCAAAATAAAAATCTTTCTTCCTTTCTTATGTCGATTGTTTTCATGTTGCTACCGTTTATAATTTGGTATGGGTTATGACTAATTGAAGAAAGTAAATATCTCATTCCTTTACATATATAATTGATTTATATTTGCTAGATTCATGATTCAAATTATAGAAGTTTTACACATTTCGTGCAGTATTACTATGAGCCCGGAACCGGTCAGAAGTTCCGATCTATGGTGGCAGTTGAAAAACACCTAGCAGAACTTGAAGAAAACTCACCATTAGCAGTTGTACTTGAACAAATTCGAGAAAAGAATTTACCTCTCTCAAAGGCTTTTAAATTAAGCAGTCCTATAAAGGTTAATTTCACCCCTTCAACTCGTTACGATAATTTGCATCAAAATGTATCCAACTTTGACCCAGTTGTCATTATTTGTATCTAACTTAAAAACTTCCTTTTCCACGTAACCAACTTTTAGAACTGTTTTCTTATGTATCAACTAACCTGAACCCAGTTGATTGATGATGTGGCGCTGCCATGTCAGCATATGGCTTTCTTGCCACATTAGTGCCACATCATCCCCCTCTTCCATCTTTCTTTCCAACCCTGAAAGCCGTGATGCCCGTCTCCTCACCTGTGGGACCATAGCATATGGCTTCATTAATCTTCTTCAGGTCACTCAATACATACAAAAGAAAGTTTGGAAGTTGATAACATGGATAAAAAAGTTTTGAAGTATGCTACATATTTA
The DNA here is from genome assembly GCA_947179395.2 of Pulicaria dysenterica. Taxonomy (NCBI): domain Eukaryota; kingdom Viridiplantae; phylum Streptophyta; class Magnoliopsida; order Asterales; family Asteraceae; genus Pulicaria; species Pulicaria dysenterica. Next base: position 82,047,290 of record OX359292.1, read on the forward strand.
TTACAATTGGATCAAAGTTGGATTTTGGTGTTATTTTTCTTCTTCTTATGCTTAATTATGATTGCTATCTTCTTCTTATTTTCTTATTTTATAGAACTGTGGTTCATACAATTCATGGAAGAAAAGCAAATCTAAAGAAGAAAAGTCAAGTCCTCCAAGCAAAATCAATTGGGTTATTGCTGGTAATGGAGGGGATGCATGGAATGCTTTTATAGATGAACAATTGGTTCAAGATTCTGTGAAACAACAATGGGGAAAGACATTCATGATGGAAATCAACAATAGTAAACATAATGCTCCAGTTTCTGCGTAACAAGGTATCTTTTATTTGCTATTCACGGTTCATAATGTTAATAGCACATACTTTCTAACTAAATGCCAAAATCAGTAAGGCATTAAGATTGGTTTGCATCAAAACGGTCTATTTCTAGTACTAGTCAGGTCTTAAACTCCATTTTTTTCTCTCTTTTTTTTTAAGTTGGCCCTTAAATATGATCACAGAAACTAATCATTAATACATGTCTTAATTATGGAGCTGCAGGAGTGCATCATGGAGAAATTGGAACTTTCTCAATGTTCATTTTGTTTTTTTTTTCTTTTCAGAAAGATGTTTGAGTTGAATTCGGATGTTTTGAGTGTTATTTTATATAAATCTCATAGTGTATTCTTTAGATCAATAAATATATACAAGGAATAGAGGCAAATTAAAGACAGAACCTTCTTTTATTGTACTAGACTACAGCGGAAAAAAAATAATGATGAAGAAATTTTAATAAACTGTGTAGGTTTTTTATTTAATAATTTGATTAGAAATACTCTCTCATAATGTTGATACTTTTCCTTGCATTTCAGGTTCGAGTTCTCGAGACGTTAACTATATATATTTATGTAATATCTTCTGAAACGGGTTCTCATGTATTGACAGGTAAATCTTGTACTATATTGATTTAGTCTTGCTTACACTTAGTTAGTTATCCTAATTTAGTTTGTTGCATATTAACTTGGCTAAGTTATGAGTGTCTGTGTTGGTGCTTCTGTCTTGTTTTATGATTCTGGTATGTTTTCTAGTCAGTTTCCGTGGGGATCAAATGGGATCGTGTCTTGACATCATTATGACGTGTTTCATAATCTAATGATTGAAAAATGGGATGATTTTGGTTATGTTCAAAGTTGTCAAAGGTTCGAGGCCCAAACAGTCCCTGCACTCGTGCTCGAGACACAAAGCGCAGGCACAGGCTTCATGGGTTATCATATTGAAAAAGCTGAAAAAAATAATAATGTAATAACAAGTATAATTCATATAACACCACTATAGTTCTTTAAATATCAAATAAATTTTGATTTCATTTTTCACACATCATTTTAAACTTAAAACATCAAACAAAGTTCAAACAAACATCATACATCATGCTATATTAGTCATGCATAGGCTAAAGAAAGAAGCAAGTATTGTTAAACAAACATTAAACAAAGTCATTAATAGTAAACTCATCAAACATCAAACTCATTATCATCAGCAAGTGCAGATTCGTCCTCCTTGTTCGACTTCTAATCCCTGATATCTTGTTCCTTTTTCAGTGTCATGCTACTTAAGATGAGAACTTCCATGTCTATCTCCTCTTTTGTTCCCTTTTCCCCTCAAGCTTGAACTGGCCTTCATTATGCTTAGAGAAGCTATAGCAACATTCTTTCATCCTGAAACATGTACTAATATTCTTTTCATTCTGACACATTCTTCCAATTAGCCACTCATTATCAGTGGCATTCAAAGAATAAGGATCAATGGCATCAAGATGATCATTGCTTGCTCAAGTTGATTTCTTAGTTTGTTATAAAGCCTCAAAATTTCTAACAAACCAAACATGAAGTTAAGCTTTTCAAACGATGTTACTTATTCATAATAACTATTATGGTGATGTGTTTACAAGGTTAAAAATACTCCAATTACGCTTGTAACCGCTTGCATTAGTCATTATATGCTAAAGACCTTTTTTTGTGTTCAAAATTGTAGGAATTTGAAACTAAACAAGATTAAAAAATTCGAAACAACATAAACACGGAATGAGTTGTTGGTCAACAAATTTATCCGAACCTGCATCTCTTAGTGACCTATTTCTTGTTGTGTTTACAATTGCTACCTTTAACATCTCTAACATATAGAAAAAGTAAAAAAACAAAAACATATTGTTCTCTTGAATTAACTCTACTACTTGTAAGTAGTGCTCGACTGTATACAGAGTCTGAACCTTCTTTTTTAACTGTCATGAAATACTTACTGAGGAATTAAGTTTTAATTATCCTAAGTGATGAATCCTTGGTGACTTTGCCTTAAATGGGCTCAATAGAAGCACCACATTTTGGTGTTTCATTTTATGTTTTTATATTTTTATGTGTGTTAGTAGATTTCTGAAGCCTGAATCTGCAACTACATTCCTGGTGGGTTGTAGTTTGGGGGGTACTTTGGAGATGATGTATTTGTACACTGCTGTTATAACAACAGCAGTGTTTTTTTAAGCACTATGTCTTCATCTTTTTATATAAATAGTAGTAGGTTCTGGATTATGTTTTAGATGAATTAGCCAGCCAAAAGGCCCAAAACAATGTGTAGCTTTATAAAGTCTTGAGTGGCAACTGTCAAGTCAATTGTATAATTAAACATTAAAAGTAAGTCTGACTTTAGGAGTGATGAGAGTATGAGACATGAATATGTACAAGAAATTTGAGGCTGAGGGTGTTTTTAATAAAACTGGACAGAGTTGGGGTTGAGGTTAGGGTTGCACTCTAGAATCTAGATTATATATTATAAATAAAAAGGTGGTTGGTAAAGCAATTGAAGTTCGAGATATTAAATTAAATGACATAATAAGACATAATGAATAAAAATTAACTATTTCTAGGTTAATTGCTCAGAGTAAAGATGATAAAGTTAATTAATAACAATCTCAATTGCTATTCATAAACTACTTGAAACGAATCATGTTACAGGAAATTACGATTGATTGTATTTTTAATAATCATTTTAATATTTTAACACTTGTACAAGATGAAAAAGTTAGAGATTAAAAAAACGAGAATCTTATTTTTTTTTTCTCCTATTACGATTGATTAAGTTCTTGTACTTTCTAATCAATTACCGAACATGCCAGTTATATAACTTGTTATCGAGTGAAATAAAGATATGGATAGGTAAGTTTTATTAATCCTATTTTTTCTCCTATTACATTTTAAAAGTTAATAATGGAAAAGTTGACCTCAAATTCGTAATCAACATGATTATTGTCTTATGAATAAAGGTAAAATGTCTTGTTAGTTTGTAATTGCATTTACCTATCAACTAAATTCGGAAACCTTAAATATATATTTTTTTAACAGCAAACACATACCTACATACTAAACTTACTCTTAACCTACACCATTATTTATTCTAGGACTTGAACCCACTAGGCATTACTTCTGGGTTAGACCAATGCATCTTTTACAAAAATTTAAAGCAATTAATGATTAAACTGAATTTAGATTGAATTCAATTTACAATAAATCACACAAGTATACAAATAATCAATCCCCTTTTTCAAAGACACTTTTTAAGTCAATTAGAAAAGAAGCGTGATGAACGGAAGATTAGAGAAAATAGTTGGTGTACAATGTAAGGTTTTGTTGCGGGATTAGGTTGGGGAAAATGACGGCAAGAATTACAAGTATAGTTATATATAACTGACCGATATAACTATATATAGTTTTTTTTTGGAAACGGCAAATATATTAAACAACCCCAGCTTAGCAAGCGACTAAGAGGGAAAAGAAGAACAAGAGTTTTACATAAACAAAGAAAAAGGAAAAACACTCCAATCAACCCAATTACAGGATAATTTGCTTCTATGCTTCACCCACAAAAAAGAAGTGGAAATGATGTCTCCAGCTGTAGCCGTATAAGACTTTCGTATATTGTTAAACACCACAGCGTTTCTCTCCTTCCAAATACTCCAAAGCATGCATTGGACTATTGCCACTAGCACTTTTCTTGTTTTCGGGCAATTCCCCCATCTCGAACCAAATTCAATAAGATCCACTACCGAGTTAATTGTAGGAAAGGGGATACGACACCAATTAAATATCCAAGTTGCAACATTAATCGCATAAGGGCATCGAATAAAAGCATGATTGACATCCTCCTCCTCAAGATTACACACCTTGCAAATGTTGGATCCAATATTAATATTTCTATTCTCCAAACACTTCGCCACGGGTATTCTACCCAACCCTACTCTCCATACAAAACAATTAACTTTTAAAGGAGCAATTTTTGACCAAGGCATATTTACATACCCAAAGGTAGTCAATTTTTTATCAATCCATAGCCTTATGTGGTGTACTTCAAACGAATCATCACCAGACACCATACATTTCAACTTGTCTGAGTTGTTGTCCAAACGAGTGGAGCCAATGAGATGCACCAAAGAGCAAAACTCAGTAATGACAAGGGGATCACAGAAACCAATTTTCCAATTCCATGAGAAACCATTACTAGAAATCCGATCGCCAATGATGCATGATTTTTGCTTTTCAATTGCATATAAATTTGGAAATTTAAACTGAAATGGTATGTCCCCCAGCCACCTATCTTTCCAAAATAAAAAGAGATTCCCAGATCCAGGTTTTAGAGAGAAGGCATCAAAAAAATTGTACCCGATATTATTGAGCTCCGCCTCAACTCTTGTGATGTTGCGCCAAACACCCACGGAATTGTTTTTTGCCATGCAGTGAACTGGTTTTAATTGCAGATTGTGTACAGCCCTTACCACTTCCTTCCATATGCAATGTTTCCCATCTCTCAATCTCCACCACCACTTCACTAACAACGCACAATTCTGAGCCTTCAATGAGCCGACCCCTAGACCTCCTTTTTCTTTTGATGCAATAACAGTTGACCATGCGACCCAGTTTAATTTTTTAACATTATCATTACCTCCCCACAAGAATCTCCTTCGTATTTGTTCCAGCCGCTCAATAACACAAGAAGGGGCCTTAAAAAGTGAGAAGTAGTACAAGGGTAAACTGCTTAGGACAGATTTAACAAGCGTTAATCTTCCACCGAATGATAACGTCTTAGCCTTCCATCCAGACAGTTTTGAGTTGAAACGATCAATTACCGGCACCCAATGCTTTTTTAAGTTCATGTTTGCCCCCACCGGTACACCAAGATATGTGAAAGGGAAAACACCAGGGACACATTTTAAAAGATTTGCCCAATCATTTACTTGAACCGAAGAAACGCCAATACCAAATACTCTGGACTTGTGGAAGTTTACTTGCAAACCGGATGATGCGTGAAAGCACCTTAAAATTCTTGTAAGATTTCTCATGTTGGCACTAGACCCCTCTCCCACAAATATTGCATCGTCTGCGTAGAATAAGTGAGTGATCGATGGCCCGTTGATCCCAATTTTTTTGCCTTTAAAAATGCCTTTGTCGCAAGCCGTCCTCATTGCAACATTTAAACCCTCCATAGCTAATATGAATAAGAAAGGAGAGAGCGGGTCTCCTTGTCTTACTCCTTTGGATATGTGAAATTCTTTTGTTGGAGAGCCATTAATCAACACCGAAGCAAATGAAGATGTCAAGCAACCCCGAATCCATGCTCGCCATTTACTACCAAAATTCATCTGTGCCAAAATTGAATCTAAGTACCCCCAATTAATGGAATCGAAGGCCTTCTCAAAGTCTACTTTAAACATAAACATCTTATGTTTTTCTTTTTTCGACCAAGAACATAATTCATTAATAACCAAAGGACCCTCCAATATGTTCCGACCATTGATATAAGCAGATTGAGAATCACCAACAACATGATCAATCACCGACTTTAATCTTAAAGAAAGTGCCTTTGCTAATAACTTGTACATGCATCCGATGAGTGAGATGGGACGAAAGTCACATAAGTTTACTGGATCTTTTATTTTTCGAAGAAGAGTGATAAAAGACGAATTGCATCCTCTGGCAATTGTACCAGTATCTTCAAAATAACGAACAAAGCCCATTACCTCATCAATTATAAGATTAAAGTGAGTCTTAAAAAACTTGAAAGTAAGTCCATCGGGTCCTGGTGCCTTCTCCCCACCACAAGCCCAAATCGACCGTTTGATTTCTTCTACAGAGAAAGAATGCTCAATAGAATCTCTCTACATATCAGAAAGCTTAGAAAACAATGGGTTAGAAAAAGATGGTCTAACAGGGCAAGACTCGTTGAATTTAGCCGAAAAGAATCTGAACGCCTCATTCTTAATCTCAGCTGTATCGGAAATCCAAATCCCATTGATCGACAAACCATGTATGCGATTATTTATGTTCTTGTTCTTGAGAGTACCATGAAAGAAATTCGTGTTTTCATCTCCATCCACCGACCATTTGATGTGAGCCCTTTGTTTTAAATCTAATCTTTTAAATCTCTCAAGATCAGCAAGTTTCAGCTTTCCATCCTTCACCTCTTTAATTTCTGCATCATTAAGTGCCCTTGATTCCACAATCAAGTCAATCTCCTGTAGTCTTTTTTTAAGATCTTTTAAATCTTTATTTTCCTTTGCAAACTCTACACTTCTCCATCTCTTAATCTCATTCTTAATGAATTTCAATTTGGCAGCCAAAAAGAGGTCAGGAGTTCCATAGCCTTGGAATGATGCACACGCCTTTTCGATCATTTCCGGAAAACCATTGCGAAGTAGCCATGAGTTATATAATCTGAAGGGTGGAGGACCAAAATCGACCACATGATTACATAACGTAATTGGAGAATGATCTGAATGTTCTCGTGGAAGAGCAGTAACCGAAGATCTCGGTTGAGCAGCCAAGAAATTTGCACATACTAAAATGCGATCAAGTTTACTTAATTTACTGCAATCAGAACTCAAATACGTGAAACGCCTTCCACCCATGCTAAATTCTTTCAAACCCAGTGAATTAATGAAGTTGTTGAAATCGTTTGCAGATGATTGACAAAAAAACGAATTAATGCGCTCATCCGCACTTCTAACCACATTGAAGTCTCCAAAGAAAATCCAAATACCTTGATGCGAGTTCTTCAAGCCTGCAAGTTCCTCCCATAATTTTCTTTTCTCAACACTTGATTGCGGGGCATACACATTCACCAGAAAGGTAGACCCAGTGAAACCTTTCCAATGCCCCCCACTGTAAGACTGTATCTAGATTTGTTGCAGAAACTAGAATTAAACACATTAGGGTTCCATATGCTTATTAGCCCACCCGACCTCCCAATAGAGTTGATCGATTCACAACAAAAGTCACTATTACCCCAACACCCGATGACATCAATGTTGTTTGGATCTGAGCAATGAGTCTCCTGCAATCCAATAAAATCTATGTGATGCTTTGTTTTTAAATCCCTTACCCAATCAACTTTGTGAGATTCACTCACACCCCTAATGTTTAAAGACATCAAATTCATCGAGGCACATTAGTATCACCATCACCAGAGAAGATTTCGCGCAAGATTGGGTCATCTTCGTTAATCTGAAAACCAACTTCCACACCAATAGCCGCTGTTTTAACGATCTCTGGAATAGATGATTCTGACTGTGAGGCCTCAACAATATGAGTTGTATCATTCTCGGGACCCAAGTATCTATTCAAGTCAATGGATGTAGCCGGAGACGGATTGGCAGGAGGAATCGGATTATAGACATGACGCGGAGGAGAGAACCTTCTTCTTTTTTTAGACCCAGACCCAATAACATATTCCGAGTGAGAATCTTTCAAATTGATAGGGCTTTTACTTTTCCTTGGAAATTTGGGCCAAGCTGGGGCAGACGACGCAAAAGGCCCAAAATAAAAACAAGATCCAATAGGATTAGTAGGACCAAAAGGAATGTTCACCTGTGAAGTGTTCGTGCTAACGTCACCTTCAGTCTGAGATTCTTCACACGACTCCTCGACTACTGTGTTGTCAACACGCGTATCACTCGAAACATTAATGTAGCATTTATTACCGGTTCCTCCCCATATCCGTCCAATACGCCACCCCCATCTGCACGAGCATCCGGTAAAATTTCACCTTCTTCCGGTGCATCAGGCATAGGTTCATAAGCCATGGAGTTTTTATCCCATGTGTCCGATATACCATCTTCTTCATCGGAATTCATCTCAGACTCATAATGATCTATTTCATCATCTAGTTCACCCGGCATCGTTGGTTGATGGGAAAAGGAGTGCATGGAGAAAGGATGCCAATCATAATATATTTCAGACATACCAATCCGAAAATTGTTTTCTCCAGAAACAATATTAATCTCCTCATTGATCCTGGTTGTTAAAGAAGTTACAATGACTACTTTAAGATTAGACAAGTTTGCACTTTCCCACATTTTGTCATCATACTCAACTAAATCACCATATCTAGCCACAATTTTCTTAATGTTATCTGAGTCTCGAAAATTCGGTGGAAGGCCTACAATTCGTAACCATGCCACCCGTTGAAATTTCAGACCCATTGTGTGATCACCAGATTTCAACCAATTAAACCACTTCTTCCAACACACTTCATTTTCCAGGAATCCTTTGACATTGACGGATATATCAAAGCGAAGAATAACGTATAGTCCCCCGTAATAGAATACTTTAACATTCGTAATACCCACGTCATCAAGTAACATTGGTAAATTTCTGAGTCTTTCAATATCGATTAACTCACCAACTAACATCCGGTCTTTAAGAGAACTCTCCAATGCACGAGAAGGAACAAGGGAGATAGTTGGGATTTTATCCACCTGATGTGGGGGATGGGGATTATTAAACTGACCACAGACATCATTTGCATACGATCTACCATTGGTAAAACCACCAGAGGTTGCATTGAGATGATGATTCTGAGGAGGTGAAGGGTGTGGGGAAGGAGGTCTAGCATGGTTATTTGTTCTTCTAAACCTCGAAAAACCGCCGCCATGTAAAGGTTTTCTTTGGTACTTTGCAAGATTGCAGTTAAGGATACAATGGCCAAACCTTATCTCACCAATTGATTTTTCAAACTTTTTGCCATCCTGTACTCCTGCAAAACGAATAAACGCAAAGTTTGCGCCACCTTTATCTTTCTTACTTGGAATAAATACATCCACAATCTTGCCATACTGCTGGAATTTCTGCTTTAAACCTGCAATGGTAATGCCCATAGGTATGTTTGAAACATAGAGAGTAATGGGTTCTTGTCTCCGGTTACCCACTGTTCTCCAACCATTACCAGAGTCGTAATGTCTATTCATTTCTAGGTTGAAGAAGAATAGTCAATGGTGGAAGTGGAGGGGAAGCGGTGGGAGTGAGCCGGTGGTGGAAGTGGGTGTCGCCGGTGGGAGTGCGCAGGGGAAGCGGTGGGAGTGCGCAGACCGTACGTAGTGGGTAACTTAATACTGCGCAGACCGTGCGTAGTGGGTTTCTGGAGGTTTCTAACGTGCGTAGTGGGTTTACTCCGCGCGTAGTGGCTGGTGGCGGTAGGGGGTGTGACTCTGTGCGGAGTGGGTTTACTCCGTGCGAAGTGGGTTTACAACGGGAGGTGATGGTGTGTTTAATCCATGCGACGGGAGGAGTGGTGTGTTTAAACCGTGCGACGGGAGGAGTGTGTTTAATCCGTGCGACGGGAGGAGTGGCTGGTGGTGGGTTTAATCCGTGCGTAGTGGTGATGGTGTGGCTGGAGGTGGTGCGCAGGGAGGGGTGGCTGGAGGTGGTGCGTAGTGGTGATGGTGTGGCTGGAGGTGGTGCGCAGGGAGGGGTGGCTGGAGGTGGTGCGTAGTGGTGATGGTGTGGCTGGAGATGGAACGATCACATTATATATAGTTTAGTTTGATTGTTTGGATGATTTTGTGATTCATTTGACTTTTGTTAATAACATTTATCTTGTGTCAGCAACCTCTTTTCGTACGTTAATTAATGTTTTTATACTTATTATTACTCTTATGCAATCACATTATGAGTTCATTTATATTATCAAAATAGTCCAAATAGAATCAATCTTACCGGATGTTATAATTGATTAGATCCTCATTATTCTAATTCTAATAAATAACTATTCACACCATGATCAGAGGTGACGCTGATCACGCCATCACCACTCTATCCCTGCATTTGTCTTTTTACTTTTCATTTCCATAAAAAAAAAAACAACCTTCGAGACTAGTTGCAATCTTAGTAAGAGTGCCGTCACAACCATCACAAATCAAGCTAAACTCATTAATAATGGAAGAACTTAGAAAAAAAAATTTAAACTTAACTCTCATAAATTCCGATAAGCTCTGCGTTATATAATTTTATTTTCCTTATAACTAACGAGATTTTACAAACATTTCTGGAAAAAAATATTTATATAAATTTCTTTGCCTCGATATCGATCTCATGTTAAATCCGACATAAAAAATGAAATACTCGATTGTGTTTCATGAGACATAAAATATTGACCCATAAAACATCTCATTGATCTATATATGTGTTGTGTTGTGTACCCATCCACGTTGAACATGGGATGTTTCCCTTCTTCATTATAATATAATCATTAAGTAGCATACATGACCACATTTGTAATTATCGGGTACTTTTAATTTTTTTCACGGCTTATAAATCTATCCTAAATATATTCACGACGGGCAGATTCGAACTTATAATCTTAATCCATGAGCAACACCAAACCTATAATACTCTAGTTACTAAAACAGACGGTTCGATTTTAATAAATGAAAACTAATGTTATTAGTTCGATTTCGATTTTAATTAATTAAAACTAGTCTGTTAATACCGAAATGATCCACTATTAATAACAAGAATTTTACACGCATAATGTGACTTTGTGTAACATATCAATATATCATTCAAATGAGTTTCATTTTGTTATCTAATAAAGTTGTACATATAATAAATGTTTGTACCTCACTTTGTAAACGATTAAGTTAATGATTATGAGTTGCAGAGTTAAAAAATTGGTTACTATTCTATATTGTAATTAAATTTCATTTGCAACAGATCGGTACTTAATTTTTATGAAGTGTAATGTTTTGAAAGTTGATAGCTTCTATATATTTTAATACATGCATGAGATGTTGTATTAGTTAACTTAAAATTTATATTAAAAAATAATCTAAATGTATTATATAGTTGTAGATATACGTATTTTTTTAATTATTTTTATTAAATAATTAATAAAAAAAGAATTCTAAAAGCTTTTAATATGTGTTATAAGAAAACTTTATTTCCTTCTACTTTATCCTCGTATTTCATTATTATGTCCACTAACCGTGATATGTGTAATTCACTAATGTTCTTTATTAATCTTATTTCTTGATTTTAATACTTAGATTAATCTTAGTTATAACATATTAACATGCCATTTCATTCGATTTTGGCCATTTAATTTAAGTTATAATAGTGTTCAATGCCATGATCATATTCTACATATATACATATTTAAATACTTGATGCGTGAAAGTTTTCAAGTTTCACAGTGCGTGTCTATCATCAATATCCCAATTCTGAAATTTTTCATAGGTTGAAACAGTTTCATTTGTTGAAACTTGACTTAATTAACTATATTATCAATAGATGTAGTTACAACTGGTTTTTAATAAATAAGTAATGTAATTGCATTCTTATTAATATTAAAGCTTGTTTTTGTCGAGATATTTCAAATATATATATTAACATTTGCTATGGAAATGAAAAGTAACCCTGTCAATAATGTGTAGATGAGTTGGTAAGGCCTTGAGTACCGCCGACGGGTTGATGCTCAGGCTGAGAGCCAGCTCAACAGTTCCCAACCCAAACACCCCTACCTCCCTTCGGGTTCCAACCCAATCGAGTTCCTTCCACCGATCAATCCGATGCAGTTTTTTTTTTTAAATATTTTGTTTTGATTTGTTTTGTGAGTGTGTAAGGAGAGAGAAAATATTTTGGGTTGGTTTGGGTTGATAGTTGGTTGTTATTTGTATTTCCGGTTAAGTTTGGGTTGGAAAGAAAATCTGATGTGACTTTAGACTGGTTTGGATTGGGAACTGACCCTAGTCATGGCCTAAGGGTTTTGTACATTAGCCCATCCACGTGAGTTTCAATGATTCAATCTTCTTAGCTGCAGTTGTGTTGTTTTTTATTACTTCTTTTTTTACTTCATTTGATTTTTATATTATATTTTTAAAATATTAAATTTGATGTATCGACATTTCCACGATTGCTTTACATGTCCACTTCATATGTCATGTTTTAAAATACTCACTGCATTCGTGTTTTATAATTCATTAATATCTTTTAATTAATGTTTACTTTTTTGTATTAATAATCCGTTGTATCACACAAACATTTAATCCTTAGTTTTTGTTTCCTGATGCAACGCGTAAATCACTTTCTAACTCGTTCTAAAGTAAATTAAAGTTTAAAGATTTTAATCTATATCTATATATAAAAGGCATGCAAATTTTCCAAAAATAATCATAAATTGAGTATTAATTAACAAATCACAACCTCCAATTTTAAAATAATTCAATTTCAAAAACAATTTTAGAAATATTAATGTCCATCGATTTCAATTACAAATCAATTAGGAGGGGGTTATATGAAAATTGTGAGGGGTTTTATAAGAAAATGTGAGGGGACTTTATAAAAATTGTATATTAATGAAATGAATTATAGGCTGTTTATAAATCATGTATAGTAACTTTTGATATATTCTGTCTCGAGAAAAAAAATTATATATTTACGACCGTCTCATTTTTATCTACGTTTTGGTATAAATTTTATTGTAATATGATACTATTTTTAAAATTAGTATATTCAGAATTTTTTGTTATCCATTAATAGTAGTGGGTAGGTAATTTTTAATTTAGCTGAGTGAGTTTTTTTTCTTTTTTGATTATGGTGATAAGTTGAGTGGTCAACTTGAATATGTTATTCAAAGTGTTTAGTTATTGATTTTAAAACATTTTCAATCTTATTAGAAAGATGTATGAAACTTTTTATATAATAAGGTTTAAAATAAATTGTATTATTAAAAGATGATGTATTATAAATTTAAAAATATAAATTCAGAGATATAAAGATAGATGTTTTAACGGTCCTGAAACTATATTATTAGTGTACATAGTTAGCCAAAGGTAACATTAGAATAAAAGTGTTTATTTTTTATACACAAAAGATGAAATCATTCTTGATTTTTTTATATTTAACACGTGAGTCATTATTTTTTTTCTTTTACTTGCAAAGTATACGAAATTTCGGTTTTAGAAGTGGAAGTGAATGATGTTCATTTTACGTTACTTAGAAATCTAGACCAGTTTAAGGGTTTATGCAATGGAACAAGTCTACTAATTGTCGCCTTGGCGCACATGATATTGAGGTAAAAATCATTTCTTGAAAGAACATTGGTAAAATTACATATATTCCTTGAATGAAGATTATTCTATCAGATACAAAACTTCGGGTTAAGTTTCAAAGAAGACAATTTTCTCTGATGTTGTATTTTGATGTGACGATTAACAAAAGTCAATGACATGATCGTCTCATTTTTATCTACGTTTTGGTATAAATTTTATTGTAATATGACATTTTTTAAAAATTAGTATATTCTTAATTTTTTGTTATCCATTAATAGTAGTACTTCAACAAAAATTAGTTATTGTTTTTTGTTAAAATTCTGACATATGTAAATGTTTGGTGATATTTTATTATTTTTATCTGAAAATTTTAATATCTCAAAACATTTCTGAAACACTTTTACACTTATTTTACTATACCTTTTATAATTTCATACCATCAAATTTTATACTTTTTTTTAAACATCCCCGTGTTTTTACACGGGGTAATAAACTAGTTGATTCTATATAAATAAAACACATCATAATGTTTTCATTTAATAAAAGTAAAATAATAACACACTACAAATGGCAACCAATAACTGATAAAATCGTGATCATTAAAACCGAACCCTGTATTAACTGATGCTTATAGTTGAAGATTTGCTATAACCAATTAACTCTATTTATGATTCGGTTTTTCAAATCCAAAACAATTCATGTCCGCCCCTAAATTTGTTTTATGGGCGGACCCAAGATTTGAAATTGGTGGTGGTACGATTAGAAATAGGTGAAATGAGTGATAGCACTGGCGCGTAAAAATAGAAGTTTACATTATGAAATGGAAGCACCGTTTCGAGAAAATCGAAATCTAATGCAAAGTGTTATGATTTATCTTAAGCCTTGAGTCCGCCCTACTAATGCAAAGTGATGATTTATCTTATTTTCAGATTTTTATTCATAGAATGACTGAATCTAGAATATTGACGCAAATAGTGTCAAATTCCGGCTAATTTGCTAGCAAGATTAGTATATCAAAAGAAAAAAAAATATGGCATTTAATTAAAGATATAAACAATTTTTTTGACTGCTTGTTAGTAGTTAGTGGACACAGCCCTACAATGACATTGAATTAGACAGTATACAAGACTCACATCTCTTCGAATAAATAAAACCCCACTCTATAAAAGGATAAACCTCACTACCACATAAGGAAAAACCACATAAGACTTGAACTCAAAATATGATAACACATGACCATCACGTCAGAATCCCAACAGCGATATGATATAAATAAATATAACTCGAACCACACAACAATAGTCAAAATAAACGTTGACTTCGTGGATGGGGTATTCAACAAATCAAAATTAATAGTCTTGATACACTAACTCCGATATCCAAAACGTTTGTTTTGTCCCAGTCAAAATTTTTTTGCTAGATTTTAGATCTAATGAAATATTATATAGTTCTCGAAGGAGGGTGATGACCGAATAAAACCTCTTTTATCTTGTAAGTTGTAATCTTTATACTGTTAAACAATTAAAAAGTTAAATTATTTTTAATGATAGTATTCACTAGTTGAAAGTTTATTTATCTTATATAAAGAATTAATGAATTAGATGTATTATTATTTAGTGAGTAGGATGAGCAAATATAAAGAAAAAAAATTAATGAATTAGACTTACTATTAAGGGTGAAATATGGTTTAATCATCAAAGTTTCTCTTGCTTTTCGGTTTAACTATCAAAGTTTTTTTTAAACGATTTAACCATAAAGTTTTGTTTAATTATTGTTTAATCATCTAAGTTTTGTTTGGTTTGTGATTTTACCCATTTGATTACCTGTAACTTATTTAGTAGGTAAACCAATATTTTTCTTTAATATTTTTTTCTTTAATATTTTTTCTTGTTATATTATGTTCTTGAGATCTTTGTTCTTGAGCTGAATGTTGGGTGTGACTTGATTAGCGAAATGGTATTTGAAACTATAATTAATTGAAAACTCGACGTTACGTAAGTTGCGGGATTTAATTCACACATGCATGGGAATTAATTCATGGGTTTGGAAATTTAATTGCATGGTGAATTTGTTGCTTGCGTGGAAAGGTGGTTTGAAATTCAAGTTGGAATATTATCCATATGCATGAATTTGAAATATGGATAATGCATGAATTTCATGTGGGATAATGTTTAAACATGAGTTTATCTTGTGTTTGTTATTATCTTGTACGACCGAATAATAGAGTTTGATTTAGAATTGATTTCTAGTTTGTTGCCTATAAATACCAAGGCTAGAGGTTAAGTCATAGGGACATCGATATATCTCTGGAGTCATAATAAAGAAGTCTCTGTTCCTGCCCGTGGACGTAGGTCGTGTTTGGACCGAACCACGTTATATCTCGTGTTCGTTTATTTTCTGTTTTCCGCACTATTCTAATGCTGGTTTTAGGTGTCTCGATCCTAACAAGTGGTATCAGAGCCACGGTTCTGTTCACCGGGCTCGCGTATTTGTTGATTGTGAAGATGTCATCTTTGAAGTTTGATTTGGAGAAATTCAATTGCTCAAACGATTTCACGTTGTGGAAGGTAAAGATGAAGGCTCTTCTAGTTCAGCAGGGTTGCGCGGTGGCATTAGAAGGAGAAGATAAACTTCCGAAGGAGATGAAGGAGGATGTTAAGAGAGACGTTCTAGCAAAAGCATATTCGGCGATTTTGCTGTATTTGGCTGATGAGGTATTGAGGGAGGTGGTGGATGAAATAACGGCTGCAGGTTTGTGGGAGAAGCTGTATGAGAAGTATCAGAAAAGTACCCTCACGAATAGGCTTTATCAGAAGCAGATGTTGTATACCCTCCGGATGTCAGAAGGTACCCAGGTAAAAGATCATCTAGATAATTTTAACCGTATTACCCTTGATTTGAAGGTTGTGGGTATTAAAATTGATGATGAAGATCTTGCCCTGATTTTGATGTGTTCACTACCGCATTTGTATGAGAATTTTGTTGATACCATGATGTATGGTAGGTTAACAATTCCGTTGCTGAAGTAAATGATGCCTTGTTGTCGAAGGAACTCAAGCTTAAGGTTTCTTGTAATGAGGGGGAGTCCGGTTCAGGTTTATACATGGGTAGGGGAAGGACGCATGGTGGAATGGGCAGACTGGGGGAGTCGCGTTCGAAAACAAAATCCACGAGAAAGGTAATGTGTTATTACTATAAGGAGTTTGGTCACATCAGGAGAGACTGTCCTAAAAGGGGAGATGGTAATGTGGTTCAGGAATATGGCGACATAGGCGATGCTTTGACTGTATGCACGGATAGTCCTGCAGATACCTGGATATTTGATACGGGTGCATCTCATCACATGGCGTTCTCACGTGATCTGTTTACTTCCTTTAAGAAGTGGAACGGTAAGGTGAAGCTGGGGGACGATGGGATTCAAGAGTGTCAAAGGTAGTGGTATAGTGCAGATAAAGTTGCATTGGAGCGGTCAAGCAGTTTAATTGCTGGTATGTTCCGGATCTTCGAAAGAATCTGATTTCTCTTGGTACTTTGGCTAGGAATGGATATGTATATTCTGGTAAAGGGGGTGGACTGAAGGTTTCTCGGGATGCTCGAGTGATAATGCGGGGCAGACTGCGACGTGGTATTTACGTTCTGGAGGGTAGTTCTGCGAGTGGAACGGCGGCTGTACCGGCCTTGGAGAGGAAAATTAACCTGACGAAGTCGAGACGACACGGGTGGAGTGGTAAAGTCGCGCGACGCGGTGTCGGACTTCGTGGCTCGTACAAGGAGGTAGTCCCTTCGGGGAGGTTGGCAGATGAGAGACGGTTCTTTGGTGATGACGGTTGAGGACTCGGGTCATGGGAGATTGTCGGATCTCAGTTGACTGGTGAAGGGTACTCAAGTCAAGGGGGAGATTATTGGGTGTGACTTGATTAGCGGAATGATATTTGAAACTAGAATTAATTGGAAGCTCGACGTTACGTAAGTTGCGGGATTTAATTCACGCATGCATGGGAATTAATTCATGGGTTTGGAAATTAAATTGCATGGTGAATTTGTTGCTTGCGTGGAAAGGTGGTTTGAAATTCAAGTTGGAATATTATCCATATGCATGAATTTGAAATATGGATAATGCATGAATTTCACGTGGGATAATGTTTAAACATGAGTTTATCTTGTGTTTGTTATTATCTTGTACGGTCGAATAATAGAGTTTGATTTAGAATTGATTTCTAGTTTGTTGCCTATAAATACCAGGCTAAAGGTTAAGTTATAGGTACATCGATATATATCTGAAGTCATAATAAAGATGTCTCTGTTCCTGCCCGTGGACGTAGGTCGTGTTTGGACCGAACCACGTTATATCTCGTATTCGTTTATTTTCTGTTTTCCGCACTATTCTAACGCTGGTTTTAGGTGTCTCGATCCTAACACTGAATCCTCCCGCTTATATGCATTCTTAAGATTATGATCATCTGAAATGTAGATGAACACATTATAAACATCTGAATTAAAATTGGTACATCTGGAATGATCTTGAGCAGTAAAGATTAAATACACACACAGATGTATGGCTAATCTTGACCAGAAACAGAAAAAAGAAAACCTAAATCGCAAAAACAGGAAGATGATGAGGTGATTCAGCTAAAACAGGAAAAAAAAACCCTAAATTACAAAAAGCCCTGTTGAATAATCAAACCCACATAACTTTATATCTAAGAAGGGAAGGGGATGTAATGGGGGCGTGAGTCAAATAGATCTAGAAATCATAACTCTGGAACAGAATCGTTTAAGCAAGAAATCAAAGACCGGCGGTGGCCGTGACCGGAGAAGGAGAGAGCGGCCAGGGTAGAGAGATAGTGAAAGGGACCTGCGATAGCGGTAGCTTCTGGTGGCAGCAGTGGTTCGCTTTCGATGGCGGCGGGCGACATTCACGGGGTTCACTACCTTTGATTATGGTGGGGGCAGTGACCGGCGGTGGCCGTGACTGGCGGTGGCGGCAGATACTTCACCTGAAACCACTGCCGTAAACGTGGGGTTTCACCATCCTTCATTTGTTTCACCGTCGTCGGTCTTCATTTGCCCGTCCTCGGTCTTCATTTGCTTCACCTCATCACTGCCATAAACGTGGGGCTTCACCATCAGAGAGAGAAAACAGAAGAAAGAGGGATGAAGAGATGGGTGAAAGTGAAGGGGGATGTTTGGGAGGGTTAACTAGAGTAAAGATAGACGTGTTTGGTTAATTTAACCTGTAATAATAGAAAGGGGGTGTTTGGTTACATTTAACCTGTAATAGTAGGTGTGGATGGTTTAAGTAACAGGTAAACTAAACTTTATGGTTAAATTATTTAAAAAAAAACTTTAATAGTTAAACCGAAAAATACATGAAACTTTGATGATTAAACCATATTTCACATACTATTAACTAGTGAGTAGGGTGATAAAATATGAGGATTCAGTGAAAGGAATTAAAAAATTTCTTATTCAAAAGTGATTAAATTTTCTAATATAAATAAAAGATTAACATTCATTAATTTAATAGTACCTAACCATTCATTTAGTTAAAATTAAATCCTAAACATTCATTATGATCAAAATTGAAACTCAATTTTGACTTTAGTTAATCAAACTTAGTACTTAATTTCGAATTTAAATTAATAAGAGTTATTCAATTTAATTTTAATATAAGATATTAAATTTAAAATATAAAACTCTATTACTTTTAATTTCAAATGATTATACGTAGTATTAGAATCCTTTCTCCTTTTGATTGCATACCAATTTTAATAAATCTACTTTTATAGAATAAAATAAATATTGCTCAATCTTAAATATTTATTTAATTAAAATTGAAATTCTAATTTTGACTTTTATCAAAAATATTAGAGAAAATTCATATGCTTTCTTTTAAAATATTTAACCAAATTACTAATTTTATTATTTTAGAATTTTTTATAATTGATCATTTTTAATTCTCTTTATAATCATTTGAAATTCTTTTTAATTACAAGAAATACAATCATGTAGCTTCTTATCATCATATGATCACTCTTCTGTTATTACGTTTGCTCTCAACTTGACGTCTCCACATCCACCGTTGATATGGGAGTTGTCGTCATATGTATTCAATTTTTTAAAATTATCAACCCGTTCGTGTTTTATAATTATTAGTTATTAGTATTTATCATGTTTGTAAACCAATCCGTGTATCACCCTAACATATAATCTAGTATGTATAAGATAAAACTAATACAATATTTAACTATTAATTGATAATCTAATATAAACTATATGTTAAGAATGTATAAGTTATAGAATATTAGTGCCCGTCTGTAGCTCTATGTCCACTTCTATCAATATAAGGATAATAAATTTTTTAAACGTTCAAAATTTAATTTGGATGCCCTTGAGTCACACCATAGATCTGCTTAAAAGGTGTTAAAGATGAATCAAAGAATTAAAGCTAGTGAAGTTCTTTAAAAAAAGAGAATTAAGACCTTATTTTCTCTACAAGAAGTGGCATTTAGAGAGAACGGAGTGGGTTGGGTGGGGCTTTGGTTCCGTGGTAACCGATTAAGCCACACCACTGCACGCATCGTCATGGCAGTGGGCATTGCGTCGGGGGTGGAGGAAAATATGTAGGTGTCCAGGCTAAACTCGTTCTCCAACAATAATGGAAAAGGAACAAGCAACAAGGTCGATTGTATTGTTCATGACCACATTCTCATATCTAAAAAAATGCTCTATTTCATTGTATTGTTCAACAACGGTTCGAGCCTCTGTCTTATATTCTAGGGTTGTCGAAGAGGAAGCAACAAGTCTCTGCCCTTTAGAGAAAGGTCAAACATGCAAAACTGCAGCCTCTTATTGAAATGTCGAACAAGCTTATGCTAGATTTCGATTTTAGGGTTGATTGATTAAAATTGAACAGGCAACAAGGTTTTGGATCAAAGTCTTAGGGTTGTCGAGTGATGACTGATGAAGACAACCCAAGCTTGGAGTGATGATTGATGAAGATTGAACAAGTGATCTCAAACTTTTTTCTATGTGAGAAAGGCGGGAGAAAGAGATGGAGAGAGAGATGACTTTTGAGGGTTTCACTTGCTAAAGTGATAATGTGATATTTGTGGTAAATCTAAACTAAATTATGGATGTCTTTGTTATCGGCTATCAGTTTACAACTACAGCTATTAATTAATTCCGTCAAACACACTCTCTATGTTAAATTTGGCGTTATTTTGTAGATTTTTTTTTAAAAAAGTTATATCTTTTTTATATCATCTTATCTGCTAAATTATAACATGTGTAGTCAACTGTTCCTCTTTTATAATCTTATTTACTTTATTTTGCAATTTGTTTTAATATAGTGACTCAGAGAATTAGTAAGAGAATTATCACATAGATAACCTACTAGTTAGTACTCTTATTTTACATAAAAGAGATCAATAGTTCAAATTTTAAGGGTTTCAATTCATAGATGACACAAGATTATTTCAAAAACGATTACAAGTAAATTGTGTATATTAAATTTTTTTTCCTCATAAATAAAAGTAGGAGGTGTTGAAAATTTTTTTTCCTCATAAATAAAAGGTTGTAAAGGGACGAATTATTAGGTGAACAAAAAAGAGAATAATGAGTGTGAATTTTAAAACGATCTTTAACGTGCCGTAAAAAGCACGGGAGCTGTACCTAGGTACAAGTGTACAACAACTATGTTCTTTTAGATACCTGCGAAAACGACTCCTACTTTCTAAATTTGGTATCACTTTTCCAAAAACAAACTTATTAACTTTATTTTTATTTTTATAATCTATATATCTATATATAAAAGACATGTAAATTTTTTAAAGATAATCATAAATTGAGTTTTAATTAACCAATCACAACATTCAATTTTAAAATCATTCAATTCTTAAAAACAATTTTGGAAGGATTATACACGGTAATTTGAATTCGATTTTGGATTTGGGAGGGGGCTAGATGAAAATTACGAGAGAGTCTTATAAAACATGTGAGGGGCTTTTAAAAAAATACGAGGTGGTTTTATAAAAATTGTATATTAATGTAATTAATTATAAGGTGTTTATAAATTATGTTTAGTAATTTATGATATATTTTGTTTAGAGAAAAAATAAATATATATTTACGGCCGTCTAATTTTTATCTACGTTTTGATATAAATTTAATTGTAATATGACACTTTTTTGGAATTAGTATATTCTTTTTGTTATCCACTAATAGTAGTAGATAAGTAATTTTTTGTTTAGCTGAGTGGTTTTTTTGGGATTATGGTGATGAGTTGAGTGGTCAACTTGAATATGATATTTAAAATGTTTAGTTATTGATTTTAAAACATTTTCAATCTTATTAGAAAGATATATGAAACATTTCATAAAATATGGTTTAAAATAAGATGTATCATTACAAGATGATATATTATATATTTAGAAATCTAAATTCAGAAATGTAAAGATAGTTGTTCTTGATGGTCCTGAAACTATATAATTAGTGTAGATAGTTAGCCAAAGAAGACAATTTCCTCTGATGATGTGTTTTGCTATGACGATTAACAAAAGTCAAGGATAGTCACTTTCGGAAGTTGGTTAATTCTTCAGGAAACATGTGTTTATACATGGTCAATTGTATGTTGCTGTTTCACATGTTAACAATAAAAAAAAAGATTAAAAGTTTTGATTTGTGACGACAGTGGTAATGTTACAAACAAAACAACAAATATAGTCTACAAAGAAGTGTTTCAAATTTTTTTTTAAGAATTCTAACATATGTAAGTTTTCGGTGATATTTCATTTATTACAATATTTTTATTTGAAAATTTTAATATCTCAAATACGTTTCCGAAATACCCGTGCGTACACGGGACAATAAACTAGTTTATATAAAAAGAAGAAAAAGAAAAGTATAAGACTTTTCACCGATTTACTAGTCTTGTTAATACTTTGTCAATATGTTAGGTTGTTGACTTGTTTAAGTAAAGTTTGTAGCTTTATACGATAAACATAATTGTCTCTTCTTCATCTAACTTAATAACATATAGAGTTTCCGAAAGACAAGATTTTAATCATCCTTAAAAAATATTAGATTTAGTTGTTATTAATTGTCGTAAGAGTATTTTATATATTGAAAATGCAATTTTTATAACATTAAGGTGTAATATAATTATATATACTTATGTAGTATAAAAAAATAAAAAAAATAAAAATAATGTGAGAACAAGTAGGTTTCTAAAACCTTGATTTAATGGTTACAAAAATATGATACATAGCATCTACAAATAATTAGATTTATATACTAGATTTATCATTTATCACATTTTGCATCCGCTTTCTAAAATAATCTAAAAGTTTATTGATTTTATTTATTATAAATAAAAAATAAAAGTAACTTTACACATTAAATATTGCTTAAATTTGTTTAAAAAAAAACAAAGCATACATGTGCAATCACGTAATTATAGTAGATGTTTCAGTCTTAGTCTTTGAGACTTTGTTTAATGAAATAATTCTTTCTTACTTTTTAAAAAAAGTAGTTGTATCTCACAAATATGGAACATCACATTATTAAATAATAATTAACATACTTAACAAGAGTTATGTTCAATAAAGTCTATATAAAAAATATAGTCCTGAAATTTTAATATTCAATCACATGTGATTCAATATACAAGCACATGTGATTGTAAAATCATCACATGTTAATTATGAAAATTTCGCTCCGACCAAAATTTAAAATTTCAATCGAGATTATTGATGGGGCTGATCCAAAAGCTAAGATTAATCCCTCAAGACTATAAATTAAGTATGAACTATATTAAACATTTCTCTACTTAGCAAATATGAAACATTACATAAATACTATCAAACCATATATGAGGATAAACATGCAATCGAAACTAATTCATATATATATATATATATATATATATATATATATATATATATATATATATATATATATATATATATATAGGGGAGGGTTCCATTGAGAACCGATTTTAGTGCGAGAACCGCGAGAACCAATCATTACATAAATACTATCAAACCATATATGAGGATAAACATGCAATCGAAACTAATTCATATATATATATATATATATATATATATATATAGGGGAGGGTTCCATTGAGAACCGATTTTAGTGCGAGAACCGCGAGAACCAATCTTAGCCGTTGATTTGATAAGTGAAATTCATGGATGGAGAGCGTGGGGGGATCAAGTGTGGCAGGGTGTATGTGAGGAATTCATAGGTGGGCAATGACATTGAAAGAGGGGGAATTGGACGGCTCAGATTGGTTCTCGCAATAAAAATGGTTCTCAATGGAACTTCTTCCTATATATATATATATATATATATATAGAGAGAGAGAGAGAGAGGGTGCGGTTCAAACGAAAACTGCGATAACAATTTCTGGCAAATCATTTAATTTCCGGTCTTTTATATTTAATTTAAATAGGAAATGTTAGTATAGACATTTTGACATTACCTCCATTTTTTTAAAACTAATATATCTATCAAACAAGAAGGTGTTAAATTATGAAAAATATACCAAATTAACGAGAAAATTATGTTCTTTAATTTAAGACTGATCTTGATATATTTTTTTGGATGAAAAAAAAATCATGTTTTGCTGGGTTTTTTTTTTCAGTACAGCGACACGTGCACTAGTGCAAATTTGCACAAGTGCATATTTACATCTGTTCTGAAAAAACTAGGGGAATCTGTGCATATGCACATGTGCAAAAATTTGCACTAGTGCACATGTTACTGTACTGGAAAAAAACTGGGGAAACACACACAATTTTTTTTTTGAAAACATATATTAAGACCGGTCTCAAATTAAAGAGCATTTTTTTCTCGTTAATTTGGTATAATTTTCGTAATTTAACACTTTTCCGTTTGATGTATATATTAGTTTAAAAAATACGGAGGTAATGTAATAATGTCCAAACTACCCTTAATTAATTAAGGATAAGTTTGATTAGTTTAAGGTTATCTATTAATAACTCTTTAATCTCAACTCTCTATCACTTTGATCAATGGTTGTAATTGGTTCTCGCAGTTCTCGTACGAAAAACGGTTCTCGTTTGAATCGTCCCCTAACCCTAAACCCTAAACCCCTATAGGGGACGGTTCGATCGAGAACAAAAAAAAATGCGAGAACTGCGAGAACCGATCCCTATTTTTTTAAAATTAAAATATCTACCAAACGCCAAAATATTAAATTATGAAAATTATACCAAATTAACGACAAAAGTATGCTCTTTAATATGACATCCATATTGCTATATTTTTTCAACAAAAAAAAATGCGTTGCATATATGTAACATACCTTATAGTACTTATTACATATATGTTAGTACTGATTACATATATGGAACATACCTTATAGTGCTAGAAAAAATAAACCCGGCAAAATCGAATTTTTTTTGTTGAAAAAATATAGCAATATGGATGTCATATTAAAGAGCATATTTGGTATAATTTTCATAATGTAATATCTTGGAGTTTAGTAGATATTTTACGATTTAGATCGGTTCTCGCAGTTCTCGCATTTTTTTTGTTCTCGATGGAACTTCTCTCTCTCTCTCTCTCTCTATATATATATATATATATATATATATATATATATATATATATATATATATATATATATATATATATATATATATATATATATATATATATATATATATATATATGGAAAATTAGTTAGGAAAGCATTTGTAACATTTTATATATATAATAAGCTCATGATAACCTCGAACCTTATTATGTATTACTAGAATGATAACAATCTTAAATAGACACCTTATATTAAAATAAAGTATAACAATATACGGCATTTAGAAGTTGAAAGTTGTAGTTAACATACAATATATATAGCCTAAAAGTGATCAATAAATCATGTCATTCCACATGAAATGGTTAGGAATGGGCGGAGTGGGAACCATAGACAGGTGTGATCTCCCTTATCTTAGCGAAATTAGACGCCACTCCTAGTGTGATCACGCCACAATGAGTAGTCTAATGTTGGAAACGAGCTGCTCTGTGTGAAACTTTTTTGTTTTTTGGCTTTTGATTGTGTTAGAGGGTGTTACTATATTTGATTGATCATATGTATAAGAACAATTCTAATTCCTTCTATTTTATCATTTTACCTACTCAATGATTGATTTTTATAATGCACTATTTTTCTTTCATCGCCCCATCTATTAATTTTGACGTTTGTCTTAATCAAGTAAGTAGGAAGATAAGTAAAACAATTCAATGAGATATAAATCCTATGTGTAATCATTGTGTGATGAAGGAAAATTTAGAAGTGACACAATGTGAAGGTGCTATTCAATACCACCCTCTTAACGATTGATGAGCAAATAAAATAAGGTTAAAGGCTATTAAATAACTACTTAAGTTTTTCAAAGATCCGTTATATTTATGTTTCTTTTTTTATTACCAATATAAATAAATAACAAAGTTTTAGAAGTTGTTTCAACATGGGCAAGTCGTAACATGCAACCTATTAAACCAACTAAAACCACCTATTACACTTAGTCACTTACCAAGGAACTACTTTCCTAGTGCTTCAAGTAACCTCTCAAAATCACCACTTGTTCTTTCATTTGTGTTCACTACCTCACAAGCACAACCTTACGAGCACCACCATTACACCTACGTCTAATAAATTCCTTCTCCACCTGATTTCCCAAATTCGTTCTCCATCTGATTGCCAGATTCGTTGTCCATTTGATACATCACACACCCCTAGTTCAACAAAGGAGTTGTTAGAGAAATGTGTTGCAACGTTTCTCTCTATATATCTCTTACCTAGAATCTCTTTAAACTACTATTACGACATCTCTCTATCCTCTATCTCTCTAAGGTTATTACGTAGCTAGACCGCCATACCATTGGGATTGCTACACCTCTATACCCATCTTATCACATCTTTCTTCTATCCCCTCCATTTTTTTAGATCCAGATCTATACTGGCTGTGTTTTTAAAGATTTTATATTTTACTGAGTTGTATGTGTGACCAAATCTAAAATCAATGTTGTGTATAACAACAGTACCCAATCCCGCAGTAGCAGGGTATGGGGAGGTAGATTGTAGACAATCATACCTCTACCCTTAGGTAAAGAGACTGCTTTCAGGAATTGACCACCGGCAACATAGATAAAATAAAAAAATAAAAAAAGGGAAAAAGAGCGACTAAATAAAGAAGAAGTGAAAGCCAAATATAAAAATAAATAAAATACACAAGAAAATATGAAAATAAAATAAAATAGGGTTATAATATAAATAGAATTATGTAAACATATATATATATATATATATATATATATATATATATATATATATATATATATATATATATATATATATATATATATATATATATATATATATATATATATATATAAGGAGGAAGCAAATAAGCAAGAGAAATCTGCTTTGACCTAATCTCAAACCTACGCAAAAAACTACTCTACTTCCTAACCCTGACTCGTAATCCTCCTTCTCCATGCAAGCCTATCTGGGATCATGTCCTTCGTGAGAGAGAGCTCCTGCAAATCTACTTTGACTTTATCTACCCATCTCAGATACGGGCGACCACGTCTCTTAGTACCCTCAACTAAAATCGATTCTGCTCTTCTAACTAGCGCTGTTTGTGGCCTCCTTTTAATGTGGCCAAACCACCTTAGTCTCCATTCTCTTAACTTGTTGACTATAGACGTTACTCCTAGTTCGTTTCTAAAAACCCCTACCGGGATTTTATCCAACAAGGTCTTTCCACAAGTCCATCTAAGCATCCTCATCTCTGCAACTTCCATCTTCTCTGTCTGCGGTTTTTTCAGGGGCCAACACTCAGCTCCGTAAAGCATTGCCGGCCTAACCGCTAGTCTGTAGAATTTACCTTTAAACCTCAACGGTATTTTCTTGTCGCATAAAACTCCTGTTGCCGCTCTCCACCTCCGCCACCCTGCTTGAATACGGTTTGTAACATCCTCATCTATCCTTCCTGATTTGTGTAATCTGGAGCCTAAGTACCTAAAGGACTCTTGGGGGCTCAAGACGTGATCACCTAAGTGGATAACTTGGTTTTCAACGTTTTCAATCTTGCTGAAGTTGCAAAAAAGATACTCGGTCTTACCTCTGCTAATCTTGAGTCCTACCTCCTCTAACGCTGAACTTGCATGTTTTGATGAAAGGTTTAATTTCATTTAAACATATTTTATGGTTTAAATATGTTTCTCGGATTCCAACAAGGATTTGAACATGTTTGAAGATCTGATCTCTTCATTTAAATAAGGATTCAAAAAATTTAGTCATTCTCATTTACATTTGGTTTCTTGATTCAAATAAGTTTTTAACCATGTTTTCCATATTAGAAAATTAGTGAGATAAATTGTTGTGATTTAATTACTATTTTCATTTTTAGAAATTAGGTAGTATCTTTATGATTAAGCTACCAAAGTGAGCAGTAGTAACTATATTTGAAAACAATGTTATCTAGTTTGGTAAGAAAAAAATATATTACATGTATTTCATGGTATATTTTAAAGATATGTTACCTAGTTGACAATAAAAAATAAATTACATGCATGTAATGGTTTTTAAAAAGTAATTGCTCTTTAGTACCCTACCTTAAAATAAATCTCTAGTAAAATGCAACAATAAGCCAAAAATTGAAGTCACGATCAAATCTCTAGTCAAATGCTATAATAAGTCAAAAATTAAAGTCATTAAAACTTAAACTTAATTTAGAGTAGTTACTCAATATAGTTTATACTTGGTAATGACAAAATGTAACTTTTTGAAACATAACACATTATGAAGAAAAAACATTTCACACTATATACACCTACGTTTCAATAATGTTTTTACTTTAAAAGATTGTATTAAACAGGGTTTAGCATATCAAAATATATCTAATTTGTCATGTTTTGTTTTGTGTGTATTGGGGGATATTTAAAAGTTCTATTGTGTATCGACCATCTGATTTGTCGTAATTTTGTGTATTAAACTTTTTATTGTATGTACTAAACAAAATTTTGGAATTTTTTATATAAACAAAATACACACAATAATAACAATAAATTGAAAGTTTAGTACACATAATAGAACATTTTAAACTTTGTGCATTCAATAGCAAAACATGTCAAGTTTGATACATTTTGATAAACTAAACCCTATTCCATATCCACTTCGCAAACTTTTCACATTTTCAACCGTTATTTAATTAAATCTCATGTTCACTCGCGGTGACATTCTCCTAGTTTCAATCAAGGTGGTATCTTT
Organism: Pulicaria dysenterica; assembly: GCA_947179395.2. Classification (NCBI taxonomy): domain Eukaryota; kingdom Viridiplantae; phylum Streptophyta; class Magnoliopsida; order Asterales; family Asteraceae; genus Pulicaria; species Pulicaria dysenterica. The sequence goes on from OX359292.1 coordinate 82,075,943, forward strand.
CTTTGGAATAAAGTATAGGAAGAGTGTGTTTGACAGAAGTAGCTCTAGCTGGAAACTGGTAGTTGGTAGCTGAAGATTGAAGTTGAAAGTTGTATCTTTTATTTGTATATATGTTTGACAAATAGCTGGTAGCTAGAACTAATTATTGTAAAATGACAAATAATAAATATAGAAGAAATTGTAAAACAACTAAAGAAGGTAATTAGGTAATTATGTATACAAACACTTTTAGCTAGTTTTAAAAGTTACTTCAAAAACTTTTATATTAGATTCTTTATTTTGAAAGATTTTCAATTTTTTTTATTCGAACAAAACTTATAGCTTTTTATTTTTAAATAAAAAAACTAGTCAATTCAAAAAGCAACATACCAAACACAATCGAGAATAATTTTTTTTTAATTAAATTACTTAGTATTATAATTCCTAAAATTTTTAATTTACTTACATATTTTTTCCTAACATCAACTAGCTTTTTAATATATCTTTGCCATTAAAAAATTGCCCTTGATTTGTTAGCGAGAAAACGTAACATGGTATCAACCAATTCAATAGAACATGAAATTTGTTGGAATATTTTGTACGTACCTAATATCATCTTTTATAAAATAAAAGAACTGTTTTATAGTAGTGATCATGCAATAACACGAATGATGTTTAATTCTTGCAAATCTATCGTCACTTTATCCTCCCACTTTTGAGATGGATGTTCTCGTCTTCTCGTGTCATTAACTAAAATAGACCCTCCCCTCCTAACTGGTGTCGTCAGTTACCTTTTTTTGATGTGTCTAAACTAGCGTAGTCTTTCATCTCTTAGCTTGGGAATAATAGACGTCACTCCTAATTCAGATCTGAAAACTCTAACCAAAATTCTTTCTAACAAAGTATTCCCACAAGTCCACCTCAATACTCTCATCTCAGCGACTTTCATCTGATCTAATTGCGAATTTTTTAGCGGCCAAAACTCAGATTCATATAACATTGTTGGTTTAACAACTACTTTGTGAAATTTTCCTTTTTAGCTTCAATGGAACCTTCTTGTCGTAAAGAACTCATGTACGTAGCCTCCTTCTACTTATGTCAACCCGTCTAAAAACGACTAGTAACATCCTCATCAATCCTTCCTGTTCTATGTATCACAAAGCCCACGTACCAAAAACACTCTGTTGGTCTTAAAAAACTTGTCCCCAATATGTAGTCATGCAGATTTCTTCACTATCGTTGGTTACGGGCTTGCTAAAGTCGCAACAGAGATAATTAGTCTTAATTTTACTAATTCATAGCCGATGTTTCTCTAATGATGCCATTCATTGCTTGAGCATTCTATCCAACTCTCCTTTAATGTCGTCGGTGTAACATCCTCCTACCGGGCCTAGTAGTTTACGGTAATGGTAAACTATTTGTTTATTATTTATATTTATTTATATTTAATTGTTTGTGTGATTGATTATTTGTTTGTCATTTAATTGATTATTGTTTGATGATTTAATTGGACCGCGAGGTATGAGGTGAAAATATTAGTTTTAATATTTTTATATGTTAATGGACCATATGATTCGTTTTTACACGAGGGTCCCGTATAATACCTCGTTGCTTGTTTATGAATTGAGTAGGACAACTTTATTTAGGCTTTCGTATGTCAGATAGCAGTATTTGCACTGTGTGTTTATTTATTAAACCCCAGGAACCGACTTTGGCCATAAAGCTTCTTGTTGAAGCTTGTATTTTCCATGTACTGTGTTTTTTTCATTTCTTCTTCAAGAACAACAACAGGCCAACATTGATTCTTTGTTTCAAGTAGTGATTTACTGAATTTGAAGGTATGCCATGATTCTTGCCAAGCTCTTTATGTGTTTTAGTTACTAAACTCATTCTTGAATTCTAGGGTTTGTGTGATTAATTGGGTGTTGGCTAAAATGATGTGGGTTTGATGTTTTGGTATGTTTTATGATACTTATATACTGATTTGTTATGACTTTGATGTATGATTCGTGATTTGCTGGAGGTGAGCTCCAAACTCCATTAATGGAGATGAAGAGGATGAAACTTGAAATTAATAATTCTTGTTTGAATGATTTTTAATGTGTTTTATTGTTAGTATAGGTGTTATTGGTAGTTTATAACATGTTTAGAATGCATAAAAGTCGGATTCCAGGATTTATATGGCTATTTTGTGAGTTGTGAACATGCTGGAAACGAACAAGAACAGAAACACCCTGGTCTGCTGTCCAGACAGCTCCGCGGCGCGAAGCAGGGGGTAGCTCGCGGCGCGAGCCCCCTGCACCAGCTTTGCAACTTTCCTTTTTTGATCCGTTTTGCTTCGTGTTTTATAGTGTGTTGTTATATGCTGCTAATACATGTTATGTACATGATTGTAGGATAGATTTGAATGATTTTGATGATGAATCCTGTTTAGAAAGGTCTTGAACTAATTATGCTAATTAGATAATAAACGACTACTTTAATTTCAAGAAATGAACTCGGATGCCATGTTTACGTGTTTCATTAATTGCCTCGTGTTATATATGATTTTGTGATATATTTAGGGGGTTTTGATGATGGATCCTATTTATGAAGAGTTGATTTGAGCATGGAATTATTATCGTTAAATGCTTACTTTAATTGCTAGAAATGGGCGTAGATGACTCGTGTGCGTGTTCTGTTGTTTCGTACATGATTTCTATATTATGTATAATGATATTAAAGAGTTGAACATGTGTGTCAAGTTGGTTTGATGTATTAAAACTTAATGGGTTGGTTTTGACCCGTTTATGACATAAATTCATGATTATATGTCGTGAACATGTTTTGTTGAGTATTATATGTTGCTTATGACCTGTATGAGTATCTTAAATGGTTTTACGCGTTTTCCATGTTGATTGTATGCATTTTTCGTAATGATTGAATAATGAACCGTTTATCTAAGTTACTTGAAATATGAGTAAATTGGCAATAATTGCGTACTTTAATTTGAGAATTGGAATTAAATGGCTTGTGTTTATGTTTCTTTGATGGATGCATGTTTCATATGATATATGAGGAGTTCCTAATTGATTTTTGATATGTTTCAAGTTGATTTGGTATTATAAGGCTAACGGGTTGGGTTTTGACCCATTTGCGGATTTATTTGGAAATAGATGATGCTTATGAATGCTTCGTTGATTGCTACATGTTTAATATCTTATATAAAGATATTCTAAATGATTTTGAGTGTATTTCTTGTTGGTTGTACATGATTAAGTATAATGGTTAAGCTTTGACCTGTTAGTGAATTGGTTTGACTTTTGGAGTTAATTATGATTTGAGTTATTGACTTGTTTATATTGTATTCTCAGAGGACTCAAAGACTCAGTGATATAAGACAACTGAGTGTGGATTTTGGATTGGTCGAGGACGCAGGTGAGTGGACTTTTAACTCACGAGTTGTACTGGTTGTAACGGTTACGGTTGAAATTGTTTATATGCTTGATTTTATAAGCAGAATGTTCAGTATGATAATTTGATTATCTTTGCTTATGATAGTTAATCGTTGAATTGTGTTATGAGAACATGATTTGATCTGTATACGTGCTTTGTAATCGGGGACAACTGTGATGTCTGGACTTTTGGTTGTTTTGAAGGAGGTCAGCCGTGACAGTTTTGTAGGCTGGGCGCTGTTTGCTTTGGTTTTCAGTTAAGGGTTTCTGATGTGTTTTGATACAACAGAAATGGTTAACTGAAGCGAATTGCAATATGCTATCGGTAAACCTATGCTAGGCCGGCATTTGGTTGCAGGTTCTGCAGAACCGCCGGTCCTCTGGATATCCCTGATTGCATGACGTGGGTGATAATTGTTTGATGACAATTATGTGATCTGATTGTATATCGTTACTTGTTTTAACTGATGCTGTTCATTAGTTAATCTCCATCACTTAGCTTTGTGCTAATCCCCCACATAAACCCCCCTTTTTGCAGGTTGCGGTAAGTTTGGTTGTTGGCCGGATGTTGCGTTTGCTTTTTGGGAATGTTTGAACTGCACTCTGATATTTTGTGTCGGTCGAGCCTGTTGTACACTATGTAACGCCGGTTTTGGGTTGTTTGTCTTTTGTGTCCGTTTAATTATTTTATAATACCTATGTGAATAGGTTTGTATTTGTCTGTATTCGCTTCCGCAGGGATATTTAAAAAAAAAAATTAGCGGTGTTACAGTCGGCAAGCATGCACCATGGGGCACACCTGGAAGTCCCTTTGATAACTATTCTAGGATGACAACAAAGAGAAACGGACTAAGGGAAGAACCTTGGTGTACACCCCTTAGCACTGGAAAGTACTCGCTATCGCAACTGGGGTTGGGACGTCTGACGAAGCGCAGTCATACATATCTTTTAAGAGCCTTATGTACCTACGTGAATCAACCTATCATGCCAGGTCCTCCAAATTAACTCTCTAGGTACACTACCCTATGCCTTCTTCAGGTCTAACAACGTAACATGTAGATCCCATTATCTTTCCCTGTATTTCTCCATGAGTATTCTAATTAGGTGGATTGCCTTTATCGAAGATCGCCATGGCATAAACCCGAATTGGTTTTCCGTCACGATGTCACCCTCTTTTTCCTACGTGGTTTGCTTTCAATCACTCTCCTCCCACAACTTCATAGTATGACTAAGCAGTTTAATACCACGATAGCTTCCACAATTTTGGGCATTGCCTTGTTCTTCTAGATCGGGATTACCATGCATGCGAAGTCTTCATTCGCCTGACATCTTAGTTGACCGGAGAATCAAGTTGAATAGGTTCGTCACCCAACTAATACCCAACTCTCCAAGGCATCTACATACTTCAATAGGGATTTGATTGGGTCTTGCTGCTTTACCTCCCTCTATCTTACAAGAGTGCTTAACTTCCACTTTGTAGAAACACCTACAAAAACAGTCGTTCCGGAAACATGGACCGTCTTTTAGGCTCTCGTTGCTACCTGACATCTCTGTCTTCATTGTCTGGTCAAATTATAGGAGAATTAGGGGTGAGCATGGTATCGGACCGGTACTGGTACCGGTTTTACCGAATACCTAATTTGATTTAAAGATGTAGGTCCAAGTGTATCTCGTATCATCAATCAATTGAAGCAATCACACAATGTATATGAACTCTTTAATGGAAGAATACGTACGTAAGGAGACGAGAGAGTTCTCTGATTAAACGTATTATGAAAGCTTAAATGAATTAGGGCTGATTACAAACTATTTATACCTCAAGGGTATTTACAGAATGTATCCTAAACTATCACTAACATCAAATGTAGAATTAAACTTCACTAGATTAAATTGAACACAATTTAGGACCTAACATTCTCCCCCTTTGTGTTCAATTTACAATTAAGCATAATAAAAAAATTTATCTATTTAAGTACCAAAACAATCTCTTGTCTAGAATATGCAGATATTCTTTTTCTTTCTGCAATAGACATTAGAAGATAGTCCTTGAAGTTTTGAGTCTTCATGAGATATTCAAAGACTCGTCAGCAGTGATCAGGTTGTATAGGTTGTTTATCAGAGATTGTAATAAAAGCCTCGGGCCTATCAGAATTTACAACCATGATCATCTCTTTTGTCTTCACGAGAACAATCTTGAGCATTACACGAAAATAATCTTTCTTGATTACGCACAAATGTTACTCGAGGGTTGGATTGACTGTTTCAGCACCTTTGAAATTTTCTTTAAACAAAACTTGCTCCCCTTCGAAAGTAGCTCAAGATCTTTAAAATCTGAAATTTTTCCAGAACCTAGCTCTCTTTCAAATTTGTGAACAGTTGTCTTCTTCTCTCTGAAACTTTGCCATCTTCTCTTTGTCTTCTTCTCTCTGAAACTTTCCCTCTTAACGTTTGAATTATCTCATCTTCTTTTCATCCTTAACTCAGTAAGATGATTCTCCCCCTCATGATGTTCAGGATTCATCATGATCATCATGCACATGTAAACTGCAATCACTTGATATTGGCATGATTCTATTAGAATGATATGAAAATTAATGTATCCTTGTAACACCGGGATCACTTAGATTACCCGTTAACACTTCAATTTAAATAAACTGAGTGACCTGCAGGGAACACTCTTATTTCTCGAAGCCATGAGATTTGAACTTCTTAGCATATTGAACACATAGTTGTTTTGACATCACGATATTCTTCAAAGTGTAACTGTAGTGTTCCGGAATGTCTCTTGGCTTATCTGCAAAACAGATTATGTAGATTTTGGTACCCATTTGAGTTTGGGTCCAGGTGGATTAGGAGAATTAACTACAGATTCTTTTTTAGGCATCCACTTGTAGTTAGAATTCAACTTCTCCTTTTGAATTTTCCGATTTACCAAAAATGTGTTCACTCTTTGAGGAGAGGTACAAATTTTCTCTTTAGATAACCTTATCAAGTGCTTAATAGAATATATCTTAAATGGATATTTTACATCAGGTTTACCAATAGCATCCCAACAAGAATTAACAAAAGTAGAAGATTCATACTTCCTAACATTAGCATGAGAATAAACACTAGAATCAAAACCAAAATCATTTGAACCATTAGTCTTTGCACATCGAGAACTATTTCCAGCATTTGAAGCTCTCCCATGTACATGATCAAAATTGTTCTTATAACCACCACAACCAGAATGATTTTTCTCTTGAAAACGTCTTTTCTTGGTTTCTAGAAAACTCTTTCTTTTCTCAAGCCACAATGCTCTCTTGGCTTTCCTTTTACTTAAAGATTTCTCTGTCATCACTTCTAAATTTTGGTTAGGAAATTTAACGTATTGATTCTGCTGAGAGGTGCTACATTGATCGTTAAAGACTTTTTCTCCAAGATCAGACTCAATAAAATCATCAAAACTTTGTTCTACAACAGATTTACCTTTGTCAACGAAAGAGTTTGAAACATTTTCCGTTTGATAGTTGACAGCGGAAGTGAGTTGGTCTTTTAAAGAAATTATTGTATCAAGTAGAATAACTCTTTCATTAGTGAAATCTGTTGTTTGTTTTGCTAATTCTTCTTGAAGATCTGAAACTTTCTTTTTCAAAATAGAACTTGGAATATAAAGATCAGAGTATTCGGGTTTTTCAGAAAGATTTTCTGATTTTTGATTAAATTCTTCAGAAGAATAAGTTGTTGGAGATTCAGTTGTTGAAGAAGTTTCAGGCTTTTCATAACTTTTGTTTAACTCAGAATAGTCAAACGGAAGTTGCATTTTATCTTTATTTGCTCGTTTTGAAATTTCTAACTCATCATCTTCTGAAGCCCCAGTGAATTTCATTAAATTAGTGAAACCCCAACCCATAAACTCAAATTCATAAAATTGAGCACGACAGACTTTAGATAAATTCTTTGGATTTTCAAAACCTAGACCCGCTCTTACGTCGTAAAATTGAGTGTCTTTTGGTTTATTCAAAAATATAGTCTGTTCTGATTGACCACGTTTACAAAGATTATCTTCCAGTTCTTTAACTTTAGAATACAATTGGGTTCTTTCTTTAATATAAAGATCAATCTCAGCATCATTATCTTTACATTGAATTTCTGCATCCCTTAATTTGACAGTAATTTCAGAGTTAACTTCAGTGAGATATTGAACTTTTTCTTCGTAGAGTTTGAACTTTCCTTGTACATAAGACAGTTGATCATTTGCTGATGCCAGTTCTCGATTGCACTGAACTAACTCATTGTAGTTGTTATCTAATCTAGCCTCTAAGATTTTACAATGTGCTTTATCTTTTTCTAATTCTGAAATCTGATTTTGTAAAGTTTGAATCATATCAATGAACTGAGAATTAGTAGAACTAACCTCAAAACCAGACTCTGAGATGCAAGACTGCAGATCTCCGTTATTAGCATGTACTTCTTTTAACATTTTGATACGCAGATATATGATCGTAGATTGAAAACAAAAAGTTGGTATGACACAAAAAAAATTGTGTGTGTGAATTGTGTGATCGAAAATAAATAAAGTGAAGACTTTGGTCCGAGCACAGAAAAGTTGAGCAGAAGTCTGAGCAATCACTGAGCAAACATTATGCTGAGCAAACAATGAGCAAACACTGAGCAATCACTGAGCAAACATTATGCTGAGCAAACAATGAGCAAACACTGAGCAATCACTGAGCAAACATTATGCTGAGCAAACAATGAGCAAATATTGAGCAATCACTGAGCAAACATTATGCTGAGCAAACAATGAGCAAACACTGAGCAAACACTGAGCAATCACTGAGCAAACATTATGCTGAGCAAACACTGAGCAAACATTATGCTGAGCAAACAATGAGCAAACACTGAGCAATCACTGAGCAAACATTATGCTGAGCAAACATTATGCTGAGCAAACACTGAGCAAACAATGAGCAAACACTAAGCAGAGCAAACACTAAGCAAAGCAAACACAAAGCAAACAATGAGCATCACTGAGCAAAACTTTGTATGCTTATGCGCAGAACAAGAAGTCTGAGCAAACACTGAGCAAACAATGAGCAATCACTGAGCAAAACTTTGTATACGTAGAACCTTATGCGTAGAACCTTATGCACTGAGCAAACACTAAGCAGAAGTTTGTATGCGTATAGTTTGCATGCGCAGACTATGTATTGCGCATTCCAAGAACAGTTTCGACAGTCAAACAACGATTCAATCAAATTCACGCTCAAATCACAACCAAAGTTTATTATACCGATTTCTAACAATTTATAATCACTAACCTAATAAGCCCCAACAGTTGATTGTAGTTTTAACACACAAAACAAAAGGAATTAGGGTTTATATGTAAACGACAGTAGCATGAACCTTGAGCAGGGAATCGATCGATTATCAAAGAAATACCAACCTTTTTGCCAATCTTTTGCACTGATACCACTTGTAGGTCCAAGTAATCAATTGAAGCAATTACACAATGTATATGAACTCTCTAATGGAAGAATACGTACGTAAGGAGACGAGAGAGTTCTCTGATTAAACGTATTATGAAAGCTTAAATGAACTATTGAAAGTTTTAATGCCAAAAGTCTTATGGAGTTGGTGGTAATTAAGATTTATAACATAGTCTAAAGAATCTAAAAAAATTAACTATACATGTGATATTGTCTTTAATGACATACAAATCACATTCATCTAAAAGCCACTAGTTATACCTTCCTTTCTCATTTTTCTTACCCAATGTCACATCAACGCCATATCATTCCCCCACCCTTTTCCTTCTCCTTACCCAATCCACTGGTTATACCTAATTTTTTTATTAGTATAATTAAAGAATTAAATGTGTGTGATTGTGATTGGTTGAGAGAGAGGTGGAAGGGTGGGGGTACACTCTTCTCGATCGAGCCTGGAGACCTGCTTGACCTACCCGCTATACACATAATGATGATTCCTTTATGACACTTGATTGATGATTCCTTTTTGGCTAACTCACGAGGTTTGCAGACGTTTTGGCTCAAGTCGGTTCCTTCTAAAGTGAACATTATGGTATGTAGATTGATGCTCAACATTATGGTAAAAATAAATATTTCTATCATCAACACTTGTTGCGTTTTTTGTAGGTTTAGGCAGAATGTGAGGACCACATATATTATTTTCGTGTTTATTGGTGTCTCTACTTTTAAAGAAAATCAATAATTGGTGGAGTTTAAGCTCTTCTTGTCCAAGGTCAATTAATAATTTGTAATTGGGATTGATCGTTGGCCTCAAAGGTAAGCAGATTCAGGTATTCAATACGGTTCTTTTCATATTCTGTTGGATTATCTGGGGCTATAGAGATAATTGAGTTTACAACTTAAAATTAGTGTTATTTGTTTTTCTTTACAACCAATTGCATAGTCTATCATTCTTTTAGTTGAATGTAAGGGGAAAACTTGGGAGGAAATTAGTTTGAATCAATTGTTGTTGTAATCCAAGGTTAAAGTCTCTTTTGTAATTTTCTTTTCTTGTTTTTGTTTTATTTTCTATCTTTTTGCTAGAGTTATTAATAAAATTTCTTATGCAGTTAAAAAAACATGTATTTTTTAAATTAATCAAATTTATAAATAGAACACTTATTCTTAAAATACGGGAGCTGATCCGTACATAACAGTTTTTTGTCATACAAAACAAAGTACAAACACTTAATACACATGATGTAACGTGATGATACATAAAATTGTTATGTATGATCAATTTTATTGTGTATAAATCTCATCCTTTAAAATATATTTTTCGTATCATATCTAGTTAATGAATAGGAATGAGTTAGAAACCAACATCAAGATTTGACGTTAAAAAGCTCTTGTTCAACCTTCAATGGGAGCAAAATGTTAAAAGTAGCCAGAGTTGACTGGTTGAATTTTCCGGTAGAATATAAAACATAAGTTTAAAAAGTTTTCATAATCTACACTTTCTTAAGAAGAAAGTATTTTTGAAAAACGATATAACTCTTCCTTCTAACGGTTATTTATTGCATATTATTTTTTAACTGGCAATATCTTAATTATTTTAGGCTGAAGTTCTTTCAGAAAATGGTCTTTCTATCTACGGGTATATATAAGACTGTCCATATCTTATCTTCTTAGTATCCTGCACACATTTACATAATTTAATATTGTTGCATCTTTTAAGTGAAAATCTAGGAGAAATGAACTTGATCACCACTTCACCAGAACAATTTGCTAACCGACCAGCAAATAAACTTCTTCTTACCAACCCCAAGTCCATATATAAGACATTTATTCAAATTTATCTTTAACCAACAAATAAAAAGATTTGTGGCTCGGTGAACGAACCTTGGATTTGGAGTTTCCGAGAATTTTCAAGAAGGTGGGAAAGAAAGAGGATTCAGTATCAGATCTGGGCTACTGGGCGGGAGATGACTGGATTTGGAAGCTAGGATTGGAAGGGAGCGCTGTTGGTAGACTCAAACAAGAAATAGAGACACTCAAAGACAAATTAAAAGAGGTGAAAGTTAGTAGAGTAAAGCGCGACAAATGGAGATGGTGTGGCAACTTGCAGAATTTTTTTCAAAAACAAGAAGAGGAGATCATTGGGTTTCAACAGCTCCAGTTTCAAAAGGCTCAATCACCAAGAAAGCAATAGTTTGGAAACACCATTCACAACAGCAGAAGTGAAGGAGGCGGTTATGCAATGTGGTAGTAACAAAAGCCCGGGACCGGATGGCTTTAATTTTACTTTTGTTAAGTACTTCTGGGATCTGCTGAAAGATGATTTGCAAGCTGCCCTGGATTGGTTTTGGAGGGAAAAAATAATTTCGATGGGGTGTAATGCGTCGTTCATTACTTTAATACCCAAAGGTGTTCATCAGTCTGTGTTCGGAGACTTTCGACCTATAAGTCTCATTGGAAGTTACTATAAAATCATCGCCAAATTACTCGCTAATAGAATAAAGAAGATACTCCCTAAACTAATTGGTCAAGAACAATCGGCTTTTCTGAAAGGAAGATCGATTATGGATGGTATACTAATCGTAGGGGAAGTACTTAATGAGCTCAAACAGAAAAAGGCGAAAAGTATGGTACTCAAACTTGACTTTGAAAAGGCCTACGACAGCATCAACTGGGATTTTCTATTAGAAACGATGAACACAATGGGGTTTGGTAATACGTGGATTAAGTGGATAAAAGCTTGCCTAACATCTTCCAGCATGTCAGTTATGATCAACGGTTCACCGTCTAAAGAGTTCAAACCGGAAAGGGGCGTTCGACAAGGTGACCCTATTGCGCCATACCTGTTTCTAATCGTCGCAGAAGGGCTGAATGTTATGCTAAGAGAAGCCTCAGAGAAGAAGGTCTTTGATGGGGTCTTGATCGGTAAAGATCAGATTTTAATATCACACCTCCAATACGCCGATGACACGATAATAATTGGTAAATGGAGTAATAAAAACATAAAGGCAATCTTATCTCTCCTTTCCTGCTGGGAAAACGCATCGGGGTTGAAAGTTAATTGGAGGAAAAGCTCCTTGACAGGTATTGGAGTCGAAAACAGTGAACAAGTGGCTTTCGCAAAGAGATTAGGCTGTAAATTAAACACTAACAGTTTAAACTACTTGGGCGTACCAGTAAACGCAAATATGAGAAAAGCGGCTAGTTGGGAAAAAGTGGTAAACAAATTTGAAACAACACTGTCCGGATGGAAGAGCAGTTGCCTATCGTTTGGGGGAAGATGGACACTTGTAAAGTCGGTTCTTTCTAGTCTACCCGTCTACTTCCTGTCGATGTTCCGGGCTCCCATCAGTATCCTTAATTCCCTTGATAGAGTGAGAAAAAAATTCTTTTGGAAAGGGGGGGGCGGGAGGGTTTCAAACAGATACATAGCTTGGGTCAAATGGGAGGATGTCATGGTTAGTAGAGATAACGGGGGGTTGGGTATTGGTTGTCTAAACTTATTTAATTTAAGCCTACTTCTAAAATGGTGGTGGAAATTCAAAGAGGAACCGGATTCGTTATGGTCTAAAGTAATAAAAAGTTTATACGGTAAATGGGGTGGGATTTACTTAAATAATAATCTGAAATCTTCTTCTATGTGGGGGGGCATCATTAATGTGGGTAAAGAGCTTTCAAAGAAAGGGATTCTGGTTAATGCCTTGCAAAAAGTAGATATTGGTGATGGAAAAACTATCAATTTCTGGAAAGATTTGTGGCTCGGTGAACGAACCTTGGATTTGGAGTTTCCGAGAATTTTCAAGAAGGTGGGAAAGAAAGAGGATTCAGTATCAGATCTGGGCTACTGGGCGGGAGATGACTGGATTTGGAAGCTAGGATTGGAAGGGAGCGCTGTTGGTAGACTCAAACAAGAAATAGAGACACTCAAAGACAAATTAAAAGAGGTGAAAGTTAGTAGAGTAAAGCGCGACAAATGGAGATGGTGTGGCAACTTGCAGAATGGCTTTTCGGTGAAAACAACGAGGGCATTTTTGGAGGATAAATCTACTGCTCAGCAACCGACACATGGTAAAACGTTTTGGAATCATCTTGCACCAATAAAGGTTAACATATTTATTTGGAGAATGTGTAGGAATAGAATTCCTGTCAGGTCTGTTCTAGTTGACAGAGGACTGGACATACCTTCTATTCTCTGTCCAAGGTGCGAGGAGGAGATCGAAAACGTCGTACATGCAATGTTCACCTGTGGCAAAATTAATCAAATATGGAGGGCTATATATGGATGGTGGGGGCTGCCGTCCTCAACAGCTAAGTCGATATCTGATGTGGAAAAGGACGCTGAAAATTTTGTAACAAAAGAAGCAGATGTCATATGGAAGATTACGACAAGAATAACTTTATACTCTATTTGGAAAAGCAGGAATGTATTGCTGTTTGAAGGGAAAAACAACATAGAAGATTTACTGTTTCAGATACAATTGTTGACTTTCCTTTGGATCAATGCAAGACTAAAGAAAGGACATAAATTGAATTGGGAAGCTTGGTTATCACTCCCAAATACTGCACTGCTTAAAGGATCATTATAGAATTGTAAGTAATTCATAGGGAAAGGAAGCCAAAACCGACTGTTATGGTACTAAATGAAATAACTACTACTTCAATTATCACTGTAACAGTGTAAGGATTTGTAAATTCCATATCCCATGGAGTTACTGCAGGCTGTTGGTCAAGCCATTCCAATGTACATTATTCAAATATTAATATAATAGTTGCTTTGCTTTTCAAAAAAAAAGTGTCATATGCGTATTAACGTAAGTAAATATTCACTCTTTCATTTGAAAGCCTTCACTAATGGAGATTACTCAAAGTCTTGATTGTAAATTATTACATAATGAAATCAAGTCTTGAGTATTTTGCAGTTCAAAAAAAGTTCTTAAGGCCAGATTCACATTTGGGTTGCCTTAGGCCCCTTCAGGTTCGCATGGAAACCACCCTTACGCGGGTTCGGGTTCCATCCCAAATATTTCATTTCGGGTCCTCCAAACGAAGCAATGATGCAACCTTTTCATTTTTTTTCTTTTTTTAGTTTTGTAGAGAGAGTGAGGAAAAAGAAAAATATTTGGGTTGTTTAGGTTGATTGGGTTAGGTGCTACTTGGATTTTAAGTTAATTTAGTTTGAAAAAAAAAAAGAAAAACTGATATGATAACTGAGATGTTTTTTAGATTGATTTGAATTAATAAAACTGATGCTCATGATATAAAAGTATTTTTCATTAGTTTTTTTTTTGAAAGACAGGAAAATATGTATTTCAATGAGCAAACTTGTTGCTAAAATGTACAGATGAAACAAAGCCTTCACCAGAAGTGAAGACTCAAAACAGAGACTTTGTTAATACGCTAAATGTTACCTATCTAACAACATTTATCATTTTAACAGATTCTTCCAAAATCCACCTAACGTTCAGTTCTTTGATTCCAAGTTAATTATCATAGGTAATGCCAGCCATCTTTCCCAGTTGAAGTTGAACGCATTCTTTAACCTTGCCCTGATCCATTGAAATGCGAGTAGTTGTATCTGAAAAATGATATCTCTGTTGACCGTCTTCTGGTTAAACACCTGGTCGTTTCTGCATTTCCATATACGGTACGCAGTTACTCTTGTGGTGATTTCCCATAGTTTCCAACTCCATTTTGGTAGACATGATCTTGCCGCTTCATCAATACCCGCAAACGAGCCTGTAGGTAAGAAAGGAATGTTCCACCATTTGTGAATGTCTTTCCAATTTTTATCACTTCTTTGCATTTGAAGATGGCGTGAGCTATGGACTCTCCATGAGAACCACATATTGGACATAGGACTGAAGGCACATCGATACCCCTATCTACTAACTTCTCACGAACCGGTAATCTACCAAGGTTTATCTTCCATGCCAGTATTAGAACCTTCTTTGGAATTAGTTTCGACCAAAACGTAGGGGCTTGCTGATGTAGTTGGTTGTTCCACTTCTCATCCAAATATTTCCTTAAGTTCTTAACCGAGAATCTTCCTTCTACACTTCCATGCCAATTCCACGTATCTATTTTTTGTTGATGAATAGAGATCGAATTAAGCAACAAAGTTAAGTTCTGGACTTCTTCCTCCACCCGACCCACTATCCGGCCAGAAACTCCAAGGTCCCATCTCCATCTGTCTTCGAACCAGCATCCCATGTCACTGACTTTGTGATGATCTTTGCCTACCTTTTTGTACACTCTTGGGAACCGATCTGCGAGACAAGAATCACCACACCAAATATCCTTCCAAAAGTTTATATTCTTACCATTTCCAATTACCAATTTTGTATGTTATGAATTAAGATTCCTTTTTTCTCCAGTTCCTTACCAACCTTGATAATATTACCCCATAAACCATTGTTCTTGTTTGAAGTGTTTACACCCAAACCCACTGGCCCATATAAACTTTTAATTACATTGACCCAAATTGAATCCGGTTCATTACGAAACCGCCACCACCACTTTAACAGTAGGCTTAGGTTAAAAGAATTTAAATTTCCAAGGCCCAACCCGCCCCAATCTCTATCGTGAATCACCCTATCCCAACTGACCCAGTATTTTTCATTAGTTAAATCTATAAGGCCATGAGAGCGCCCCACGTGGCCTTGGGCTGCTGCTTTGACTTTCCTACCCAAATGCCATACGCTGCTTCGGGTTGATGCCATTTCTGATTTCTCTCTCATCCGGTTTGGTGAAACCGAACAAGCCGAAAGCTTTTTGTTTTTGTTTTCATTTTGTTTTGTTTTTTGAGGAAATAAGAAGAAGGAAAATATTTTGTGTTAATTTAGGTTGAAGATTGGGTGTTAATAGTGTTTTGACTTGAGTTTAAGTTATAAAAGAAAAGCTAATGTGAAGCTACTCATGTGAAGCTACTCATGACCTAAGAATTTATTGATGATTTGCTTTTATAATAAATAAAACAATTAAGGGTAGACGAGACGGAGCATGTGGGGTTATTTGGGACAAGTATGAACTGTACATGACTAAACAAGACAAAAACCCCATTTATGTATCTCCTTCAGCTTTTGACACACAATACAAACACCATCTCTAGACTCACACACACCCATCGGCCATCGCATAGCAATGTCATACCGTAGTGAACCATGAGTGCCCTATGCCAGCCTACCCCTCTGTCACATGTATGGACCCCTTCCCTTCCTTCCTTATTAGCCTGGACCCACTCCCTACTTACTACACAACTCATACATTGTGCAGTCAATATTTTGAGTTTTAACTTTTGTATTCATCTTTATAAAACAGACAAACTTATTTCCTTTGACTTTTCATGTCTTGAGATACTAAAACAACTCCACCTTCATTCATTCTCCATCAAAATTAATGTCCGATTTAACTAGTCTAACAACCGCATTTTTATTAAATATATATAAATATACTTTTTACAACATATATATATTTGACTAGTTTTAAATATAAATTTGTACTTTTACAATCCGTCAAAGAGATTACTATAATTCAACCGGCATTTTATTAATAAATTTACGAGTTAATAATTTAACTTCAAAAGTATTAAAAAACGGTCATTTATTAATCATTTTGTGACGATTTTAATCCTTTCTAATATTAGGACCGTTTCATCACTTTTGAAGTTAAAAGAATAAAACGGTAGAAATAGCTAAGTTAAATAACGAGTTCATCAATTAACTCATAATTTATTAATGGCTTGTTAATGACTTCAAATGAGGTATTCACGAGCTATTAATGGGTTATCTAAAAATTTTAAGTTTTACAAATTAATAACAGTTCATTCGGACATAATTAATAGTTGAGTAAATATATAAATAACCAAAACACCTCTATCAACAAGTCTTTAATAACGTTACAAACAGTTCTCACAATTAATGTATATAATAGTTTTCGATTAAACTTTTTCCTAATGGACAATATGCATAAATTTATGAGTAGGATATAATTTGAAATATGATGAAAACAGTAATACTTTTAGAAAGCTGATCGATTCACAACTTTCATACATAACAAAATACAAACAGTTGATGTACGTGATACAAGTTAATGATGCATAACATTATTATGTATAACCATTTTTGTTGCGTAAAAATTATATCCCATACTTTTACTTAATGATTCATAGTCATGGGAAGATCTACCAAAGCGATGTTTTATAGTCATGGGAGGATCAAACAAAGTGATCCCTATAATAACTTCTACAAAGTAACATTTCAAACAAACTATATATGTATAAGAAAAGGTATATATATTATAAGGTAGCATAAAGCTTGACTTAATTATAGCTGATGATATTTTGAAATTTACTGATTTCCAGTGTATGAATTAGATCGCTTAAGAGCTGGAAATTCCTCCTTTTTTGTTTCTATTAAACTCCCACTGAAATATTCTTTATCCTCTGTCACCATCTGTTTTTTAATTCTTCGGTTCTTCCTCAAAACGACAGCGTCCTCTACTGTTGCATCTTCGGCATTGTTTCTCACCCCAATTCCACGTGGCAACATCCTTGACTTGTAGTGTGAAATCAACGAAAAACCCGGGTTGTCTTTCCCGTAAGCTCCCGGCCCACAATCACGGAATGAAATTGAGCCGCACGAGATCAGCTGCATCAGTACTGATGATGCTTTCACCTTGTTTCCAGCCGTTGGATTGATCTTCGTGTCGTGTACTTCTGTTTCTGACCGTATGATCAGTTTACCGTCGGCTTTCATCAGCGATTCAAGGGTTTCGGGGCTTGAATCCGACGGTGGTGGTGAAATCTCTTCTCTGCTTAGCTCTGAACTCTCGTTCTCATGAAACGATTCTTTTCCTTCTTCTTCTTCTTCTTCTTCTCTGATCATTGCTCTCCGGCGACGGCGTTTATCGTCAGTTTGAGTAGAGGCGTCGGCAGCTACTTTTCTGGCAGAGCACTCCCCCGTGTACACTTTATATTCGTGAAGATCGATTGCGCTCCATGACTGATTCCTTCTACGCCTAACCACCGGGAAATCATCGTCGCCGGATTTTTCAAAGTCCGGCGATAACGAATTCTTCGACATGGATGATACATGTGCTTCAGATTTGGAGTTTAACGAGGCTCCGTCGGCAACAACAAGCTCCGATCCTTTCAGAACGTACTCCTGGCCATGCGCTGGATAAATAAAATCATTCTCCGCCAAATCGTGCCAAACAAATCCGTTCTTATAGCTCCTACATCACAGAAATCGAATCAACTAGCAATCGAAAACAGTAATTACATACATATTGCAGAAATCAACGAGCCAAAAGCATTCACTGTCACTAACCTTTTAGAAGACCACGAGTATAATGCTGCCATTCCTTTTCCACGGAGAGAATTGAGACGATCGATTACATCTATAATTTATCATTTGCAGAAGATTGTCACTAAATCAAAAGTTTCTCAGATCATAACTTGTTTCCCCAAAATCAACTCGCAATGTAACAATTCATTCTACATTAGAGAATCAACAGATAAAAGAAACAGATGAGATCATGAACATACAGTTTTAACACTTACCTCGAAGATAAAGGCCGTCGGAAGAGGAGAGAGTAACTTCGATGAAATGAGGATGCTCGAGGTTACCATTCCTGGAGAGATAGTAAACAACAGGAACCCTACGTGGTTTATTGGTGCTCGGATGTGGTTCTGTCCAGACTTTGGTATGCTCAGGGCTACGTTCTGCAGTTCTAGGATCTTTCCACTTCTTAGACATGTGGTGCAGCTCCGTCGTCGTCCTCCCGCCGGTCCTCGAAATCGACTCCATGGAAAATTTTCTTCTGTAAAAATGGTGAGGAAAGAGAGGTGCGTGGGTTGTGTTTATACGAGTGTGTGAAAGGAATAGAGAGATGGGAGGCTGTACATTGACTGATGAAGAAATACAGAGAGAGAAGACGGGGTCGGGTTGAATGGAGAGGAGAGAAGAGAAGGGTCAAAGGGGCTAATTGAAATTTCTTTTTTTTAATAATTGTTTTATTATGGAAGATAATAATTATTATACTAGCTAAACGATCCGTGTATCAACACGGGATGATATATGTCAATTTAAAATTTATATAGTTTTAAAGAGTATTAAGACGTATAGTAAAAATAAATACAAAACATAGATATGAATATAAAATCTCGTAAGAAATGAATAATCATTACAGAATTTTGAAATTCATACATAAGATTATCATTAGATTTTCTTTAAAACCTTTGTATAAACAACATTCATAGTTTTATTAGTAGGGTTTTCTTAGTTATCACAAATTAAAACTTTTAACCTCTCTTTACTCTTCACTCAAGAAACTGTCACATATAACTGTCCATGAGTGAAAACGTGTCTTTTTAGTACTTCTTATAAATACTCTTTTTAAGAAATATAAAGTTACATTACAAGTCTAAAAGTTTTAGTATAATATTAATGTGTTTCTCGTGATGGAGCTTTATCCCGATATTGTAAAACCATAACTATAATATTATTGTTGATGTTGTTTATAAACGACCCGTGTATTAACACGGGGATGATATAAGACAATTTTAAATTTATATAGTTTTAAAAATATTAACACGTTAAAAAATTATAAAACATATATATGAATATAAAATCTCGTAAGAAATGATAAACATTACAGAAGTTTGATATACATAAGACTATCATAATACTTTCTATAGATACTATTTATAAACAACATTCATGGTTTTATTAGTAATTTAACGCACACACAAACTAAGCTATTTAATTTGAAATGGGCTAATGGCATATCTAACTTGGGTATTTTTCATACTTTTATAATTGTTGCCCTAATTCACGATTTTTTTTAATCTACTGAATGTTGTTTTTTCCTTTTTTGATATCATAAGATATCTTTTACAGTTGATTTGTGAACTCACTACCTCGCGTTTACTAAATGAATTGCACACAAAATCAACGAATTTTACTAAGGCAGAGTAGGAAATTAGAGATAAAAAGGAACAAATTATGAATCTTCAAACTCATATATAATTTTTGTTTCTTAATCTAGCTTTTAGGTAATTCAATCACATAATTTTCATGAATCAGACAAATGAGATGTGTTAGAATAGTTGAATTAAAATGGAGCTTACGAAAAGATATACTAATTTTTCTTTCTTTCCTGTTTAGTAACATAATTGAGCATTGAAAATTTTATTTTAAAACTTATGGCATATTATTAAAGATCACCTATTTATATCATCATCTATTTTTTTAAAAATTTTAAAAAAATATTTTCCCACCATTACAACATACAATTTTTAAATAATTTCTTTATCCTTTAAACTTAACAAATTTACTTAATAATAGGAACAATTAAAAGGGATGGATTTTGTTATAGTTCAAATGGTTGGATTTTTAATTAAATTCATATTCAAATGGTTGTTATATTATCCATGTATATCTCATCGTCTACTTCCTTTTCCTTTTTGTTTATATTTTCAAACTTAATCTATCAATTATTACTCCATTTAAGTCACATTTAAAATTTTTTTAAATCTAATTCTAAAAGTAACTTCCTTACCTAACAAAGTGAAATAATTTTAAACCAATTAAATGCACGTCAATTAGAAATATGTATTCAATTCAAATTTAAATATATATATTATTATGTTATCCACGATTAATTCAAATATATATTGTTATCTGATCCAAGATTAACAAACACATGAAATTTGTTATAAAAAATTTCCCTTAATAGATTTGATGGAATGTGACGTAATAACCAATACATTTTTTATTTCCTTTAAATTTTTTTAATCAAGGGTTATGATTGGTGGATATTTTTTAGGGAAAAGAGTTGATGATGTAAGTAACCCTTTTTTTTAATAGTTTTATTATTAATAGTTGATTATATATATGATTCTTTAATTTTTTTATATTGATTGATGCACCTTTGTCTGTTTTAAATGTTATCTATTTTTATATAAATTTATCATAAATAAAACAAAACTTAAAAAAAATTATTACTTTTTATCGAAAGACCGAGAAATCAGTTATTATATCGACTATTATACGTAGATAGAATAAATATAAAAAAGATATAAATTGTTTTATTAATAACCTACCCACTACTATTAATGGATAACAAACAATTAAAAATATACTACTTTAAAAAAAGTGTCATATTACAATAAAATTTATACCAAAACGTAGATAAAAATGAGACGGTCGCAAATATATAATTATTATTTCTCTAAACAAATTATATAATAACTTATTAAACATATTTTATAAACAACCTATAATTAATTATATTAATATACAATTTTTATAAAACCCCCTCACATTTTCATAAAAGCCCTTAAGTCCTTAACATATTTTATAAAACCCCCTTAAAATTTTCACAATGCCCCCCTTCCAAGACTTAAGGATTTTTGGTATTTTTGACATCATCATCTCGATTTTTTTAATTTTTTTTTTAAATCAAGAGTTGTGATTGGTGGAGATTTTTTTGGAAGAGAGAGAAACCCTTTTCTTTTAATATATATTAAAGATAATAAGGTATAATTAGTTAATATATATGGTATAAGTTAGTAATTCATAACATTATTATGTATAACTATTGGGTGAGGATACTCTCATGTTTGAGTCAAACATGACCTATCATGTTCTCTCATAAACATGAGAGTGGACCCTACAAGACGACCCATTCTTGACTAACATAAGGGACTCACTCTCATGTTTATGAGAGAACATGATGTGTCATGTTTGACTAAAATATGAGAGAATCCTAACCTATAACTATTTTTATTCTGTACGAAGCTAATCTTATTTATTATGGTTAGAATAATCCGTAATATTGATATTATCCGAATAAAATAGGGTATTTATAAACTATTTCAATATAGTTTAGTTATATACAAATCTAAGTTGTTAATAAGTGTAACATTATACAAGTTTACTGATCTTGATATTACAGATCTCTTTTCAATAAACTATAAGACCATGAACAATCATCACCTTCCTAATCTTGTCACATCTGTGTCACGTTATTTTTTCCTTGTATTTCACTAATCCCCCACATCCATTCATCCTCCTTAATCGCTCTCTTTTTCAAAAGAAAAAAGAATTAAATGTAGAAGAGAGAGAAGATAAAAAAAAAGGAGATAATGTAAATAAGGAACACCTTAAATGACTAAATGAGTCACTCAAAGCAAAGAGGAGGAGTTGATGATATTCAAATGGGTCACGCTCCATTCAACACTAAGACTACGCGTTGTACTCGACTCGATCCCATCGAGTTTCAGCGGGAACACCACTATGCGAAATCGAGTCCGGGCAGCGAGTAAGCTCAGCGGGTCGTGGTACTCGGCGAGAATTTCAATACCCCCCCCGGCTCCCAACGTCTACTTTTTTTAATTTTTTACCGTTACCCCTTTTTCTTTTTTTTATTTACTTTTTTACCTATAAATAACCCATTTCACCATTTAAAAATTACACAACTCATCTATCTCTTCTTCTATACTCTTTTTCTTCTCTACTCTTTTCTACTCTCAAGTTTTTATATTTTTTTACTCTACAAAGAATATGGATCCAAACGAGGTTCCTACCCCACCATCAACTGGGCGTAACCGTTCACGCGTTACGAGTTCCACCCCAACACGGTCGAATAATCCGTTTTTCTTAAACGTTCTGCCACCACCCTACCAACCAAATCCTTTTTTCACCCCACCCCAATTTACGTATACGGGGATGCTTAATCAACAATTCCTACTATCTCATTTCGGATACCCGATGCATCAATAATCGCCAAAACAATTACATCTCGACACTCAAGGGGAGGATGATTTTTTTGATGTAGTGCCGCAAACCCAATTTGAAACCCAATAAGAAACGCAACAGCAAACGCAACCGCCAACACAAAAGGAAACTCAACAAGACGCTCAACCGTCACAAAGGAAGAAAACCGGAGCGTTTGCCAATCGAGCCAAAACAATTCCGTAGACGGCCGACGAAGAAAATGCGTTAGTCACGGCGTGGTTCAATATCTCCGAAGACTCAATTATCGAGAATTCACAAAAACAAAGTATATTTCTTTATCTTTAGTCTTTATATTATTATTATTATTATTAATATTATTAATATTATTATTATTATTATTATTAATATTATTATTTCGTATATATTATTATTATTATTAATATTATTCCGTATATACTATTATATATATATATATATATATATATATATATATATATTATTAATATTATTCCGTATTTACTATTATATATTATTATTATTAATATTATTATTATTATTATTACTAATATAATATTATTGTCGTTTGTAGATAACTTTTGGCAACGCGTCACCAAATTAATATTTGGCAAACCCAATAGCTACCACAACGTACACCAAATTAATGCCAAGTATAAAGACATTAATACGAAGGTGTTGAAAATTTACGGGGATCTACAACAACCTCTACAATACGAGAGGTAGTGGTATGAGCGACGCCGATATTCTATCTATCGCGCTCAACCGTTACCGTGAGGATAATCACGGTGTTGTGTTTGGTCTTCAAAGTTGTTGGGAAATTCTTAAGAATTCTCCCAAATGGCACCAAGTTCCAAACATTGATGCCATCTCCCCTCCATCCAAACGAACCAAAACCTCGTCATCCTATACAAACCAAGTTCCAAACACGGCCTCCTCCGACGCACATGTCCATATAGACTTGAACGAGGGCGATGATGAGGATGAGGAAGAACCTCGACGACCCGCGGGTAGGGATCGGGTTAAGCGGGCGGCGGCATCGGGATCAACCGGAACGAGATCAAAAGATGAGAGTATCTCGTCATTGTTGAGCGGAATGTCATCTTTACACTTCCGAAATGCCAATTACCTCGATATGCAAGCGGAACAAAATAAACTTAGGGCCTTCGAATTTTTCATGCAACCGACGAGTCATCTATCGGGAGCGGCATTGGAAAATATGAAGGATATGAAGGAGGAATTACGACGCAAGTACGGGTGGAGGTCTACGGATTAAATATTGTTTTTAATTTTTAAGTTTAAATTTATGTATTTTTTTAGTAATTTATTTTTTTTAGTTTAAATTATGTAATTTTAATTTTTAGTAATGTTTGAATTTTAAATTAATTAATTTATGAGTTATATTATTTGTTGAAAAAAAAAGAATAAAAAAAGTGAAAAAATAAAATAAAAAAAGTGAAAAAAGATTGGGTAGAAGAAGGTAAGGTATAACTTGATATTGGGTAATGAAAAAAGGTAAGAAATGTGGAATGATGTGGCGCTGATGTGACATCAGGTAAGAATTACCTGCTGGTAACCTACAACACGCAGCCTAATAAACTTAAAAGAGAGTATGAGAATGTTATAACAGAATATGAAAATGTTATAAAAGAACTAACTACTAAAAAAGTTAGCATTGCAATCAAAGTGGTTGGAAGTAAATTGTTAGTTTGATAAATGGATATGTTTTCGAATATAAATTCTTCGTTCGCGAGGCAAACAACATTGTTTTATGTAATTAAACGTAATTTTCTTATTGAGTTAATTGCACCAATGGTCCTTTAACTATCCAAAAGTTGCGAGTTTAGTCCTTTTTTCAAAAAGTTGCAAGGATAGTCCTTTAACTACCCAAAAGTTGCACCAATGGTCCTTTTTAACGGATTCCGTTAATTGATTCTGTTAATTTTTATCAATCGACTATTATACCCCTTACCCTATTTTTAATTTATTTTTCTAATAATTATATAATAATAATAGTTAAATACTTTTAGAAAACCCTTTTATAATTCCAATGGTCCCTGTCAGTGGCCGTCACTCACTCACTCTCTCTCACACACTCTCTTTCCTCCTAACCTACCACCACCACCTTATCATCACCGTCCACCCACCCCACCCGGTGGTCCTCTTTCTTTTACATCATCATGTCCGCCACCGCCACCGCTGAGAAGCCTGTAGGGAGATTCCTACCACTCCGCCTTACTCCCCCTTTCTTTCTCTCATCTCCGTCAAACCCTACCTCGGTATCTTTTGCAAGAGCAGCTAGCTGTGACTCCATTGAAGAAATTCTCCAACAAAGGTTTCTCTTTTGAAGATGAAACCCTACCTCGGTATCTTTAGATTCTTGAAGCAAGCTTCTGAGTTTAGGGTTTTTATTTAAGTCTAGGGCTTTTACATCCACATTCAAGTTTTCCGGTGAGGGTTTAAACCCTAGATGATCGTCGGAAAACTTTAAAGGATTTTTACCTCTACCACCGCCGCCGCCATATGCGACTGAGATTTTTTATTTAAGTCTCAAGTTTTCCGGCGAGGGTTTTTGGGTGGATCTAGGGTTGCTTTGTGTGGTGTTGGTCGAAAAAAAGGGAGAGAGTGGGATGGTGCGTCGGTGGTGGTGGTGCGCTGGTGAGTGAAAGGCGGTGATTCTAGGTGGATGGTGGGGAGGCGGTGGCTCCGTGAGTGAGAGAGAGAGAGTGTGTGAGAATTGACAGAGAGAGAGAGAGAGTTGATTGAGTGGGATGGTGCGGTGGTGGTGGTGGTGCGCCGGTGAGTGAGAGGCGGTGGTTCTAGGTGGAGGGTGGGGAGGCGGTGTCTTCGTGAGAGAGAGTGTGAGAGTTGACAGAGGGAGAGAGAGAGAGAGAGAGAGAGTTGAGAGAGAATGTGTTTGGGAAGGAGAGAGAGAGAGAGTGTGTGTGTGTAGAAGTAAGAGAGACAGAGAAGAGAGAGATAGTGTGTGTTTGTGTGTGTGAGAGAGAGAAATGATTGAGAAGAGAGTTTTATAATTAAAATGGTATTTTAAATTAATTAAATGTAAAAAAGGACAAAAAGACCGAAATACCCCTGATTTAACAGACTTAACAAACGGAAACTGTTAAAAAGGACCATCTGTGCAACTTTTAGGCAGTTAAATGACTATCCTTGCAACTTTTTGAAAAAAAGAACTAAACTCGCAATTTTTAAATAGTTAAAGGACTATTGGTGCAATTAACTCTTTTTTTATTCTGTGAATAAAGTACATAGATACTTACCCTAATATCTGACCCAATAGTCAACGAGTCTTCTATGCCATTCATACGTCGCGAAATCAATTTGTCCATGTGGTCGGTAATTAGATATAATTTTTTTTTAAATTAGGATAATGTAAGGTGTTGTTTTCTTAAAATATGTAAAATGTCTTATAAATTTATTGATGTCTTTAACAAAAATATATACGGTGAAGTTTCAACAATTTCAATTTTCAAACCATTTCTTAAAAAATATCTGTTTACCTGCTTACATTTATTAAAATAAGTTGTTATTATAAAAAACAAACAACGTCCAATACTAACCTTCTTTTAGGCAAAGAATATAGAAAAGGCATGGGCAGCTCTCTTATATAGTTTTATACAAAACGATAATATGTGTCATTGGTTAATCAAAATATCGTAACACAAGTTTTCGAGAATTTTTAAGAGGTGTAATAAGTCAAATTTTATAGTGTAACCAATAATATTTTTGGTACGACTGCAACTTGTTAAGATTTAAAAAAATTCATAAACCAATATAATACATATACTAGTTCAATAGGCGTTTTTTGTTTATAAAAAAAAAAAAAAAACTTTTTGGGTTTGTAAACCATTTTATCTTTATTGGGCTATTACTATTACACATTGAGCTAAAACAATAATAGTCGTATAAGCAAAAGGGTATTAGCAAAAGAAGTTTAACATAAGGATACTTATAAAAGTATCAAGTTATACATAATTTAGCTCGGTTATCTCAACTAAAACATAATCAACATGACCCGAATGAAAGAAAAAGAAAACCCGAACAAAGCTGTTAATTTTTAACTAATTTATATTTTATTATCTTATGTGCCATTAATCACTATAAATCTTGAATCCGTTATTGAGAATATTAGCACCTGCTTGTGACTCATAGGGGTGTTCAATATGTACGAAACCGAAAAATCGGTAAACTGTACCGAAACCTAGGTCAATCAAACCGAATATTTTAACTTTTTTGGTTTGGTTAACTGAACCTATATAAGTTTCGGTTATTTAGTTCGGTTACGGTTCATGAATTCAGAGACGTATGGTTAGCCGAAAAACTGAAAACTTGATTAATTCAAATTTTAGTTTTTACATTAATAAATACTAACAAATTAATCAATCTTCATATAAGATTTATATCTACTCATAAAAAATTGTTACTCAAAGTCACTATCTATATTTCATTTTTTAATATAGTTACTAATAGATATATGTATTATTTAAGTTAATTTACGAGTCAAATAGATTTATAGACCTTATCATTTACTATTTATTTACTTAGTTGCAATCTATCTTAGTCACGTTTTTATTAAGAATATTTCCTTATGTCATAGTTAGTTGATACATTAATAACATAATTCTTAATGTTTAATAAATTTCTCATTTAAGCCTTGTTCAAGTTGAGATATGAATATTAAATTTTGAAACCTTGTGTGTTAGAAATATATTTAGTAGTTAAAAATAGTTAACTAGTTAACTGGAAAACAGAACCGAAAAAATTGGTTAACAGAATTTTCGCTTTAGGTGTAAGTCCATAAAAGTTACGAAGTAATACTTCGCTTAACTAGTTCTCGGTTAACTTTTTTCCAGTTAACCATGAACACACATTTAATGTTTAATTGCCGTTTTATTTCTTGAATAAAGGTCATTTCAGTAATGTACATCCAAAAAAATTCCCCCAAAATATATTATTATTTGCTAGCACTAAAAATCTATAATATGTAAATAGTAAGTAAAACTGAAGAATATCATATATGAAAAAATAAAAAAAGGAAATTGAATTTTTTTTAAGTAAGGAATACAAAGATAAATCAGAAATATAAACTGCCAACACAAGAAATTTGTATATCTTAGACAAAATAAGATAAAATGATTAAAATTCTTTAAAGTATAAAGGATGCTAAGGAATTAAAGATTAATGACGCGATACAAGGAGTAGTTCCGTCGGAAATATATGAGATTGCAAAAGAATTTGATCTAGCAGTATCAAAATGTAATTTTTTTTTTTAATGTTAAGAAATTATTCCGAACATACGTATAAATAAGAGTGTGTGATTACCGTTAAATTTGTTTAGAAAAACCGTGTTGGGGTTTGTGGGTGACACTTGATATTTGATAATCATTTAAGAAGTTGGGCTTTACGTTTAAAGTGGGCTAATTGGGGTCCGATTAAGTTTGAGAAATGAGCCATTTGAATGAAACCGATTAACTCTGGGGATCCGTTAAAAAATTTGGTTATGATCAAATTGGACCAATATCCAGTCACCTAAAGTGGGTTTGAAATTTGAAGAAGCAAATTCCTCTGGGCTCAGTTTTCAAGAACAGCCCATTTCGCTCGGAAATTAAGCAAAGAAAAAAACTTATGTTACATCATAGTTTAAATGTTTGGCTAATGGCTATCCAAATGACTTAGTGGTTGTAGGTTACGACAATCGGTAATAAACAATACTAGTTAATAGGGTTCTTAAGCCACACAATTTGACTACAATGCAAAGTGGCCGACATCCACTATTCGGTATCTTTCTATATGCACCATTCACATCTTCCTAACTATATTCAATCTATGAATCTTTCCTTAGTCTCTTCATGATCAAGTTTATCTTCACTATAATACTTATAGCTAATCCGTCGTGAAAAATGTTACGTGTAACTTGAAATGAGCGGTATGATATGAAAAACTAAAATCTAATTAAGGGAAACCTTGACGTAAAGTCTACACGTCAAATCTTGGTTTGATTAAGATGGTTCACGGCATGAAGAAAGACAGTTCATGGCGTGAACGTAAAGTGTCGGTTTTTAATTATTAGTTAACTAGATGTCAATTGATGAACATAGTGGAAGCATGGGATTTCACGATGCATGCATGGCGTGGGGTATTACCTCACATCGTGGAACATGTGAGATTTTACAATTCAAGTCCATGTTAAATTGTCATGCAAGCTTTGTAATTCGCTACCAACTTTGGTTATTTAATTAGGGTTTTCAGTTTGTGTCTTTAAATATTATAGTTATTCAATCTATGTGTCTTAGGGTGATATCTTGTAAACATTTTAGTCATCTGGTTTCTGTCTGTGAACGTAGGTCGTGACCCTGACGACCTAACCACGTCATATCTTGGTGTCGTGTTTATTTTGTTTTGTTATATGTATCTTTTAACAGGTTCTTGTTAAGGTTAAGTTCGATCTTTACAAGGTGGTATTGTTTTTTTATAAAAGATATCCTATTCTTCCAAATCGTTTACACCTTTTATCTTTTCTAGATCTCTAGTTCGTTGCAGGGTATTTATTAAAGCAATCTTTCTTGTGCAGGTTTGAAGACGATTTAGACTTAGATCGATACTTATAATAGTGTTCCTACCCCAACTTTGTACTACTTAACATATATAATTAGTCACTTGTAAGTTGCAACTCACTGTCTAAGGCTCTAAGCTGACTATAATATAGGTCATCATAGCACTTCCTAAGTTGTCTCTCAGTACTTAGTGCATGTGTTGTAAATAGATAAAGAATTGTCTTCTAAGGTGGCTATTAGGTTAACATCTTGATCAAGTCAAAGAGGAATGCATGTTGAGACATAGAACTCTACGAGCTGGTCTGGTCAACTTAGGAGTAAAGTCAGCTCAGGAATCTTTAACTCTATTGTAGTATCAAAGATGAAAATCAAGAACAAAACTCTCTTTATTATGAAGATATGAAGAATACAAGAACTGAATTATTACAAAGGAAATAAGAAAGAAATCTAAAATCTGATCTCTGATACAAGGTGTTTGAAACTAGAGGAGTGAAGGTCCTTATATAGCAACTGATCCAGACCTCTGACGTCTGACGTCCGACCTCCAGCTGTCAGTCCTATCTTCAGCTATTAACCTCCAGCTGTCATCATATCTACAGTTGTCAAACCTTCTAACAACCTTTGAACCAACCTCTAACCAACTATGGAACTTACACAAACACCCCTTTGACTTAGTGTAAGTCACACATAGCTCCTACAATCTCCACCTTGACTTAAGCTAAGTCACACCCACTAGTTCTTTCAACCAGCTTGCTCTTTTCGTAACTTCTGCCAAAGCTATGTACTCAGCTTCTATCAAGACCAAAGATTGAAACAATGCATCCGAACGAACCTTCTTCGGATTGATCACGAACCTGGACACTACAGAAGCTAGGTCCAGCCTTGTACATCCCATGACGTACATCAAGCTTCCAACTTTCAACATCCGAAGATATATACAATAGTCATAGGACCTCCTTACAAACTCATGCTTGATCACCAAAGTATCAACATGTTTGTACCATTGCCTTGGAGCCTGCTTCAACCCATAGAACGACCTCCAGAGCAAACACACCAGGTCCTCTAGACCACCATGAAGAAACGTCGTCTTCACACCTTCCTTCAGGCTATAATCTTTAGCCTCAAATCGTGCATCGTAACGTACAGCTCCGGACCCTTCCAAGCCGACCTTCTTTTTAGAGAACCATTTACAAGCCAAGACTTTTCTACCTTTAGACAACTTAACAAGAACCCAAGCTCCATTGTTACGAAGAGCCTCAATCTCCTCCATCATTGCCCCCATCCACGAACCTGCTTCCTTTGAAACACCTGCTTCACCATAAGCCCCTGGTTCATGGAAATTACCAACCTCCTTTGCCCCTTGCAAAGCATACACAGCCAGAACCTCAAAACCATATCTGACCAGAGGTTCCTGCATCCTATATCGATCCCTAGCCAACGAACCACTCTCATCAGCTTCCTGGTCAGCTCCACCTTCACCTTGTAAACCAACGTCTACATCCTCCTGTGTATCAACCTCCTGAGGTTCCTCTTGACCTTCCACATACCTACCTCCACTATGTTCATAACCCCAGTTTGCAACCAACTTGGCAAACTTACTTTGAACATAACCATCAAGGTCCGGATCCTCCTGATCTTCCTGAGTAGACTCTATCACCATGTCAAGACCACTATCCTCCACCTTCTTAGATACACCATGAATACCCCCTTGTGAGACCACTAACTTCTCGTCAGAGGCTACCTCCCTACTCACACTTGTCTTCCTTTCAGGTGGTGACCACAATTGATAACCCTTACCCCTATAAACACCATGTTCATAGAAGCTCTGCTTCTCCACCTCGTGACCTCCTACCAGACCACATTTACTGAGAAGCACCATACCTTTGTCATCAACATGACCCAATCTCATGTGCCATAGCTTCTTCATCTCTGAAGCTTCTTCCAGCTTCGCCAACTCTGAAGCTTCTTCCTGTGTTTGTGAGACAACAGCTGCACCTTGCCCCACTACAGTCTCTCCCTTTAGCACATATAGATTAGACTCCCTTACACCTTTAATCACCACTAAAGTACCGTTTGACACCTTCAGTACTCCACCTACACAAGAATACTTGAATCCTTCCTCATCCAACGTACTCATCGAAACTAAGTTCCTCCTTAATTCTGGAACATGCCTGACGTTCGACAGTGTTCTAACCATACCAT
The DNA here is from genome assembly GCA_947179395.2 of Pulicaria dysenterica. NCBI lineage: Eukaryota > Viridiplantae > Streptophyta > Magnoliopsida > Asterales > Asteraceae > Pulicaria > Pulicaria dysenterica. The sequence goes on from OX359292.1 coordinate 82,107,355, forward strand.
CATACATCCTGATCTTGATTGATCCAACACCAACTACCCGACAAGGAGCATCGTTACCCATCAAGACACTGCCATGATCCACTTCTTGATATGAGGAAAACCAACCTTTGTTTGGACACATATGAAAGGAACAACCTGAGTCCATAATCCATACATCTGACCTTCCAACACAACTTGACACCATGAGAACCAATTCCGATCCATAGCTTGCATCATCCATTATGACGTTTGCATTCGACCTGCTCTTGGGACAATTGTTCTTCCAATGCCCCGTATCACCACACCTGTGACACACATCCATCGGATTGGGTTTCCTTCCTCTTAACCAAGATCTTCCCTTTCTCTGTCTACCTTCTCCTTTGTCTGACCAATCAGCACCTCGTCCATTTGTTCTTGACACAATCAGACCTACAGCTCCTTCAGCTGTATCAGAAACATTACCTGAAGCTTTGTGTCTCAACTCCCGTGAGTGCAAACTTGACCTCACTTCCTCCAACGTAATCGTATCTCTTCCAACGACAAATGAGTTAACGAAATTCTCAAAAGATGGTGGTAAAGAGACCAAGAGGATTAACGCCGCATCCTCGTCTTCAATCTTTACATCAACATTCTTGAGCTCCATCAGAATTGAGTTTAACTCATAAAGATGATCCTTCAACACTGAGCCTTCCTTCATCTTCAAAGAGAATAAACGTTGCTTCAGTAGCAACTTGTTCGTAAGGGATTTCGTCATGTAATGCGATTCAAGTTTCTGCCATAGACTTGCTGATGTATCTTCATCTGAAACCTCATACAAAACCTCATCTGATAACGACAACAAAATCGTAGAGTGTGCCTTCTCATCTTGTTGTTTAAGCTCTGCAGCTTCCTTCTCATCAATGGGTTTTTCTCCTGACAGAGGTTGTCATATTCCTTCCCTCTTCAATAAGGCCTTTATCTTAAGACGCCATAGACTAAAATTGTTCTTACCGGTGAATTTCTCGATCTGAAACATGGGAGGAGCCATCCCTTCACAACCGTGAATCTTCTTCTTCTTGAAAAACTTTCAAGAACCCTTCAAGAAACTTTCAAGAACCTTCAAGAAACTTTCAAAAACCTTCAAGAAACTTTCAAGAACCTTCTTCCTGATGATCTTCTTCATGAGATCCTCCTTCCTCCGCCTTGATTCTGCACCTCCAGAAACAACCACCGTGATCTTCCTTCTTCTTTGATAAACCCACAGACCTTCCTTTCTCCCAGAATCGTTTGAGCCTTGGAGCTCTGATACCAATTTGTAGTATCAAAGATGAAAATCAAGAACAAAACTCTCTTTATTATGAAGATATGAAGAATACAAGAACTGAACTATTACAAAGGAAATAAGAAAGAAGTCTAAAATCTGATCTCTGATACAAGGTGTTTGAAACTAGAGGAGTGAAGGTCCTTATATAGCAGCTGATCCAGACCTCTGACGTCTGACGTCCGACCTCCAGCTGTCAGTCCTACCTTCAGCTATTAACCTCCAGCTGTCATCCTATCTACAACTGTCAAACCTTCTAACAACCTTTGAACCAACCTCTAACCAACTATGGAACTTACACAAACATGCACCCCTTTGACTTAGTGTAAGTCACACATAGCTCCTACATCTATGAATATTGACAAATGATTCATAGAGGTTAATAGGTCTATTGAAGAATAATCCTTGACTTTAACGAAGATACTATGACAATATTGATCGAGAAAGATACTAGTTAGAGAAAGCACCCTTACTGAAGGGACGAGTAAAAGGGAAGAAATACTAACCAATCTTCGAAAAATTGAGCATGACGTCCTCATGATTAGTAGAATTCAATGTCCGATTTGAATGTGAGGCATGAATGAGCGGCATGCTCTAATTTGATACTCGACTCAATGATTATATAAAGATAAGCTTTAAAATCACAGTCTAAAAGTTTATTGATTGTAAACTATCTTCACTACCAAGTGAATTGTGATAAGAACCTAGAGGTTTAAACGAGTTCTTACTTTTGGCGTTTGATAGAGTTGTCACATATATATTATGTTAGTTAATTTAGTAATCTTGATCTCACAAAAATTGAATTAAACCGTTTACAAAATTAGCAAAGGTTTATTCAACCAATTCCTATTTATTTAATAGTTTGTTAATCATCCAATTACTTATCGTTATGAGAGCAGAGCTGAATAATCTATTATGAATATATACTTCAATGCTTCATATATATATAGCTTCATCAAACTCAATATCAAATACTAATTAATCAAGTCGATCTCCAGACGCTCAATGTTTGATGCTGGTAATTACATGACATGGAAAAACTAAAACATTCTTTTTTTGGCTACCCTTTGGCTGAAGACACATTTTTAGGACTTCTTCCCCATCTTGACCTGGCTCGTTATTAGATCATCTTTCGGTTTAATTTGATGGTTCTAGTTATGTTGTTTTGATTCGATGTTTTCATCCTATGTTATTTGCTATCTACGTTTTGGTTCAAACAGATCTATTGAAGCCACCAACAACAATCAAGTCACTGGAGAAGATAAGATGACGTGGTGGCAACGTACTATCATAGTTCAGAGTATACTTAATGGTAGTTTTTAAATGTTCGATACATTAAATGATAGGTTTAAAGTTTAGTACATATAATAGCAAAATGTATAAATGTATATATATATTTTGGTAAACTAAACCCTAAAATTTTATAATTGCCTTTTTAAAGTGTATTTATACAATACTAGATAACTTCGAACATTGATTGCATTTCAGTTGGATATCATGCATGCGACTGATTTTAATGCATAAATAGCCTTATAAGTTGATGTTTTAATCTCGTTTCACATCAGGTGTTATCGATTACATGCAATCTTTAATTTAAGGTAAACCATACGTAACGAATAAAACATAATTATGTAAAGATCGAGCTTGAATCTTAACAAGAACCCGTTAAAAGATGTAGATAACAAAACAAGATAAACTCGACACCAAGATATAACGTGGTTTGGTTGTTATAGTCACGACTTAGCTACGTCACGGGCAGGAACCCGAGACTTCTTTATAATAACTAGAGTTAATTACATTTTTGGTACATGTGGTTTATATGAAATTTCACATTTGGTCCTTAGGCTTCATTAATTACGACATTCATCCTCATATATGGTTTACATTTTGTTTCAATATTAGTCCAAATCCACTTAAAAAGACTAAAATACCCTTCTCTCTTCAATTTATTCTTTTATTTTTAAGTTTTATTTATTTAAATATTATTAATATATAATATTAACAATATTTAAATAAATAAACCTTGAAAATAAAAGAATAAATTAAAGACAGAACGGTATTTTAGTCTTTTAAGTGGATATGGACTAACATTGGAACAAAATGTAAACCATGATATGAATGTCGTAATTTATTGAAGCCTAAGGACCAAATGTGAAATTTCATGTAAACCACAGTGACCAAAAATGTAATTAACTCTATTAACCAAAGTGTTTACAAGATATCACCTTAAGGATACATAAGTTGAATGAAATCTAACTACAATATTTATAGTTGAAACAACCCTAAAAATCCTAATTAATTACTCCCTAACTAACTAACTAATTTAGCCATTAATGGATAAGCCCTATTGTCCGTACATCTCAAAGATTCAAATTACATCTCATAAATTTGAATTCATCTTGACTTTATGCAACCATATTCAAAGTTAAATCTAATAACCTTATTAAAAGAAAATTATGTATGACCATCAACATCTTTTTCCAAAAAAGATTCCACAAATCAAAACATTCTATTTCATAAAAAACTTTAAAAAATTCGAAAATAATCAATATATTACATCAGTTAGTGCTTAAGGGAATGGGTTATAAAACTAATCTGGATAACCCGGTTGTATATGTATCCTTTTTAGGGTTTACTTTAATTACACAAAGCCGCATCCCTACTAAAGCTTCCCCGTCGGCGACTTTTCCATTCGGCCGCTTCCTTCTTCGTTTTCCCTATCCAAGAAAACACGCCGGATCCAGTAAATTTATATTTTTTTGTCAAATCTGGTAATCAATGGATTCTAATCGATTGAATCTCTGATTTTAATCGTATAACACTATGAATCACACTCTTCTTTTTCCCTGCTTCTATGAAACATCAATCAAATCTAATTACAAAACCATGAATCAGATTCATTAACGAAGGAGAATCGGAAACCTTTGATGGGTGTTGTCTCGTATTTTAGAAGATGAAACCATTTTTAATAATGAATTTCGTAATCATATGTAAAGATGAAACCATTTTAAAGATCTGATTTGTGAATTTTGATTAAAGAATCAATATTAATTAATCGATTTAAATAATTTCGTGATTGACCTACCTTTTGCTAAAATGCACAACGGCGGCGGAGGTGATGGTGGTAGCAGGCGAAACAACTGGTATCTTCAGTTAAACAACATTCACCACCATCATCACCACGGGCATCATCTTCTTTGAGACAACTCCGATCCTTCTCATGCTTCCCATGGTAAACTAGCACTACTTATATTATTGGCCTTTCTTAATTTTTTTCTTTTTAAAATAATCTTTATTAGTTTTTGATTCTATGATTCTTTTTTGCTTTTTATTGATAGATCTAACATGCAAAGTAAAATTATATATATTTTTATTAAAATCTTCCAATGTAATTTTGTTGATTTTGTTTGATCAAGCAATGAGTTTATGAGTTCGTGGGTAGATGGTGGGGGTCGTTTTTTTATAATAACAAGTGCCTTTCACTTATGATTATTTGTTTGGATCACATATATTCATACATCAATAATGAATTTTGCCATTTTTGAGTTTTTAAAGTAGGATTTCATGATAAAGTTGTTAGCTTTGCCTTGGTTTAAACTGTTCTTGCTCAAATTACATCAGAGTTACAATTACAATAGCACCATTAAGATCTACCATTTGAATTCAGCTTCTAAGCAATACCCGCAAGGGTAATAATGTAAAATTGGTTCATTCGTTGCTATTTATGAGTTTTTAGAGTAAAATTTCATGATAAAGTTGTAAGCTTTAATTTGGTTCTAAGCGTTCATGATCGACTTCACATCAGGGTTACACTTACCATAGCACCATTAAACTTTAACATTTGAATTCAACTTCTATGCAATACCCGCAAGGGCAATGATGTAAATTTGGTTCAGTTACATGTTATTCCATGGTGTTCTTCAAAAAAGTAATTGTAGTATAAAAGCTGAACTTTTCTCATGATAAAGTTGTCAGCTTTGATTTTGTTGTAAGTGATCTTGATCAAACTCACATCACGGTTACAATTACAATAGCACCATTGAACTTTAACCTTTGAATTCAGCTCTATGCAATACCCACAAGGGTAATAATGTAAATTTGGTTCGATTACATGTTATTCCATGATGTTCTTTAATAAGGTAATTGTAGTATACTAACTAATATAGAATCTAAGAACTAAATTACTTAGGAAACCAAAAAAAATACAATCTTATACAACTCATGTGAATAATAGAGTTGACCATAAGCAAAACCGAATCACGAGTTAGATGATATGTTTATGCAGTTTTGTAGTAATTTTTAATGAATTAAGTTAGAGTTTTTGATTCATTTGGAATTCCCTAAATTGTTTCAATTTTGCTAATTGTTTTTTTAATCAGTGATGTACTGTTTTGAAAATTTGATAAGTTAATCTCGAGATCAATTTGATGGATTTGATCATAAAATTTATGTATTTGCTTGCTCAATTTGATCATGGCTTAAGCTTTAATACTAAGGAGGAAGTAGCAGGGGAAACAAATGATGGCAAAAACTGAAGAACTTGCTAAACCTACCAAAGTTGAACCAATGGATGTCCCATGTATTTCCCGTTTAGATTGGCTCGTTCATTCTATAAAAAGTTTGATGACAGTTCTTTGAACAACTATTCCTTGGTAATAAATCTTTTAATGCTTTTGTTCTTTGATCTATACATATATATGTTAATACACGTAAAATAATTATACACATAAACATTCATTTTATTGTTTAGACCATTCCTGGTTGGTTTGTACGGGGACGCGGCATCTACAGGTTTAAATGGGTAGATCTTACTTGTGGAGGATATAATACAAAAATGAAGCTGCATGTTGTTAGCAAAAGGAACAACGTGTTGGCACAACAAAGTATGAATGTGAAAATCCGTGGCAATTGAAAGGAGTTCAAACGTCATATAGAGAAGAGGAAAAATCGCAATCTGCACTTCTTTTTCAATCGTGCAACTTGGGTCGACAATGGTACATTATTTTTTACTCCATATTAGGTCAAGTTGTTTTTGTATTTTACTTTCTTTATGATGTTGTTTTCGTGAAGCACTAAAGATTTATTACTCACTTTTAACAACTTTAATTATGTTATAGTTAACATGATGGTTGTGGTACATTAATTATGATAAAGATAAGCTAAAAGAAGAACATGATCATCTATACTATTTAAAGAAAGACGGCCAAAATCGAACATATCGACAAATTACAACGTTGTTATTAAAGTTAAAGGCAGAGTCTTCTTTGTATATGGATAGGGAGGAAGAGGTGAAACTTTATGTCGAAGACTTTATCCGTTGGCCTGCGATCGCAAGGTCGCGTAGTTCTAAATGTGGCTTCAAGTTGTATCGCATCAGTTTTACTTGAAGGAGGCACAGCTACACATTCTTGCTTTCGTGTTCCTATTAATGTCAGTGAAGTTCTTTCTGTACTATCGCTTCCGATAGTGATCTGTCCGGATTGTTGAAGATTAATATAGATCTGATTATTAGGGATGAAGATCTAATGTTGCATAGGCATTGTTTTGAAGCTTTTGAAAGAACTTTGAGAGACATTGTTGATCCAAGAAGTAGTAGGAAGTCATTTGGAGAGAAAATGATTGTTTTTGGAGGAGACTTATTACGGATATTTCCGGTAATCAATAAAGGACGAAGACATGATATTGTTAATGCGTCATTGGATTCCTCAAATATATTGCAATATTGTTCAGTCCTTGAGTTGACGGAAACATGCGATTGAAATATGGAAATGATACATATGACATTAAAAGTATCAAAGATTTTGCGGATTGGATATTGCAAATCGGAGAAGGAAATCTTGGTGGCCCAAAGATTATGGTGAGGAGGTATATTACAAGTCTGACAGTTCTGTTCAACTGAAAAATCTGATAAATTTGAAGAATCATTACAGTCACCTGAACTTTTGAATTCATTAAAAGTATCTGGTTTTTCAAACCACAAGTTAACTTTAAAGATTGGTGTGACTGTAATGATTCTTTGTAATGTTGAACAGTCTAAAGGCCTTTGCATGGAACAAGATTACAAGTTACTCGACTTGGTGCACATGTGGTTGAAGCAAAAATAATTGCAGTTAAGAATGTTGGCCACATTACTCATATTCTAAGATTAAAGATGATTCCATCAAAGCTTACAATACCATTCAAGTTCCAACAAAAGCAGTTTCCTCTCTTGGTTTGTTTTGCAATGACAATGAATAAAAGCCAAGGTCAATCTTTATCGAATGTTGGATTGTTTTTTAGACGACCTGTTTTCACTCATGTACACTTATATGTGGCTGTTTCTCAAGTTTTATCGAAGAGTAAGGAGGGTTTAAAAGTTTTATTTAGCGATAATGAAAGCCAACCTACTAATAAAACCATAAATGTTGTTTATAAAGAGGTTGTACTGAAAATCTAACGATAATCTTATATATGAATTTCAAAATTTTGTAATGTTTACTCATTTCTTATGAATTTTTATATTCATATCTATGCTTTTTAACTATTTTTACTATACGTGTTAGTACTCTTTAAAACTATATAAATTTAAATTTAACTTATATCATCCCCGTGTTGACACTTGGGTTGCTTAGCTAGTTATCCATAATTCAAATTTAAATTATCCCTAATTCAAATTTGATTTCATTGCCATTTTAATTAACCAATAATCAAAACCGGTAATTTACGTTCACATCGAGGTTCCATTAATTAGATTCTGATTCTTATCGTACCTTTTAATTTCAAGTCACATCTAACACCATATTACAATTATTAATTCATATTACATTAGAGACATATCCTCAGATCCTTGATAGGTTTTAGTACAATCATTAGTGATTTTCATATATATATATATATATATATATATATATATATATATATATATATATATTTGATGACAAGATTTCATCAGCCTAATTGAGCACTTTATGTAATATGTAGTCTATACAAATAGTACATTCATACCCATCATCGAAAACAAATATCGGGAAAGACATTTATTCAATTTGATAATAATGAGTGGCATATATTATAATGTCATGATAAGATATGATAGCAAAATTTCAGCATAGTTTCTTTCTTTCGTTTAATTAGTACCAACTTGACAAGGATATACACAATTAAAATATAAAAAAATAAGACTTATAAAAACAATAATGTTATCCACTACCAAAATAATTGTATGTCAAAGGTATCATGTATCAATCGACAATTGAATCAATCAACAAGTATACGAACTCGGATTTTGATACATACATGAGAGAGAAATTCTAGAACAGAACAATAAACGTGAATTATGAATTGCTTCAATTACAGATTAATATTTATTACCTTGAACCTACAATTGGTATCAAAGCCAAAGAGTGGCTCAAAAGGTGAGTTTTTGATTCGTTTTTGGATATGTTTTTGTTCGACAAGAACGTAACTACCTTCGCTCCATTAGGTCTTAGATTCACACTGAATTTTTGCTTTTCTATTCATATTGATCATTATGGTTGCTTAATTTGGTGTTTATTTAAAGTTGGGACAAAAATCTTTCGATTGTGTTAACAATCAAAGTTGTATGATCGATTATATAGTTGAAAATATTCTTCTCGTCATAACGAGACTTGCAATTCTTCATCAAGTTGTTCAAGCCATCTTCCATGTCATCTGTTCTCACCATTTAACCTTCGCCCTCGCCATATATTTCTATTCTTTTGTGTCCTCGCCATCTTAGGCCGCCATGTTATTCATCAAGTTGTTCCATGTCATTCACTCCTCGCCATCTTACTGTCACCATCCTGCCCAAGTTATCTTCTTCTCGCCATTTGCCTCCTCACCATTTAGTCTCAAGGCCATCCCAACTGATCCTCGCCATCTTCATCTTGCCACCTTCATCACACCATTTGATCAAGCAATCTTGTTCTTCACCCGTCTTATTCAAAGGAATTATTCTCCATGGAGACTTTGTTTCTTGAATTACATAAAATGATGCTCGACCAAACAATAACCCTCTTTTTTCCACAAACACAAGAACCCAAACCTCCTAGCCTATACACCGATGATGAAAAGGAAAATGTTAGGGATGATAAAATGGCCACTACCGCTCTTCTTCAAGGTTTATGTGATGACATCTTCAACAACATTGATAGTTTGAAAAAACAACCTTGGAGATATGAAACGATGTTGAGAAACTTATGCAAGGTGCAGACAAGGTAAAATTAAAGAAACTTGGCTGCTAACCGTTTATGAAAAGTCTAGAGCCGAGGAAGGTGAAGATCTAGAAAGCATTTATATCCGGTTCGCTGCCCAACTTAACATTTTGAAGAAGTACGAGCTGATTAAGGGAGTTAAGGACGTGAGTATACAATTTTAAACCAATTTGTTGCCCAAATGGTCCAAGTATGTAGATTTCATCCGACAAAACAAAGGAACATCTGAGGTGGATATACATACTTTTATGTAGACCTCTGCTTGAATGAGAATACGTTTTGAAGACGATGATTGAGAATAAAGCTAGAGTTACGAGTAATTCATTAGCACTTGCTATTGACAAAAGAAGCTGCACTTCCTGAGCAAAGAATGTAAGGTTCCAATTTTTTTAAAGAAACATACATCTTTACAAAATTTTACATGGTATAATTTCTTCTCAAAATTTCCTTAATATTCCAAAAATATAGCGAGCGGAAATAGTGAGCTGTCAACCTTGAACTGGAGCCTTCCCTCTATAAAACCCTGTAAAAAGAAAAAAAACAAAATACTCATAACCGCGAAGCTTAGTGAGCACACTATCACAAATTAACTATTAGATACACACACAATTCTTTTACATGAAATTGTCTTCATAAAATATAAGACAACTCATAACATTAGGCATTCAACTAGTAATATTCCATTCAAGCCATTGTAATGCCACTCAGTCTAGTAATATGCTATTTAGGTTTTTATAATACCACTCAGGCTAGTATATTGCAACTCAGGCTATCATAGTGCCACTCAGACTATTATGATGCCACTCATGGTAGTATATTGCCACTCATGTTATTAAGGTGCCACTCAAGCTAATATATTGTCACTCAGGCTTTCAACACAATGTTTAACTTCACATTTGATATCACAATACACATTACACACATAGACATACTAACACACCACAGTAAATTACACACTGCATATAAATAATTCCTAATAAGTCTCAAAACATACTAAAAGTACAACTATCTCATAACTAAATACTTTGTATATTCAATTACCACTCAGGTAGTCGGATGCCCCTCAGACGATTATCTCTTCATCATATATCATGTAATCATTACATAAAGATCATCTCATTAAACAATATACTATATACACATATATTCATCTAGTCTATAAATAAAGATTGTGTAACTCGCTTATCAAAAATAAAAAAGATTATGTAACTCACCGGAAATGATTAGACACTGTAAAAAAGCATGACAATTAGCAAAGTAATCAACACATACTAAACAACTATTACCTACAAGAAATTATACTCTAACTCTTATCTCATTGTGCTAATTCTAAACTCTAATAATGACCTAGACAGCCTAAGACGTGGCCCGTGTTAAGTTACACGACCGCCCTATATGACTTACATATGTCGTGTTATATCAATATCAAACCCTAACCCTAATCGGCCAGTGTTGGCATTACATGGACAGTGTAGTATAACCATACACGGTCCATAGAAACTCTACATGGCCTATACCATAAAAGGGATGTACACAACCTGTGTATCGAAACATGGCCCGTATACCTCTACACGACACCCTACACAGCTGTCACCCATGTAGACAACCCGTGTAGACCATACTTGCATCAGCTGCACCTGTTGTTTGACGTGAACAGTTGAAATTCCGACCATAACTCAACAAAATTACCATCATACCATATCCAATACTTAATTAAAATCATTGTATAACATTTACTAACACCCCAAATAGTAAAAGAATAACACTTGATCATTAAACATCAACTATACCCACAATTTTGACCCGTTTATCACACCCACTTTAATATTTCATCATATCTTCACTAATTTCAGTTCAAGTGATCATTTAATGACCATACAGAAGAAATTGACGATACATGTGATTTCTTTCGATACAGATGTATACCTTAGATATGTAATTATAACAATTAAAATTATTTTCTTTAGGCTATATAAACATTGCTCTACCTTTTCGATTTAAGAAGCGGATAAAATAATAGGAATACAATGAATCATTCGTGTGGTACTAGGACACCTAAAGTTTTTTCTAATATATATCGTAATAACTATTTTAGTTTACACATGATTAAGGAACATGTTTTACCTTTTTGCCATTAATTTCGTCAACACATGTGTTAGTTCATCATAGTTTGTGGAAACTAATTTTAGATAATGTTTGGGCTAAAAAGGGCGGTGGGAAGTGTTTGGGAATGTAGTTAGAAGTTAAAGTCATTAAAAACCCCTTAAAATGGTTGTTCCTATAAAAACTTACGTGAAAAAGTGGTGGTTCGCACTTTTGAGTCATGGGAGAACTGAATAGACTCCTGTCTCCCTTGTAAAATGACATCCTTTATATATTTAGACATACATATATACTACAAAATTCAATTTACAAACAGTTAGTAACTATTAGATTAAAACCCTATTATATGCTAAATGAGTGTGAATTGTATGAACCGTTGATACGAATCTGTAACAAGTGAATTAGAATCCACTGGCAAAAACCTTATGAAGATTTGATTACAATGCAATATGAAGTAAAAGCCACAATTAACATTCATTAATTTAATTAGATAATTATAATATTTTATATAACTAAGATTAAAATCTTAATAATTCATTTGGTCGAAAAATTGTAACTCAATTTTGATTTTAAATAACTTTAAGTCAATTTAATTTAAGTTAAACTATTTCTATAATTATTAGCTAATGAATAATTTTGATCAAGAGTCAAGATTCGTTTTTGGAGTTCTCGTACGAAAAAAGTTCTCGTTGGACCGTCCCCTATGTGTGTATATATATAGGAAGAAGTTCATTTGAGAACCATTTTTAGTGCGAGAACCGCGAGAACTAATCTTGACCGTCCAAATACATACATACACACATATATATATATATATATATATATATATATATATATTTATATATATATATATATATATATATATATATTTATTTATTTATTTATATCTATATTTATATTTATATAAAGGGTTAAAGTCACTGAACACAAACAGACTTTTCTCAATTTTTTGATATGGCACATTAACTTTTTTTTTACACATATGGCCATTTAACTTACCAAAACCATGTCGATATGGCCAAAACGTGACCTGCAACCTACCAGCCCGTTTTTAGGCGGTTTTTTGCGATTTTTGGGTCGATTTTTGATCGTTTTTTGTGATTTTTTTTGTAGAATCTTGTAATTTATCATTATACCTTTCAAATGACTAAAATTCATGAATTTTCGTCAAGTATTGAGGGAGAATTTGGAGCTCAAAGTCTCGATTTTTGTGGGTTTTTTGTTCGAAAGAGGGCAGAAAAAAGAGTGTTTTTTCTCGATTTCTTGATCGTTTTACATAATTCTTTTTATAGATTGTCGTAGATAATCTTTTTACCTTTCAATGGACACCAAATTCATGAAAAACCATCAAGTGTAGGCTAAGTTATTACTAATTAAAGTCGGTAATGACCCTATTCGACACCCTTACGGTATTTTGATGAATTGACACATTTTAAACTCGTTTTTATTCGGTTTTTTTGTACTACTTGATAGACAACTCGATTACCTTTCCATAGAGTCAAGAATCATTGATTTTCGTTAAGTGTAGAAGGAGAATTTTGACTTCAAAGTTTGTATTCGAAGTGAAGAAAATTGGGGAAGAAGATGACCTGCTATTGCAGGTCAAAATCACCAAAATGGCTATAATAACAGGTTTCTTACAAGTTAAATGGTCATATGTGTATAAAAAAAATTAATGTGCCATATCGAAACATGAGGGAAACCATTTTTGTCTTTAATGACTTTAACCCTTATATAAACCCTAAACCCTAAACCCTAAATATAAATATATAGATATAAATATAAATACATATATATATATATGTATATATATATATATGTATTTATATTTATATATAAATACATATAAATATAAATATAAATATAAATATAAATAAATAAATAGATAAATATATATATATATATATATATATATATATATATATATATATATATATATGGAAAATTTCAACCGAGAACAATTTTTCGTGCGATAACTGTTTGCAACACCATTAATGACTCGTTAGAAAGGATATCTTGGTCATTAATATATTTACTCAACCAAGAATTGCGTTCGGGTGAGCCGTCATATATTTACCAATATATATAGAAGAAGGTTCATGCTAGAAGCCTTTTTTTACGAGAAGTGCGAGAATCATTTTTACCCCTTAAATCATTAAAATAATGGTTGAGATTACTTATGGTATTTTAGCAATTAACTTGAAAAAAGAAAAATGTTAAACTATAATTTAAGGACAATGGAAACATTTTACACAATGGTAATCCTTACCCTAATTATCTCCAACTACTTTAAATCACCATCCTTGATAATCTCGATGTGGTTATCTCTCCCTTTCTCTCTAATATATGCTTGAAGATTAAATCCACAACCCCCTTTCATTCTTTACGCTGCCGAGCACAAGCACCACCATCGACTTTATTTGTTCAAAGTAAGTATGTGGTGAGAATCAATCCAACTATCCACCACCACCAAACAATCTATTGAACTTTTTTTTTCATCTCTATCCAAGGAAGCTTGGTTTTTCCTAACGGCTTTATTTGGCATTTATGGTACATTACTAACTTTTAACGTTAACTTTGTTTGTGAAAATAAAAGTAAAGTCATTAAATAGCTGTTAACTTTTTTTCATTTTTCATTGTGGTATGTCTATTTTTTTACACATGTGGTCAGTCAAGTTATTAAAAAAGTGTCAATGTGCCAAAATTCGACCTGCAACTTGTCCATCAGGTTTCTCGATTGATTTTTGATCGTTTTTGCTAATTCTTTTTGCGAAACCTTGTAAATAATCATTTTACCTTTTAAAGGACACCAAATTCATGAATTTTCATCAAGTGTAGGCCAAGCATTTGCTAATTAAAGTCGGTTTTATATCATTCAAGACCATCTTAATGGTTTTTAAAGAATTGATTCATTTTAAACTTGTTTTGGCCATTTTTTTGTACTCCTTTATATATAACTCGATTACCTTTCCATAGGATCAAGAATCATAAATTTTCATAATGTATTAATGGAGAATTTCGAGATTAAAGTGTCGGATTGTTCTTCAATTTCAATTGAAAAACATAGTAGAAAAAAACTCAATTTTCGCTCAAATATTACTCGTTTTACATAATGCTTTTTACGAATTATTACAGATAATCTTTTTACCTTTCAAAGAACACTAAATTTATGAATTTTCATCAAGTATAGGCCAAGAAATTGTTAACTAAAGTCGGAACCCTTACGGTTTTTTGATTATATGACTCATATTAGACTCATTTTTAGTCGGGGTTTTTGTATTATATTATAGAAAACTCGATTATCTTTCTATAGACTCAAGAATCATTAAAATTCATCAAGTATAAATGGAGAATTTCGGGTTTAAAGTTTCAATTTTAAGATGAAAAAGAGAAGGGGGAAAGGTGACCTGCTATAACAAATCAATATAAACAAAATGGACACATTAACACGTTTTTATAAGTTAGCTAGCCACTTGTGTAAAAAAAAATTATGTGTGCCACAATGATAAATAAGGAAAAGTTGACAGCTATTTAATAACTTTACGCCGCGGAAATACTACTAGTTTACCTTTTCTTCATGATAGAATTGAAATTAATTTTTTTTATCTATGAATCATAATTATCTGTATTTTGTTGTGTTTGTCAATGAACACTTTAAGTTATGCATTTTCATTTTTGTGTTTATTAGTGAACAAAACTCTTTATTATCTTTTTTGGTGTACTTATAAAAAACTATGGTTTGTTATTGAATTGTAAACATTATAGAAAATATGTATATTGTTCATTTAATGTATTGTAAGTGTGTATGTTCGTTATCGAACATGATGACAAATTTGTAATTTCTTTAACTGGTTAATAATGAACTCAGAGAAAAAGTCTAAAATGGTAGAATCAAACATATTATAAAATTCACATATTCAGTAGCAAGATTTTGTGTTTCTTAATGGTTCAATAATGAACTCATCAGAAAAAATCCAAATGTTTAATTCAAATGTATTTTAAATATTTAATGTCAAAAATTCTTTTTTCAAATATTATTCATTCCTGAACAATTAGAACATTTAATTAAAACAATAAGAAAAATTGAAATACTTGTTTTGAATATTAATTCATTGTGAATATTTAAAAATTAGTATATAAAATTAAAATTAATAAAACAAAACAAAATTGAGTTTTACAAGCTATCTAATAACCGAAAGAGAGAAAGTAAATAATTACCAAATATAAATTAATAATGAACTAATTACAATAGTGATAAGAAGACATAATTACCTTTTTGTATAAGATGTTGACAATTAAAATATAACGGATGAAAATGCTTCTCGCATTTATCGTAAAATCAATATTCTCGAATGAACCTTCCCATATATATATATATATATATATATATATATATATATATATATATATATGTGGTTCATGCGATAAATATTTATAGCCGTTAGATGATTTAATTAAAAGTTAAGATGTAGAATAGCAATTTTGTAATTAAACTATTTCTTGAGGAAATTTAAATAAAATCAAAAGGGCAGAATTGAATTAACATTTTAACCTAACCCTAATTCTATCCTAATTAAATCTCTCTTTAATCCACCTTGTTATGTGATCCGGCCGCCATTACCACCAAGCAACCTAACCACCATCATCATCGAGAACCTCATCAGGGAAGATCTCGTTCAACCTCTTTCTTAATACTTGGGGTTTTAAATGTTTCTTAAGCGTTTTCTTGTTAAAATTTCAATAATTAAAGAAAAGTAGATACATTTGTTTTGATTATTCTTACTGTGCATGTGTACATATGAACACGTGCATATAGGGCTGTAAACGAACATAACGTTCATGAACCGTTCGTGAAATTATTCGGTAGGAAGTTCGTTTATGTTCTTTTTTTAATAAACGAACAAACATGAACAAGATTTTCCGTTCATTTAATTAAACGAACGAACACGGACAAAGCTCCCGTTCGTTCATTTATGAACGTTCGGTTATCCTTTCGTTTATATTATATATATATATATATATATATATATATATATATATATATTATGTGTGTGTTTATATATAGTGTTTATTTGTATTTAATAATGTTGGATTTGTATTATATTGTGTGTATCTTCGTTTACGTTTGTTTATCATTTAAATAAACGTACAAATATGTAGAATTTCTAACCAATCTTTTAAATAATCGAGCACACATGCCCGTTCGTTTATCGTTCGTTTATCGTTTATTTGTTCGGTTAAAGTTAAACGAACGAACGCGAACATATAATTCCGTTCGTTTATCCGTTCATGTTCGTTTATTTGTTCGGCTAAAGTTAAACGAACGCACAAACCTTGTTCGTGTTCGTTCGGTTCGTTTACAGCCCTACGTGCATATAGGTGCAAATGGCATGAAGTTGCATTTGTGTTGGAACAAAAGCATGTGTAATATGCACATGTGATCTAACTTCAGATGTGATGAAAGAAGCAATGATATGGTGCACATATGCACGTAACTGAAGATACCCTTATTAATAAGTCATTACTTGTGTTATAAACAGTTCTTATTGTTTTAGTACGAAAAACAGTTCTTATTAAAATTTTCATGTATATATATCTTAAATTCGAACCCCAAAAGTCGAATTTATATCAGGGATGAACATCAACATTGTTGAATAACATCAATATGAATCGGATATATAGAATTTTTTTTAACAATAAAAGGAGACTAGATAAGGAGCTTCGACATGACCATCACCCACATCTAGAATCCTGATAAATATATAATAATATAAACTAGCGAGGCGCTAGAAACCAAACATACAAGAGTTTTAAAGAGTAGATATAGGATTACAACACCATATTGGCCAAGATAATAACCTATAATTAGCTCTAAATTTCAACCAGGTAAATAAAAAAGCTTGAATTTCAATCGGATATATAGATGATGGACAGTGTGTGTATATTGATTGAGAGAGAGAGAGAGATTACGACAGTGTGTATATATTGTTGTTAGTGCCATTTGTAGATGTAATCATGTTTGTGCTTGTCAATTCATGGAGAGAGAATATTCCAATACAATATGGTTTAGTTTGTCTTTTTATGAGTAGAATAAAATCGATGCTTTATTTTGCAAAAAACGTTAACTCGCTTTTATACATGCTTAATTTCTTTTTATGGTTAATTTGTCTTTTTATTTTGTAAAAAATGTTATCACTTACCATAACATGCAGAAATCGATGTATTTAATTTTAGAAGACAAAGGTAATTAATTGTTGTTGAGCTGTGTCTGTTATTGAGATGTGTTGGTGTGTATACAAACGAATTTTTAAATGTTACCTAATAACCTTTTGAAATATTTATAAACAGTCAGAGACCTTTTATAGAAACAAACAACCAAATAAGAATAACATCCATACATCAAAACTGCATTTTTTAAATTCAGAAAACAAAAACTCTTAAAAGAAAAACAACACGTCTTCATTTAAAAATTGCATATATTCCTTTCATATCTAACTAAACACACGTAACCATATATATTTATTTATAAGAATGTATTATTTGATATCAGCCTGACCATATGATTGATTTGTTTGAAACGAAAAAGAATTTTATATGAGATTTTTTAAAAACTAAAATAATTTTATATTAATGATTTCAATTATAGATAAGTAAATAAGTTGAATGTCTATAATATTTTATTATTTACATAGCCTAAGATTTAATAGATCTTACTCTAAATTAATATTTTTAGTATTTGTTAGGTAGAAATTGGATTAATATAAGTCATATATTTAAATATAGATCTTAAAAGCCAAATCTAAACATTAGATTTTTTAAATCTTATAATAATATTATTGTAATTAAGTAACAATTATAAGATTTAATTATAAAAAGAAGGGTATTATGGGAATCCTCTACCTCATAAATCACTCCCCTTCCTTTCGTTTTCCCTTCCAGCCACTGAAAAAGATAACTTCCAGCCGAAAATGATAACTTTCCACTGAAATAATAACTTTCAGCCGAAAATGTTAACTTTCCAGCCCAAAATTATAACATTTTCCAGTTGAAAATATATAATAATTTTCCAGATAAAAATGATAAAAATAAACTACTCAAAGCAAAAATGATAACAAATCCAGTTGAAAATGATAACATTTTCCAAATGGAAATGATAACAATATACAACATTTCATTATGATAACATTATTCACATGAAAATGATAAAAATAGACTTATTTATAGCCAAAAATGATATAAATACACACACTTTTAGCCTATAATGATATAAATACGCATGTTTGTAGCCGAAAATGATAAGAATTCACATGATTCAAAATGATAACATTTTAATATCATTTTCATATATGTTGCATTTTCAAAATAAAATTTACAGAAACATGGAAACGGTGGCTTTGCTTGAAAAAAGATTAAAAAATAAGTAGATTGATGTAATTCTTTTTGCTCACATTCTCAAAATTGAAATAGTTATGACTTTTTAAATATTTAAGAGGTAAAATAAGAAACTTGAGGGAAGTCTTTGAATAGACACATGTGTTTTGATTATTCATTTGTAATTTCTATTTTGCCCCTTTTAAATAAGTGGTTGAGATTTAACTTTTGAGATCTACGTTTAACGGTGAGGCTATGTGAAACCTCACCTTGATTAAGTATATATATATATATATATATATATATATATATATATATATATATATATATATATATATATATATATATATATGTGTGTGTGTGTGTGTGTGTGTGTGTGTGTGTGTGTGTGTGTGTAACACACTCTTAACCGGCCTAGATTAATTAAGGTAATTAATTAAGTTAAGTTTGAGATTTAATTTAATTATGTGAATTATTGATTATTATGCTTTAATTGATAATTATTTGTGATGAATATATGTTTATTATTATTTGATAATTAATTCAAATTAAACATTAATTAAATAGTGGATTGTGAGGTGGCCGGATTTGGTGAGTTTAGTCACCAACCTCACCACCTCATCCCCATTTGCATGAAATTACCAAAGTGTTGTGTGTGTGTGCGATTGTATGCTCTCGGCCGAGAAGAGAGGAGAAGATAGGGATATCGATTCTTGATCTTAATTGTACAATCAATTAATTGAAGTGAATTCATCAAGAGGTTAGATTACTACAATAATATACTAGGTTTCAAGCCCGTGTAAACACGGGCCAGAATGTAAGATCTTCGACATCATATAGGTTTACAAAATTATTCTTTTAATTAAATAAGCCTAAAAAGCCAAAATAAGTAGTTTATGGCTTCCAAGATCCTTTTTTGTATACAAGATTTTCCTCATGAAATTTTCCTGTAGCTTCGATGTGGGAGAAAAGTTTCAACTCTTATTTTCATAACCTTCTTTCTAATTGTATGCCACATCAATTAGCAACCCTCCCTAATTAACTTGAACTTCAAAATTAGAGCTCAATCCTACATGAAGTTTACTCAAGTGTAAATCTTTCACACTTCTGCATAATTTGGACCATGCAATCTCATATGAAGTTTCCTGCCACACCTCTATCCAAAAGAAAAAAATTGAACCATATTACATACATGTAATTACTATGTGAAATTATATATCTTAGCACTAAGAAAGTTTTTGGTAGATCAATAGGAAATGATGATTCATACATGTACAAATATGAAATATTAGATGGCTCATAGAAATCAGTATGTAAGATACATGAACATTCAAATTTAAGCATCATCATGCTTTTATCTAAAATAACTGACCATTCAGCTAGTACCTATAAATAATTGGATCATTCAAGTAGGTTATAACGTATGAGGTAATGTTTGAAGTGGAGTTGTTGCATTTGAATAATCAATAAAAGGTCATATTTTGACGCAATTATCTTTAGTGATTATTCTTTATAAATCCGGTGTTTACAATCCGTGTCATAAACCTAGTCTTTTCAATCCCTTGTTAACCTATTTGAGATCTAATCAAAATCCTTGATTTGGATGTCTAGCAACACCTTAGTAGAAATAGACTTTTATTTGACAAATATTAACTCATTCCTAGCCTTCTAGAATAGATATATAGTGGCCCGTGGTGTGGGGCTTTCCAAACGGTATACCTCGACCCAGCCTCAAATCATAATAGTTTACATCTCTTTAATGTCCGTTAAGCTCATCTTATCCATTACCCACCACCCTAATAACATCTCTTATACTTTACTTGAAACCCGCAATTAACTAAAACAATATCTTTATTAATAGACCTTAAGAAGGAAATACGACCAATTGATGATTATAAATATTAGACAGTCATTTACCGTGAATTATAATAAACCTATATATAATAAATATGTTTAAAACACCAATATTTTAAATCAAATATGAAGCCTTTGATAATCTTCATAAACGACTGAAGAGTAGATGTAACGTTGATCAGCTGGAAACAACGTTTTTTTAAACTGGACCGGCCCGGCCGGTTAACTGGGAACCGTACATGCCTACGGTTTAAAACTGATCAGAAAACCGGATAAAAAACTGACCGGTTATGTGAAAACCGGAAAACCCGTTTGAACCGGTCTTATGACCGAACCGGAAACAGATTACCCATTTCCAATCGTGAGTTTTTGTGGGTCAAAGCCTTACTAAATGGCTTCAAAGTTCCCTTTTTTATATGCACGATTTTTCCTCATTAAGTTTTCTAGTTGCTCCAATGTGTGACAAAAGTTTCATGTCTTATTTTTATAATTTTCTTTCTAATTATGCCACATCAATTAGCAACCCTCTCTAATTAACTTGAATTTCAAAATTAGATGTCAATCCTACATGCCACCTAGGATTCAATACATCCTAAGTTAGATAGGATATAGATAGATAGATAGATAGATGCATAATTGTAACATCAATTTTATATTTTGTGGCATACAATTTTATATTTGCATTTGAATAATCAATAAAAGGTCATATTTTGACACAATTATCTTTAGTGATTATTCTTTATAAATCCGGTGTTTACAATCCGTGTCATAAACCTAGTCTTTTCAATCCCTTGTTAACCTATTTGAGATCTAATCAAAATCCTTGATTTGGATGTCTAGCAACACCTTAGTAGAAATAGACTTTTAGTTGACAAATATTAACTCATTCCTAGCCTTCTAGAATAGATATAATGTGGCCCGTGGTGTGGGGCTTTCCAAACGGTATACCTCGACCCAGCCTCAAATCATAATAGTTTACATCTCTTTAATGTCCGTTAAGCTCATCTTATCCATTACCCACCACCCTAATAACATCTCTTATACTTTACTTGAAACCCGCAATTAACTAAAACAATATCTTTATTAATAGACCTCAAGAAGGAAAGACGACCAATTGATGATTATAAATATTAGATAGTCATTTACCGTGAATTATAAGAAACCTATATATAATAAATATGTTTAAAACACCGATATATTAAATCAAATATGAAGCCTTTGATAATCTTCATAAACGACTGAAGAGTAGATGTAACGTTGATCAGCTGGAAACAACGTTTTTTTAAACTGGACCGGCCCGGCCGGTTAACTGGGAACCGTACATGCCT
Organism: Pulicaria dysenterica; assembly: GCA_947179395.2. Taxonomy (NCBI): domain Eukaryota; kingdom Viridiplantae; phylum Streptophyta; class Magnoliopsida; order Asterales; family Asteraceae; genus Pulicaria; species Pulicaria dysenterica. The sequence continues at coordinate 82,129,503 of OX359292.1, forward strand.
ACGGTTTAAAACTGATCAGAAAACCGGATAAAAAAACTGACCGCTTATGTGAAAACCGGAAAACCCGTTTGAACCGGTCTTATGACCGAACCGGAAACAGATTACCCATTTTCAATCGTGAGTTTTTGTGGGGCAAAGCCTTACTAAATGGCTTCAAAGTTCCCTTTTTTATATACACGATTTTTCCTCATGAAGTTTTCTAGTTGCTCAAATATTAGATAGTCATTTACTGTGAATTATAAGAAACCTATATATAATAAATATGTTTAAAACACCGATATATTAAATCAAATATGAAGCCTTTGATAATCTTCATAAACGACTGAAGAGTAGATGTAACATTGATCAGCTGGAAACAACGTTTTTTTAAACTGGACCGGCCCGGCCGGTTAACTGGGAACCGTACATGCCTACGGTTTAAAACTGATCAGAAAACCGGATAAAAAAACTGACCGCTTATGTGAAAACCGTAAAACCCGTTTGAACCGGTCTTATGACCGAACCGGAAACAGATTACCCATTTCCAATCGTGAGTTTTTGTGGGGCAACGCCTTACTAAATGGCTTCAAAGTTCCCTTTTTTATATACACGATTTTTCCTCATGAAGTTTTCTAGTTGCTCCAATGTGGGATAAAAGTTTCATGTCTTATTTTTATAATTTTCTTTCTAATTATGCCACATCAATTAGCAACCCTCCCTAATTAAATTGAATTTCAAAATTAGATGTCAATCCTACATGCCACCTAGGATTCAATACATCCTAAGTTAGATAGGATATAGATTAATGTGTTGATTGATGTTGAAATTCGGTTTTATATATATAAATATGTGAATTCCGATTGAATGCTTTGCATGATGATTTATTGATCTAGGATGTATGCATGTAGAAATTGATGTTAGTTTTTGATCAATACATGTTTGGGATCAATTCTGGAAACATAGATGTTATTGCATGATTAAAATCAGATTAGAAATTGAGGTTAGACATAAATTTGAATCTGTCGGAATTAATGATTATGAAGCCATCGGAATTCGAGTTATGAATGGATCGGAATTGGTGAATTCCGATCATTTCTATCGGATTTGGTTGAAATCCGAGAAGATTGAAATGTTTGCCTTAACTTTTTATCGGAATTGATATGAAACCGAGAAGAATGATTGGATTTGATGAATAACCTTTGCTCGGAATTCCATTCTATCGGGATTGTGCCTTTTCTCTCGGAATTCATGTTTTATCGGATTGTGACTTTCTCGGGATTTTCATTTTAGCGGAATTGTCCATTTTCTCGGTATTGAATGTTTTACCGGTATTGGACAATTACTTGGTATATGAACTATGCCTAACATTATTATCGGATTTGACTTTTATCGAGATTCCATTGCTCGGTATGGGACAGTTTCTCGGGATCTTATTTCTCGGGATTGAAGTGATCGGGATTGAATTTTGTCGGATTGTACCTTTACTCGGATTTAGATTATGATTCTATCGGAATTAGTCCTTTACTCGGAATCCGACTTTAATCGGATTTGAATACAATCGGATTTGAAGATTTGAAGATAAACATGAATTTGTATATCTATTTGGGTTTGTGTATGATGAATAAATATGTATATGTGCATATGCATGAGAATCATGAATAAATATGATATTTATTTTGGATCAGTATTATGAATTGAATACTGACTTATGTTACCTTAATCTCGGGAACTGAGAAGACTCAGTGAATTTAGTCAACTGAGTGGGATTCAACAGTGCTGACTGTGGTGAGTGGATTTATATCTTCAGATATACAGGATATGATATCCTATTTGGAATGCTCTTGTTTGGATTGTATATACATGTTATTTTGGAGATCAGTATGATGCTGGGCCTGTTGCTGGGGGATTTACAGTATCTGATCTTGAAGTACATTTGTAGTATTCAAGGGGGTTGATACTGTTGTCCATGTTAGCAGGGCCATCGGTAAACCTTGGTTTTGGCCAACCTTGGTTGAAGGTGCTTACAACACCACCGGTTCTCCTGGGATTCATGAGCTATTTATGTGTGGGCATATTTGCCTTGTGTATGTTTAGATATTTGTTCCCTCACTTAGCTTTGTGCTAATTCCCCACTAGATCGTTTTGCAGATTCTTCATGGTGAGTTTTGAAGGTGATGACTGGGATTTTGGACAGACCATGAACTCTGATGTCAAGTTTTTTTTTTGTATAGAGCCTGTTTGGATACTAACACTGTAGAAGTTTTGTACATCGAACAAGTTAAAATATTTTGTATTAATTATGTAATTAAGATAATTATATGTAACTAGCTTCCGCACGCAATATATTATATGTTTAAAAGTACAGTGTTACAAGTTGGTATCAGAGCACTGGTTTGAGGATTTGAATTGGTGTTGCCGTGCAATACTCGAACCAAGGCTCTGGTCAGTCCAGTATTCCCAGGGTGGGTAATTAGTAGGGTAGCTTTGAGGGTAGTTTGTATGTTTATACTAACGGATTATATCTAATAATTGGTGAGATGCTGTGTATAGTACAGAAATGTCTGACAACGTGAACCAGACGACTACCCCTGCGTCCCCCAGAAGAAATAATCAATCCTCAACTACAGTCAATGAGCAGCACAACAGAGCCGGTACTTCCCACAACGGTGAATCTGATCAACAAGACTATGTGTTGCAATTGGAAGATACTCTACAAACTTTGAGGGATCGGGTTTAGGAACTGGAACAACAACAACAGCAAACTCAGTCCTCACAGCAAACACAAACTATCCACATGCCTAGGGAGGCAGCTGTGTTCACCCAATCTATACCACCTCCTGTTTACTCAGCTTCACCATTCAACACTATGTCAACACCATTTGGAACCTTACCGTTTGTGTCAATGCCACCCGTGACACAGTATTATCAACCTCAACAGCAACACCAACCGTATCAACCCCATCAGAACTTCTTCATTCCGTGGTACCCCACTCAAGGAGGATTTAAACCCAAGAGTCAGTTTAAGGACTTCATGGATTGCCAGCCACCCGGATTCTGGAAGCTCTAACCCTACGGATACTTTGAATTGGCTGAGGGAAACGATCAAAGCATTGGATACCTGTAATTGTGAGGAGTCTGACAGAGTTAAATTTGCAACAAAGAGACTTAAGGGTCAAGCTGCAACATGGTGGGATTCTTTAACTGCTCATCTATCTAGGGAAGTGGTGAACTCTATAACTTGGGATCAATTCCAGGGCAAATTCTTTGAACAGTTCTGTAATACTTATGATTTATCCAGGGTGAAACGAGAATTCATGGATTTGGCTCAGGATGATAAGATGTCAGTGGATGAATTAATTGCTAAGTTTAATGAGAAGTTAAGGTTTTCCAAACAGTGGGTTCATGATGAGCCTTCTCAAATCGACCATTTCGTTCAAGCTTTACTACCTGAATATCGGGGTAACACCCGAATGGCAACTTCGTTGGTACAAGCTTTTACTCTTGCTAGAGCTGTTGAGGGTGATGTGAGAGCCCGGGAGAAGATGAACCGTGAGAAAGGATTGTCTCACAAGTCTGGTGGAAATCAAGGCGGGAATAAAGGGAAGTGGCAGAATAATCAGAACCGAGAAGATCAGAAATCAAAAAGTTCAGGGTCTATTCAGAACAAGCCGTGGTGTAATCCCTGCAATTCTAGTCATACTGGTCCTTGCACATCACATACGAAACGATGTTTGTGTTGTGGTGGATTTGGTCATGAACCATCAGTCTGTCGGTTTAAAACAAATGTTTGTTGGAATTGTCACGAAGAGGGTCATAGAGTTGGAGCATGCACAAAACCGAGGCCAAAGGGGACGGGGCAATGGGTAGGCAATGTCGGGGGATCGTCTGCAGGTCAAAAGCGGAAAGTTGCACCTTCTGCGGAAGGGAGAGCTTTCAAAACGACTGTCATAGAGGCTGCAGAGAATAATGATGTTATCACAGGTATGTTTATTATAAACTCTGTACCTGCTCGTTTGTTATTTGATTCTGGTGCAAATAGATCCTTCATGTCTGTATCTCTGTGTGATAAATTGAAACTGCCTGATTTGTGATTGCTTCTCCACTAGAAGTAGAGGTAGCAGATGGTAATTTAGTGTCTGTAACTTCTTTTGTAACTGGAGTGTTTATAGACATTAATGGTACTAGTTTGCCTGTAGACTGCTTGCTTATGCCTATATCAGGGTTTGATTTAGTACTAGGCATGGATTGGTTAAGTCACCATAGAGCTAGTATCCAGTGCCATAAGAAACTGATTAGTATTCCATTGGCTGACGGGTCGCATGTCGTGGCTCGTGGGGATAGATCTTCTTCTTCCTTTCCTATTATCTCGTATATGAAGGCTAGAAAATCTCTAGCTAAAGGGTGTGCGTCTTTCCTGGCCTATGCAATTGATGTAAAGAAAGAGAAGAAAGCAGTTACCGATGTTCGGGTTTTGTCAGAATATCCGGAAGTATTTCCAGATGATTTACCGGGATTGCCACCCGTACGGGATGTGGAATACAAGATATATTTGATGTCTGGTACTTCACCGATTGCGAAAGCTCCGTATAGGTTAGCTCCATCTAAGATACGGGAGATGATGACACAGATTCAAGAGCTGTTAGATAAGGGATTTATCCGTCCGAGTTCTTCACTGTGGGGTGCACCGGTTTTGTTTGTAAAGAAGAAGGATAGGACTCTTCGTATGTGTATTGACTACAGAGATCTGAACAAAAGAACCATCAAGAATAAATATCCATTGCCCAGAATTGATGATTTGTTTGATCAATTAGAAGGGTCTTCTTACTTCTCAAAGATAGATCTAAGATCGGGTTATCATCAAGTCAGAGTAGCAGAAGAAGATATATCCAAGACTGTTTTTCGTACTCTGTATGGTCATTACGAATTTCTTGTGATGCCGTTTGGTTTGACTAATGTGCCTGTAGTGTTTATGGATCTAATGAATCGTGTCTGCCGGTCCTTTCTAGACAAGTTTGTCATTGTGTTTATCGTTGATATTTTGGTGTATTAAAAAACAGAGGGTGAGCATGAACAACATTTGAGACAGGTTTTGGAGATTCTTAAACAACACAAGTTATATGCTAAGTTTTCGAAGTGCGAATTTTGGTTATGCGAAGTTCAGTTTCTGGGGCATGTAATTTGTCAAGAAGGTATCAAAGTGGATCCGACCAAGATTGAAGCCGTGATGAACTGGAGTGCTCCGAAGACACCTACAGAGATAAAGAGTTTTCTTGGTTTGGCAGGTTACTACCGCAGGTTTATTAAAGACTTTTCTAAGCTTGCTGGTCCGTTGACCAAGTTAACTAGAAAAGATGTTTTATTTCAGTGGGGTTCAGCTCAGGAAGAGGCTTTCCAGACTTTGAAACAATTGTTGTGTCAAGTTCCTGTTCTTTCTTTATCTAAGGGTTCAGAAGATTTTGTTGTATACTGTGATGCTTCACATGCTAGGTTAGGTTGTGTTTTGATGCAGAGAGGTAAAGCAATTGCGTATGCTTCTAGACAGTTGAAACCGAATGAACGTAATTACCCGACTCATGATTTGGAGTTAGCAGCTGTGGTATTTGCTTTGAAACTGTGGAGACACTATCTGTATGGAACCAAATGTACTATCTGCACTGATCACAAGAGTCTTTAGTATGTGTTTACTCAGAAAGAATTGAATATGAGACAACGTCGTTGGTTAGAATTGATCAAAGATTATGATTGCGATATTCAGTATCATCCGGGTAAAGCGAATGTAGTTGCAGATGCACTCAGTCGAAAGGGATCTTCGAATACAGTGAGATTTATGCGATTAGAAATTAAGTCTGATTTAGTGGATCAACTTGTGGCTGCACAGCTTGAAGCTTTGAAAGATGAGAACTTGAAAGATGAACTGATGATCAAAAGACAGCATGAGTTAACTACCGATTCGCGTGATTTGAAGGTTTATCATACGCGCGTTTGGGTACCGAAATTTGGTAATTTGAGAGAGTTAATCTTAAATGAGGCTCACAAATCTAGGTTGTCCATTCATCCGGGTAGTACAAAGATGTACCACGATTTGAAGACTCGTTATTGGTGGCCGACAATGAAAACGGATATTGCTAAATTTGTTGGGACATGTCATATTTGTGCGCAAGTTAAAGCTGAACATCAGAAACCGTATGGATCATTGAAACAGTTGGAAATACCAGAATGGAAATGGGATCATATTACAATGGATTTTGTAACCAAATTTCCACGAACTCAGAAAGGTCATGATATGATTTGGGTTATAGTCGACAGATTAACCAAGAGTGCTCACTTCCTTGCTACAGCTGAAACTATTTCTTTGAGTAAATTGGCGCAACTGTATATTGATGAAATAATATCAAGACATGGTGTTCCGTTATCTATTGTTCCAGACAGAGACTCGAGATTCGTATCTAACTTTTGGAACAAGTTGCAACAAGAATTGGGATCCAGGGTGAATTTGAGTACAGCTTATCATCCGCAAACAGATGGTCAGTCAGAGAGAACCATCCAGACTTTAGAAGATATGCTTCGGGCGTGTGTATTGGAATTTTGGGGTTCATGGGATTCACATCTGCCACTAGTAGAGTTTGCCTACAACAATTCCTATCACAGCAGTATCGGTATGCCTCCATATAAAATGTTATATGGTCGTCCTTGTAGAACTCCAACTTGTTGGTTAGAAGCTGGGGAAAAGCAATTTGCAGGGCCTGAGATTGTGCAGATGACAACTGATAAGGTTGCAATTGCTCGAGAGAAATTAAAAGCTGCAAGGGATAGACAGGAAATGTATGCTGATTCACGTCGTCGACTGGTATCGTTTGTTGAAGGGGAGATGGTCTACTTAAAAGTATCGTCTTGGAAGGGTGTTATTAGATTTGGTAAACGCGGGAAGTTGGCTCCCCGTTACATTGGTCCTTTCAGAATCAGACGAGTTGTAAATGATCAGACAGTTGCATTGGATCTACCAGACGAATTAATGGGTATTCATGACACTTTCAATGTGTGTTACCTTCGCAAGTGCAATATAGAGGATCAGACACAGGTTCTAGAAATACAGGATCTTCGGGTGGATACTAATCAGAGGTTGATCGAGGAACCAGTTGAATTACTTGATCGTAAAGTTACAAAGTTAAGAAAGAAACAGATACCTATGGTTTTGGTCAAATGGAAGCACAGTTTGGGTTCAGACTTAACTTGGGAGACTGAAGCAGCCATGAACTTGGGAGACTGAAGCAGCCATGAAAAGCCGTTACCCTTCCTTGTTTGAGAGCGAAGAGATTCCGAGAATCTTTTTAAGGGGGGTAGATTTGTAACACCCTCTTAACCGGCCTAGATTAATTAAGGTAATTAATTAAGTTAAGTTTGAGATTTAATTTAATTATGTGAATTATTGATTATTATGCTTTAATTGATAATTATTTGTGATGAATATATGTTTATTATTATTTGATAATTAATTCAAATTAAACATTAATTAAATAGTGGATTGTGAGGTGGCCGGATTTGTTGAGTTTAGTCACCAACCTCACCACCTCATCCCCATTTGCATGAAATTACCAAAGTGTTGTGTGTGTGTGCGATTGTATGCTCTCGGCCGAGAAGAGAGGAGAAGATAGGGATATCGATTCTTGATCTTAATTGTACAATCAATTAATTGAAGTGAATTCATCAAGAGGTTAGATTACTACAATAATATACTAGGTTTCAAGCCCGTGTAAACACGGGCCAGAATGTAAGATCTTCGACATCATATAGGTTTACAAAATTATTCTTTTAATTAAATAAGCCTAAAAAGCCAAAATAAGTAGTTTATGGCTTCCAAGATCCTTTTTTGTATACAAGATTTTCCTCATGAAATTTTCCTGTAGCTTCGATGTGGGAGAAAAGTTTCAACTCTTATTTTCATAACCTTCTTTCTAATTGTATGCCACATCAATTAGCAACCCTCCCTAATTAACTTGAACTTCAAAATTAGAGCTCAATCCTACATGAAGTTTACTCAAGTGTAAATCTTTCACACTTCTGCATAATTTGGACCATGCAATCTCATATGAAGTTTCCTGCCACACCTCTATCCAAAAGAAAAAAATTGAACCATATTACATACATGTAATTACTATGTGAAATTATATATCTTAGCACTAAGAAAGTTTTTGGTAGATCAATAGGAAATGATGATTCATACATGTACAAATATGAAATATTAGATGGCTCATAGAAATCAGTATGTAAGATACATGAACATTCAAATTTAAGCATCATCATGCTTTTATCTAAAATAACTGACCATTCAGCTAGTACCTATAAATAATTGGATCATTCAAGTAGGTTATAACGTATGAGGTAGTGTTTGAAGTGGAGTTGTTGCATTTGAATAATCAATAAAAGGTCATATTTTGACGCAATTATCTTTAGTGATTATTCTTTATAAATCCGGTGTTTACAATCCGTGTCGTAAACCTAGTCTTTTCAATCCCTTGTTAACCTATTTGAGATCTAATCAAAATCCTTGATTTGGATATCTAGCAACACCTTAGTAGAAATAGACTTTTAGTTGACAAATATTAACTCATTCCTAGCCTTCTAGAATAGATATAATGTGGCCCGTGGTGTGGAGCTTTCCAAACGGTATACCTCGACCCAGCCTCAAATCATAATAGTTTACATCTCTTTAATGTCCGTTAAGCTCATCTTATCCATTACCCACCACCCTAATAACATCTCTTATACTTTACTTGAAACCCGCAATTAACTAAAACAATATCTTTATTAATAGACCTTAAGAAGGAAATATGACCAATTGATGATTATAAATATTAGATAGTCATTTACCGTGAATTATAATAAACCTATATATAATAAATATGTTTAAAACACCAATATTTTAAATCAAATATGAAGCCTTTGATAATCTTCATAAACGACTGAAGAGTAGATGTAACGTTGATCAGCTGGAAACAACGTTTTTTTAAACTGGACCGGCCCGGCCGGTTAACTGGGAACCGTACATGCCTACGGTTTAAAACTGATCAGAAAACCGGATAAAAAACTGACCGGTTATGTGAAAACCGGAAAACCCGTTTGAACCGGTCTTATGACCGAACCGGAAACAGATTACCCATTTCCAATCGTGAGTTTTTGTGGGTCAAAGCCTTACTAAATGGCTTCAAAGTTCCCTTTTTTATATGCACGATTTTTCCTCATTAAGTTTTCTAGTTGCTCCAATGTGGGACAAAAGTTTCATGTCTTATTTTTATAATTTTCTTTCTAATTATGCCACATCAATTAGCAACCCTCCCTAATTAACTTGAATTTCAAAATTAGATGTCAATCCTACATGCCACCTAGGATTCAATACATCCTAAGTTAGATAGGATATAGATAGATAGATAGATAGATGCATAATTGTAACATCAATTTTATATTTTGTGGCATACAATTTTATATTTGCATTTGAATAATCAATAAAAGGTCATATTTTGACGCAATTATCTTTAGTGATTATTCTTTATAAATCCGGTGTTTACAATCCGTGTCATAAACCTAGTCTTTTCAATCCTTTGTTAACCTATTTGAGATCTACTCAAAATCCTTGATTTGGATGTCTAGCAACACCTTAGTAGAAATAGACTTTTAGTTGACAAATATTAACTCATTCCTAACCTTCTAGAATAGATATAATGTGGCCCGTAGTGTGGGGCTTTCCAAACAGTATACCTCGACCCAGCCTCAAATCATTATAGTTTACATCTCTTTAATGTCCGTTAAGCTCATCTTATCCATTACCCACCACCCTAATAACATCTCTTATACTTTACTTGAAACCCGCAATTAACTAAAACAATATCTTTATTAATAGACCTCAAGAAGGAAAGACGACCAATTGATGATTATAAATATTAGATAGTCATTTACCGTGAATTATAAGAAACCTATATATAATAAATATGTTTAAAACACCGATATATTAAATCAAATATGAAGCCTTTGATAATCTTCATAAACGACTGAAGAGTAGATGTAACGTTGATCAGCTGGAAACAACGTTTTTTTAAACTGGACCGGCCCGGCCGGTTAACTGGGAACCGTACATGCCTACGGTTTAAAACTGATCAGAAAACCGGATAAAAAAACTGACCGCTTATGTGAAAACCGGAAAACCCGTTTGAACCGGTCTTATGACCGAACCGGAAACAGATTACCCATTTTCAATCGTGAGTTTTTGTGGGGCAAAGCCTTACTAAATGGCTTCAAAGTTCCCTTTTTTATATACACGATTTTTCCTCATGAAGTTTTCTAGTTGCTCAAATATTAGATAGTCATTTACTGTGAATTATAAGAAACCTATATATAATAAATATGTTTAAAACACCGATATATTAAATCAAATATGAAGCCTTTGATAATCTTCATAAACGACTGAAGAGTAGATGTAACATTGATCAGCTGGAAACAACGTTTTTTTAAACTGGACCGGCCCGGCCGGTTAACTGGGAACCGTACATGCCTACGGTTTAAAACTGATCAGAAAACCGGATAAAAAAACTGACCGCTTATGTGAAAACCGTAAAACCCGTTTGAACCGGTCTTATGACCGAACCGGAAACAGATTACCCATTTCCAATCGTGAGTTTTTGTGGGGCAACGCCTTACTAAATGGCTTCAAAGTTCCCTTTTTTATATACACGATTTTTCCTCATGAAGTTTTCTAGTTGCTCCAATGTGGGATAAAAGTTTCATGTCTTATTTTTATAATTTTCTTTCTAATTATGCCACATCAATTAGCAACCCTCCCTAATTAAATTGAATTTCAAAATTAGATGTCAATCCTACATGCCACCTAGGATTCAATACATCCTAAGTTAGATAGGATATAGATTAATGTGTTGATTGATGTTGAAATTCGGTTTTATATATATAAATATGTGAATTCCGATTAAATACTTTGCATGATCATTTATTGATCTAGGATGTATGCATGTAGAAATTAATGTTAGTTTATGATCAATACATGTTTGGGAACAATTCTGGAAACATAGATGTTATTGCATGATTAAAATCAGATTAGAAATTGAGGTTAGACATAAATTTGAATCTGTCGGAATTAATGATTATGAAGCCATCGGAATTCGAGTTATGAATGGATCGGAATTGGTGAATTCCGATCATTTCTATCGGATTTGGTTGAAATCCGAGAAGATTGAAATGTTTGCCTTAACTTTTTATCGGAATTGATATGAAACCGAGAAGAATGATTGGATTTGATGAATAACCTTTGCTCGGAATTCCATTCTATCGGGATTGTGCCTTTTCTCTCGGAATTCATGTTTTATCGGATTGTGACTTTCTCGGGATTTTCATTTTAGCGGAATTGTCCATTTTCTCGGTATTGAATGTTTTACCGGTATTGGACAATTACTTGGTATATGAACTATGCCTAACATTATTATCGGATTTGACTTTTATCGAGATTCCATTGCTCGGTATGGGACAGTTTCTCGGGATCTTATTTCTCGGAATTGAAGTGATCGGGATTGAATTTTGTCGGATTGTACCTTTACTCGGATTTAGATTATGATTCTATCGGAATTAGTCCTTTACTCGGAATCCGACTTTAATCGGATTTGAATACAATCGGATTTGAAGATTTGAAGATAAACATGAATTTGTATATCTATTTGGGTTTGTGTATGATGAATAAATATGTATATGTGCATATGCATGAGAATCATGAATAAATATGATATTTATTTTGGATCAGTATTATGAATTGAATACTGACTTATGTTACCTTAATCTCAGGAACTGAGAAGACTCAGTGAATTTAGTCAACTGAGTGGGATTCAACAGTGCTGACTATGGTGAGTGGATTTATATCTTCAGATATACAGGATATGATATCCTATTTGGAATGCTCTTGTTTGGATTGTATATACATGTTATTTTGGAGATCAGTATGATGCTGGGCCTGTTGTTGGGGGATTTACAGTATCTGATCTTGAAGTACATTTGTAGTATTCAAGGGGGACTGATACTGTTGTCCATGTTAGCAGGGCTATCGGTAAACCTTGGTTTTGGCCAACCTTGGTTGTAGGTGCTTGCAATATCGCCGGTTCTCCTGGGATTCATGAGCTATTTATGTGTGGGCATATTTGCCTTGTGAATGTTTAGATATTTGTTCCCTAGATTGTTTTGCAGATTCTTCATGGTGAGTTTTGAAGGTGATGACTGGGATTTTGGATAGACCATGAACTCTGATGTCAAGTTTTTTTTTGTATAGAGCCTGTTTGGATACTAACACTGTAGAAGTTTTGTACATCGAACAAGTTAAAATATTTTGTATTAATTATGTAATTAAGATAATTATATGTAACTAGCTTCCGCACACAATATATTATATGTTTAAAAGTACAGTGTTACAGTGTGTGTGTCACAGATTGGATATTACAACAAATGTTTGTAGGGGGTAGGGGTGAATACAAACTCTAGCTTTTAAAAAGTAAGAGACATACGTTTATACTTTTATATAATTATTATTGATAATTAATCAATAATTACATGTACTAGAAGCGGAAATTCTAAGTACAATAAAAGGTGGCAACTAATTGCTTAGAACATAGACAAAGCTACTTGTAAACAACTTATGTTAAGAAGGTTCAACACATGAACGGGTTTGAATGCACACTAAGCTTAACTCTAAAAATTGTTCTTTGCGTAAAAGCTTGAACTTGCTTCCGAATTTCATTCTTAAGGTGTTGTGGAGTATTCACTTGCTTTGCATGTTGAACATCCAATAGTATATATAGAAAAGATGGCATCCGGTTGTATGGAAGGAATGAGACAAAAAGTGTAATGGAAAATAATAATATATTCACAAAGTTAGTGAGTGAAAAGTAGATTTGTTTTAATCAAGTAATCAATAAAGTAAATATACTTTTATAAAAAATTGCAACACTTTCATAATATAATAATATTAAATCACATACCTTTTGCCTAAGAACTTTAAACTTTTTTTTTCATGCTTGTACTTTTATCAACAGTCATGCTTTTTTGGATTTGACTTTACCAAGTATGGAGTTGACAGCCATATATACTTTATTTGTTTGGCAAATCTTCGAGATCTATTTCTTCGTAGGTATCTTTCTCTTTTTCTAGAAGATAAGATCAATACTTTTTGTCTCGTAGTTGATCAAAAAGTGTAAATACTTTTACAAATACAGATATAAGACATAATAGAACAACACATGTTATATCTTTGACTTAAAAACAAATACGAGGTAAACAGTGTACTTGAATGCCAAAATTCACGACTTAGCTAACAAAATGTACTAAAATGCAAATATAAGTTTGCTCAGCCTAAGTGTTGGATGATCAGTTGATCATATCAAATACTCAGCTGCTAACAGATGTTTAGCTGATCATAGAATGCTCAACTAACCAACTGTTAGAATCAAATGATGATCTTTCAGATTGATAAGCTTATAGAAAATAGACTAAGTGTTGAAAAGTTTACTTAGCTGACAGTAAATAGGGCACAACTGACCATTTGGTTAACTAAAATGATGAATCTCACTGCTCAGTTGATCATAGTAATTGATCAGCTGATCATAGGAAATGCTCAGCTGATGGTCTTCTATACTTGTTATCTTTCTCCTTGGCTTATCTTAGAAGTTGTCCTTGGTTCATACTAATACTTGGCCGGTCATCAGCTTATACTTCATACTTAGAGAATTCATTAAGTTAGATTCAAGCAACACATGTTTGGAATCATTCTAGGTCTTACTAAATGTATGATTTTAGTTTTTTTCTGATGTTTCCTTTTGTTATGTTTTTGAGAATCTTTTCTTTGTTGTACAATTATGTTCTCTTTTTATGGTATCTTTTCTATTCTTTTTCCGTTTTCTAGGATTTTTTAAGTTAATAGTTTTTACACTAATTAGCTATCACTAGGATTCATCTATAATTGCAATTACCAAGTAGTCCATGATCAAAGGATCAACTGAGATTATAAAACAAAAGAATACAAGAGTTTTTACATCTGACCAAATATATATATATATATAGGGAAGAGTTCATGCGAGAACCGTTGTTAGTGCGAGAACCGCGAGAACCAATCCTAGCCGTTCCTTGGATATGGGAAGTTAAACGGATGGAGAGCGTGGAGGGATAGAGTGTGGCAGGGTGCATGTGAGGAATTCATGGGTGGACAATGACATTGAAGGAGGGGGAATTGGACGGCTCAGATTGGTTCCCGCGGTTCTCGCACTAAGAATGGTTCTCGCATGAACTTTTTCCGATATATATATATATATATATATATATATATATATATATATATATATATATATATATGTTCTATCAAAGATAAAAGATAAAAAATTGACAAAGTTGTGGGTACAAATTTTATGGTATACAAGCGGTGCAAATTAAAAAATAAGTGTTAAGAAATTACGTGTTCTACCATATATAAAAGTATGTAATGACACATAGATGTTTGTTTTTTTCATGAAAAGGAAATATATTATTGAAACTAAAAACCACTCCTATATCTTTCGCAAGTTGCAAAATCAAGGGGGTAGAATTTGTTAGGTTATAAATTATGTTCAAATACATTTTAGTGAAGTTTATTGAATATAGGGCAAACTGCACCATAATACAACGAACTTTTACTAAGCTAACAATGTATACAACGAACTTTCAAATTTTTAAAAAAAATACAACAAACTCCATTATAACATCCATTATATATAATTTACCTATTATTGAAGGTAATCATCCGGTTTTTTAAGTTTTTTTCATTTTTTCCCCTTTTTTTCTTTACTTTTTAATTAAAATTGATAACTCTTGAGTACTTTGAGATGGTATTCATTCAAACAAGCTTCATCATCATTGTATGGGTTCAAGTATTCAATCAAGAATGAAACAAGATTAACCAAGTTAGGTAGAAATCTTCTTCACACATCAACCAACTTAGGCCACCACCATCGCAAGTTGTTGCTTCAAGCCACCGTCAAGTTAGGATTTGAACAGAGCACACCCAATTTCAAGTTCAAGTTAGGGTTTAAAATAGCAAGTTGTTGCTTCAATCACTGCTAAAGTTAGGGTTTGAAATCGGAATTTAGGGTTTTTCCGTTTCGAGTTATTCAAACCACCATCGCTGTTGCTGCTTCAAACAACCACATTCGCCACCGCTGCTTCAAAGGACCACCTCCGCCGCCGCTGCTTCAAACGACCACCTCCGCCGCCGCTGCTTCAAACGACCACCTCCGCCGCCGATGCTTCAAACGACCACCACCGCCTCTGTTGCAGAAAACCATTACCTCAGTTGAAGCAAAACTCCACCACCGCCACTGACCTTCAAGCCACCGCCATCCCTGCCGTCGAAAGGTATGAGCAAATCGTTGCTTTCGATTTTAAATTATATATTAGGGTTCTTCATCTTCAAGTTCCGATTGTATGTAAGGGTTCTTAATTTTTGATTTTTGATATTGGGTTAAAGATTTGTTGATCTTGAAAAGAATAGGGTTCTTCAACTTCATTTCTGAGTTTCTTTCTGATGTGAATGTTTGTTTACAGATTTGAGTATATTACAGATCTAGAGATTGTTTACAGATTTAAGATTTGTTATAGATCTAAGGTTTTGTATTTAGTTTATAGAATTGGGTTTATATTCTTGAATGGTTTGTGTTTATGTGGAAATTTCATATGAACAACAAGAACAAACTTCATGAATTTGAAGAACAGATGAATTTCATAATAAAAAAATAAATAATAAAAATAAAAATTTATAAAGTGACCTGTAACCTGCATAGCAGGTTACAAATTGCATACAATGGATGTTATAATGGAGTTTGTTGTATTTTTCTTAAAATTTTAAAGTTCGTTGTATACATTGGTAGCTTAGTAAAAGTTCGTTGTATTATGGTGCAGTTTGCCCTTTTATATATGACATTAGTATAAGATTTGGGTAGATTTTGTAAATATCCTAGGGATATAAATACTTTGTTATTTTGCCCTAATTGTTTAATATTTAATTATACGTACATTGGTTGTTCTCTCGTTCTTTTCATACGTACAATCCATATACGAGAGTTTTATATCATTTTTTTGAACAACAAAGGATATTACTTTCGTTCATTAAAGACTAAAAGTTACACACAGATGTCCATAATCTAGGACAAAACAACAGCACAAAACTCATAACACAACACACTAAATGCATAACAAAACCACATGTATCCTTAACCATATCTTAACTAATGCAGCAACGCACAACGTCGGAGGATATAACAAGTCAGCCAACAACTCATCCAGTATCTTTCATCATAGCCGTGAGATCATTTGCACAACATACAACAATGAGCCCACATACTCCTCACTAGGCCCCATAAAACACTAAGATACTTCCATCCACACATCGCGAGACAACCCGCACACAATATTGCTGTAAGCATCCACACCAAAAGTAGCTCCACGTCTCTATCTGAGTACCTCTCATAGTTCGACACTCACTACGGCGTAACACCATTATGGAACCTCAGCAAGGAACCAGTACAACAAACTTCATATTCCACCTACGAGCCGCGGAAACATTAACCTCTCCGATTGCTTGCTTCAATTGATAGTTGATACATGATACATTTGGACCTACATAATTATAGAAATATGATACTTACATCCAGAAATTCAAAGCACACATTTCTAACATAACAAATCTACGTACTAAATAAAAACAAAAATCTATCCATAACCAATTGCTTGTAACATTTTAAGGATTTCAAATTAATATAGGTCAAATGCACCAGTCTTCCCAAAACACTTGATTGAAACCTTTGTATATGTTACAAAGCTATTGAAATACACTCAATTGGATTTAAAAAAAAAAACCTCATCCTCCGTCCTATTCATCCTTTGAAAATCCACGAGTCTCTCCTTTTCTAGATAAAATATGACGTCAACCATCCAACATTTCTCAAACTACAAAAGGTGAGCATGACAACGAGCATATATCTAAACCTCTTAATCAATCTTGAAAAGAATCAATTTACAGATAATCAACTTGACGCCAGAGTTTCCATATGTTCAATACATTTGAACTTTTAAATAAAGCATGCTCAACTGCTTCGATTGAGCTCAAACATACCGGACATAAAACTGAAGGAACATCTTTTTCGCGCTCCACCAAGTTTACACAAACCGGAATCATATACAAATTTGCCCTCCACAAGAAGATACAAACTATTTTTAGGATCAACTTCGACCGCTTTGTTTCCGTTAATGAATTTTCCATCCTTTTGTCATCAATCTCGATCATCTTTCGTATATCTTTAACCACATTATTTTGACTTTGAGCTAATGAGCTTCCAAGACCATGTATCCATCGTGTTTTTGCAAAGTGATACCGAATCCAAAACATTACAAAGAATAACACCTTAAGGGTTTACGTGTGGAGGGAAAGTTCCCGCTCTATTTTTAGACACCACTTGTTGTGTCTAAATGTATCTGAAATATTGGCGATTTGGCGCTCCTTTTTACGTGTGGAGGGAAAGTTCCCGCTCTATTTTTAGGGACCACATGTTGTCCCTAAATCTTGAAAATTGTTGGTTTTCATGAAAATAGAATTAGGGATGACTTGTGGTGTCAGAAAGTATGTTTTTAGAGACCAGAGTATGTTGTCCCTAAAAGATTGGTCCCTAAAAGTAAGATTTCTTGTAGTGATTCCTCCCTCGATCTCCCTCTCAATGACTCTAACCACCCTCTATCCCAAACCCTCACATCAACAAGTAGTAAATTGACAAGCTAACCAAGACCAATTTCATTATATTAAACTCTTACCAAAAGATATCAATTTTTATCCCAACTTGACAACCTTAAATTTAATTTCTCCACCACTTTCACCCAAAAACACGCGTATACCCCCACCGTATGTGCAAAAGTTTGTTGTTCCTCCAAATTGACCTATATGCCAATTATACTACTATTTCCCAAATTGATTTTTAGGCCAGAAATTTCTTCCCCATCATTTCAGTAGCTTGATCAGATTTCTAAAATTGCTCCTACTCCATTTACCAAAAAAAAGATAATCGTTAGCGTATTGTAAGTGCGATAATTTCATTAAATTGCTTCCTAACTTCACCCCTTTAAACATGTTCCTCTCCTTAGCCTCTTGACATAAATATCTATTAATTGATACTGATAAGAGTGATGACGACAAAAATGAGTTTATCCACATATTCCATCTCTTTCCGAATCCCAGTTGATCAAACACACCAAAGATAAAACTCCTATCCAAGTTGTCGTAAGCCTTTTCGGAATCCACTTTAAAATCAAACCTTTCGTCTTTCTTTTTCGAGATCATTTACCACTTCTCTTGCAATTAGGATCCCGTCCATAATTGAAAGGCCATTTATAAAAGTTGTTTGTACTTCTCAGTTCACCACATAGATAATTTTCTTGATTCTAAAAGACAACATTTTGGACAATAATTTACAATAACATCCAATAAAGTTAATTGGTCTAAAGTCCCCAAAAGTTTGTGGATCGTCCCTTTTTGGAATGAGAGTGATAAAAGATGATTTACATCATTTAGAAATGCATCCACTTGATGAAAACCAATTAAAAGCTTCCACATGCATGTCGTCCTTAACAGAAGTCCAATATCTCTTTATAAAAAGGAAATTGAACTCGTCGGGACTGCAAGCCTTCAAACTACCACATTCTTTGATCGTCGCCCAAATTTATTCTTCTAAAAATTAACTTTCTAACTACTCTCTGTTTAGGTCCGATAGTTTTCTTGAATTTGTTGATGTAGACTAACCCATCCATCTTTATCCTGCTTTTGAAAAAGTTCTCAAAATTAATAACCCACCCTCTTTATATTTATTCTTATCGGATCTTCCGTAACCCTTCCACCATCATACCCGAAATGATTTAGATGTAATATGAGTTCATATTAATGCAAACATTTGTTAAATAATTAAACTTAATACATACTACTTATGTGATAAAATAAATATTAAAATGATAATAAGTAATTAAATTTGATAGAGATTACGTACGTGATAAAATCAATATTAGTTAATACGTTGTATATATATTATTTAAGTAAATTTAATAGATATTATGTATATGAAATTAAGATGTTTAATTTCGACTATAATATACACACAATAAGTAATTAAGTTTTATAGATAATACAGTGTAATATTTGTGACTAGTGAAAAGTTAAATACAAATTTAATTTCATATGCAATTGAATGTGTTGGGCCCAATTTTACTTAAATTTGTGGTTATTATTGTTTAAGTAGAATTGATCCATATTATATAGTATTATATTTACATTAAAAGATAACTCTCTCTTTGTCTATGCAATTTTTTCTTTGTCCATTTCAGATAAAGAAATAAAAGCATAAGAATGAGCCACCTATAATTAAGACCGTCTAACAACTTCTACTTCCAAATCTTTTGCGCACTCATGTAACCAATATCATATCATTAGCCCTTGTAGTTTATTTTATTATGCTTTTTGCACCAATATAAAGGTATGTACTTTCCCCCAAGGCTTCCAGCCAACATTACACTCGACTAGATGCCCTCTTTGTAAGGTTGATATTGCGTCCGACACGACCCATCTCTTTAATTGTTTATTGAAGGATCCAAAAATATGAGTGCATGTTAAAGATTAAAACTAACAACATACATAACATATGATCTGTAAAGAAGATGAAGTTGAAGAACACTAAGAAGACAGACTTACACCTTCAAACACACATCATTCTCAAAGTATAATGTGATATATTTGTGAAAGTTAAGAATTTAGGTTTGACACTTGAATCTCATTTATATAAAAGAGGAAGTGTTGAGGAGATAGCAATATCAAACCTAAATCAAACATGTCTATTAGTTAAAATAGGATTTGATGTTAACAAAATCACTTATTCAGTTTAGACTTAGATAAATGAAAAACATGTGTTGTTTTTCATGTTAGACTTAAAGAAAATTGTAAGTAAGAAAGTGTCAGCTGAAGAAAACAAGTGTCAGCTGAACACTGAGTATCAGCTAAAGGACAAGCTTCAAGAAGATCAGCTGAGAGGAAAAGATCAATCAAGAAGCATCAGCTAAGGATCTACAATGGATCAGCTGATGGTCCAAAACCATCAGATGAGGAAAGTTTCAAGATCAGCTGAGCTATCAAGGATCAGCTGACACAATCATATTGATCAGCTGATGCCTCCCATCTGTCAGATAAGGTATTTACTACTTATCCAATCTTTTCTTCATAAGCTGATCATACTCAAACGATTAGCTGAGCCCTTGGGATCAGCTGACAGTTTGGTTTGATCAGTTTATTAGTTACTTTGATTTGTATTGTTAGCTGAGAATTTCGATCAGCTGAGCAAATCTAGTCAGCTGAGTCTTTCACATTTATCCTTAGCTGAGCAAAATTACATTTGCAGTTCAGTGTCTGTTAGCTGAGTTATTAGTCTATATCTCAGTTAATAGCTTTTCTATGTAATATTTTCTTTAGTCAAAGGCAGAACATGTGTTGTTCTATTATGCCTTAGATCTCTCATTGTAAAAGTACATAGCACTTTTTGGATATGCAAATAAACAAAAAGGATAGATCTTTATCCCCTGGAAAAGGAGAAAAATACTTTTGAAGAGAAGATCTCGAAGATATGCTGCTTCAACTAAGTATGGCTGACAACTCTATACTTGGTAAAGTCAAATCTTCAGAAAGCATGGTGTTGATTAAAGCACAAGCATGGAAAGAGAAGTTTACTCTCCCAAGACATAAATGTAGTACTTTAATAATATAATAATAGATAGTGGGTAAACTCATTACTGAAAAGTATGTTTACTTTACACAATTTGCGTGTAAAGTTAACTTACCTTCCACCCACTACCTTTATCTATTATAATATTATTAAACCAAGTACCTTTGTCTCTTTCTCTCTTCATCAACCCGGACACCTTTTGCTTATATATACTCATGCATGGAAACATGCTAAGTATGCGAATAGATAGTTGAATACTGAAATCTCATTTGTTGAGAATTAGAAGAGTTAACATTTTATTTTCAGTATAACAAACTTGTTCATGTGTTGAACGTCTTAGACATAAGTTGTTTAATATTAGCTTAGTCTATGTGTTAGACAAATTTAGTTGCCACCTTTTATTGAACTTAGATTTTCCGCATCTAGTTCATGTAATTCTTGATTCACATCAATAAGAATTATATAAAAGTAAACCGTGTGTCTCTTAAATTTTAATTTGCTAAAGTTTGTATTCAACCCCCTCTTCTACAAGCATTTGTTGTTGTAGTATGCATTCGGAAGCAATAAAAAGTTTGCTACATACCCACGTAATATGGGTATTCAATAAAAGTAACAATTGACCTTTTATTATATACAATAATAACTGAATCATTCCTTTTAAATTAGTTAAAGAAAATGTTAGAATATTCAATACGATAAAGTATATTAATTCTAACACCTACTATCCAGACTCTAGATTTTTCTACGGGTAGTGTTCATGAAAGTCAATAATTGAGATTCTGGATATAACATAAAACTTAATTATAAGGACTTCAAATCACTAGCAAATACATAATTTAGATACCATGATAAAGCAACGATTGGGTTCTTTGACGATATAGGAATGATTTGATTTGGTGCTAAAAGACCAAGGAGTGATACCTTTCAATTAGAAATGAAAATCTTTGTTTCGTTTTTTCATAGCCGTTTCAAATATTTTCAAGATGTGGGAATAAAATTAGCACTAAAAATACTAAACGTTATTAAAATTAAAATTAAGAAACTTACATCTATATATACGTACTTAATTTTAACAATAGATGAATATATAACTAATAACCAAATAAATACATTATTTAAAAATAGCAAACTAATATACAAATATACAAATTAATCAATTATAAACTAAGTAAAACTAATAAATAGTGATTCAAGAATTAAAATCTAATATTTACCAAATAAACAAACTATTGTGCAAACGCCAATTAGTTATCACATAATCAATTACCCCACATAATCAATAATCCACGAAATAATTAATATGCAAATATCAAATAAAACAAGTATACTAAGCAAACTAGTAAGCAAACTGATATGTAAATACAAATTAGTTACTAGATAATCAATTGACAAACGAAACCGATAAAGAATAAGGAATTTAATTATTAAAATCTAAACAGTGAACAATAATTAAACTAGAAATCAAGGGCAAAAGATTTAGAATCCCCGATTTCATAAAACAGATTTCTATTAAAAATCTTAAAAATTTAATAAAATTATATGTGCAACCAAAACTCTTTTTAAATTAAAATAGCGGAGGAGTGAATGAAGAACTTTTCTTTTACATTAAAATAAAAACGAAAGTTAAATACTTGAAAACGTTAACGAATAATTTATTCAAACTTAGAACGCTTTTAAATAACTCGACGACAACTAGCATAATTGTAAAATAGAAGTGGTTGCATTCCGAGAGCTCATCTACCGGTTCATCGTCTACACGTTTCTGAAAATACTTAAGAAATGGAACCAACTGACATGAGCTATAATTTTATTGTACTGAAAAAAAACTAGTAAACACAAAAAAAAAACCCCGAAAAAAATATAGCAATATCGGTCTCAAGTTAAAGAGCGTAATTTTCTTGTTAATTTGATATAATTTTCATAATTTAACACATTTCCGTTTAATATATATATATGTTTAAAAAGGTTGGGGTAATGTGAAAGTGTCCAAATTGCCCTTAATTAAGGATAAGTTTGATTAATTTAGGTTATATTTTCGTACGAAATACAGTTCTCGTTTAAACTGTATCACACACACACACACATACTAGCATTACACCCGCGCAATGCAGCGGTTACGAATATTTTTCTCTCAGATAACTTGTCCGTTTTTAAAATAGGGGTCACTACTACAAAAATGACCTTCAGGCCCGGTTTTTTAAGGCTTTCAGACCCGGTTTTGAAGGGGGCCTGAATAGGGGGGAGCCTGAAAGTCTATTATTCAGGCCCGGTTAAAAAACCGGGTCTGAAAGTCACTTTTAAGCCCGGTTTATATATAAAAAACAGGGTCTGAATGCTTCCTTATCAGGTCTAAATAGTCACTTTTAAGCCCTGTTTTTTAGTTAATTAACCGGGTCTGATTCTTTATGTTTTTTTTAAAAAAAAAAATTTTTATTTTTTTGTTGTTTCGTGCTATAGTGAACCAACAATATTCAACCAACAAACAAAATAACAATTACATTACACAAATTGAATTCAAAGAAGCTCTATACAAACAAGAATAATCATGTATCTTACACAAATAAATTATATCAAAACAAACAAATATTACATCAAAAAATAAGGAACGCGACAAATATACAATTATAAACTATTGTAACACCCCTAAACAATTCATCCTAACTTATACGCACTTGACTTATAATAACAATAAGAAACCTGGTTTATCTTTAGAAGATCACCCTCAAGAAGTCGAGTATTTGTTCCCCTTGAGTTTAATGCTGAGTATATAACATGGGACAAGTACGACCGGATCTTCCTCATTCCTTTTCCATTTTAAAGTACCTATAATTTCAATGACAAGTTATACAATTATAGAGTAATCAATGACAAGAGATGGTTCAAATATGGAGTCGGGACATACCTTTGATGTTGAGAAATAAGAATAATATACACATCAATCTTTCACGCCTGTACAATCAAGCATAGCTTTGCATTATTTTTGTAAAACCTGAAGAAATAAAACATGAAGACAAATGCATGAAGAAATAGTAATTACATATAGATAGTTATTACAAACATAAAACCCAAGTACCCAAAATCATAATTGCAAAAGAAACAATAACTACAAATAGATAGTTAACCTCCTTAGGATCTTACTAACTACAAATATTATGACCAACTTAAATCAACTAAACTTCTGTTTTCAGATCCCTCAATTGATCATAATATAAACCACTAACCAGAAAATTATTTGGTTATATTGAAGTTATTTTTATTGATTGGTCTTGTAATATATAAACCAGAAAATTGATACTTTGATAGCTGGAAAAGGTCTACCCAGATCAAAAAATTCAACAGTTGCATAAAACTTGACATGAACAACCATTGGCATAGCAAAATAATTGTCATATGGAAATTGTGTGCCCTTAAAATACAATTGAAAAGGAATGAGGTTTCTCAAATGGGGTGCACAGATGGGTTAAAAGTGACTATAGCCACAACATCAGTAGAAGGTTTCTATCATATTAATATGAGCACCTGAGAGGCTGAGAGACTATGTAAAAGTAAAAACATAATAAACAAACAAACAAACAAACAATGATTCACCTCAAAACTTTACTGATGAGCTGATAGGTTGGCCAACAGCTAGCGCAAAGCTTGGTGCACTTCAACCATGGCGCCCGTTAGAATAATCAATCAAACAAGAACTATTGTGAGCCTTTCACCTATCATTGAAGAGAAAAACATAATTTTCATTAATAAAGAGTTGCAATTTTCATGGGAAAAAGGGAGTGCCCCAATGGCAAATCAGCCCTGCCCATGGCAGTCCCATGAATGGGCCACACCACCTCTTGGAAAGTAAGAACTTTGCCCCTTCTTTTTATACAGAGCTAAGAAGATAACAGGTCAAAGGGAATAGCAAACCACAAATCTCTGCATCCAAGTCCTAAAACATTTAATCTTCAGATAGCAAAGATTTTAAGCATTAAATCGAGCTTTCCCAATCCATTAATCATCATGGAATAGCAAAATAATTGGTAATCAGAACACATATTTTTGAGTAAAACGGAAATGGCTTCTTACCTTTAATCTTTAAACAGCAATTAGAACAAGGTTATGAAATTCGAACTGAAGAAGTCGAGTGGAAACCTACAATCAGTTCGAGTTCGAGTTAGACCTAGAACGATCTTCGATTATATCAGAAATCAAGAATCGTTTAGATATTTAGATGAGCAGTAGTGGAAGAGTAGCACAGAGTATCAAAACTTCAAGTAGTAATTTAATCAAACAACTAGTACCTTTCTTGAATCGTGGAAGACTAGAAGTTGGAACTTGGAACAGTAGCACAGAGCCCTGTCGTCTGCCGCCTTCGTGAGTGGAAGTCAAGAAATGGTGGAACAGCGCCGGCGAACTGTTCGTCACTGCTCGGCCTTCGGAGTTCGGTGGTCTTGCGACTGGCGGAACAACTGTGCATCACTGGCTCACTGCGTCGGCGACTGGTAGAACAAACAGCCGGCGGCCTTCGGTGGTCTGAGGTCTCGTTGGTCTCGTGGAACAGCTGTGCATCGCCGCTTCAGTGAATCGGTGGTCTCATGGAAGTCGACGGTGGGACTCGGGAGGTATACGCTTTTAGGCCATTAGGGATTAGGGCACAAATGAATAATGAAAAAACTCAAAATGAGATATTCAGATGGAGGCAACGAGCTGGAAGGCGGGAGGTTTAATTTTTCATTAGTGTATATAATATTTGTATAATATAAATATATATAATAATGTATATAATTTTTAGACCCGGTTCCTTAATAAAACCGGGCCAGAATGTATTTAAAAATTCGATGCACGCTGAGATACGACATTTAGACCCGGTTTCTTGTAAAAAAACCGGGCCAGAATGTTTTTCAGACATTTAGACCCGGTTTTTTAGTAAATAACAGGGTCTGATTCATTAAAAACGCGCGTTTGTACTTTTAAGCCCGGTTTTTTAGTATTTTTTAAAAAACCGGGTCTAAAACCGGGGGTCTGAATGTGTTTTTTGTAGTAGTGGGTGGTGTATTTCTTTCTAAATTATAATGGGTCAATGAAATTTCATACGGATAGTAATATCCTACAAGGGTGTTGGTGTTATAAAACTGTTCTATTTTAATTATTTTACCCATTAAAAAATCTAGTAACTTTTATAAATTTAGATAGAGTGTTATTTGGATTTAATACTTCTAGTTATACGCAAGTTTAAAAGTTGAGTTAAAATATTTAATATAGGATACAATATTCAATATGAAAAGTTTAATTATCAATTTTTTAGTTATTAAGTTAATTTGTATTGGTTTAATTCTTTAAAATTAACTTTTAGTTTGGAAGTTTAATTATTAATATGGTATATAAGATTGTTATTAACTCTCTCAAATAGTTGTTTTATTTATAGTTTCTATTTAATTTAATATTAAGGGTAAATTAGTAATTTTAAATTACTTAAAATTAAGAAATTAAGAGAAAAGACTTAACAACTTTATAAGATAGTATAGATTCGCTAGTACGTACAAATTAAGAAAATGATTCGGCTTTAGAGCTAAATTAAGATCCCGAAAATACTCGGGAGCATCTTTGTTGTATGCTAATTCAAATGCTATATATTTCAAAGCTATCTATCGTACGTGGAAGGATAATCAACGTACCCCATTAGTGGTCAAGTTGTCTGGCAACATGACTATATATATTTATTCTCATAGGGAATGATTCAATAGATCTAGGTTGATTTGCGAATTATAATATCAGTAATTAATTCCTTTATATTTCAACATTTTATTCTAATTAATTTAATGTTATTAATAACATAAAGCCAGCTAGCTTATATAATTTATAAATTACTTGTTTATCCTAATTCCAAAATCAAACACTTTCTCTTACAAGCTAAAAAGACATTAATTGAGGGAGGCAAGACTTGGTAAAGGTAAGAGCAAATAGTTATTTGTAGAAGATAGCATGATGAAAACTACATCCACTTATCAAACAATTCTGTGAAAGGAGGGATTAAATCAAACCCCACTCAACCCCATTACAATAAATAAATAAATAAAAATATAAAATTTAACTTTTTTATAAATGGGGTGACGTGACCTTGTAGGGTTCCCTTATCATCAGAATTAGAATACCACCAAGGCAGGCCGTGTACGGTGAAGATTAGCTCTCCCGTCATACTCAAAACCCTATCGTAAGTTTTAACTCTCCACTAACTAAACCACAAGATGATAACACCACCAAGGCCAGTATAAATAACAATGCCTAAATTAGTCAGTCTCACTCACTTCACACCTGCAAAGATTCTTGATATTCTTTAAAAGAGAAAAAAATAAAAATAAAAATGGGGCAAGAAGATGAGATGATGATGAGGAAAGGACCATGGACTGAACAAGAAGACGTTCAGTTGGTTTCTTTCGTGAATATGTTTGGAGATCGAAGATGGGATTTCATAGCAAAAGTTTCAGGTTTGAAGGTGGCGGGAGATACAAAAATGAAAATATAGGTAGTAATTAATTGGCTACAGATTTTCTTGGCCATACGATCGAGGAGATTATATATACATCTTTATATAAACATAACAAAACAGAAAAAGTTTTTCATATATATATTTTTTATTTTTACAGACAGACAATTAATTACTTTTTAATTAATCTTCGTACGTGTGTTCTAACATCTACCCAAACAAATATTTTTGGGGATTATTTTCTTGAATTTATAATTATTCAGGTTTAAAAAGAAGTGGAAAGAGTTGCAGATTGAGATGGGTGAACTATTTACACCCAGGTTTGAAAAGAGGCAAGATGACTCCTCAAGAAGAATGTCGAATCCTTGAGCTTCACTCTATATGGGGGAACAGGTATGATTTTTTTTTCATCTTATTTATTTCTTTTTATTCGTTAATAATTGATTATTTTATGCGTATTTTTTTAGTATGTAGCTGTGATAAAATTTTCGAAACTTCAGTAATGAATTAATGATGGGGTTGGATATAATTTACATATTATGGAAATCTTTTATTACCTTTTTTATTGATCAGGTTCATGAAACTTACTTATAAAGTTAATCAAAATGATTCTGTTAATTATGACATGATATTTCACTCGTCCATCATACATTAGACGGTTATATACTTATATTCTTTGTTATATATATATATATATATATATATATATATATATATATATATATATATATATGTATATGTACATATATTTTCTTGAAAGAATTTGGTCACGAAAAGTATATATGTACGTAGGCGCGCAGATACATATATGGTCGACTAATTAGTTTATCTCGATCGAATATATAATTGATATACCTTAAAGTTTGAGAGTTAAAAATGTCATAAACCAGTCATAAATTAATTACTAGCTAATGGAAATCACCTTTAATTTCTTCAAGTTAATTTGGAAAAAAGCAAGTACTATATATTAATCATGTTAATTAGTCATCTGAAGAATATTCTTTCTTGACCTTTCTATACCAATGAATTGTTTACCTTATATCTTAAAACATGCACACTAGAAAGGGATGGCTTTTAGAGGATTAATATAAATTCAAGTTTAAGTTTACAGTAGCTACAACTAATTAACTTATTATAATTTAGTTAATAACATTCAAACTATGTACAATATAATATCAAAATACTATCCTCTGACTACAACTCGGCTAAGTCCCCACACTTAAGACTCATGCATGATATATGTCTTAATGTTGACAAGTATGACAAATAACAAGTTCTAATTATATATTCCCACCCGGCCAGTTGATATTTTTTTATTAGAGTTAACTAAAATGTATATTAAAAGATGTGTCATCGTATACTAAACTCTATTAATATACACAAGTTATTATTAGGCTAAGACAATTCGTTAGGATAATGAGATTATCAACACCTTTTCTTCTTGATAATAAGATCGTATGATTATTTTATGAATGTGCAGATGGTCTAGAATTGCTCGAAAACTTCCTGGACGAACTGACAACGAGATTAAAAACTATTGGAGGACACATATGAGGAAAAAGGCACAAGAGATGAAAAGGGCTTTACCTCCATCTCCATCAGTATCGAATTCCTCTTCCTACGACTCGTCAATCTGTACTAGCAACCCTACAGTTAATTTGTTTACAGAAACTAATGAAAGAAGCTTTTATGACACTGGGGGTTTAGAAATGGTGGCTTTCACAAAGAGCAAAAGCAATAATAATACAATTAAGAGCACTGCAACAAGTGTAAATTACAGTAGTACTACTATTAGTGACGGACAGGATGATGGTTATAATTCGATGGATGAGATATGGAAAGATATTGATTTATTTGAAGATGATGATATAAGATGTGCTTTTGGTAATTATTACAGTGAAATAGCACCTTCACCGATCTGGGATTACTCCCCCAACACGTTGTGGATGATTGATGGCCAGGAGGAGACAGGAAGTAATTTGTTTTTTCCCGACAACAAGCGAGTAATTTAGCATAAGTTTATTTAATTAACGGCATAGTTGTGTAAGTTACACATTGGCTGTTGATACATGCAATAAATTGTAGATTAAGAATATCATTTCATGTTAATTAGTGAAGTACGTATTATAAGAAACTAATGTATAAAATATCTTTTAATTATATTATGTATTCTTAACTTTATCTTAATTCTTAATGTTAATACTCAACAATTCTTTTAACAAAAATTAAAGACAATACACTACTACAAAAAAGACATTTAGGCCCGGTTTTTTAAGACCTTTAGACCCGGTTTTGATGGGGGTCTGAAAGGGGGGGGGGGGGCCTGAAAGTCGGGGATTCAGACCCGGTTAAAAAACCGGGTCTAAATGTCACATTTAAGCCCGGTTTTATATTTAAAAACAAGGCCTGAATGTTTCTTTATAAGGTTCAAATGTTCTCTTTTAAGCCCTGTTATTTAGCTAATTAACCGGACCTGAAAGTCATTTAAAAAAAAATTATTTATTGTTGTTTCCTGCTATCACAAGCCAACATTCAACTCAATAAAACATGATAATTATATCATACCTAACATCCATTAAGCTTCTTATTCATTTTATAAAAAATCAAATTGTGTATTATTTTTAGTTTATAATTTGCTTCGGCCCAGTTATACCATTAAGAAACTAATATCAATTTCATAATCCAGGAGTTAATATCCTAATTTTTTTATGTCTTCATCCACTTAGATCATGAGTAACCATGCTCAACAAACCCACTTGTTCATCCATTCAACTATTATTAATATATCTGGGAATTTAATGAATTCAAAATAATTACAACAGAGATTTAACTGATATGGGAGATGACCTTGAAATCACAGACTCACAGTTGAAGTCTTCCATAGGTAAGCTTCGATGAACACTTGATGACATGAACAGGTTCCTACTTCTTCAATTCGGGATGGATACTTTAACGAGCAGCTTCGTCTTCGTCGGTTCGTCTTCCATAGGTAAACTCGACAGCTAGAATCGAGGACGAGTCTTGCCTTTAAATCGAGCACAGATCTGAAACAAGGTCGGCTTCGTCTTCGTCGACAGATCTGAAACACTCGACAACACTCGACAACTAGAATCGAGGACGAGTCTTATCTTTGAATCGAGCATAGATCTGAAACAAGGTCGGCTTCGGCTTCGTCTTTGTCGACAGATCTGAAACACTCGACAACACTCGACAGCTAGAATCGAGGACGGGTCTTACCTTTGGATCGAGCACAGATATGAAACAAGGTCGGCTTCGTCTTCGTCGTGAGAATGAGAATCAACAGGATACTTCTTCTTCTTTTGTGGTCGACAATTTGATACACCGGAAAGATGAGAAATGTTGAAAATGAATTTGGGAAATGTGAGGCGGGTGGGAAAATAAGTGAAAACCCTAAATATTTAGGCCCTGTTTTATAATAAAAATAGGGTCTGAATCAATTTGAAGTTTTAGATCCGGTTTGTTTGTAAAAAACAGGGTCTGATTGTGCTTATGCATTACTTGATCCACTCATACCTAAGATTTGGACCCGGTTTTTTTAATTAACCGGGCTTGAATGTTTTCCAGACCTTCAGACACAGTTTTATTTTAAGAAACCGGGTCTGAATCTTAAAAAACACGCGTTTGGCTTTTCTAGCCCGGTTTTAGACGGTTTTTTAAAAAACCGGGTCTGAATAGGGGAGCCTAAATATGTTTTTTGTAGTAGTGATATGTGGATATCAAATAATAAATATACGTAGATTTGATAATCTTTATTAGAGAGATGTTCTAATATAAAAATATAGAGGTGATGTCTATTTTCACTAATTTTTTTATACAATTATAATGCATTTTGTGGGTCGTACGTAGATCCAACAACTCTAGGACTTATCACCTTTGTAATTTTTCTATATGCTCCAATTCGTTGTTAACATGAGTAAGTAAACTATACTAACTTAAATGATATGTGTAACATTCCCATAAACTATTTTCATGCAATAGTCGTTACTTTTCTTGGATTCATCAAAAGGTTGTAGATGATCAACCAAATTATGGTCTTTGAAAGCTATAACAATGTGCACCCGTGGGTATGATAACCGGTGGTGGGGATGATGTTAAATGAATTGAGAAGATACATAGGAAAACATATTCACTAAAAGAAATAAATGTTTTTGCGGCGACTATTTTTCGCCGCTAAATTCTCGCTAAACGACAAAAAGGTGGTTCACTTTCATCTGATCAAAACGCGTCGCCGCTAAAGTGTTTTTGCGGCGACACACGTCGCCGCTAAAGGGGTTTCCCTCCACCGAAAACCATGGCGGGATGTTTTCCCTCCTAAAAAATTCGATGTCGCCGCAAATACCCCTATGTCGCCGCTAAAGGTGTTGCCGCAAAAGGTATTTTCTATTTTCTTTATTTTATTAAACTATTTTCTATTTTATTTATTTAGTTAAAATAAGGTGTCGCCGCAAAAGGTATATAGTCGCCGCAAAAGGCGTCGCCGCAAAAAATGTTTCGAGATATAGGGTTTTTTTCCCTGCTTTCTTTCATTTACGAGCCCCACAGCCTCTCTCTCCCGTCGTTCGCTCCCTCTCTCACTGCCGCCACTCTCTCTCGCCGTCGAAGGTAAAATCGTTCGCCGTTGCCCGCCGCCGCTCTCTCACCGTCGTTGCTCCCTCTCGCCGGTCGGAATCTCGCACCCACGCTGCCTACCTCCGCCGTTCGCCATCTTCTCCGTCGCCGGCGACCACTAATCCGACGTAAACATCCCATTTTCTGTTTTGATCTAGGGTTTTAGTTTTATATCCTTAATTTTTTTTTTATTTTGTTACAAGGTCCTCCTCCTCCCCCTCTACTTGCTGCCTCATGGTTTTCATTGATATAATGATTGACCCGTTTGTGTGATATATTAATCGTTATTAAGTATATAATGGTTGACCCGTTTTATTTGTTTATAGCGTGACCCAGAAACAACACAACCCCCATGCTTGATTGATCAATATATGACAAACCATTCACGCAATGGTGTCTTTACATCCCCGGAGCTTGAAGAAAATCATGTAAGTAATTATTTATACTTCATTAAAATTATTTATAAAATCTGATTTTAATTATTTTTATCTTATTCATACACAGCGCCGCATGGTTTTCATGAGAGACAATCAAGTCGGGATAGAGAACCCTATGAGCGAAGAAGATATTTTGAGGGCGGTGTTGGGTGAACGTCGAGGACACGTTCGTGGGGTTGGAAGATCATTAAGTTCTTCATCCGTATCTGCTGCACGATCTACCGCTCAATCCCAGCCTACGGGAAGATTATATACACAGGACGAGGTAGATATCATGC
The DNA here is from genome assembly GCA_947179395.2 of Pulicaria dysenterica. NCBI lineage: Eukaryota > Viridiplantae > Streptophyta > Magnoliopsida > Asterales > Asteraceae > Pulicaria > Pulicaria dysenterica. The sequence goes on from OX359292.1 coordinate 82,162,102, forward strand.
TCGGGGATGTCCGGCAGGAGCTACATCAAAGTACATCCGCGATCTATGATATATTAGAGGCGACATGTATAAATACTAATATTTCCTCAAGATCCGGACGTCAACCAACCACCAACTTGGCTAATATTGATGAAGAGTCTAGTGATGAGGATTAGATTATATGTTTGTTAGGCGAGTACTTGTGATTGTTTAAAAATGTTTTTGTTAACTTTCAAACTATCGTTTGTTCTATTTCGTTTGTTATGACGATTAGATTATTGTTTGTTATATCGTATTTTTATAATTGCTGTTGAGTTCTGAGCAACAGGTTTTCTGAATATTGTCCGGTTAAAAACGGGTGGAAAACGCAAATTGCAGCGAAATGCTGCCGGATTTTTACTAGCCTTTTTGCGGCGACATATCGTCGCAAAAAGCCATAATGTCGTCGCAAAATGTAATTAATGTCGTCGCAAAAAAGAAATAATATATTTAATAATTAATATTACCTGTCGTCGCAAAAAAGAAATAATATATTTAATAATTAATATTACCTGTCGCCGCAAAAGCCTCACATGTCGCCGCAAAAAGTAATTATTTTAATTTATTTTTAATTTAAAAGTGTCGCCGCAAAAAGTGTTTATATCGCCACAAAAAAAGTAGCCACGTGGCAGAAGGTGGTTTCGTTGTGTGTCGTCGCAAAAAGACAAAATCTTCGTCGCAAAAAAGTTTTTAGGACGAGGCATTTGCGGCGACCCTTTTGCGGCGACATTTCGTGGCAAATAAGTATTAGCGGCGATAAAGTGAGTATTAGCGGCGACATTAATTTGTCGCCGCAAAAGGGTCTTTTTTTTTTGTAGTGATTTGACACTTTACTCTTTTATAATTAATATTGAATAAAAAATTAATAGATGAGTTAGCTGTTGGAGTATGCCCACTGACACACGTATATTAGTAATCCTACTGATGATACACGAGCATGTTGGGTCACACGCCAAGGATTGATCCCGACAACCCGCAACAAGAAGAGAGAAATAGATATTCTGGAAATGGTGTTTCCGCGCCGCGTAACCTTTTGGTTTCCGCGGCGCGTAAACCGCCTGACAGAAAACTTGACTTTTTGGTTGTTGCTTGGTTCAAGTTATTGACTTATGGACATCTAGGAATGATGGTGCACGACTTTGTGGCCTTACTTTTCTGCTGAAGAAGGTGATAAAATATCTTGGATGTTTTTTAGAAATCATAAGTTGGTTTCTTAATCAAGTAACAAAAGTATATACTCTCTCTTTCCATATACACACTTGCATACACTTTAATAAGTGTTCTTGAGTGTTCACTACAAGAAAAATACGTTTTTGCCACGTGAACTTTTTGCGGCGACATATGTCGCCGCTAAAAACCCGCTAAACGACAAAATTTGGGCCCACTACCATCTGTTTTAAAGATGTCGCCGCAAAAAAGGTTTTAGCGGCGACACGTAGCGCCGCTAAAAGGCTTTCCCTCTTTTTTTTCCCACCGAAAACCATGGCGGGATTAGTTCCCCCCTAAAATATTCATCGTCGCCGCAAAAAGTGCATCGTCGCCGCAAATACGTCGCCGCAAAAGGATTTTCTTATTTTATTTATTTAATTAAAACGAATTTCGATTTTCTTTATTAATAAAATATATATGTCGCCGCTAAAGGCCACATGTCGCAAAAAGTAAAAATTGACGTCGCAAAATGTTATTTGGGACGAAGTATTTGCGGCGACCTTTTTGCGGCGACATGTCGCCGCAAAATATGTTTAGCGGCATTATTTTGGCTTTTAGCGGCGACAAATGTCGCCGCAAATGGTGTTTTTTTTTGTAGTGGTTCTTGTGATTCTCTAGAAATCATAAGTGTTCTTAGTGATATCTTGGAGATTGTGGGTTGTTCCAAAGAGTGATTTCAAGACTTGAATATCACAATTTGGCATACTAGCATTTGCGGATCATACAAACTTGGGGTGGACTTCGGTAGAGAGGAAACTTACTTGCTTTCTTGTCAAAAGTTCCAGAAGTTTCAAGAGGGTACATTTCTTATCCTTCCCTATTACATGTTGCATTTTATAGTTATAGAGTTCTTGGTCCTTTTTGGGTTTCAAGCCTTTTATGTTTCATATTCTTGGGCTATGCTTCCGCTGCTATGTTCATGGAAACCCAACATTAGCTACCTTCAAATGAGAGGAGAACTAGACTCCGTTGAACACATGCATCGAAAAAAGAAAAACCTACAGTAAACGGACACCATATATAATTTATAGCTAAATTAAGATTGGTTCTTATAATTCTCATAATATTTTGATTCTTAAATGATGTATACACATACATACATTATATCTTATTATAACTTTAAATGCATGTTAATGATAATATCTACTTTTATATATTTTTTGAACTTTATAATCACCCTATACTACATATATATGTTTAATTACATGAAACTTTTTTTGAACAATTTATAATATAATAAAGATATAGTTTATACTTGTTGAAGGAAAGCAAATCCAAGGCATATGTCATGGATGATCGATTTGCATGCATGTTTATAATAGAATAATATTTAATAATTTTTAGCAATAACAAAATTTTTTGCTGAAGAAAAAGCAAATCTAAAGGACAAACTTTTGATCATAGGGTGTTAATAAACTTTTGTCTCTATGTCATATCTAAAGGACAATCTACTTCGATCTAAACGGGCCATTTGAGTTTATACTAGCTTCTCTCTTGGCTCATCTCATCTATACGTAATTGTATTGTCATTAGAAAAACAAACAAAAGTTCCTAGCTACTTATTTTATATTTATATATATATATATTATTATATATATCATATATTAATTAAGATGCTCAAAGAAATGCAATAACACGTAAGTTTGGACGGCAGGTGAGGTTAACATAGATGATGTAATTTGAAAAGTTGTCGGTTCATAATATTACTGAAATTACTATAGACGGGGGCGGTGAATGCAAAAAGTTTGTTACTTGTGATGTAAAAAAGAAAATTCTCATTCACGGTTCTAAATAGTTCCAACGGTTATGATTTCCCAATTAAAAAAAGTATGATTTTCTTGTTAGTTTTAAAAAAGACGAGTGCTTGTTTATAGGATCTATGGATGAAATTAATCTCGCATTTTTAACGGGCCGAATTGCAAGCCTGTAGGCTTCGTTTGTTTCTTAAAATAAGATGTTATTTTAAAGAAACATTTATACACATATAGATCTAACTAGTTTAGTGTTCCACTGTCCCGTGTATTAATATGAAGATGTTTAAAGTAAATTATAAAATATGATTATGTGAAATTCCAAGAGGTATAGTATAACAATTGTAAATAATACATATAAATATAAATGGATAAATATATTATAATTAAAAAATTCATAAATAATATTCTTATCAAATTTTCTGTAAAACTTATTTATAAACAACATTAATTGTTTTATTCGTTGGGTTGTCTTTTTCGTTGCAGATTTGAACCTTAAACCATCCTTACCTTTTACCATAGGAACCGCCACATATAATTGTCCATGAGAAAAAACAAGTTGTCTAAAAAACAATATAACGATTGTCGTTGACTTTTCTTTATCGTCATTGCAAAACAAACGAAAAGAGAAAACTGTCTTCATTGAAACTTGAATGATATTTTAGGATATGATGGAAATAACAATTGTTTATAAATGTAATTTGTTTTAAAAAAAGATTCTTATTGGTTAAATTATATTTTAAAAAGGAAAGTTTTTCTTAAATTCCTATTCTTTTAATAATATATAGTTAGATACATAAGTTTAGATATTAGTTTAGATATAAGCTAATAATAGTAAATACCAAACTAAATATATAGATATCCGTTGTCCGCATAGGAAAAAGTAAATAAAATAATAATTAATAATAATAATATATGAAGTTTGAAAAAGAACATTATTATCTCATGAAATTTAAATTTTTTAAGTTACATGATAATAATAATAATATTTGAAGTTTGAAAATAACATTAATATCTCATGAGATTTAAATTTTTTAAGTTAGGTGATTTCAAATTTTATGTTGGGTGTTAGATTAAGGAAAGTGAGTTTTGGGATTAAAGATGATAACATTATATTTATTTATAGATTTAATTTATTTTTTAAAGAAAATGTTTTTATTGGTTAAATTATATTTTAAGAAGAAAAGTTTTTATTAAATGTCTATTCTTTTAATAATATAGTTAGCTATATAATCTGGTTATTTTAACAAGTTTGTTTCTTTTTTAGTAAACATAAGAGCTTTTGTTTTATTTTTACTTGAGAAGAAAAAACCACAAATTTATAGCAGATTTAAAATATTTTAAATAACATTTCACAAGAGCGAAATAATTTTACATATCACGTACGTACGATTGAATAACGAAGGACACATCATGTGACGGTACAAAGCTTTTAGTACATAAACTATGACTGCTAATATCTATCCATAACCATATATATGTTTAATTAGAAGATTCTCTCTTTTTCTGAAAGTTCGGATGTTAAACTAATAAAGCTTTTAGTATTATCGGCTAGAGCCTAGCTAGAGGCAAAATTATTGGCACTATATTTTTAAATGTTATCTTTTTAAAAACAATCCATTATCCGAACTTATTTTAATCCCAATCCATTTGATAATATTTTTTCCTAACTGTGTATTTTAAGTTGAATCTGAACGTCCTGACCTGACACCCGATCGACCTAACCCACACATTATGCTATATCTACTTGGTGAACTTGATTAAAAGTAAATGGAAAAGAGGGATGACATGGATGAAAAATCAGTTAAAAGTTAATAGACAATTGCATAAATTCAATTCGACTACAAGTCGATCTTAATTTGCTTTTGGCCTTTTGTAACTTTCTATAGACGATGTTATCTGTTTCTTTTGAATTTTCTCTTGAATGATTATTTATACTTGGTTAGTATATATATATATATATATATATATATATATATATATATATATATATATATATATATATATATATATATATATATATATATATAGAGAGAGAGAGAGAGAGAGAGAGAGAGTAAGGTTCCTTTGCGAACGGAAATTTGGTGCGAACGGCAATACAATTCCAATTGTAATGTAGCTGTGGTTTTTGGCGGCGGCTGTGAACCGCCTCATTCATCCAATTGCTATTTTATAATCTATTGTTTTTAATATATAATTTCTTTCATTTAGCAGACTTTGATTTATTTTCTCTAGGATGAAACTTATTTATTTCTTTTGCATTACAATTTGATTTATATCTTTCGTTTGTAATGGATAATTCTTTTGAAATTGAAATAAAAAAATATTAATATAGTGACTTTAAATCGTATGTAGTGATTTTAAATAAGATGTGATAGTTTCTAAATGAGAATAATTGACTCCTTCAACCAAGATGCATTAGTTTCAAAAGAAACGGTCTTAAAATGTGTGACGATAGAAACACTGCATATGATATAAATTTAGTGCAAAAATCATGAAGGACCATCATTTGACAATATTAAAATATGATTTGTCTTTCAATATGTCTTTTTTATTTATATCAATATGTTTTATAGATGAAAAATATAGATGCATCAAAAATAGTGCATCCAGAAAATACTGCATTTGTTGCATCATTTCTGTAAAATAACGAAAAAAAGATGGTTGATAATGGAGATTCAAGAAGATGGTCATGGTAGATGAAGATGTAGGAAAAAAATTATATGAAATTATGAATGGATAAATATGAATATATAGATAAATATGAATATATAGATAAATATGAATGAGGTAGTTTCAATTATATAAAGAGGCACTGAAAAAATTGATCATAATTTGCAATCATAAATCTATTTAGAGATTTCATGCACAATCTTTCATAGCCATTTGTATATGGCTAAAATCATATAGGCGTATTATAGGAATGCTAAAAATACTACATCGTGTTTATAAGATCACTGCATTCAACTTAAAATCATTGTATATCGGCTAATAAACATAAGGTATCATTAAAATTACTGCATCTTTATTGAAATTTTTTAATAATTTCTGGTTTAAAAACAACTGCATCTTTAAAAAATACTGTATCCGATTTAAAATCATTGCATCTAAATCCTAAGGAATTTAAAAAAGAAATGTATTTACATAATTGAAATTTAGCAAATTTGAATTAATAAATCCAACCTAAATTTAAAAGAAAAAGAAAATAAATGTTCACATATTTAGCAATAAATCAGTCACAAATTTTGACCAAGTATCACAAGTAATGAGTCAGCGTAGATTAAAATTTCTGTTCGCAATTGCGTTCGTATTTAGTGGGTTCGCATTTGATCTTCGTTCTATAAGGATCCAATAGAAAAAGTGCGCAATGGTAGAAACACTGCATCTAGTATAGGAACACTGCATCTTGTCTATAAATCACCGCATCAAACCTTAAATCATTACAACTTATCTAAAAAACATGGAGTTCTCTTTAAACTAGTCCATAATGTGTGAATTAATCGATATATTCTCATTTAAGAACCAATGCATCTTGTCTAAAACCACTGCATTAAATATAAAATCACTGCATCCAGTATAGTAGAAACATTGTGTCTTATCTAAATTTAGTGCAAAAAACTTGAATAACCATCATTTGACAATAATAAAATATTATTTATCTTTTAATATGCCATTTTTATTTAACTTAATATGTTGTAAAGAAGAAAAAAATTAGATTCAACAAATAAAAAGTGCATCCAGAAAAATATCGCATCTGATGCATCATTTTTATTGAAGTAACGGAATCACTACATTTAGCTTAAAATAATTATATATTGGCTAAAAAAATATTGTTCTATTAAAAAATTATTAGATCTTAGTTAAAGTACTCTCAATAATTGTTATTTAAAGCATCACTATATTTCACATGAAAACACTACATCTCGATGGTTTAAAAAAATCATTTCATCTAAAAAGCCAATATATAAAAAGGTTAAAGCCATAAAATAACGGTCTACTTTCCCCATTTTCCCATTGTGGCACGTCATGTTTTTTTTTTTACACATGTGGCCAGTAAACTTATAAAAACGTGTTAATGTGCCCTTTTCGTGACCTGCAACCTGCCAGCCCGTTTTTTGCGTTTTTTGGGTCAATTTTTAATCGTTTTGCCAGATTTTTTTTTTGTAGAATCTTGTAATTTATCATTATACCTTTCAAATGACACCAAATTCATGAATTTTCGTCAAGTATTGAGGGAGAATTTCGAGCTCAAAGTTTCGTTTTTTTGTGTTAACGGGTTCGAAAACAGGGCAGAAAAAAAGATGTGTTTTTAGCTTGATTCTTGATCATTTTACATAATTCTTTTTATAGATTGTCGTAGATAATCTTTTTACCTTTCAATGGACACCAAATTCATGAAAAACCATCAAGTGTAGGCCAAGTTATTGCTAATTAAAGTCGATAATGACCCTATTCGACACCCGTACAGTATTTCGAAAAATTGACACATTTTAAACTCGTTTTTGTTCGTTTTTTTGTACTAATTGATAGATAACTCGATTACCTTTCCATAGAGTCAAGAATCATTGATTTTCGTTAAGTGTACATGGAGAATCTTGGCTTCAAAGTTTGTTTTCGAAATGAAAAAAATTGGGGAAGAAGATGACCTGCTATTGCAGGTCAAAATCACCAAAATGAGCACATTAACACGTTTTTTATAAGTTTACTGGCCAAATGTGTAAAAAAAAAAACATGACGTGCCACAATAAAAAAATGGGGAAAGTAGACCGTTATTTTATGGCTTTAACCCTATATAAAACTCCAACTCAAAAATAAATCTATCAATCCATCCACGATTTAAAAAAAAAGAAAAGGATAAAGAAAACAAATTTACATATTAAAACCATTCTCAGCCGCAATAGTTGACTAAAGCTAAAAAAAATTGTTTCAGCCTTTGAAAAATTCGTTCGTAGCGTTCGCAACGGTGTGGCGTTCGCATTTAATCCTTACTCTATATATATATATATATATATATATATATATATATATGTTAATTAGTTATTCAAGATTCGTTGTCCCATATGAATTCGTCATTCTGTTGTGTGGGGATGCAGACTACCTAGAAGAAGAGCATGTATGTTACATCCATGTTCTTTGTCTTAGAATTTTGCTTAATTTCTAGGTGAAAATAATATTCTAACCATTACTCTATTTAATGTTATACATACATCGTTTGTGTGACAAGAAAGAAAGAACGATAGTTGAGATGAATGTAAAAGTATACAAAAGACGAGGGAAAAACATATGCAACTCGTATTTAATTATGATTTTGTTTCCAAATACCACTACGTAAATCACGTATTTATGATTTTGCTTCCAAAGACCATTATGTTAATTGTGTTAAAAGAACATTAATATCGGATAAAGAGTTTCTATTGGTTGAATCTATGTTATTCAAAATCGCACTGTTTTCAGAGTTTTTGGGGTTCTTATTCTTAAAAACGGTTATGTAAGCATATAGACATAGAAACCAAAACATATGATTGATGATTATAAATGATCCATTAATAGGGGTTTTTGGGGTTCTTTTTCGTATGATAACTGTGTATAAGATCATTAATGATTTATTAATATGAGTATTTTGGTACTTATTTATTTATTACCTAACTATGAATTACGTTCGGGATCATCATTAATGAGCGGAATTTGATTTTCTCAAAATACTCTTTATTAATGTATCATTAATAAATTACTAATAAGCACATTAATAAGTATTATATTATTAATCATTTATTTATTTTAATCAATGATTAATATTGAATCTCATTATCTTAATACAAAAACAATTCTTGTTTAATTTCTGTATTTCTCCATGATTTTTATTGGGTTAAGAAGGGGCCTTCCGTTGGATAAGCCCAATAGTCCATCTCTTTAAATGTAAATTTCTTGGGTCAGTACTCAGTAGGTATTTTTATTTTTAGTTTACCTTGTTATCTCACATATACCATTTTGAGGGAGGTATTGTTTGTCACTTTGTTGGATAATTCTCTTTAGACTTTACCGGTGCTGTTAAATTGACATCTTTAAACACTATAAGTTTAAAAATCAAAGTCTTATATTATGTTTCTATATATTTTTCTTAATTTTTAGTTAGAGTTAGTTAGGTGATTATTAATTTAAGTTAACTATCCACTAATTATTTGGTTCTTATTTTTATTTTAGGAGACATTCATTCACTTCCTAAGCAACCTTATCTTTGTTTTGTTTTTTTAAGAATGATTTGAGCAAGTTTTTTATTTGCCCGCACTTCGTAGCGGGGCAACTTTATGCTTTAATCTTTAGATCATGTTTAATAAAGTGTCTAGATAACATTTTTTATATAGAATTTAATTTAACTTAATCAACTTTTATTAGAAAACCCAAATAATAATATATTTACCATTTGCAAAATTTCACCGATTAGTAAGTTTTTAGATAACAATGTGTTACTATGAATGTTTAGCAGCAACAATAAATGCAATATGCAAGTAGTAGCTTTATCACTTGTTGGAATTCGGATAAATTGAAAATTAAGATTAACCCATACATACCAAATACACTTTCTATATAATTACATATTAGTATAGAGAAAATCATTTTTTTTTGTAATTGAGAAAACATAGGAAGCATTTCTCAATTTTCTTCTTATAGGAAGAATGGAAGGTGGACATGTATAGCCTCTTAATTACTAAATGCTTTCAGGTGTATGTAAATGAGAGCAAATGTCCACGTGTCTCTTTATCTAATTTAATCAAACTTCTTATGAGAATTTGCAAAATTCAAAATCTCTTTATCTCCTTATTCTCTTATATCATGAGATAAATGATGAATTTACAATAATAGCCTTCATTATCTCATGATAAAATGACCATTCACTTAGATAATTGATAGATATGACAATCTAAATTTACAAAAACATTTCAAGACACCTACATTTTTCTACAGATAAAAATACAAAAAAGTTTATCCTATAATATCAAAATTAAAATGTTAACATAAAAAGATGTTATCGATACTAATTCACTATTATTAACCAAACTCAATATTAGCATATTTTCCAAAAGGGACTTATTATATACACATCACAACTTTAAAATAGAAGTATTTATAGTGTTCCTACATTTTTTTTCTTAATTTTAGTTAGATGGTTATTAATGTAAGTTAACCACTTTCTAAATAAAATTGCCTTTATATATTTGTTTTAAGACATCTCTAACACTTTTTATTACTTAGTCCATCATTTTTTTAACAAAAAAAAAATAAGAAGATGGCTCCATGTGATCTTGGGGTGGTTGGAGAATCAAAGGAGTGACTATAACGAATCCGGATAAACCCGGAACAATAGCATGATGAAATAAAAAATATCACCGGAGGGACTTCACCGAATTTATGTTATAATGGAATCAATAAATTACATAATTTGTTGTCTTTTTCACAAGATATTAAAACGAATCATACTAAAAAAAATAAAAGTGAAATAATAAAAAAATCATATTTACAAAATTAAAATAATAAAAAAACAATTACAGTAATTAAAAAAATATTTAAAAGAAAACGATAAGATTATAGAAAGTGGTTATATGTGTCAACAATAATTAAAAAAGTATAGGGTTGTGGTGTCTTTTTAATAAATATAGGATGTATATTTAGCAATTTTTTTTACATGCAAGAGTTTTGGTAAATTGGTATCGTTGAAGGTAGCGAGAAAGTAGGATGCAATGATTAGTTATGAATTTGAACTTTTATTCTAAAACTAGCTAAGCGAACCGTGTATCAATACGAAGATGATATAATATAATTTTAAATTTATATAGTTTTAAAAATATTAACACGTTAAAAAAGTAGAAAACATATATGAGAATATAAAATCTCGTAAGAAATGATAAACATTACAGAATCTTGAAATTCATACATAAGATTATCATAATATTTTCTATAGATATTCTTTATAAACAACATTCATGGTTTATTAGTAATTTAACGCACACACAAACTAAGCTATTTAATTTGAAATGAGCTAATAGCATATCTAACTTGGGTATTTTTCATATTTTTATAATTGTTGTTCCATTTTTTTTTTTGATCTATTGAATGTTGTTTTTTCCTTTTTTGATATTATAAGATATCAAAGATATCTTTCACAGTTGATTTGTGAACTCACTACCTAACGTTTACTAAATGAATTACACACAAAATCAACTAATTTTACTAAGACAGAGTAGGAAATTAGAGATAAAAAGGAACAAATTATGAATCTTCAAACACATATAATTTTCGTTTCTTAATCTAGCTTTTAGGTAATTCAATCACATATATTCATGAATCATACAAATGAGATGTGTTAGAATAGTGGAATCAAAATGGAGCTTACGAAGGGATCTACTTCTTTCTGTTCAGTAAGATAATTGAGCATTGAAATTTTTATTTTAAAACTTAGGGCATTATTATATTTGTATTTTCCCTTTGCCTTATGAATGATAAGATTGACGTGAATAGTTAAGTGGGTAAATTCAATTTATTTATATTCTATATAGAAATAATAAAAAGTATATATAGAATTGCATGCAAAACCAAGAACAAATGGTGTGATTGTAAATATTGAACAAACTTATAATTTGAAATTAAACATATCATTAGAAATATCATTTATTGAGCTGTTATGAACAGAGTTGTCATATGTAGAATGAATCATCCTTGATTTTTTCCTTTCTTTTGAATTCCTTCTTATTGAAGATCGTTTTGGAGCCGACGAAGAAGGTTGTTTATTCTCCATAGTTAATAGCTATAAAAAAGAAGAAGAATATATTGAATTAGCATATGTGAATCGTTTTCATGAAATTTAAACATTACCTTTTACCTGAAGAACAATAAGGAAATGTTGCACTTTGATTGATAATGGCAAATGACAAATGACAAATGATTATTAAAAGATCACCTATTTATATCATCATCTATTTTTTTAAAAAATTTAAAAAATGTTTTCCCACCATTACAACATACAATCTTTAAACAAATTCTTAATCTTTAAATTAACAAATTTACTTAATAATAGGAACATTCAAAAGGGATGAACTTTGTTGTAGTTCAAATGGTTGAATTTTCAATTAAATTCAAATGGTTGTTATATTATCCATATATATCTCATCGCATACTTCATTTTCCTTTTTGTTTATATTTTCAAACTTAATTTACCAATTATGATTCCATTTAAATCACTGTTTCAAAATTTTTAAAATTTATTCTAAAAGTAACTTCCTTACCTAACAAAGTGGACTAATTTCCAACCAGTTAAATACACGTGAATTTGAAATATGAATTCGATTCAAATTTAAATATATATATTTCTATCTTATCCATGATTAATTCAAATATATATTATTATCTTATCCACGATTAATTCAAATTCAATTAAATACCTTAAGAAATTTGAAGGATTGTGACGTAATAAGTAATATGTTTCAAAACACAAATTTATCAAGCGATGTATGTTTTTAGTATGTTTCCAGAAATTTTGTAATCGAGATTTCAGTTAATCAAGATTTCAGTTCTTGTTTGTGTTCTTCTTTAGGTGTTCTTGTGTTCATCATGTTCTTCATTTATTCATAATTCTTTTTTATTTTTTTAAGACATGGCTTATGTGGAAAATAATTACTGATGTGGCATATAAAAAATAAATGAAAATGACCGGATACATTACTCAGTAAGTTTTCAAAAGTTTGATACATTCAAAAGGTAAGTTTGAAAGTTCAGTACATACAATAGCAAAAGGTGTAAAGTTGAATACACTTTTATGAACTAAACCATTAAACTTTTTTATATAAAATTCCAAGTTGTATGTGTAGTTATAAAACTCATTAACATGATAGCTGTTTCACTACCCACTAATTATGTGGAATTATAGTTTCTGCAGGGTTATTTAGTCGCAACTAACAATCAATTTTAAAAATCTCTAAGATTTTATAAACAACTTTATGCCACTAACCATTGACTATAGTATATTTTTAATTTTTTTTATCGACAGACCAATAAATCAGTGATTATATCGACTATATTATGTAGAGGGAATAAATATAAAAGACGAATAAAATGTACAATAATTACCTACACGTTGCTCTCGATGGATAAAACAATTAAAATATACTGATTTTTAGAAAAAATTGATATTCCGATAAAATTTATATCAAAACATAGATAAAAATGAGCCTATTACAAATATATAATTAGTTTTTCTCAAAACAAAATATATTACAAGTTATTAAACATAATTTTCAAACAACTTATAATTAATTACATTAATATACAAATTTCTTAAGAACCCCTCACATATTTCATATATCACCCCTAACAATTTACATTTAAACCTTTCCAATTACATTGAAAGTATATCCTAGAAAAGCTAATCAAAGTAATCCCCTTAAGGATTTCAATCAATTGTGACGTAATCACCATGAAATTGTCATTTTTTTTATTTTTTTAAAATAAAAGGTTGTGATTGGTGGAGATTTTTTTGGAAGGAGGTTGATAATGTAAACAACATTTTTTTTAATAATATTATTATAAGATATGATGGTGGCATAGGTTTGGGATTTATGATAGGGATTAATTAGAGATTGATGTTTAGAAATAAACGGTTGAAATTTGATTAATATTTAGAAATTAAAGTGAATGGTTGGAATTTCATATTGATTTAAATTTTTCAGTTTAAATTTTTCTAAGATAGACTGGTAGAGTATAAAACTATTATTTAATAGTATAGATACATATTTATTGTTGTATGATATTGTAAATTTTCACAAGATATTTTGTTAAACAACATAACATATATTTCCGAAACCTATTTTTAACCGAAACCTATTTTTAATTTTACACATTCTGATTCACCAGATGATTTAAGCATGCAATCTTGTAAGACTCTTAATAAACAATATACCATTAAATTATAAGCTTTAGTATTCTCACACGATATTGATTTGAAATTACTTAGTCTACAAACATCTCGTATATATATAGTACATAATCGCATCCATATTATTTGTGTGAATAAAGTTGTTTGTATAAGAGGTTACTTATTTTAATCCTTAACTTTTATATTATAAAACGGTCTAACTTTTATGTAACATCCCACCGCCCCGCGGTGCGTCGACGCATCGACCACCCGGCAGCCGTCATGGCGATGTCAGGTCTGCAGCCCAATACACCCAACCCTTCCCTCTTGATCATTATCCAGAGTAGGTTGTTGTCAGGGTTTGAACCCATGACCTTTTATACCACTCCTTCCAGAGTGATATCACCAATTGAGCTGCAATTTGTAACACCCCCTAATAGGGCTTAGTATAATTAGGTAATTAACTTAATTAACTTGGGAATTATGATTGATTAATTGTTGTGTTATTAAATAATGATATGTTTATTATTATGTTATTTAATTGTTTTAATTATATATGTTATTTATAATTAATTTAAGTGAGTTAGTGGACTCATGAGTTGGCCAAATTAGGTGATTAGTCACCAACTTATACACCTACACAACACATTACATGCAAAATTAGAAAGAGCGTGTGTGTGTTTTGTTAACTTCGGCCGAGAGCAAAGGGAGAAGAAGAAGAAAAGAATTTAATCAAGTAACCTGTAAATCTTGTATACAATTAAGATTCAGAACTTATAGCAAGGTTAGAATTCAGTATCAATGTGATAATTGATGTTTAATTTCGGTTTTAGACATATATGATGAATTCCGATTAAATGTTAGATAATGAATTGATGATCTTAGGTTGTTGCATGCTAGAGATTTATGTTCAAGTATGTTTATATTATGTTTATAATCATTTCTGGAAAGTATGAGAACATGCATGTTTAAATTCAGTAGAGAATTGTGGTAAAATCAGAATTTGGGGATGAGCATATGAATAGATCGGATTTGAGGATTGAATCAGTCGGAATTGGAGAAATCCGACTGAAGTGATTGGATTTGGTGAAAACCGATTGAATTGATCGGATTCCGAGAAGATTTAATCGGATTTGGTGAAATCCGGCTAGAAGGGTCGGAATCCGATAAGTTTAATCGGATTTGGTGAAATCCGAGAGATATGATCGGAATTTGCAATATCCGACTGGTTGGTCGGAATCCGATAGAGTTAATCGGATTTCAGGTTTCTCGGAATTGAACCCTTTACTCGGATTTGGGATTTTTAATCGGATTTGTCTATGCTTGGAATTGGGATTCAATAATGAACTTAAATGAAGGATTGAACTAAGAACACTTTGATGAATATGTAAGGTAGATTATGGATACAGGTTATATGCAGATATGTGTACTTGCTGATTTTATGTACAAAAATGATAATTGTAGTATTATGCTTATTGAGCATTATTAAGCAAATACTGATTTGTAATTGTCTTCTCAGGAGGTGACAAGACTCGGTAAATAGATTACTGAGTGGTCAGAGTTGGAAGACCTTGGTGAGTGGATTGATATCTTCGGATATGCAGGATATGATTGTCTGATAGTTATTGTGTTATGAATAACTGTATATGTGTTTGGATGAGAGATCAGCTTTAGCTGGGCGGCTGGGCTTTTGCTTAGGGATTTACCGTATCAGATCTTGAGTTGCATTTGTTGCAATCAAGGGTGCTGGTATTGTTATCCAAGTAGCAGAGCTATCGGTAAACCTTGGTTTTGGTGGCCGACCTTGGTTAAGGGTGATTGCAACTGTGAACCTTGATTTTGGTGGCCGATCTTGGTTTTGGGTTGTTGCATCACCGCCGATTCTCTTTGACTGATGAGCTATATGTGAGTGGATTGATATCTTCGGATATGCAGGATATGATTTTTTTGTAACATCCCACCGCCCCACTGTGCGTCGACACATCGACCACCCGGCAGCCGTCATGGCGATGTCAGGTCTGCAACCCAATACACCCCAACCCTTCCCTCTTGATCATTATCCAGAGTAGGTTGTTGCCAGGGTTTGAACCCATGACCTTTTATACCACTCCTTCCATAGTGATATCACCAATTGAGCTGCAGCTCAATTGGTGATATCACTCTGGAAGGAGTGGTATAAAAGGTCATGGGTTCAAACCCTGGCAACAACCTACTCTGGATAATGATCAGAGGGAAGGGTTGGGGTGTATTGGGCTGCAGACCTGACATCGCCATGTCGGCTGCCGGGTGGTCGATGCGTCGACGCACCGCGGGGCGGTGGGATGTTACATTTTTATATCTTATTATTAACGTTTTAACCCCTAAACTTGTTGCAACCGGGTTGTTTTGCCATTTACCTTCCTACAGGTTTTAAACTTCAAATTGTTAAATATTGTTTAATCCTCAAAATCTACAATTAAAAACAACTTAATCCTCAACCTTGTCAGAATTATAACATTTATTAGAAAAAGTTTAAGGCTAAAACCGTTCTTAAGTATAAAGTTTAAGGCTTAAAGTAAGGTTGTCAATTCGGTTTTTGTGTGTTCAAAAAAAAAATATTCGGTTTTTGGTTCTTGTCGTTCGGGTTCGGGTTAGTTTATTGTCGACCCAATTTCGACACATTAATTTTCGTGTCAAGTTCAGTCGCGTCATTTTTCCCTTATCGGGTCCGTGTCGCCCCATTCTGGCCAAATATGATCGACATGTATATTTTTTATTTTTAATACGGTTTTTAAGTCCGACTTTCAAATACAGATTTCTGTTTCGCCTACGATATTTTTTATCAAGTTTTCAAATTCCATGTTTGTATTCCATTCCAACATTCAATAAGACTTTCAAAATGAATTTCGTTTATGTTCTAACTTTAATATTCTATGATCATTTCAATTGTATTCAAACTTTAAATTCAGTATATATTTCGGTTTCATCCAAATTTCTGTTTTGCTTTTTATTTAACTTATAAAAATGAATATAATTAAAAAAATGTGCTACCAAGTAGCTCACACTTCTAGCTTAATGGGTTATTTTTGGGTTGTTTCTAACCTGACCCATTTATTTTCATGTCGGCCCGCTTTTACTCCGTTTTGGGTCGGGTTTCATATCGACCAAAAAATTGTCGGTCTTAGATTAAAGTGTATTTTACCAACAAATTTGTGGTTTAAAACATATAATAAGAAGTCAAATCATTAAAACATCCGATTACAACAAATTTAATAGGGTAAAAAGTTTTTTAAGAGATTTATGAGTTAACACCGTTTTGAAATATAGAAATTAGTAACTATATCATATTTTACTCTTATATAGTTTGCTTTGTATACATTGGTTAGATTTTTTATGATGACAAATGGTTAGGCCTAGGTAAATCTGATTATAAATGTTGTGTTATGATACTTAGGGTTCCTTGATCATTTGAAGAGATTTCTACCCTATTTGACAATAGTTTTTACTAAATAACATCATATAAGTGGTTCAATCTAACTCATGTGTATTTACAAACAATTTGCTATAAGTAGACAGTAGTGTTATAGTATTAATCATTTTGTTTCATAAAATGGTAGCTCATTTTAAACCAAACTAGCCTTTTCCAAAGTGAAGACAAAAAGAATCTAGACCATTTGTAAAAAGTAACTTGTAGGGTAACAGAAGGGTGAAGGGAGTATCTTCTCTCCACTTCTCTGTTAAACTTGACCATAAGTAATGTTAGATCAAAATTTTCTCTTTATTTTTTATTTTTCTATTTTAATAAACTCACTGTAATAGTCATCTTTTATTCTTTTTATCTCATTAATGATTAACCCACTAACTATTTTTTTTAAAGGCATGTATTATATATAGATAATTTAAAAACTAGCTAGATGCTAGTTAATACAATGATACAAACATCGAAATTTAAACACGAAAACCTATCCCGCTAAACTGCTAATATCCAACAGACTAATTCGGTCAACCTATCTAAAACTCGCAAAGCCAAAGGGCAATCACCTGGTGGACTCGAACCTATTCGACCTCCGTCTAAACACCGAACTAAAAAACTATCAAACAAAGGTTACCACATCCAATCAGGTGGTGACAATACGATATTTCAAATTAAATTAACTGGACCGACCGAAACAGTTGGAATTAACCACGATCCCCAGAAACCACGAGCTAACCACTATCTGAAACAACAACAAAATCTGATACATGAACTAACCACGAACCCACGAACCACGAACTAACCACACCCACACGAACTAACCACGATCCCCAACTCGACAACGATCTGAAAACTCGAACACTCACCAGAGATCTGAACCACGAGCCACGATCTCAAACCACGAACCATAGATCTGACCATCTGAAAACTCAAACACGAACCAGCGATCTGAACCACGAACCATAGATCTAACCATCTGAAAACTCGAACACGAACCAGCGACCCACAAAACTCGTACACGAACCAGCGGCCCATCTGAACTTTGAAATGCGACAACAACCATAGATTTGACCATCTGAACCAGCGACCCACGAACTCGTACACGAGCCACCACGAACCATAGATTTGACCATCTGAAAACTTGAACTCGTACACGAACCAACGACCCATCTGAAACTTTGAATCTTGAATTGCGACCCACAAACTGAAAGATCTCGAACACGAACCAACTATCTGAAACTTTGAAAGATCTTGAACCTTGAACTTGTGAAAGATCTGAGACTCTCGACCAAAATCTTGACCCACGACCTTGAACCTTGAACTTGTGATAGATCTGAACTACTCGACCATAGATCTCGACCCACGAACTACCCTTCAAATGCAACCCACGAACTGAAACTCGACTCATGAACCGACGTGCACTTACTCGACCAAAGATTTCGACCGGGAAGGGAAAACGAAACGAAGAAGAAGAAGGAATTTCTCCGGACCGCCGGCTAACGCCAACGGCCGGAGGAGAGAGGGCGGCGGCGGTAGACGGCAACTTAGGGTTTTTAGGAAGGAGAAAAGAGAGAGAGAGTAAATTAATGGTATAGTTTATTGGGTCATTTTTTATCTCATTTGATTTTAAAATTCCACGTTTTTATATGTATGAATTTTGTAACTCTGAAATTATTTTCAAATTTTCCTCTTTTAGAAGAGTGAAAATTTAATAATTTGTCTACACTAATAAATGTGATTTTTCACTCCAATTTTTACATTTTCAAGTGTAAACATTGGGTAAAATTTAGTAACAGCCATTTTTTCCATGTTTGATCGTAAATATTCAGGGTTTTAAGTTTATTAATATTTATGAAAAAGTGTGCATAATCAACATCTTTTTTGTAGTGAGAGGATGAGAGAGAGAATTGGTATACCCGAACGGAGTGGCACAAATAGCATTTTTGGAAAATAGCAAGGTCAAGGGTGGTGGTACATGGCGACCTCGGTTGATTTTGTCAACCGTCTGGTGTGAAAAGCCCGGTACTCCGTTTAGCACTTTAGCCTAATGAGTAATGACCCTTTTTGTTAAGATAGAAGAATTAACCTCACATTGTTCACTTAACTTATGTTTTGTGGCCTTGAGGGAAAGTTTTTTTTATTATTAATTGTTATTCGGAGTTTCTAATCATTATTTAATATATGTAATGTCCCATGTTCTTTTAAAACAAAGGTTTTGTTGTTTATGTTCAGGTACCACAATGTGGACGGTTTCTTATCTAGTCATAGATTTTTGAAGAAAATCAAGATTCCAATATTATAAAATAAAAAATACATATAATACATAAAAGTAGGTCAAGTTCAGAGAACTTGATCTCAGGCATTATGATTCTATTTGGCCAACTAATTAATTAGCCTTGGAATTTTATTATATACTAATTTTGTACGCATTAATTAATATGACCTATAAACTTTGAAAATGTAGGTTACATGTTAACAAATATCAATATAATAACGAAGCAATAAATATACAACGATGATGATCTTGGAAGTATAAATGATACGTACGTGAGAGAAACGATATATGGCCAAGATACTGATATCGGATCAAATGAAACCTTCAATTAGAATATGGTTTACAAACTTTAACTTATACTCCTTAATTGAGTATTTACATAATGAATCCTAAACTACTTAATAATATCATTTAGGCTCTAAACTATAATAAACTTTACTAAAATTGAATGAACACAGCTAAGAGATATAATAATAAAAATAAAAATAAAGAAATGTTAACTAAAAACATAAGCATTTCTAAAATATTTTTTAAAAAGGTAAATAATTTTTCAGCTAATATCACACAAGAGTTCAAATGTTCAATTACTTTCGCTCACATTTTATTTAAATAAGAGGTATAATGATCATGTCAACATATTAGCAATTTAAGTAGTATGTAGTATCAACATCATCTAACTTAAATTATGTTAACTCCTCCTTTTTTATATTGATAGCAACAGTTTTTATAGATGATGGTTAACACGTACATAATTACACAGTGATACTTTAATTACTAATGTAAAGGGAGATAAGTTATATGCTTTTAGCGGTATATATTTTAGATGTTTCTGTACTTACAAATACTTTAAATGAAGTTAATTCATTGTTTACTCATTAATTATTTGTGTGTGAAAACATCTATCATATATATTTTTAATTTCAGACAATTTGTTTTCCTTATTAAAATCATTTGATATTTATTAAGCACCTTTGTGTCGATTCCGTTTTTTTAAAGCATTATTCAGTATATAGCTCATGAAATATACATATATAAAATGTTAATAAGTTGTATCCTATTTTTAAATTAGCATTTTTCCTTTTTTCTTTATTTTGACTTTTCTAAGAAATTAATGTCTGTTTTTGTCTTATTACCGAAGTTTGTTCTATAAGATACTCCATTGCTCTTCTCTTCACCTCCCCTTCCGCGCTCTTTGTCTCTCTCAACTTACAAATACAAACACAAATACAGAAAAGGGTGATAATTTATGGAAGAATTTGCATTTTTATGCAGTCGTCAAGAGGTTGGTCATTCATTATTCGACCCTTCATATATTTTCTCTAAACAAAAAGCCAAAAAATAAATCATGATGACAATTTTGTGATATATGCATATGAATACTTGCTTTTACTTGATTAATTAGCAAAATTACTTGAATTTAGATCTGAAGGTAATCATTCATCGATCATCCACGACATATATTAAGGTTTTATTACTTTAATTAATTAATATATCTCTGACGTTCTTGTTTTTTTTAATAATTCCTAGAAGGAGTGAAACCGCGTTTAATAAGATGTAATTTTCTCTTTTTTATATGATTCATGTTTGTTGATGTTTGCAAATTATCATCTTGATTACGCATTCTTTTGTATTCATATTACAATTTTGGTTTTCTCTTCTGTTTTCCTTGCCCTTGTTGGCCATGATCGACTACATTTAAAGATCTTGAATTTTCATTTTTGTGTGTGAAAGAACACATTTTAGTATGTGTTAGCTACTGCTGTTACTGAGATAATCAGATTTGCAAGCTTCAGAATTGAAGTATCAATGGAGTTATAAATAATATGCATTAGTTAATTAGTTGTAAGCAGCATGTTTTTACCTTTAATTTGGCTTACAAATTGACAAAGTAACAATCTTTACACTTGTCATCTAGTCATTTGATCAACCTGAAATCGACGAACTAACAATCTTTCATTCTTTCTGCCTTACAAAGTTTTAATTGGCGTGAATCTTGAATCTTGTAGAGCACTGTTGATGAACTGAAGCTCAAGATACGTTACACGGCACTTGAACTAGGTGCAGTAAAAGCAAAAGCAAATGAAGAACTGAATAAAAACACTGAATCACTGAAACAACTACTGCACCTCTTAAATGTTGTTTACCATGAAAGAGATGAAGC
This sequence comes from Pulicaria dysenterica, assembly GCA_947179395.2. Classification (NCBI taxonomy): domain Eukaryota; kingdom Viridiplantae; phylum Streptophyta; class Magnoliopsida; order Asterales; family Asteraceae; genus Pulicaria; species Pulicaria dysenterica. The sequence continues at coordinate 82,183,873 of OX359292.1, forward strand.
AAGACATCAATTACAGCAACTACTAAACAATCCCATGATCTCCGATCGCTTTGTTATCAATCAAGCTCACCAAATTAATCAAAACCAGCCCTTAATGAAATCTACAAAAGCCAACTCAAGTATTGAAGAATCCAACAGCCTTTCTGATGCATACAATCACAGCTCATCACCTGTGGATTCGCTTTTCGACCCCGTAACATCCCCTGATTTCACTAATATCAATACCAATATCAACACCAACAATACCTTTTCTGCAATGCATAATCAGCCAGAAATGGATCATGATACTTTGATGATGGAGAGTATGATCAAAGGAAAAGTCTTGCCACAAAAAGGTAAGTTATTACAAGCAGTTATGAAAGTGGGTCCACTTCTACAAACACTATTTGTTCAGAATCATATGAAGATGATGATAAAACAACCACAGCCATTAATTGAGATGGCTTGTGGGAGTTTTGCTGATCACATTGGTAGTCCTGGTGGTGGAAGTATATTGAGTTTTAATGATGTAAATCTTAGCCACAGTCAAGGGTGGGTTGTAGCAAGTTGTCCTGGGGCTGCTAGTAACTTAGGTCCCTTTGAAAAGAGGCAAAGGTTTCAATAAGATCGTTCAAAAGAGGCTTCTTTTTTCTTTCCCTTTTGTGCACTTTTCTCTTTTTGTAAAGGACTTCGATGCCTTTCGACTGATCGATGATGACGGGTGTACATGATATGATGAATGCTATATTTAGGGTTTGAATTGAATTACAAAGTGGATTTATATATACTTTTTATATGATACGTCGGCATGTATCTCTATTTCTCAATTTTGATCGGGGAAGAATAATTACACTCCATCACTCACACAGTCACGTGTCATATTGTATTATGTGAAATTAGTGGTGGGCTAGCTGGTAGTCTGGTATAATTATCCGCACCCATATCATATTATATATTTAGAATCAAAATGGCCTTTCTTTTGTTGTTAATCCCACAATAAGGCTATATACATAGAGACAAAACTACACAATGAAAACAAATGATCAAGTTTGAATAGATTAATGTTTGATACCTTAAGAACTATCACCACAACAATGTCTACATTGGTTTTCACTTTGTCTTCATCATCTTATTCTATCATCAACAAAATGACCAGAGCTCATCTCAAAGAAATGAGAACTATGTTTTCAACTTTTCATACCACAAAAATATAATTTCTTGAAATCTCGCCATCTACATTGATCATGGCTTCAAGTCCCGCAGGATCTCCTGGGCTTCAGCCTTCAAAATGGAGTCCAATAGTGATTGCAATGATTGGCACCTTGGGCACCCTATTTATAATATTTAGCTACTTCAACATACTAAAACGATGTTCGTTTCGCTCCCTTTTATCGTCAGGAAACGAGCAAAGGCATCTAAATGACACAACAGCAGATGGTAATGATCCTTCATTACAGTTCCATAGCCGTGGGCTCGACTCATATGCTGTGGAAATGATTCCCATTACACAGTTTAAGAGAAAGATCGTCGAAGAAGATAAAGTGAATCAAGGTGATCATCTAAGTACCGAATGTTCAATTTGTCTGGGTGAATATGAAGAGGATGAGTGGGTGAAAACCATACCGAATTGCTTTCATGCGTTTCATGTATCGTGCATTGATAGATGGTTTCAAACTCATTCGAGTTGCCCTCTTTGTAGAGGGGATGTTTTTGATCTTGAAGTTTCGGTGTCAACGTGCGAGAGTCTTGGACAGAGTTTGATTAGAGAAGATGTTGATGAAGAAAGATTGGTTTTTTATCAGGCAATACGCTCTCATATTGTACAAAATTCTAACTTTGTTAGGCTAGAAAATTGATCATTTATGGATCCTAGATTATACTTCTTTACTTGAATTTCCTCATAAAGAACTTCGATCAATGATTACAATTTAAACAAACTTTTGAATTATTGATATGATGCTACTAATTAACCGTGGTATTTGCAATTGTGTATATGCCAACACAATCAAGTTGATGAATATTAGAAATGTATCAATAGTACCACTTGAAACCAAAGAAGGTGGAGTTTGGGGAAGCGTTTAAACCATTTATAAACCCATTTTTGATGTCAATACCGATCTAAAGTCATTGTTTAGATCTTCTCTTGATTCAAAATTAAATGATCAGGTACTCAAAACCGGTTGGTAATAAGTGAAGTAACTCATGATCCTTATACTCGTTTGATGTGGGACAATACTTAACATTATCGATATTTCCTCTCTTTCTAACTAGCGAGATCTTCAAACTGCAATAACAAAAACGATTCCAAGTAAAACTAACATAATGATACGAAAGCTTCAACATAAGATTTTTGGGCACTTTGGACACTTGGAGTCTCCATCATCTTTATTTGGCAAAATTCAAGAATTGTCTATTATTGCCTTTTTATATGGGAGAACTGTAGTAGAAAATTATATTGGACAATTTGGCTTCTAATCCATACTAGAAAATTCACATGCAATATTATATACTCTAGTTTCTTATCTAGCTCTTCGTGGAGTTCTTTTAATAAAAACACCAAGTACAAAGATTATTTTCAGTCCCTCTTTTTTAGATCCGGTTTTATAAAAAAATTTAAAAAACGGTGTTGAAACTATGAAAGAAACGTTAAAAATAGTGGAATATAGATTCAACCCAGTTTTTTACCAAATAGTCGGGTTTGAAAAAACAAAACTATCAACCCCACAAAACTATCTAGTACCCCGGTTTGTAATTAAGCAACCAGGGATGAAATGGGACGAAAAGTGGTACTGAAATGGTGGGAAAAAAATTCAACCCTAGTTTTTTTCTAAACAGCCGGAGATAAAAGTTTCAAGACATTCAACCCCGGGTTTTAAGTAAGGAACCGGGTCTAAATAGTAATTATTAAATATATAAAATTTTATTTAACAAATTTCTTAAGATAATATATTTAAATAACATTCATTGGTGGATGCAAACTATAGGTATGGGGGGAGTTGCCCCCCGTCTAATCCTCGCTACATTATGGTATGCACCCATGCATTCTCAACTTTCTCCTTCCAGGAAATTTAAAAATGATTACTTGTTTATATGAAAACAATGGTAAATTCCTAACATCAAAATGTAAATTGGTTAAAGTTACACATAGAAAATGAGTATTTTAAACCATTGTCTTGGCCTTGATTATTTAATTTAGGTTAGGAAATCTAAATTTATTTAATTTAGGTGTTATACTTTTGATTTACGGCATGCTCTTGACTCTTGAGCTTAATAAGGAGAGGACAGGAAAAAAATGGGGAAAAATCTTTTCCTTCCAAATTCTCTTACTTTAGGGAGGATAGATTTCATATTAACATTAGCGTAAACTCTCCCTTCAAATCATTTCTTTTCCTTTATTACATGAAACTCGAGAATAGAACTTTACTCATTTAGACTTCTTGAAGATTTTCTTGGCTCTCGTTTTTTATTATTGATCTTGACCCGACCCGACCCGTTTTAACCAAAATTATTTTGATTCATACTTAAGGCCTACGTCGTCTTACCATCTTTACAAATGATGCCCCCCGTATGAAAATATCATGAATCCGCCACTGATAACATTCAATCACTTATATATGTAATTATTAAAAAGTAAGATACATATATATTAAAGATACACACATAATTTAAAAATTGTAATTAAAGAATTTATAATTCTAACATACTTTTCCCTCTCAAAATGTTAAAAACCCTCAAACTTCCCGGTGTCTCAGTTTGAAGGCAATCGAAAAATGAAAACCCTAAAACTTCCCGGTGTCTCGTTCCATTCTTCCTAAAGTGTTTGTATGTATGTAGTAGGATTGATTGAGTGTGGGTTGTTACTATTGTGCCCGCATTGGTTTGTTTGAATTGTTTAGTTTAATTATTTCCACTCTATTTGTTTTGAGTTTGTATTTCAAGGAAATGAATATTTATCCTAAAGCTATTAGTAAGTGTGTTAAAGATAATATATCTTTGTTTTGGTCAATTTGTTTGTGTTTTTAGTTAAATTCTACCATTCTAAGAACACAAATAACAAATGTAAGTGTTCAAATCTGTGTTAAGGGTTTATCTCACTTAATATTTTAGGTTTCCAGTTCAATTCACATTATACATATACACATTAAAAAGGTAATATAACACTTAAGTAAGGAGCTGTTGTTGTAAGAAATTGATTATTGAGATGATGCTTATCATTTACATCTTGCGTGTAACGTTTGTCACGTTCTAAAGAAGTTATTGGATAACTAAGGAGGCGAGCTTGGAGATTCATATATAGGCACAGGGTTGCCATAGTTGAGCTTTATAAAGAGGTTACACTCTTAAGCAACAATAATTAACTTAATGTAGAACCTTTTTAATATATAAAAGTTTGTTTTTTAAAGACAATATAAAACATTATTACATGTAACATCTATTTTTTAATGCAGTTTCTGGGGCAACCGAACATCCAATCCTTTGTTAAGAGACAAGTCTAATACATATTGTTTGCTTGATAAATTGTCCGTTCATGATGATGGTGAGGAAGGTAACAATGGTTGATCAAACATTAATTAGTTTTAATGATCGTCTTGCTTAGGACTAAGATTGTTGTTTTACTTAATTTGTTTCTCCACTTTTGGTTCAATCAATTTTCTTCTCTTAGATTTTTTTCTTCCAGATAGCATCAAATTGGTTTGTATATGTACCACGTTTCAATAATATATATTGGCTTTGCAAAGGGAATTTGTAATTTGATGAAATTACAAGTTACTAGAGCAAGAAAAACTGAAACCGAACCAAAAAACGAACCAAAACCAAAACCGACGGTTTTGGTTTTTAATATTATAAGAAACGACTTTTTCGGTTTGGTTCGGTTTTAGGATTCAAAACCGATCATAAAAACCGAACCGAACCGAATTGAAGAAACCAAACCGTTTAAAACCGAACCAAACCGAACCGTTAGAGTTAAGAGACATACATGTATATTTACATATCAGTTCAACATAACTCAAATCCCTTACCTTCCCCTTGTTTTTACTTTTCTCACAAAAATCCCAAATTGGTACTCACTATCTAACACTCGACACACCAATCGCTTGAGTCTTGAAGATCAAATCGACAGACCAATCTTGAATTTTGAACCGACAGACCAAATCGACTCTTTTATCTTGATTCTTTGAAGTTTGAAGCTAGAAGATCTCGATGGAAGTTTGAAGTTAGAAATCTCGACATACCATACGACGGCGTTCGCTCTCCCTTCGTCAAGTGTTGTGACCAAAAATTTGAAAAACCGAAAACCGAAAACCAAAAACCGAACCAAACCGAATGGTTTTGGTTTTGATTTTTCAAAAACCGAAATTTTCGGTTTGGTTTCGGTTTTACCCCAAAACCGAACCAAACCGAACCGTGCACACCTCTACAAGTTACTAAGACTGGGATATTTCAAATTAGGAAGATAGATAGACAAGGATCATAATTTGTTGAACGATTTACTAACCAAATATTCACTATTCAACCATGGATTTGCCGACATTTATCTACTTGACGATGTTTTCAAAATGGTATGTATTTTATATACATTTTTTCTTGAAAAATGGGACAACCTAAAAATCCAAACTTTCTCCATGAAACACAACTCCGAGGGTTGACATGAAATTAACAAGCCCGAACTGAACACAAATTATAGTGTCATGAACTAAACCTAACATGGAATTAACATGGGTCAAAACAGGATCGATACGAAAACGACATGACACATGTCACCCGAACACAACCAAAATTTCCATCTTTAGTGTATGTTCTTAATTGTATCAAGTATCAATGGTTATTTAAGCAGATCCACAATAATGACGATAAACTTAGTATCAATGCTTATGAGAGAACTAAGAACACACACTTTGATCTAAAATATTCAAATGCTCAAATGCAAACAAATACGATGGGGGATTGCAAGTGCTCACGATTGGGAATTATCAATTACGATTGCACTCAAATGCGATTGCAAGTAACTCAAATATGATTGTAAACACAAGACATCCAACTCAAAGTTAAAAAATTAAAAATAAAATTATGGTTCTTACGAAGAAGCTACGGTCGAAAATAATAAGCAGGCTAGCAGGAACGAGAATTAATTTAAGCAAGTAAGCACACAAAAGAATTAATCAAAGCAAGCAAGTAAGTAGCTGATTTAATTCAAGCAAGTAGATAGGTAAAATTAATTCAAGCAAGCAAACAAGTAAGTAGCTGATTTAATTCAAGCAAGCAGACAATTCGCTTTATTTTTTCAATTTTTTGATAAATAACTCACCTTTGATCCATTCTCTGCTCTAATACCAATTGTATGTTCCCAATTGTATCAAGTATTAATGGTTATTGAAGCAAATTCACAATGATGACAATGAACTTAGTATGAATGCTTATGAGAGAACTAAGAACGCACACTTTGATCTGAAATATTGAAATGCTTAAAAGGTTTAGAGTTAATTACATTGTCTATATAGCTATAAGGTATTTTCACAATATACCCAATATTTTTAAGAAATACAACTAGAAGCAAACTTTAACTAAATTGATATACTGAACACAACTTAAATGTAACATTTAGTTTTAAAACTCAAAAAATTAGGGTAAAATTCAAAATGATCAAGTAATATTTCGAAACTAGTATTGCACCCATAATTTTAATAAGAGTTAATTACATATTTGGTCCCTAAGCTATGTCACTTATTACACCTACAGTCCCTAAACTACGTTTATTACACTAGAATCCCTGAACTAAGCATTTTGTTACATTGATAGTCCCTGGACACTTAAAAAGATTAAAAAAAACCCTTTATTTTTAATGTGTTATTTTTATAACATTTCCTTAATTTAAAAAATCATTATTAATGAGATATATTATTAATAGATAATAGATAATACCCACGGTCATCTTCACAATAAAAAAACTAAAAACCACCACCCACCCACCACCATTTACCACCACAACCACCGCCACCAAAAGCTTAAACAACCACCAACACCACCACTAGTTTCTACCATCACCGTCTACTTGCAAGAACCACCCAACCACCACTATCTACTATCAACAGCCACCCAACCACCACCGTATGAGTACACCACCACCGTATGAGTACACAAACTCTAATAGAAAATCGATAATCAGATTTGAAGATCGATTATGAGTACACCAACCACCACCGTATGAGTAGACAAACTCTAATAGAAAAGCGATTATGAGTACACCAACCACCACCATATGAGTACACCACCACTGTATGAGTACACAAAAATGAAGAACAAGATCTGAAAAATCGCATGGAAAAACCCTAATGTGAAGGGAGAAGAGAGAGAGACGGAGAGAGAGATGCAATAGAGAGACTGACAGAGAGATATGAAAATCCGCCACTATCAAGAACTAGATCTGAAAATCCACAACCATCAAGAACTAGATCTGAAAATCCACCACCATCAACAACAAGATTTGATGCGTATATGAAGTTTGTGTGGGTGATTGAAGGGAGAGGGAAGGTGTGTGTCTGTGTGTGTATACGATTTGTTTTCTTCTCCGGAGAGATGAGTTGGTAGGTGATGGTGGTGGTGGACTTCTGGCGAGAGGGAGGAGATGGGTGGCGGTGGAGGTGGTAGTCTTTAGCAAGAGGGAGGAGACGGGTGGCAGTAGAGGTGGCAGGGAGGAGATGGGTGGCGGTGGTGTTCTTCCGGCGACATGGGGCTGAGAAGTAGAGTAAGTGGTGGCCGGTGGAGCTAATGAGGTGGGGTGAATGGAGAATAAGATTAGGTGGGGTTAATTATAATAACATTCAATAAAAAAATAGATATTTAATTTATAAAACTCTAAAAACAATATTTATAATTTAAAAAATAAAAAAAACACATAAGGGTATTATAGTCATTTCATATGAAAAGATGAGGGTATATTAGTCTTTTTAGTTAGACTAGAGACTATCAGTGTTACAAAGTATAAACCATAGTGACTCATAGTGTAATGAATAAAGTTTAGAGACTAAGAGTGAAATAAATAACATAGTTTAGGGACCAAATATGTAATTAACTCTTTTAATAATATCCACTCTATTTTGTAATAAAGTAGAGTTATGTCCTGTAGGAACTTGCTAATGATGATATGTTTTTAATAAGATTAAGTAATGGCTTATTAAATTTGACCTTTTTATGGCTAGTATCCTTTATCTTGTTTTTGTTTTCGTAAGTATAGGGATTGGGATATCAATTGTTTAAAATCGAAGAATAGGTAGCTTTCTATTTTGGATACATGGGTGTGTACAGTTAGATGATTTTACACTTTTAATCCCTAATTTTTTATTTTTACGGCCAAAATGATTAAACCTTTTACGAATTTGATTTTTTGTTAAGCTTAAATAACCAAAATGCCCCTAATGAATAAACAAAAACATAAAATATGATTAACCTAATTCAATGGATTAAATACAAATAAAAGATTAAAATTGTTTCTGGTATTTCTTAACCAAAAACCCGTTTTAATCAGTGTTCACATGTTTTTAGCACTTGCTATTCACTAATAACTCACACAAACATCAATCTACATCTAATAACAACAAAATTCAAAATAATTTATCAACCTTTGATCAATTTGCATAACCGCTACCATTTTAACCAATTAATAACATGAAGTTTTGAAAATTCAGATTATCCACTCTTGTATTCAACAATTTCAGAAGCTAAAACAATCTAAATCATCACTAAGACGATCTTATCATTGGTCAAGAACATCATATTCCTCCAACATTACTCAAAATCCCAAAATCAAGTTTACTAAGGTTAAAAACTCATACCTTCACAACTGGATAAGAACACGTTTAGTCCTCTTCAAATGGTCAAGTGTAGAAATCTTCTTCACCTCTCTCTCTCTCTCTCTCTCTCTCTCTCTCACTCTCTCTCTCTCTCACACACACACACAATTGTACCTTCCATAAAACCAAGCTTCAATTGACTTCTAAAAGTCCAACTAAGCCCGTTTTATACTCATGAGTTTGGACAATTTGCAATTTTAGCCCTTGTAGTATCAATTCTTGATTATTGTCCGCCTAACTCACTGTTTACACTTTAAACATATAAAACTTTGACAAATGGTTTCCAATTTTATATGTCTCACATTATTCAAGGAATCAATTAAAAATTTAAACACACCCGATTAATAATAATAAATAATTTATTTTAAGCTGTTACGTAAACATCCTAGAATTAAATGCAGTGGTGAAAATATTATTCAACAAGGGCATTCATGCCTCAAACTTGACCGATTTATGTACCAAGACACTTGTAACCGCTGTATTTATGAATTTGTGAGATTTACACCTTGTAAATGAATTTTGTAGGAAGAGGAAGTCAAAATAAGATAACTATAGATATGGTTATCTAATTTAAATTATAAATGAATCCAAATAAATAGTCTTAACGAGTCATTTTATAGCACGCGTTGCGGCAGCATTTATGTGTGAATGAAATATAAAAGTTCACATCCAAACGCAAATGTTCAAATTAGCTCAGTTTTTATTTTTATATTACGTCAAACGTATTTTCCCTTATAAGATTCTATGAATATTAGTTATAAATCTAAGATCACTATTTGTAACCAAATTCTTTTATCTACGCGTTTCGATATGGATATAAACTTAATAAGATAGCTATCGACGAAATGTACTATTTAGTATTACATCTCGGAAAAAAATATTTTTTAAATAATATCGTATTAAATATAATTATAATATTGGAAAACACGTTTTTATTGTATTAAGATAAAATTTATATCTATATATAAATAAAATAATCATGATATATATTTATATTTTACAAAACATTATATGTTAAGACTTGATAGAATTATAATATTCAAAACGCACTTTTATTGTATTACGACAAAAAATTTATATATATATATATATATATATATATATATATATATATATATATATTGAAATTGCATCAATAAAGAATCATGTGTTAAACAAAGAACCTAAAGAACCAATCTGTATCATTGGATCATCAAAATAAATGGATGAGATTTAACGATGGCAAAACTGTAATTATCATATATTAAGATAAGAAGAAAATGACAAACATGGAAAATCATCCCCCTCAACAAACCCACTATTTTTAAAAAAAATACCCTTAAAATCTTTAAATTGTCATAATTTTTTAAGTTTTGTGAATTTAAACAAAAAAATTATATCAATCTTTTAGTTTTTTAATCCTCTTTCAAACAAGACCACTCTTCCCATATTTTTCTAAATTTTTTTTTGAAAATGCTAATTTTGTTTGCATTTTGGGCAGAATGTAGTGTTGTGTGCGGATTTTGCATTTTGGGTTTAAATATGTAATTTTGCATTTTGGTCTGCATTGTCATTGAATCATGTTCGGTTTGCATTTTGCATTTTTCATAATTTTGCATTTTGGAATCATATGGATCACTTGCATGTTTATATTTTTGCATTTTTTTGATTTTTGTATTTTGCATTTAAAAAGAAACCCAGCTCGAAATGCAAAATTTGCATTTTCAAAAAAAAAAGTTTCAGAAATATATCAAGTCTGGTCTTGTTTGAAAGAGAACGAAAAACTGAAACTAATGATATAATTTTTTTGTTAAAATTCTTATAAACGAACGAGTTATAATCATTCAAAATAAGTTGGGGTTTTTTTCTAAACATGTTTGAGGCCGGGGAAGGGCCGTGAGTTTTTTTTCTAATTTTTCATTTGTGTCCCTAAACAATGTGTCATGTGTCAACACCAAAAAGGTTCTTTAGGTTTTATGTTTAAGGGATATTTTTTATATAACCTTACCATATATATATATATATAAATAAATAAATATATATATATATATATATATATATATATATATATATATATATATATAATGATATATATTTATATTTTACGAATATGTAAAAAGTTATAAGAAAAAACAAATTTAATATAAGAATTAATATAAATAGTAATAATGTGAATTGAAAAAAAAGAAAGAAGAAAAGGCAAATAATAACGTGAATAGACTTGGAAAGAAGCAAAGCAAGAAACCAAACATTTTTTTAAAGAAATAAAAAGGCAAAAATTTTGAAGGGAAGGTTAGAATCGAACTCCTCACATAGACTGAGACTAAGTTGCACGGAAACGGATATGGTACCGGGAAACGGATATGGAACGGATATGGGAAATGGCAAAACTTAAAGATTCAAGATACGGATACGGCAGAGATACGACAAATATAAAATATAAATATATATATATATATATATATTAAAGAAATTTCAAAATAGATATATATTGATGTAAAGTTTAACTCATAAATCATTTCTATTAATAATTATACTAATATTATGTCTTAAAGATATAAATTTTGATGTTTTATAGAAATTGTTTAATATATATAACTCATAACATCAGACTTAAACAAATAAGTATATTCACAATAGTCTGTGAGGTGGTTCAATTTTACACACTGTGGTATATAATATAATAATATATAAACACTCTGATGTCTATACTCTATATCTTAGTCGGTGACTAGAGTCTACATACAATCGATATATACTCTATATTTCTATACTCTCTAGTTCAATTTCAATAATCAATACTCTATTGGAATCAAAACGATAAGAAATCAAGAAGCATAGAAACAAAATGTGATGATCAATTACTGAGTTGGTGTCTACAGCCAAAGAAATTGTGTTCTTCACTTCTCGGAATCACGAATTGGTTGGATGCTGGAATGAAAGATCATACTGACGTTAATGTATAGTCGCTTAGGAATGGTGATCGACTGAAGGGAACATCATGGAAACTTGAAGTAAACGTCGATCTGGAAATCGCGAAACGTTACCTGCCGTATCGGAGGCGTATCCGTTTCCTTGAAGAATCCAAAACGGGAACGGGAGTTGGTTTGGCGTTTCAGTGCATCATATATAGGACTAACCAATAAGCTATAAACTTACTTATACATATTATCCATTTAACATTATATAATCATTTATCAAGAAAGTCGATGTTTATTTTTCTGTTAAATGTTCAGATTTTAAAATAATTACAAAAACTCCAATTGCAATAACTATTTCATTGTGAAAAAAGCTTAGAAAGTAAAAGTTGTATTAATTTGTCGAAGTTCCTTATATCTTCAAACGAAAATTTTATACTAGAGACGTCTTCTAAATATTTGAGGCATTATGTGAACACAACTATTAAACCTTATAAATTTCTTAGGAGTAGTCCATTAAGGTGATGACGTCGCCATCCAATTCCAAACAAATTTTCTTAATAATTAATACTAGCTAAGCGACCCGTGTATCAACACGAGATTATATAAGTCAATTTAAAATTTATATAGTTTTAAAGAGTCATAACACGTATAATAAAAATAATTATAAAACATAGATAGAAAAATAAAATCTCGTAAGAGAAATAAGAAATGAATAACCATTGCAGAATTTTGATATCTATACATAAGACTGTCGTTAAATTTTCTGTAAAACCTCTTTATAAACAACATTCATGTTTTATTAGTATGGTTTCCTTCATCATCGCAAACAACATATAACTATCCATGAGTAAAAACCTGTATTTTAATACTTTTTATAAATACTCTTTATAATAAATAAAAAGATACATTACACGTGTAAAAGTTTTTAGTATAATATTAATGTGTTTCTCGTGATGGAGCTTTATTCCGACATTGTAAAGACATAACTATAATATTACTGTCGATGTTATAATATCAAGTGCTTTAAATACATTTTTATTAGCCAATTATATATTTGAATATTTGAAATTGTAAACTAACTTTATTAAAAGTTATATAATGATGACATTCAATTAAGTATACGCAAATTAGATCGCATAAAAATAAAATTCTAACATAGAATATATTATGTCTATACATTCGTAAATCACTTAAGTGTAATTTATTGTTCAATTAAATATAATTGAAAACACGAGATCTCACTGAATTCAAATATCCAAGTAATAATAACTTTTATTTTATATATCAAGGTATTAGTTAAAAAATAAGAAAACTTAAACAATTACTATTTTTATATAAAATTTCAAGTTGTATGTGTAGTTACAAAACTCACTATCATGACAGTTGTTTCACTACCCAGTAATTATGTAGAGTTCTAGTTTCTGAAGGGTTATTTACTCACAACTAACAATTAATTTTAAAAAGTTCTAACGGTAGTGGTAGTTTTGTAAACAACTTTATGCCGCTAACCATTAGTTATAGTATACTTTTAATTTTTTTTATCGAAATACCAAGAAATCAGTGATTATATCGACTACATTATGTAGAGGGAATAACTATAAAAGACGAATAAAATGTCCAATAACTACTTAGATGTTGATAAAACAATTAAATTATACTAATTTTTAAAAAAACTCATATTCCGATAAAATTTATATCAAAACGTAGATAAAAATGAGACGATTACAAATATATAATTATTTTTTCTCAAAACAAAATATATTTGAAGTTATTAAACATAATTTTCAAACAACTTATAATTAATTACATTAATATACAATTTTCTTAAAACCCCCTTACATATTTCATACTACCCCCTTAACAATTTACATTCTACCCCTTCCAATTAATGTAATTATGTAAATAATCGATGTTGACTTAGCATTTGAAGTCCATGTGATGTCATAATGCTTTTATTATCCATTTTTTTAATTTCTTTTTTTAAAATGAAGGGTTGTGATTGGTGGAGAATTTTTAGGGAAGGAGAATGATGATGTAAGCATCCTTTTCTTTTAATAAGGATATAAGATGTTGGCGAAGACTCATCGACCATTCCCAACTAACAGCTTCACCATCTCTCTTAGGAGATATTGCAAACTTTTTTAACAGCATTTCAAGAGATTTAATTTTAAAAACTAGTAAGAAGATAGACTAATGAACATTACATAGAATATAATTAACCTTTAAAAAGGTTTTTGTTTCGCATTTTTTCTATAAACCTATCAAATAAAGAAGTTCTTGCCTTTCAATTCCAAAGAGTTAATTGTTCAAATGGTCTTTTAACTTAGGGTTTTTGTCATTTTCATCATTTAACTTTAAAATTGGTACAAATCGTCATTTAACTACCATTTTCATGCCGTTTTAGTTCTTATTAACGTTGGTCGTTAACTATCTCTGTTAAATCAAGGGTATTTATGTCTTTTAAATTTTTTCAACTTTTAATTAATTAAAATAATATTTAATTACTAAAGCATTAATATCTCTCATATGTATTTAATATAATATAAATACACACAAACACACTGACACTCTCTCTCTCCCTAGAAACAAGTCACAGCCTCCAGTCCTCCACCCCCGCCCGCACCATCTCCGGCGACCTGCTCGTCGTCTTTTGCTCCTGTGGCCACCTCCGCCGTCAACCACCTCCACCACACCAGATCTAAAAAGAAACCCTGTTCATCCGCAGTCAACCACCACTACCTGATCTAAAAAGAAACCATCCACAACTACCAGATCTAAAAAGAAACCACCTCCACCATGACCATCTCCGGTGACCACCACCTCCGCCCTCAACCATTTTCATCCGCAGCCGCCGTAATCGCTGTGACCGCCGCGTCCTCCGTAGTTGAAACCCCTAATCGTGAGTAGCCACCACCATCTCCTTGAAAAACCCTAATCGTACTCCATGTAAACCCTAATCGCTGTGACCGCCGCCGCCGTCAACCCTTGATACATCCGCTGCCGCTACAGTAACCACCACCCTTGATACATCCGTCGTCAACCCTAATCGTGAGTAGCCACTACCACCTCCTATTTCTCTCTCTGTCTCGCACTCCATGTAAACCCTAGCCGCCACCGTAACCACCACCTCATCTTGCTCCTCTCTCTCTCTCTTTCTCTCTCTCTCTCTCTCTCTCTCTCTCGCACTCCGCAAGTAAACCTTAGCCACCACCACAAGAACTCTGCAACGGTTGTGTTAATGGTTCTTCACACTCCATCCATCAACAAATTACAGTATTCAGATTTGAGTTTTTTTGTTGTTTTTCTAGATTAAGGGTTTCTACTTAAGGGTTTGGTGTGTGTATGTGTGTTCCGGTAAAAAAACAACCCTAATCAAGAAAACCCTAAGAGAAAAGTGGTGGTGGGTTGGTAACCGGCAATGGTGGCAACAGAGACTCTAGTGGTGGTGGGTTGTGGTGGCAACGAAGATTGTACAAGTATGTGTCTGTTTCAGTGTGTGAATGTGTGTGCGTGTGTGTGTGTTCTGATGAATAGAGACTGTGGTGGTGGTGGGTCGTGGAAGTGGTTACTGCTGGTGGTGGCGGGTTGTGGTGGTGGTAGGTGGTGGTTTCTAGTTGACTGTATGAGAGAGACTCTGAATTTGACAGAGAGAGACTCTGAATTTGACATAGATGACTCTGAATTTGATAATGACTTTGACTTTTAATTTTTAATTAATTTATAAAATGAGTAAAAATAAAAAAACAATAAAATATAAATATAAGGGTAAAATTGTCATTTTATCCTATTTTAACGGAGAAACTTAACAGAATATGTTAGAAAGGATCAAAACGGCATGAAAATGACAGTTAAAGGATGATCTGTACCACTTTTAAAGTTAAAGGACAAAATGAGAAAAATTAAGTTAAAGGACATTTAGACAATTAACTCAATTCCAAATCAGAAGAGATTCAAGTGGGCCTTGAAGTGAGGCAACCTTTTACTAGACATGGGCCCTGAGAACCGACCGGACCGGTCCAAGAAAGACCGCCCGAACCGAACCGGTCCAAGACCGGACCGAGACCGAAAATGACGTAAGCGGTCCGAACCGGTCCAGAACCGGTCCAAGATCCGAACCGGTCCAAAACGGTCCAGGACCGGTCCAAGACCGAACCGGTCCAAACTCGGTCCGAACCGGTCCAATGCCCAACGGTCGAAGTTCAAAATGCAACGGCTCTTTTTTCGGTCCAAACCGGTCCGAACCGGTCCCGAACCGGTCCGAACCGGTCCCCAACGGCTAGTTTCCGATTTTTTTTTTTTTTTTTTTCAATTCTTCCTATAAATACCCCCCATTTGGTTGCCATTTTTCTCCTACACCTTCTCTAAACCACTTATTCTCTCATTCTTTCTTCTTTCTCTCAAGATTTGCTTATAATTTGCAATTTTTCCAATTCAAGGATTTGTTTATAATTTGCTTCAAGAATCAAGGATTTGCTTATGAACATTTTTGTAAAACAAAAAGAAGAAGATGTTTGAGACCTCTCATAGATATGCCCGTGAGATGGAACTCGACTTATAAAATGATAGGGCGTTTGATACAAAATAAGGATTTACTTACCGAATATCATCGAGAACACCTACCCCAATTATATGAAGTACTTACGGAAACTGATTGGATTATTTTAGAAGAATTACACATCGGTTTGGGAGTTTTGTATCAAGCCACAATAATGCTATCACAAACATATTTTCCATCATCTCACTCCGCTATGATAGGTGTTTGTGAAATTTTAAGAACATTAAAGGCTTTTGGTTCTTTGGATCAAAGGTGGGATATGATTACCAACGAAATGTGTGAAAGTCTTATAAAATATTTTAAAGAGTTTCCAACAATTGTTTTGATTGCTTCGGCATTAAACCCTCTTGTTAATTTTAAGGGTGTAACAGAATCTTTAACTACAATCGGGGAAGCATTGGGTCAATCTCCAGATGAGATTACGATAAGTATATCCAAATTTGAAAATAGTGTTAAACAATTATATATGATTTATGATAATGAATGTGCACCACGGGGACAACTTGCTTCCACCCCGAGGTCTTCGACTTCACAAGCATCGGCTTCTCGGCCAAACACTACTTTTAGCATTGGATCGTCTTGGCTTCAAAATGTATCTCAATCAAAACGTACACGAGTTCAATCGTCTTTAGACGAACTTTCCATTTATAAAGAAACTGATTACAGTAGTTATATTGGCACCGAAGATTTTACACAATTTGATGTATTAAAATGGTGGCAAGAAAGAGAAAACGTTGGTCAATTTAAGATCCTAGCCCTTATGGCTAGGGACGTACTAACCGTCCAAGCTAGAGTTCCCTTTTTCTTGTTAAAAAAATAAATTAAGTTTCAACAATATGTAATTTTATTTTGTAATTGTATCGCAATGTTATTTATATGTTTTTATTAACTTGCAATTATATATGTTTATATTTTATAGTTTATAACTTGCAATTTTTTTAAATTAACAAGTCACTTTTTTTTTCAAACAAAAAAACGAATCGAAAACCGGAAAATTTTAAACCGAAACTAAAAAAACCCGGAAATATCTAAACCGAACCGGAAAAATACCCGAACGAAAAACGGACCGGTCCAGGACCGAAGTCGGACCGGTCCGGACTTGGACCGGTCCGGACTTGGACCGGTCCGGAAGTGGTCTAGGACCGCCCGAAGACCGAATTTATCGAAATGGTCTTACGCGAAGACCGGTCCGCCGAGGACCGGACCGGCTCAGGACCGACTAGGTCCGGACCGGACCGGACCGGCTGTGGTCCAGGACCGGTCCAGGACCGATTTTGCCCATGTCTACCTTTTACCATCTACATAAAGGATTAAGATACACTTAAAGACTATGTGGTCTACTGCTCGACTTTGACTTCGCATAAGAGGCGATTCCAAGCATATCTTCATGGAATGTGTGGACCTCACTAAGAAAATTTATTTATTTTAACTATATATATATATATAATTGTTGGACCATCTTAAAATTACAAAAATGACCCCATAAAAATATTGGGTTTTCAAGTTTTATCATGTTCTCTTTTAATTTACAATTCTTTTCTTTTTATGTTTTTCAATTTGTGTTTGAGACTCTTTAATTGTTTATTCATTTTAATTTATATAAGTTACTTTTATGTTTAAATAATTGAGTTGTATCGATTTTGATTAACTTTATATTAACCATCTAATGCACTAATGTTTATATTATATTAAACTACAATGCCGAGGTTTTTCATAATGGACCCCTGTATGTTGAATCTTAGATTCGTCACTGCTTCGCATATAGGACGACCATGGCTAACACATCATTAGCTTTTAGCCTTTCTAAGTTCTCAATTTTTGGAGCCATTTGGACCCATGTGATGACTCCGGTTGAGAACGTTGATATATTGATTTAAAAGTTTACTATTAAAATGAGAATCATTCAACACATTATCTGTTTGTGCTATAATTTACTTAAATAGAGTGCACTAATATAAAAAAAATTCATCAATTAAATCATAAATTTTTTAAGTTTTATTTATCCTAATTCAACAATAAAAGTTTGAAAATATTATTCATGATATTTTTAGGTTGAAACCAAATTTAGAATTTGTTATGTTTAGTTTAATTATATCTAGCGTTCCCTTTTGACTTCATTAAAAAACAAAGTTAACTCATTAATAATCTTGGCCCATTAATTAAATTGGTTAATCTTGGCCGCTGCGGGCTGCGGCGCTACCTACTGTACGTAGAATAAAACTCGATATTTTCTATTTATTTAATTCTATCTAGCGTTCTCTAACTTTGTTGCATGTTGCTCAACACTTTTGCCACCACTTCTCGAGTAGAATGTAAATTAATTTATGATGAAATCTCCTTTAGTTTTGTGATATCAAGGGTTGATTTGTAACAACTAGAATTGCCAAAGGTATTTTTTTATTAAAGACCGTTATAACCGTACCCTAGTTATTAAAGATATTAATGAAATCTTTTGTCGATTTAGATTATTTTTTTTTATTAGGAAATATTATAACCTTAAGGACTTTAAAGGAAAATTTGACTAAGGTTTATCTTTTTGTTAGTTATAGGGGAGATAAGTAAATAAAAGGGGATTAGGGTTAACTCTTATTTGAAAAAAAAGGGGCAGCCTGGAGCTCACATCGGCAGCAGGGGTAGGAAAGAAGTAACCACTGTTCAACCTCGTTTTCGACCGAGAAATCACCAAGTAAGTGTTCTTATCGATTAGCTGCTTGTTTCCTTCGATTTCTTGGTAGACTATCGGCTGTTACTCGGGGGGTATCGATTATTTGGGATGGAACCGTGAGGGCGGCTGCTGTTTGGGGGTATAGAACCTAAGAATCGATTTCTTTTGCAAGTAAACTTATAATTAATGTTAGGATGAATTTTTATGAAGTCGTGATTCATAAATAGACCCCAAATGGTTAATCTTAGTTTAGAAATCGAGGACTACATTGATTTAAACAGACCTGTTCTTGGACTGCACGTATCATTGCTCTGTTTTTGTAACTGAAATCGAATGGTAAGGTTGCCTTGATTGCTGGATGACGAGAACCACAAAGCAGGTGGTGAGGGATGAATGTTACGCTGTTGAGAGAGATAGAAATCATTGAATATTTGTGTTAGTCATTTCTATTCTGATAAGTATTGCCTTTAATGGATCTCAAGTTGGGTAATAAAGGAACCTGCAATTTGCGACTTGGCTTGCCTGGAATTAATTCTCAATGTAGATATTGACATGCTGGAACATGTTTTGTAAATTGTGGCTTGAATCAATTGACAATTTACCTCGTGGAATCAATTTACAATTTGGATAGAATTGTGTGATTTGTTTTGGGCAATAATGGATTTCGAATTTGTATAGCAGATGGGGCTACAATTTTGGATGGGTTGGCTGGAATTAATTGTTACTATACATGCTGCAACAAGTTTTGATTTTTATAGCTGGAGTTAGTTTGCAAATTTTGCATGTTGGAACTAATTTATAATTTAAATATAAATTTGTGGTGCATGTGTTTAAGAATTAATTTGGTGGTGGGATATTTAGCTATCTCACGATGGTATTATATATAGGAGTTAAATTGTAATTTTAGATTTAATCTTCTTAATTTATTCCTTACTTGATCCCTCGTTCGGACCCTATTATTTGATAACTCATTAGGATTCTTTTCCCGTTTAGGTTGCTCGTTAATCTCTCCGTAATCTTTCAGCGGTTCACTTGGTTTTCACTTTCGGATTCCAGGTGAGTTCAATAACTCTTTAAAACCGAGTACAAAGACAAAACCATATTTTTTTTGAAGAGTTTTAATTAATTCAACTGGATTGATTTTTGACGACTACTTGACTATGTGATTTATTTTACTTGATATGATATGCATGCTAACATGATCTGATTAATTGTTTGTGATTATAATATCATGCTTGAACTTAGAGGGCGGGGGTAGATACCTTAAATGCTCTTTATAATCACGGGCCTAGTAGGAACCTAAACCTTCTAGGATAAAGTGCTAGCCAATATGAGTCACCGGGTTTTCTAGATAGCTCGTGTGGCACATGGTATGTGGTACCTCGGTATTCGTGTACTGGAGTGATGTGTGACCAAGAGGTTGGGTCATATGCAGAACATCACGAGTGTGTGAGGAGGAGATGGACGGTTGCCTCCGACTGTACTTGCACACTAAACGACAATGCGTGGTATCGAACCTCGCACAGTCGGAGTAGCGAAAGCGGAGATACTCTCGGGATTTATGTTTCGGGTGGGGGTCGCGACCCACTTGGTGCATAGGTCGGCCGGGCACGTGAGTAGTGAACTTTTGGGGTTTCCTTGTGGGTTTAGACTCTACAGTAGGAACACCTTCTCGATATATGATACGATACATGATATTATTACGATTTTGACATGTGATTATATGATGACCATGATTGTTATGATTAATATTTGACCCAGTATGTGTTATACGATTTCGCTTACGGGTTCGGGTCAAGTATACGTTGGATCGGGTGTGGGTAATTATTTATTATCATATTCGATCTAAACTACTATTTTATGGTTTACTTATTCTATTTCCTATTGACTCACGAGGCGTAAGCTGACACTTGTTTCTTGAAATGTGTCTTGTACTCGTGCAGGTGGCTTAGGTATTCGTGCTTGTGAGAGGGGTTGCTTGGGTAGTCGATTACTAGACATGATACCATTTGGACATTCTTTAATTACTTAATTAATTTGATTGGTTTATGAAGAGAATTTTGATTATGATTTATGATAGTGACACTGTGGTTTTAACGGTTTCACATGAATTATGATTAAACATCGAGACTTCCGTTGCTAAAGATTATTTAATTATGAAAAAAAAAATAGTTGAGGATTTTGAAAATCACGGTGTTACAAGTTGGTATCAGAGCCAGGCTGTGAGCGAACTGAGTGCTGAGTCCGGCGCTTAGACTCATGGCTAGATTGGCTCGTATAGGGACGAACATGACTTTAAGTGGGGGGAGGTGTGTGTTTGAGTGCTTCTAAGATTTCTTAACTTTATTATAGAACTCTTTCTCCTGTTTGATCTACTACTCTCGATTCCTAGCTCGTGCTAACTCTTAGAGTTTCCGATTCGTGCGTATGCTTTATTGCAGGACAAAATGGTTGGAACTCGTAGAAACAACAACAACAACGACAATGTTAATAACTTGCAAGGTGCAGGACGCGGTAATGGTGGGGCGGCTAGCGGCGGCCCGAATGTTCAAGAAACACTCTTTGTGGAGGATACCCACTCAGTCTTTCGGTCTAATCAGAATCGTGAAGAAAACGAGAACCGAAGCAGTGGACCAGCGGGAACCCATATAAGTAATCGAAGTGTGGGTAGCTTAGCGCGACAAGCGCGTCTGGAGGAACAAATACGGGATCAACAAGCTGAAATTTCACGCATGCGAAATGAAATGAGGAATGCTGGAATTGGTCACGAGGGTGAAGGAGCGGGGGATAATGGGGAAGATAGCAAGACTCAGAGCAGGTCTCACGCAATGGCAAACCAAAGTGAACAGAGAAATATCAGGCGAAGATATAGCTCACTGCAAACTTTCATGAGTTGCAAGCCTCCCGTCTTCAAAGGAGGTGAGGATCCTCTAGGTTGTATAAGGTGGTTACGCAAACTTGAACATATATTCCGGGCCGGGAACTATACACAACAACAACAGGTCAGTTTTGCTGTGTTGAGATTGGAAGGTGAAGCACATGAATGGTGGGATACTCTAGATGCACTACTTACTAAAGACACCAGAGACAGAATGACTTGGGCTGTTTTTGCCGAAAAGGTCAACAACCGCTTTTGTAGCAGAGGAGCCAGGGAGAGTGCCAAAAGAGAGTTCCTTGAATTAAAGAAAGGAAGTATGACCATCATCAAATATAATGCCGCGTTTACCGAAAAACTGCAGTTTGCAGGTAGTTACTGTGCTACAGAGGAGGATCAGATTGATCGGTATGCAGAAGGACTTCCTTATGAGTACCAGGTAGCCGTAAGAATGAGAAAGACCTTGGTTGAGGCCATGGATGAGGCCCGCAGAGTTGAATATGATCTGACAAAACGGGAAAGGGCTACAGTAAAGACTGGAGATAAAAGAAAATGGGAAGGATCATCTGGGTCCTCTAAGAAGAAGTCGTTCTTCCAGAAAAAGGGTGATCAGAAGAAGGATCAGAAAGGAAAAACTGATTATTGTCGAGCTTGCCACTCTTCTCACTCAGGCCCTTGCAGCAGTAAAACTTTAAGCTGCAGGCGATGCGGAAAGACAGGTCACGGGTTTGAGGATTGTACTAGTGTAGAGCCTATGTGCTATAATTGTAAAGAGATGGGTCATATCAGTACTGCTTGTACAAAGCCTAAAGTGTGGGGAGGAGCACCAACAAAGAAACTTGAGATGCCCAAGGCTAAGGGGCGTGCTTTCAACATGACTGCTGACGAGGCCCGACGCGATGACGAGGTTATCTTTGGAACTTTCTTGATTAATTCTATACCTGCTAATGTTCTTTTTTATTCTGGTGCTAGTAGGTCTATTGTGTCTACTATTTTCTGTTCTCGATTTACTATGCCTCGTAGTCTTTTGGAGCCAGTGTTGGATATTGAGGTGGCTGTGGGGAAACCCGTCACCGTCAGGGAAAAATATGAAAATTGCACGATTGAAATTAACGAAACGACTTTCCCTCTGACGCTGATTCCAATGGATCTCGAAGGATTTGATGTTGTGATTGGTATGGATTGGTTGACGACGAATCTTGCTGAAATCCTTTGTGCGAAGAAACTTGTGCGTATACCTCTTCCAGCAGGCGGTTATGCGATCGCATACGGGGAGAAATGTCCGGGGACTCTGTCCCTAATCTCGGTTTTGAAGGCACGCAAGTGCCTAGCTAAAGGTTGTTTAGCTTTCTTAACTCATGTAGTTGAGACTTCTAAAAATAAATTGAACCTTTTTGACATGGAGGTGGTTAGCGAATACGCGGATGTATTTCCTGACGAACTACCCGGCTTACCACCACCACGGGAAATTGAATTCCAAATTGATCTTGTTCCGGGTGCTGCACCGATTGCTAAAGCACCTTATCGTCTAGCTCCTTCTGAAATGAAAGAAATAATGACTCAACTCCAAGAGCTCCTTGATAAGGGTTTTATTCGGCCGAGTTCTTCGCCTTGGGGAGCTCCAGTCCTATTCGTGAAAAAGAAAGATGGAACCATGCGTATGTGCATAGACTATCGGGAATTGAATAAAGTGACAGTTAAGAACAAGTATCCACTTCCGAGGATTGACGATCTTTTTGATCAACTTCAGGGAGCAGGATATTTCTCTAAAATTGACTTGCGATCTGGCTATCATCAAGTGAGGGTCAGAGAGCAAGATGTTCCTAAAACGGCGTTTAGGACTCGCTACGGTCATTACGAGTTCCTAGTAATGCCATTCGGTCTTACGAATGCTCCTGCTATATTTATGGATCTTATGAATCGGGTTTGTCGTCCGTTCTTAGATAAATCTGTGATTGTGTTCATCGACGATATACTAATATATTCTCGTTCTGCCGAAGATCATCGACGACATCTGCGGGAAGTTCTTGATACTCTACGTGAAGAAAAGCTCTATGCAAAATTTTCTAAGTGCGAGTTCTGGTTACGGGAAGTGCAATTTCTCGGTCATCTAGTGGGTATGGATGGTATAAAGGTAGACCCGACAAAGATTGAAGCGATAAAGAACTGGGATACCCCGAAGACTCCAATAGAAATACGAAGTTTCTTGGGATTGGCGGGCTACTATCGAAGGTTCATCCAGGACTTCTCGAAGATAGCTATGCCTTTGACAAAGTTAACGAGAAAGACTGAACCTTTTATCTGGTCTTGTAAACAAGATGAAGCATTTCAGAAGTTGAAAGAGTTGTTATGCAGAGCTCCTATTCTCTCTCTACCCGAGGGTAATGAGGACTTCGTTGTATACAGTGATGCGTCTTATTCAGGCCTCGGATGTGTACTTATGCAGCGGGGTAAGGTCATAGCATATGCTTCAAGACAGTTAAAAGATGCCGAAAAGAATTATCCGATACATGATTTGGAATTGGCAGCAGTGGTTTTTGCTCTTAAACTCTGGCGACACTACCTCTATGGTACGAGGTGCACGATTTACACGGATCACAAGAGCTTGCAACATATCAAGAACCAGAAAGACCTTAATATGAGACAACGTCGGTGGATGGAATTACTAATTGACTATGATTGTGAGATTAGCTACCACCCAGGGAAGGCGAATGTGGTTGCGGATGCATTAAGCCGTAAGGTGCCTCGGGCTTCTTATCGGCTCAAGTCTATGGGTTTGGTAGTGGTGCCTGATATTTTTGAACGGATTCGAGCTGCTCAGACCGAGGGCTTGAAAGACGAGAACTTGAAAGACGAGGTCATGGTGAGACAACAAGGGGAACTAGGGGTTGATACTCGGGGATTAAAGACTTTCCGCGGACGGATTTGGGTACCTAAGGTCGGCGGCGTTCGCGATACCTTGTTGTGGGATGCCCATCGGTCTAAATACTCAATACACCCAGGGAACACTAAGATGTTTCGAGATCTGCAACCGAACTATTGGTGGCCGGGGATGAAAACTGATGTTGCAGATTATGTGTCAAAATGTGTTACTTGCTCGCAAGTAAAGGCAGAGCATCAAAAACCGTATGGGGAGCTACAACAGTTAGATATACCGGAATGGAAATGGGACAAGATAACTATGGATTTCGTCACCAAATTGCCAAAAACACAGCGGGGAAACGATATGATATGGGTGATTGTGGATCGACTTACTAAAAGTGCTCATTTCTTGGCGACTAAGGAGACTGAAAAGCTAGAGAATCTTGCTAAATTATATGTGCGGGAGATAGTCACGAGGCATGGAGTTCCTCTCTCCATTGTCTCTGATCGTGATAGTCGATTTGCTTCCCGATTTTGGCAGAAATTACAGGAAGAGTTGGGTACCAGGGTGCATCTGAGTACAGCTTATCATCCTCAAACGGATGGTCAGAGCGAAAGAACGATTCAGACTCTTGAAGATATGCTCCGGGCTTGTGTGATAGAATATGGTGGTAGTTAGGATACTCATCTGCCACTAGTGGAGTTTTCCTACAACAACACCTATCATGCGAGTATCGACATGGCACCATATGAAATGCTCTACGGGAGAAGGTGCCGAACCCCTACATGTTGGTTGGAACCGGGAGAAAAGAAATTTGTTGGACCAGAGATAGTACAGTTGACAGCAGATAAGGTTGCGATTGCTCGTGATAGATTGCGTGTAGCCCGTGAAAGACAAAAGAAGTATTCTGATAAAAAGCATCGACCTAAGACTTTCGAAGTAGGTGAAAAGGTAATGCTTAAAGTCTCTCCTTGGAAGGGTATTATTCGATTTGGGAAACGAGGAAAGTTAGGACCACGGTTTATAGGTCCGTTCACCGTACTAGAAAGGGTTGGAGATCAAGCGTATAAGTTGGAGTTACCGGCAGAACTTGAAGGTATTCATAACGTGTTTCACGTTTGTTATCTACGAAGATGCCTAGCTGAAGAACCGAGCATTCTACCAATGGAAGAACTTCGAGTTGATGAGCATAAACGATTGATTGAGGAGCCGGCATCTATTCTGGATCGACAAACAAAGAAGTTGAGAAAGAAGAGGGTTAAGTTAGTGAAAGTTCAATGGAGAAACAAACACGGTTCAGATGTGACTTGGGAGACCGAAGAAGACATGAAAGCTCAGTATCCCGAGCTGTTCGTTGCGTTGCCTGATTCCGGGACGGAATCTCTTTAAGAGGGGAGGAATTGTAACAACTAGAATTGCCAAAGGTATTTTTTTTATTAAAGACCGTTATAACCGTACCCTAGTTATTAAAGATATTAATGAAATCTTTTGTCGATTTAGATTATTTTTTTTTATTAGGAAATATTATAACCTTAAGGACTTTAAAGGAAAATTTGACTAAGGTTTATCTTTTTGTTAGTTATAGGGGAGATAAGTTAATAAAAGGGGATTAGGGTTAACTCTTATTTGAAAAAAAAGGGGCAGCCTGGAGCTCACATCGGCAGCAGGGGTAGGAAAGAAGTAACCACTGTTCAACCTCGTTTTCGACCGAGAAATCACCAAGTAAGTGTTCTTATCGATTAGCTGCTTGTTTCCTTCGATTTCTTGGTAGACTATCGGCTGTTACTCGGGGGGTATCGATTATTTGGGATGGAACCGTGAGGGCGGCTGCTGTTTGGGGGTATAGAACCTAAGAATCGATTTCTTTTGCAAGTAAACTTATAATTAATGTTAGGATGAATTTTTATGAAGTCGTGATTCATAAATAGACCCCAAATGGTTAATCTTAGTTTAGAAATCGAGGACTACATTGATTTAAACAGACCTGTTCTTGGACTGCACGTATCATTGCTCTGTTTTTGTAACTGAAATCGAATGGTAAGGTTGCCTTGATTGCTGGATGATGAGAACCACAAAGCAGGTGGTGAGGGATGAATGTTACGCTGTTGAGAGAGATAGAAATCATTGAATATTTGTGTTAGTCATTTCTATTCTGATAAGTATTGCCTTTAATGGATCTCAAGTTGGGTAATAAAGGAACCTGCAATTTGCGACTTGGCTTGCCTGGAATTAATTCTCAATGTAGATATTGACATGCTGGAACATGTTTTGTAAATTGTGGCTTGAATCAATTGGCAATTTACCTCGTGGAATCAATTTACAATTTGGATAGAATTGTGTGATTTGTTTTGGGCAATAATGGATTTCGAATTTGTATAGCAGATGGGGCTACAATTTTGGATGGGTTGGCTGGAATTAATTGTTACTATACATGCTGCAACAAGTTTTGATTTTTATAGCTGGAGTTAGTTTGCAAATTTTGCATGTTGGAACTAATTTATAATTTAAATATAAATTTGTGGTGCATGTGTTTAAGAATTAATTTGGTGGTGGGATATTTAGCTATCTCACGATGGTATTATATATAGGAGTTAAATTGTAATTTTAGATTTAATCTTCTTAATTTATTCCTTACTTGATCCCTCGTTCGGACCCTATTATTTGATAACTCATTAGGATTCTTTTCCCGTTTAGGTTGCTCGTTAATCTCTCCGTAATCTTTCAGCGGTTCACTTGGTTTTCACTTTCGGATTCCAGGTGAGTTCAATAACTCTTTAAAACCGAGTACAAAGACAAAACCATATTTTTTTTGAAGAGTTTTAATTAATTCAACTGGATTGATTTTTGACGACTACTTGACTATGTGATTTATTTTACTTGATATGATATGCATGCTAACATGATCTGATTAATTGTTTGTGATTATAATATCATGCTTGAACTTAGAGGGCGGGGGTAGATACCTTAAATGCTCTTTATAATCACGGGCCTAGTAGGAACCTAAACCTTCTAGGATAAAGTGCTAGCCAATATGAGTCACCGGGTTTTCTAGATAGCTCGTGTGGCACATGGTATGTGGTACCTCGGTATTCGTGTACTGGAGTGATGTGTGACCAAGAGGTTGGGTCATATGCAGAACATCACGAGTGTGTGAGGAGGAGATGGACGGTTGCCTCCGACTGTACTTGCACACTAAACGACAATGCGTGGTATCGAACCTCGCACAGTCGGAGTAGCGAAAGCGGAGATACTCTCGGGATTTATGTTTCGGGTGGGGGTCGCGACCCACTTGGTGCATAGGTCGGCCGGGCACGTGAGTAGTGAACTTTTGGGGTTTCCTTGTGGGTTTAGACTCTACAGTAGGAACACCTTCTCGATATATGATACGATACATGATATTATTACGATTTTGACATGTGATTATATGATGACCATGATTGTTATGATTAATATTTGACCCAGTATGTGTTATACGATTTCGCTTACGGGTTCGGGTCAAGTATACGTTGGATCGGGTGTGGGTAATTATTTATTATCATATTCGATCTAAACTACTATTTTATGGTTTACTTATTCTATTTCCTATTGACTCACGAGGCGTAAGCTGACACTTGTTTCTTGAAATGTGTCTTGTACTCGTGCAGGTGGCTTAGGTATTCGTGCTTGTGAGAGGGGTTGCTTGGGTAGTCGATTACTAGACATGATACCATTTGGACATTCTTTAATTACTTAATTAATTTGATTGGTTTATGAAGAGAATTTTGATTATGATTTATGATAGTGACACTGTGGTTTTAACGGTTTCACATGAATTATGATTAAACATCGAGACTTCCGTTGCTAAAGATTATTTAATTATGAAAAAAAAAAATAGTTGAGGATTTTGAAAATCACGGTGTTACATGATTAAGGTGTTTTTTTGTTAAGGTTTCGGAGTTAAGTCATATTGTGGGCATATATATAGATTATGTGTGTATATGTGTATGTTTGTTGTTAAAAAATTAATTTATGAAGTACATGTGAGTATTTGGGATTGCAACTAAAACAATGACTATGAATGAAATAGCGAACAACCCTTTTTTAAGCACCTTGTGGAGTTAATTTTATGCGATGTGGATATTACTCAACACGCCCACTCATATGTGGGTTTTTTACGCCTGACACATGGATACTTATGGGTTATGTGAAATCCGTGCGACCTTTAACCAATCACGGGTGAATCTTGCTCTTATATCATGTAACTATGTGGGGTTCGAACTCAAAACCAATTGGCTATGAGTGCAGTAGCTTATAACCCTTGTTAAGCACATTACAAAGTCGTTTTTCTGCTGATTTGAAACATTACTCAATATGCCCCCTCACGTCTGATGTTCTTTTTTTCGCGTCTAAATGTTGGATGCATATGGGTTCATGGTGTTTGTGTGGTGTTTGAACAAATTACGGGTGAATATTGATCTCATACCATGTACGTTTTTGGGATTGGACTCATAACCAATTGGCTATGAAGAAATAGGTCATTACCCATATTAAGCATATTACATAGTATTTTTTGTGAAACATGAAATTACTAACATTTTTAAAACTTTTTTCAATATGATTCTTCTTAATATATTGTATAAGCCTTTGAATATAAATCTTTACATTTCTATTTTCTGTAGTAAATAACTAGAGTTGTAAAACTTTAATCATTTTTTTTATAAATAGTACATATAGTTTTTTTCTTCTTATAGCTGGTGGGTAATATATTTTCTGCCTACTTGATTGAGAAGGTATCGCTAATATATGCTCCTCGTTACGTTAAAAACATATATTTTAGAATTATAACTTTTCTAGCTAGCTTTTCTATATATTCATTGTGGGTTTATAAATTATAACTTGTATAGATGTTTAACATAAAAATATGATTTTAACATTGGTTTAAGCAAATTTAAAATATGTTCTGCCAATTAACTTCTTATAATTAATAAAATAAAATTAAATAAAAATACATAAAAATAATACTCTTTCCGGCCGTCTAAAATCTTTTGTTTACAAACAATAAAACACGTACATTTTATGATAGCGTACTAACTACTAACTATAATACAAGGTTTAATGACTGAAAATATCTTTTTTAGCATTATATAATTGACATTAAAATAATAAAGAATGGCAATTTCTAAAAAGTAATAGAGAAAAACTATCAATCAGTGGTAAACTGATAATTTTCTTAAGACAAACAATTATTTTAAAATAGACTGAAAAATATAATGAACAATAATTATAACACGTGGAATGAAATTATTATAACGTAGAGTTGTGTTTAATTAAATTAGTGTAAAAACCATAGTCCTAACATTCTAACTTGTAATCACTGTTGATTTAATATAAAATCACATGTGATTTATAAAAGTATCACATGTTAATTACGAAAATATTCGTCCGTTCAAAATTTTAAAATGCATTTTGGACAATTGATGTCATTGATCGAAAGACTAATATTAGTCACTTATAACTATAAATTAAGTATAGATTATATTGAAAATTTTTCTTTAACGATATAAAATACGTTATTTAAAACTTTACATTTTATATTTAATATATAATAATGTTTTTTAACAATAAATATGACATTTGGGATTGAATAAATAGACGACAAATTAGTCATTCTATGATACCCTATCTTAATTAATATCTAATTCTTCATCATGAACGTACTCAGCCTACTCTTACATAGTCTTAATTTCTCCGGCGCTCATCGCCGCCTCACTCTACCTCGTATATTCAGTATCTTATATCCTTATTAAAAAAAAAGGATGTTTACCTTATCATTTCCCTTTCTTAAAAAATCTCCACCAATCACAGCCCTTCATTTTAAAAAAAAAAAGTTAAAAAAATAGAAAATAAAAGCATTATGACATCACATGGGGCTTCAAAGGCTTAAGTCTTCATCCATTCTTTTTACATAATTACATTAATTGGAAGTGGTTGAATGTAAATTGTTAAGGGGTAGTATGAAATATGTGAGGAGGTTTTAAGAAAATTGTATACTAATGTAATTAATTATAAGTTGTTTGAAAATTATGTTTAATAACTTCAAATATATTTTGTTTTGAAAAAAAATAATTATATATTTATAATCGTCTCATTTTTATCTACATTTTGATATAAATTTTATCTGAATATGAGTTTTTTTTAAATTAGTATAATTTAATTGTTTTATTAACATCTAAGTAATGATTGGACATTTTATTCATATTTTATAGTTATTCCCTCTACACAATGTAGTCGATATAATCACTGATTTCTTGGTATTTCGATAAAAAGAATTAAAAGTATACTATAACTAATGGTTAGTGGCATAAAGTTGTTTACAAAACTACCACTACCATTAGAACTTTTTAAAATTAATTGTTAGTTGTGAGTAAATAACCCTTCAGAAACTAGAATTCTATATAATTACTGGGTAGTGAAACAACTGTCATGATAGTGAGTTTTGTAATTACACATACAACTTGAAATTTTATATAAAAATTTTAATTGTCTAAGTTTTCTTATTTTTTAACTAATAATTTGATACATAAAATAAAAGTTTTTATTACATGGATATTTGAATTCAGTGAGATCTCGTGTTTTCAATTATATTTAATTGAATAATAAATTACACTTAAATGATTTACTTATGTATAGACATAATATATTCTATGTTAGAATCTTATTTTTATGCGATCTAATTTGCGTATACTTAGATGGATGTCATCATTATTTAACTTTTAATAAATTTAGTTTACAATTTCAAATATTCAAATATATAATTGGCTAATAAAAATGTATTTAAAGCACTTGATATTATAACATCGACAATATTATAGTTATGTCTTTACAATGTCGGGATAAAGCTCCATCACGAGAAACACATTAATATTATACTAAAAACTTTTAGACATGTAAAGTAACTTTATATTTCTCAAAAAGAGTATTTATAAAAAGTATTAAAAATACACGTTTTTACTCATGGATAGTTATATGTGACGGTTTCTCGAGTGAAGAGTAAGGATTGGTTAAAAGTTTTAATTTGCGATGATGAAAGAAACCATACTAATAAAACCATGAATGTTTTTTATAAAAAGGTTTTTACAGAAAATTTAATGATAATCTTATATATGGATTTCAAAATTCTGTAATGGTTATTCATTTCTTATTTTCTTACGCGATTTTATTTTCCTATCTATGCTTTGTAATTATTTTTACTATACGTGTTATGACTCTTTAAAACTATATAAATTTAAAATTGACTTATATAATCCCGTGTTTATACACGGGTCGCTTAGCTAGTTTACAAGAAACAAAAATCACCGTCTTCCACCGAGCCCTCCATCATTACCGATCATCGGCCACCTTCACCACCTCGGTCCACTCATCCATCAATCCTTCCACACCCTCTCCACCCGCTACGGCCCACTAATTCACATCCGTCTAGGCTCCGTTCCTTGCGTTGTGGCCTCATCTCCCGACCTCGCTAGCGACTTCCTCAAATCCAACGAGCTCGCCTTTTCATCACGAAAACACTCGTTAGCAATCGACCATATTACTTACGGCGTCGCGTTTGCTTTCGCGCCTTACGGTCCTTACTGGAAATTCATCAAGAAATTGTCCACAGTCGAGCTCTAGGGAAACCAGAATCTCGGCCATTTTCTCCCTATTCGAACACGTGAAATTCACGAGCTTCTTCAAACTCTACTAGCGAAATCGAAGCGAAAGGAGAGTGTTAATCTGACGTAAGAGTTGTTAAAGCTAACAAACAACGTGATTTGCCAAATGATGATGAGTATTCGATGTTCGGGGACCAACAGTGAGGCGGATGAAGTAAGGAATCTTGTTCGGGAGGTGACAAAGATCTTCGGAGAGTTTAATGTTTCGGATTTCATATGGTTTTGCAAGAACGTAGATTTGCAAGGGTTTAAGAAGAGGTATGAGGATACGCATAGAAGGTACGATTGTTTGTTGGAAAAGATCATATTTGAGAGAGAAGAAAAGAGAAAAAGAGAAGATATGAAGAGTAGTGAAGCTGGGAATAATAAGGGGAAAGATTTTCTTGATATGTTGCTCGATGTTTTAGAGGACGAGAAAGCTTAGATTAAGATTAGTAGAGACCACATCAAAGCCCTGATTCTCGTAAGTTTTCTCCTTAGGGTGTGTTTGGTAGAGAGAAATAGGGATAGAGAAATGGAAATAAATATAAAATCCCTTGTTTGGTTGCATTTGAGAAATAGAAATGGAGAAATAAAACAATTCCTATTCTCTACATTTGTTTCTCTACTGGAAGCCGAGAAACGAGGGAATTCGGTTGTCGAGAATTGAAAATAAAAACACGGAGAATTCCTATTCTTTCGACAGTTCCTTCTTTCGACAGTTCCTCACGCTCCTTCGTTCCCCTTCACTCCAGCGACGAGAAGATCCCAGCGTCTCCCCTTTAGGCCGTCACCTCCTTCGAGACTCCTTCATGACGGCGACGAAAAGCTTCCAGGGTCTGTCTCCTTCACGCCTCCTCTAGCGGCGACGATGGCCTCCAGCGGCGGCGGCGGCCTTGAGCAGCAACAACCGACGTAGAACTACCAATGACAGCGACTTGCAGGGTATCTCTCTATCTCATCCAACCTCTGCCAATTTCACGATGAAACTATATATACATATTAGAGAAGTATCGATGGAACAAGTATCGATGGAAACTTCAACCGGCAACGACATATTGATGGAACTTCAAGCGGTGGAACAAGTCTCGATGGAAGCTTGAAAAAAATTAACCTCTACAATAAAGATAGCTATAATAAATGATGGCAGCATGCACTATGAACAAGGCACAAGACTTGATTTTTTTTTCTTTTAAAATTATATACATCAATGATATAGGTAAAAAGTTTAGGTTGAAATACAATCATACGGTATAGGTAAAAAGTAAAAGAGACAAGCTTTTGACAGATTTGTAAAATTATGTGTTAAAATCTTTGTTCTACCAAACAAGAGAAATGATTCTCTGTTACAATTCTCTATTGAAATCTCTCTGTTACCAAACAAAATATTCAATTTTCATTCTCCGTACTAATTCCCTTTATCTGCAATTCCATTCTCTGCAATCATTTCTCTACAATTACATTCTCTGTACCAAACGCACCCTTAGTTTATTCTTGTACCGAAATAATTTAAACGGCGTTTTATTATTCGCGTATTGTGGTGGGATTTATAGGATTACTATTTAGACTTCTTTAATGTTTATTACGTATTTACTTCAATTTATTTATTAAAAGAGTTTAAATGACTTTATACATAATAATTTAAAAGATCTTACGAACCGCGGCTTCTATCAGTAATATCAACATACATAATCATCCGGCTAAATACTGAATTTTATTTCATACGGCAAATAAAGAATAAGCTAATGTTGTTATATTAAAAAGGTAAAAAAAAAATAAAATAATGTTTAGTTAACATTTTAGATATCCGGATAAAATATATGATTTTTTATTTGACATAATCTTATAGAGTCATATCTTTAAAACAAATAGTAATAGAAGTAATAATAAATCAACAAATCTGAAAAAGGCAAAAAAAAATTAATGTTTTAGAAGTTGTATGGTTAATGACCCGGACAATATATGTGACTTTTTTTATATTTATAAGGTCTCATTAGGATTGCATCTTTTGTTAATAACAAGCTTATATGGTCCGCGTTTCGCCACGGATGATATGATTTGTATTGATAATGTATCGTGACTTAATCTCTAAAATATAAATATTATATTAAAATATGTAATACTAAAAAAAATTCTCACTAACATGACTCTTTTAGTTATATATATGGGTGGATTTGGACCATTTGGTTAATTAAATCGACATCATATATATCTAATTTATCAGATTTTGATTCATTTTTATAGCTAGCATAACATTTTTTATTATGATGATTAATTTTATTAAAAATTACAAAAAATATTTCTCTCATGATTGCCATTTCTTAGAATTTACTTTAATCTTTCAAATAGATATACGAAGTGTTTCTATTTTTCCATTTATTATAGGTACAATGATAAGTTTTACAAAATTTTCATTTAAACTTTGTGTACTATAAATTAGACCTTTGAAAAAAAAACTTGTGTATTGTATTTTATAAAATGAGACCTTCGTAAACTACTCACTAATAAATAATCTCATTTATATTGTTATCTTTTAATCTTATTTGTTATTTATATATTACTGGTTTTGCATGATGGATGGTGCATAACAATTTTAAATTGTCTAATGTTTGAACAAAATACATGTACAGGCTACCAAAAAAGTAAAATAATTTTACTAACATTGCGTAAATAATATTAAAACAAAGTTCTAGACTTAATTGTTTTTTATAGAAACAATTTTGTCCATCACATTATATTACTTGACTCAACTTTGTTTTATCGTCTACTTCGAAAAATCATAGAGTTGTTACTTATTAAAATTTTATTAACTATTTCAATTATTATTGTTGTTTAATATAAACCTTTGAGAAAAATAGAAGTAAAAAAAAGGAAATAAAAAAACTACATAAGGACTTGATATTTGATAAATTTATTAATATTTAAGGAGGTTATAATTACGAATAAGCTAAAAAAATTACGGTTTTTGAAAAAAAGGAATTGAACAAATAATAATTAGATTTTTGTAAATAAAATAGAATTAAAGCAATAAATAATATTATATATAGCTTAGAGAAATGCAACTTATAAAAAACAGAGTTAGATAGCTTGTAAGAGAAGTAGGAAATAGCATAATGATAAGGAATCGAACCCATCATTTTTTTATAAAAATAAGGGTGTTTACCATGTGAATTATAGCATTTAGTATTAAAGTGATAATAAAACATCTATATGAAGCGCTAAAGTAAACAATAAAAATTGCGTAGGTTAGCAAAACTCTAAAGTAAACAATAAAAAGCGCTAGTTAGATGGCAAGAATTGTTATTTATTATAAATTATAAATAAAGAATTAGCTTGTATTAGTAAAATCTAATAAGATCAATTTTTAGTAATAACAATATTAATGAAATTAAAACATGCTACAAAATTTCAAAAAAAAAAAAAAGTCAGCTACTAGACTTAATAATGTTGGGCAAAGGGAATGGGTATTGCCATTACATTGTTGCTGCATGTTTGGTTATGTATAATCATTACCATTACCTTAGATGCTGTTTGGTTGATTAATGAACTATATCAATCCTATAAATTTTATTTTGTATGGTATTTTTATTTTTTTAATATATTTATAAACAATAAACCATATGATACTTATAATTGCAACTACCTCTTCTATGGATGTGTTCCTATTAGGTTTTAAACATCCTTTGTCTGTTATCATACCACACAATACCCTGAAAGTTTCTCTATCCATACGAAGCTCGCTAATACAAATAGCATCACTTTCCATAGTCAATCGAAACATCCATTTCATCTGCTCAATCCTTTTTTCTTCCTTTGTTTTGATTTCACGAATTTTAGGTCGAAGGCATGAACAAATAACAAAATAGTGGAAAGCAAATATTAAAACCAATATAGTAGTTGCTATTTGTTGGATCAACATAAGTTGTCTTAATTTTTGTTGTCTTTTGTTAATGGGAATGCGGGCCATTTGATCTACAAAAACATAGTTAAACTTGCATTATACATATAAGGTAAATAGAAATTTAAGAGTCTGTAGGAAACAAAGCTCTACTACTTATGACTATACAAGAAAATAACAAAAAAGATAGCTACATAATAATGAGAAGAATTGTGATATCAATGCTAGTAGGTGCAGAAAATTATACCCCCTATGCATAGAAGGACAATTGCCTACAGAAGTTTTATGCTATCAAGGAGTCTTCTATAATAATTTTAACATACAATAAATCACCCTACTTGTGTTTACTCCACATAAAAAAACTCAAAATTATAGAAAAACACAGATTTGTTACTAAGAATTCAGTTAGACATTTAATCGAACACCTACCGTGCATGTTTTATAGACAAAAGCAATAAAAACAAACTACTTAACATAATGAAAGAAACAAATAGAAGATGGAAGATTGCATATTTCAATCACGATGAGGAATGATTTTCGTATTAATATGTTGAATAAAAACCCAGAAATTTAAACACGAACAGAGGCACGTACCTTCAATCGATCTTCGTACGGATGTTCAATTACTGTTTCATTCTATTACAGAGGAATGAATACACTGGTACAATTATGTTGATACGATCAAATGTGGAAGGAGTGTCGAATATGGAAGGAGTGGAGACGAGGAGGGAAACGTGGTCTCGATTGTGCACAGGGAAGAAAATTTGAGCGGGAGTTTTTAGTGGGTAATAAATCCCATACCCCCCAAATTAGTGGGTAATGGCCCAATCCTTAGTTTTGGGTAATGGAAGATTGCATTATTGTGTACCAAGCTATGGTATTCATTATCTTACCCATTGAT
This sequence comes from Pulicaria dysenterica, assembly GCA_947179395.2. NCBI lineage: Eukaryota > Viridiplantae > Streptophyta > Magnoliopsida > Asterales > Asteraceae > Pulicaria > Pulicaria dysenterica. The sequence continues at coordinate 82,221,028 of OX359292.1, forward strand.
TAGGGCCTAATACCCTTAACCAAGCACGCCCTAAGTGTCCTACATTTATATATAGAGAGTATGTGTTTTGTTGTTAAAAACAGAAAGTACCAATTAAAGAAAACATTGTACATCGTTTTAGAAAAAAAAAATATCTTAAACAAGAATTAGAAAGGCAGTATCAGAACTTAACATTTTACAAACAAAGAATAATGGAAGGGTTGGTAGATGTCTCTTAATTTTACATCATTTTATTCATACGAGACTTCAAACTCACAACCTTATAGAATACCAAGAACATCAAATATCGATTGAATATAAGCCTTTTGGTGTTTTGCAAAATATATAAATTATGTTTTAAAGTTGTTCCTTTAGAATTATATATTACCTTAATCAATCTAAAAGAGCCGAATGTTGATGAGGCTGCGATGAGCTCGATTAGCTCTCCTCAGTCGTTATCAGTATAATTGTATATAATTAACTTTAATTTTTTATAAATAATGCAACCAACTTACAAAGTTTTGTCATTATATATATCAATTAACCTGCTATTCACGTTACAGTTTTTTTCAATTTTTTTATTATTATTATTAATATTCAATATTTCTTGTTCTGTTCTTATGCTTTATTGAAGCTTTCCAAATCATCAAACTAAAAAATAGTGGATACAAACAATGAACACAAAGTCTGAGCCTTAGTATGTATCAAATAAAAAAAAATTGCAAATAAAGATTCGAAATTGAACAAGAACAAAAGCCAAATAAATATGTAGCAAATCGAATAGCTCTAATATTTATCAAATCGAATAGCCCTAATCATACATTAACCTTAATAAATATGAAATCGAACAGACCCATCGAAAAGTGTTGGAAGAAAATGAAGGAGGTTGACCGGGTAGCATTGAAACAAAATATGTTGTTGAATCGAGATTTATTGTTGTTGTTGGCCCAAAAAATTTTTTTGGAGCTTCTCTGTTAATTTGCGTTGGAGAAAACAACAGAGATTTTTTTTTTGAACGGCAAAGATGAACTAGGGGAGTGCTTCGGCATAGTCATCACACATCCAAACCCATCCAAATTTTATTAAAAACACAGCTAGCAAGGTGCTAGAACCAAGTACAACAATAAAACAACATAAAAAACAGAAAATTTAAAAACAATCGAAAGGACGAATCACCCGCTCTAACGACCTATATTTCAATAAATCATCTCCAACTCTTTGATTTATCCAAAAAAATGACGTTGCTTGTATTAGAGAAAATAATGATTCCAGCTTGTTCTCAACCTGAGAAGAAAATATAAGCCCATTCATGTTCTTCCATAGTATCCATAAATAAGTGTATATCACACTTGAAAAAGCCTTTCCTTTCTAGATTGGTGGGGATGTTTCTAGCCGAAAGGGATAATCCGAAGATTGCGGGGTTGAACTCGTTAAGCTACGTCCGGATATTGAGGTGGTGAAATTTATGTTGTCGTTTGGATCAACGACGGGAAATTAGAAATAAAAAAATTGTTAGAATATTTGGTGATTTTAGAAGAAATAGAGAGAAAACTTGATGTAAAAATGAGTAATAAAGTTTGTGTTTATATAGAGGTGAAAAGTTAAAAATAATATATATTTTGTTAATGTCCAACTTTTTTTCAACTATTGGGAATTAAAAAAGGGTGGAGTGGGTGTTTGGGTGGCAGAATGCTATGGAACCGGAGGAAGAGGAAGGGCGGGTTAGGGGTGGGGCTGTTTTGGTGTTCCCGAAGTGAACCTGATAGGCATGTGGACGGTGGACCTGGACGGGGTTAGGGGTGGAGGCTGTTTTGGTGTTCCCGAAGTGAACCTGATAGGCATGTGGACGGTGGACCTGGACGGGGTTAGGGGTGGAGGCTGTTTTGGTGTTCCCGAAGTGAACCTGATAGGCATGTGGACGGTGGACCTGGACGGGGTTAGGGGTGGAGGCTGTTTTGGTGTTCCCGAAGTGAACCTGATAGGCATGTGGACGGTGGACCTGGACGGGGTTAGGGGTGGAGGCTGTTTTGGTGTTCCCGAAGTGAACCTGATAGGCATGTGGACGGTGGACCTGGACGGGGTTAGGGGTGGAGGCTGTTTTGGTGTTCCCGAAGTGAACCTGATAGGCATGTGGACGGTGGACCTGGACGGGGTTAGGGGTGGAGGCTGTTTTGGTGTTCCCGAAGTGAACCTGATAGGCATGTGGACGGTGGACCTGGACGGGGTTAGGGGTGGAGGCTGTTTTGGTGTTCCCGAAGTGAACCTGATAGGCATGTGGACGGTGGACCTGGACGGGGTTAGGGGTGGAGGCTGTTTTGGTGTTCCCGAAGTGAACCTGATAGGCATGTGGACGGTGGACCTGGACGGGGTTAGGGGTGGAGGCTGTTTTGGTGTTCCCGAAGTGAACCTGATAGGCATGTGGACGGTGGACCTGGACGGGGTTAGGGGTGGAGGCTGTTTTGGTGTTCCCGAAGTGAACCTGATAGGCATGTGGACGGTGGACCTGGACGGGGTTAGGGGTGGAGGCTGTTTTGGTGTTCCCGAAGTGAACCTGATAGGCATGTGGACGGTGGACCTGGACGGGGTTAGGGGTGGGGGTTGTTTTGGTGTTCCCGAAGTGAACCTGATAGGCATGTGGACGGTGGACCTGGACGGGGTTAGGGGTGGAGGCTGTTTTGGTGTTCCCAAAGTGATCTGATGGACACGTGGACGGTGGACCTGGACGTATGAAGTATATGGGAGGTCTAAATGCATGCATCTAGCTTTGTACACGTTCATTAACATGAACAAGACTTTACACGTACCTTTTATTTCTAAATATCCGTCAAAATTTTGACTTGCTATTTCCCTGTATGAGTATTCCTCTCGGTAGCTGATCTTCGAAGTTAACTAAATTAGCATGTGTTAACCAACCTACATATGTAAATATCGCATCTTAATTTCTATAATCAACAAAGAGAACAAACAAATTTTATCGGTTTTCTCTAAGGTATATTGACATGATATTGAACTAGTGATTTTTTATTTTAGAATTATTTTGGTATATCTAGGACTTTTTTACCGCTGCAACTGATACAACTGCAATAGCTATTGACTGGACACTAGTTGAACTCATCAACAACCCTAAAGTGCTCGAAAAGGCAAGAAAAGAGATTGATGAAGTTGTTGGAAATGAGAGATTAGTTCAAGAATCAGATGCACCTAATCTTCCTTATATCCAAGCAATCATAAAAGAAACTCTACGACTTCACCCACCAATCCCCATGTTGATCCGCAAGTCAATCGAAGAAGTAACCGTCAAAGGATACAACATCCCTTCTGGCACCATGTTATTCGTCAACATTTGGTCAATTGGAAGAAAACCTGAGTACTGGGAATGCCCATTAAAGTACAACCCAAATAGGTTTTTAGAAGGTGATACCCTAAAAGCCTCTTTAGATATAAAGGGGCAAAATTTTCAACTTTTACCTTTTGGAACAGGAAGAAGAGGATGCCCTGGTATTAATTTGGCAATGAGAGAACTCCCAGTAGTCATCGCCGGCCTTATTCAATGCTTTGAGTGGAATGCCAATGCTAAACAAAATATGAGTATGGATGAAAGAGCTGGATTAACTGCTCCAAGGGCTGCGGATTTCGTGTTTGTTCCAACGGCACGGGAAGCTTGTTGGAAGATTCTCGGTTCTCAAAATTGAGAATGCTAATAGATTACTAGCTAGTATATGATTAGCTATTGGGTCATATTATTAGTGATCAATTTCGATACTTGATAGCGTATAATTATTTATACCCTCTTGATAGTCAAATTCGACCATGTGAAGTGATGTTATATGACATGAATTGACAACTGTAATTGATTGATGACATGTATACATGTGAAATAAATGAGATCCAAATAGTAGCACTCTGCTTATTAAATATAATAGTAACATCGTGCTTATTAAATATTCAAAGTATTCTGGCATGTCTATTTAGACCTATTATTTGTTAAAATTAACTGCTTATGATATGATATATGTGATGTATAAATATATAATAGAGATAATTTTTAAATGCGAGAGAGTCCAGAAGGTTGTTCCCTATCTTGTTCCTTATTTCACTTTATTTTTTGGGAGGCACTTTACAGCAATTTAAGAGTTTTAATCAAAGCAGCCCAAGACGAATTTTATGAAAGCAAAAATCATAGGTAAGAAATAATATAATCGCTAATCTAACCATCATCTCAGCTACTAACGAATTTTGTAAAACTATTCAGTTCCTTGGGCGTTGCATCAGGTAGACCGTACGTAACCATGCTAAAAGTATCTATATATAAACTGTCAATAACTTCTCATTTCTGCTCTTAACTTCTAATCATATAGATGATTATGATTCGAAAAGTCAAATGAGCTGCCATTTAATCCAACATTCTATACTATCTTTTACTGTATATGATACTAACAAACCTGAGGATAAATAAAAGCTTTGGAATTTTGGATAGTGCATAACTAATCTTATAGTTATACTAATATAGCATAAAACTCCAAGTCTCCCACGAGAAGGCGAGGGATTGGTACCCAAAAAGAGCCACTAATCACACTTTAAATGCACCTTAAACTTGTAAATCATGCAATATAACTCGTCTGTTATGCCGTTCAGGTCGTACAATGCTACAAAACCCTTTACCTGCACATAAGTTACATGTGGTCAACAAAATAGAGACATGAACCACATTCACAAATATTTGATAGAAACAAAAACTTAAGAGGTTATTGAGGTAGTCTACTTCACATATGGTCAAGGAACACTTACATTATCCGACTTCCAAAGTTTGCCAAATAAATCTACACGAACCCTATGCATCAAGAATTATATAATCCTTAGGTTGGTTCTTAAAAGGCCCAACAAGTATACTTATGTAATCCACACTTTTCTTGGGATATGGATCACTTCACAACCTAAACAATGGCTCACTGAAATCCAATCAACAACCACTTGCAAGTTGCAACTAAACCTCATTTCATGATTGTTTAGAGTTGCACAAAATCAGTATCCCAATTTTCAAACGCTTATAAACACCTGAAATCGGTTCTGTAAATTTAGGATTAACCTATCAACATACCACACCCACATGGCCACATGTTAATAGAGATGAACATGTCAAGGGGCATGAGTTAAAGGTTCTTGCACAAGGTACGATTAGGACTTTATGTCAAATTATGTTAACAGAAACCAATGGTTGGTTCAATGCATTTTGACTACAATAGCGAATTTGAATATGTATACTTTATTGATGACAAATTCAAGACTAACCAAAAAGAAAAGGTTAGACGATTATTACTTCATTATTATTGTTCGTTATATGAAATATAATCAGAAAAAGAAAAAAAAATACTTGAATGCAACACTCTCAAATGAAATTAGAATATATGATGTTCTTTTAGACTTCAAAACTTGCCCAAAAATTCAAAATTGATGTTCTCTTATATTCTGGTTAAAGTGTTATGCTGATGTTCTCTTATATTTTGGTATGTTAATCCCAAAATTTTGGGTCTTTTTGTGCAGATTCTCAAAGTCTGGTGGAGTGGTGTAAAGGGTAGTGGCTTACCCTAATGTCGATTATGTCGGTGGGTTGGTGGATCGTGGTTGCTCAAAGGGCACCTCGTTTAGACATTCCATTGGGAGACTGGATGTATCTAAAATGGGTGGATTGGGTTGGGTGGGGTGTTGTAGTGTAACTGTGGTAGTGACCTGGTGATGAGGGGTGGTCATTTTAGGTCTATGGAGTGATAAGGGGTGTGTTTGGGTGTATACGGTGTTGGAGGTAAGGAGGTTGGTTGGGAGCATGTTGGGTTTCCTACCTTGTTTTATCCTTTTTGACACAGAGTCTTTCGTTTAGACACTTGATGAGGAGTTAATTCATGAGTGATGTATAGAGTGGGGGGAGAGATTCGTTTCTATTCCTTATTGTCTGTAGGATCCCTTTGAGCTCCAGAGTTTTTGGCCGGTTGATGTTGTCTTGTTCACCTATGTATAGAGTAGTGGATCTTAACAAGATCATCAACCAACCTCAACAGATTCAGTGCTATTATATCGTTTGTGCTTCAAATTGGAGTTGACCTATGCTGCTCAGTTTGGGATGGATGATGTTGGTCCCGTTGTGTGTATTTCATTGTATGTTGGTATGAGGCGTGTCTTGGGGTTTTGAGTCGGAGGGTCACTGTCATAGGGTGTGTGTGTGTGTGTAGGTTATCAGCTGAAAAATTGTGTGTGGTCACTGTCAAAGGGCGTGTGTGTGGTTAATGATAGTAATAGATATGGTGGTAATGTACTATGAATATCCTCCTTTAGTGTGAGTGGGTGGTCACTGTATAGGGTAGGGTATGGTAGTGTATGTGCCCGGAATGTTGCATCATGGGTTGTATCTTGATTGAGATCTACGGTTGGTCTGGGTGAGTGGTATATGTCCAATAGGTGTTGCGTGGGTGATCATCATTTTTTTTAAGTTATATATTGTGAGATTTCTATACTAAGTGGGTGTAGAGGGCGTGTGATAAGGGGCCATCTTAGGAGAGGGAGCTTGGAGGTGGAATTCTTTATGGTGATGGAGGGCTGGAGAGAGGTGGTTTTGAGGGTTATTTCTACCTAATCTTACCTATTGAGCTCCAGAGTCTTTCTTTTATATCTTTGTGGGCGGTTGAGGGTGTCATGCAGTGAGTGTTAAGGGGTGTAAGGTAATTCCTATGTGAGGTTATCTCAATACCATATCGAGCTCCAGAGTTTTTTGGCCAGAGATCATTTATCGCTGCTATGTTACTATACCAAAGGGTGGGTTGCAGGGTTGGGCATTATTATTTCCTGCTTGTGGTATGACAAATGGTTTTCGTATAAGCTTTCAGAAGTACCTGCAGGCTGCGATTGTTAAATCGGGGTTCACGCTGTAGTATAGTAAGGTTTGGGTGTTGTTTTGTTGCTGTATGGTAACATGGTGTTTGTTCGACTGCTATTGTTTTGAGTTTCGATGCTGCTCTGTTGTATTGGCTTCGGATATGGTTTAGATTAGTCCTAAGTTTTGCTGTTGTGTTTCGTACATATTGTTGCTGGGTGTTGTGGAGGTTTCTATTACAATGCTGCAGCAGTTGATGTGCTGTGCTGGTCGTTGAATCCGTTGCTAAATGATTTTGCATTATTGATTCTGGTTACATATTTTGTTGTTCTTTGGTGGGGTGCTGCCCAGTGCTGTTATGCAGACGTGTGTCTACTGCTGCTTGGGGGCTGATGGGTTATAGCTTCACCTGCTGTTTTGGGTGATGCTCGTCTATTGAGGTGATGCGGTGCAGTTCAGATGTTGCCTTGATGATGTTCCGATGTTGTAGTGATGAGCTTCTGCTGTGGAGTAGGGATGAGCAAAATAACCGTCCGAACCGAACCGGACCGGACCGAATTATGCATAAGTGGTACAGTTCTCGGTTCCACTTTTTCTCTTCTTTCGGTTCCAGTTCCAACGGGTTCGGTTTTTTACCCGGAACCGGACCGAAATATCAATTGATAATCACTTTTTAAAATAATACTTCAAATTTTCTTGTCCTTAATTAATATGTGACAAACAAGAATAAAAAAGTCAATAACACAATCTCACGTCTTTTGCTCGTCCATAATTTAATACTTAGTCATCATGAACCTTCATCATCTACACCACTTCGATAGTAGTAGCCCCGCTTTCATATCGATAGCATGTCCAAACCCTAGAAAATTTTCATCTTCTCCAAATTCCATAAGTCATTTGTGCAAAACATTAATGTTTTTTTCCAAGTTATTTTCAATCTATAGAATGTCATTAATGGACAGTTGAGTTCCCTCTTCTATAAAAGAGCTCAAGTTCGTAAGTGATCTTCATATTTACTCGTCTATTTTAATGTTTTTTGAAAGACAAAAAAATATATTAATATTTTTGATTCCTTACAAGTAGAAAATAACTTTCAGATGATAGTAATAAATTCTTTTTGTTTTACACTTTTGCAGTTCACGTATGATAATTTTTGTGAACGTATACAAGTAGGATATAACATGCTAACAATCATCATAAGTTAATCAATCTTGGTTATATTTTTTTGATATTTAATATATAACATGCAACCTTAGGTAGAAAACATTTTAATAGAGGTTTCATATATTTCGGGTTTTACGGGTTTTGGAACCGAAGAACCGGAACCGAACCGGAACCAGAACCGGAACCGGAACCGGTTACACCTAAATGGGACGGTTCTCGGTTTTAGATTTTGGTCATTTTCGGGTTCGGTTCTTTTCGGGTTTGGAACCGCGCTCATCCCTACTGTGGAGCGTAGTCGTGATGTTCCGATGCTGAGTTAGTGTGTATTCGTGGTTACGGCTTCCTAGTTGGTGCTTGGTTGAACTGTGTATCAGCTTTGTAGATGATCTGTGACTTGGTTATGCCTTGAGTAGTAGACTTGAATGGTGGAAGTTGTGTAATCGTGAGTAAGACACATTATGTATTTCGTGTGATGGTAACGTTATGTATGCAGTTCAAAAAAAAATATTGCGGGTTAAATAAAAAATGGTAATGAGAAAAAAAAAGTTAAATTACTTCAAAATGCTATTTATGGAAGTGTAGAAGACAAACAATTAAAAAAATAGAAGCAAACTATCTCGATTTAAGATCAAAACACCAAAAACAATATCAAACCTATAAATAAATTAAACAACTAAGTAAATCAATCACGTACCTCAAAAATTAAAGAAAATAAAAATGAGACGTGAGAGCAAATTTGAGCAAAGTGAATGTGGATGAAGAAGAAAACAACTCCGGCAAGAAACGACGGCGAGTAAAGTATCATCATACTTTTCTCTTTAAAAGTTTACTTCCTTCTTTGGTTGAAGGTTTGTTGACAGAATTCAGTTTGCATATTTGGAATACTGAACCATCTCTGCAAAACATAAGTAAACCATTTGTCCATTTGTAGTTCATATTCTGAAAATCTTAGTCAAATACCTATTTCTTCAAGGAAATCCAACATGAATTTACTTACATAAAGAAGACCTTTGCTCTAAATTGGTATGCCCTGTGAATTTGTAGAGTTCCAACTTAAAACCAATTAACTACGACTAGAGTCGCCCAAGACCCTCATTAAGCATATTATAAAGTCAATTTTCGTCCGATGTGGGACATTACTCAACACGCCTCTCACTTGTGGCCCCCAAAATAAAAACCTTTTCAAGTAGTTTATGACTTGGCTTGGGATTATCAATGAATAAGCCTCAGCCCCAGCTCCAGCTCCAGCTCCAGCGGGGCTCCAGCTCCAGCTCCAGCCCTAGCCAGTTTCACCAAACATACCCTAAGATAAACTCGGTTGCGTGTATAATTCTTGAAACATCACCCCTCGTCTTAGGCCAATAAAAGTGATCATAAATCAAGGCCAAAGTCTTTTCACTTAAAAAATCAACCGCAAGCCTGCCACATTGCTCTCTGAAATAACTGGATCTCAAAGGTAAACAAACAGAACACATAACCTAAATTCTTTAATTAATTATGCATCATGTTTTGAAAAAAGAACTGATGAAGCTGATGCACATACGCCAAATGTCACGAAAATCTAGATTATAATTTACCAAAAGCTCAAACGGAATTGAACCTACATACTTGCAACCTTCGTAGTTGAAGCTAACACATGTCATCGATTGAAGGTGTCGGCTACAGTATTTGTAGAAGTGGGTTTATGCTTGATGATGAACAATTGTAGAAACTCAACCCATTTAGCATGTTGAGGGTTGAGTTTCAATTGGATATATATAAACTTGAAGGCTTCGTGATCAGAGAAAGGAACAAACTCTTTTGGTAGTAAAAATGACATCATTAATCAAAACTTCCAATGCTGGCATAAAACTTCTTATCTAAGTATGGACGAAGCAAACACATAAACATAAAGTATCATTTAATCAGAGAATTTGTTGAACGAGATGATATAGTTGTCGAGCACATTAGTGGAGATCAACAACGTGCAGATATACTTACAAAGTCGTTACAAGGATGAGATTTGGCATTATGAGACAACTACTGGGAATCAAGGATCTACTACAACATGATCAAGATTAAGGGGGAGAATGATATTTAATCCCGACATGCACAAATAATACTTAGGATATAAATAAACTTAGTATAAATGTATTATTATTAAAGTTGTCACAGCCCCCCCCCCTCCCCCCCCCCCCCCCCCCCTCCCCCCATGGATGACCGTCGACTGCCGCCGTCAACAACAACCGCCGACAGCGTTGATAACCGCCGACCGGCCAAAACCGTTTTTCTTTTCTATAAATATGTATGTACTGACAAATGTAAAAGATGATGAGCAGATTGTAAACTTTGAATATTTACAGAAGTTTATATACGTTTCTTTGATCTGAAAATTTGGTGTGAGATTTGTGTTGATAATCAGTAAAACGATCCAACACAAAATACTTCACATAAAACCATTATTCGTGAATCAAAATAAAAAACAACAATTATAATTAACTTCATAATAAAAACTAAGACTAAGTCATTGACATCTTGAGTAGGATAGAAAAGGTTACACAAAAAGATGACATCAAATAAGATTTATCAAACCAGATAGCAGTGCTTCTTAGAATGCGATTTCTACTTCTTGTATAACAGCAAACATGTTTTTAATATGCTACAAGAAGATAAGTTTCTCCACATGACGATATACAAAAAACATAAAAGTCATCTAATAAGCTTGGAACATCAATATTTAGGCCAAACAAAACTTTGATATATTCAAGAGTTGAAAGTTACCTCAGATGATTGATCCGGTGGTCGTTAAGAAATTAAGCATATTGTTCCTCAAACTTGTGATACAATAATTGGGAGATAAGAAAGGGATCATTGGATTAAACCATCTGTATGGTTTTACCCCCATGAAAGCTGACGTATCCATGGCTATATGATTATCCACATGAAGCGAGTTCTCTTGTGTAATAGAAGATTGTACCATGTAATTAACTTCTAAAGAGTTGTGATGATGATGATCACATAGTAGCTGTTCTTCCCAATTCTTCAATCTCTTGACTTGTTAGCGTCTTCACCCACTAATCCACCCCTATAATTAAATTTCATACAGAGTTATATGCATTAGATTTGTGGGTATGTGTTTGATCTATATCTATGTTGTACATATATAAGAACAAAATCGTAGACTTGAAGTCTTGAAATATGAATACTGATGGAGCAAACCCAGATAATTATCAAATTTAACAAGAAGGATTACAGGGCGGTTATGGAAGTAATACCTCTGCTCTAGTTGAAGTAGAATATTCAAACATGGACTCCAATAGATGTGAGGCTACAATCACATGCTTGTTAAGCTGTTTACATAAAACCATCACTGGTTACTTTCAAATCTTGCATCTTCCATTATAAATTAGTAAGACAAAAATCACAAAATGGAGAACCTGAATAGCACAAAAGATGCAATAGCCCATTCATCACCAACCGTAACTTAAGCCCAAATGAATCATATAACAACAACAAAAAACAAATAAAACAAAATCTTTTTTGCCTAAAATGATCACCGTTGTACTATATGACCGAAATAAGTAGAACATAAATGGAAGAATTGTCCGTCTATACCAAACCACAACAACCTCGTAACTAGAGCTCAAACAATCAATTGATACTCAAAATCAAAGGTTCAAGACAAACTAAATAGGTACCTGACGAGGTATTTGTCTCAGTTTCTTCCTCAAACTTCATAATCACGATCCCTAAGTTTTAATTTTTAACAAAATCACCGAAGAGCAGAGCGGTGGTGGTGGTGTAGAAGGATTAATTCGATTGGCTAGAATCACGAACTCTATGTCGAGGAAAAGGGGGAGCAAGTGGATCGATGAGCATCTTCCAAACACAAAATGGAAGCATCGCTGGAAAGGAGTGATTTAAGGCACAAAATTGAACGAGTGAGATTTGAGAGGGAAATGGAAAATCTGGGGTTTGCTTTTTTATTATTTTTTATGGCCTTGTTTTTTAGGGTTTTTTTTTTTTTTAAATAACCAGGTCTACAAATAGTTTTTTCTTTTTTCTACAAATAGTAGTAACAACGTGTTTTTCACTTTTTTGTTGTTTTTTTTATAATAGTGACAATTATTCTATTCTACTTTTACATCATGTTCTCGAGTTAATTTAAGGAGGGGAAGGAAAGGAGTAGAAGGTTTATTTAGGGAAACTGTATTCTTGAGTTTTTTTTAAGGAGGGGAAGGAAAGGGTTTGGAGGGGTTAAGAGGGGCACTTTTACCATTTTTATATGTAAAACTTCCCTCCCACTTTTGCACCCTGTTCTCGAGTTAATTTAAGGAGGGGAAGGAAAGGAGGAGAAGGTTTATTTAGGGAAACCATGTTCTTGAGTATTTTTTAAGGAGGGGAAGGAAAGGGTTAGGAGGGGCACTTTTATCATTTTTTTATGTAAAAACTTCCCCTCCACTTTTGGGATTATTGAGTGGGGGAGTTTTTTTATCTTTCCCTTTCCTTTCCATCCTTCCCTTTCATTCCCTTCCCCTTCATTTAAAAACTCAAGAACAGGGTGTTGGGATGATTGAGAGGGGGAGTTTTTTTATCTTTCCTTTCCTTTCCATCCTTCCCTTTCCTTCCCTTCCCCTTCATTTAAAAACTCGAGAACAGACTGTTAACACATAGCATAAGACCAAGTGTGGTGGTCGACTCGATTGAATCGAGTTGCAGCGGCTTCAAGCGGTTACACCAAAACCCAAAATCGGGTACACCCATCGACTTCCATCAGCGAGTCCTCCAACCCGAGGCTTTCTCCCCCCACCCCACCCCCCACCCCCCCCCCCCCTCTCCGACGCTACTTTTTTCTTTTATTTTTTTTCTTTTTCTTCATATTTAATAATTTAATTATAAATACCTTACCATCCAACACTCATTTTCATCCTAATTTTATACTATTTCACACCAACACTCATTTTTTTTCTTTTTTTTCTACCTCTTGCACACCATTCTCTCTACCTATTTCATCCCTAATTTTGTTTGTAATGGATTTACCAAATGAGACATTAACTTCTAGTTTTGATTTTTACGCGAGAAATAACACGATGCTACAAGAGGTTTTTAAAAATAGTTGTTTGTTTTTAAAATTATCTATTTTTTTAATTTTAATAGTTTAGATTTATTAAGTTTAAATTATGTAATTTTAATTTTTAGTATTGTTTGAATTTTAAATTAATTAAATTAATAAATTATATTATTTATATAATTGGTTATTTGTTAAAATAAAAAAAAGAATAAAAAAATGAAAAAAGATTGGGTAAGAGAAGGTAAGGTGTAACTTGATATTGGGTAAAAGAGAAAGGTAAAGAAGGGGAAATGATGTGGCGCTGATGTGGCAGCAGGTAAGGGTTACCTTAAGGTAACCCATAACACATAGCCTAAAGTACCCCCAATTGTACTTAGGGATGTAAACGAGCCGAGCCAGACCCTTATCGAGCCGGACTCGTTTAGGATTTTTTAAGCTCGAGCTCGAGCTCGGCTCGTTTAGAGCTTATAATGTTGAGCTCGAGCTCGGCTCGTTTAATATTTATGAAGCTCGGGCTCGGCTCGTTTAGACTCGTTTAAGCTATAGGCTCATTTAGACTCTGGTATTATTTTGATATTTTTATTAAAATTATATTTAATTATTAAAAATTAAACAAATAAAATATAAAAATATATTATATATGAAGCTTTTTTAGGCTCGTTTAAGCTCACGAGCCCACTCTTTAGAGCTCGAGCTCGGCTCGTTTATTAAAAGAGCTTTAATCTAGGCTCGAGCTCGAGCTCGAGCTCGTTTAGGCTCGGCTCGTTTCGAGCTTTTAACGATCCGAGCTCGAATAACTCGCGAGTAGCTCGGCTCATTTACATCTCTAATTGTACTTGAAAAATCGGTGTGTTATTTGACCGAATGTATTTTCTATTATCATTTATTCGTTAGATTTTTCTTCTTTTGTGGATGCATTGACGGTGCAACAATAGTATCAGGATTGCATATGAAACGTCAGTTAAACGAAGCAAAACTATGAAAATTATTTGATGTCGTGTAGCGTTTCTGGAGTCGGTCAAATTGGGGTATTATCCATTTGTGTCCCATCGCTCCAGACCAGATAACCAAGAAAGTTTACTTCCATGTAAGAAATTGGGGTTAGGATCCTCTCATATTGAGTCAAATATAACTGATCATGTTCTTTTATAATTATGTGAGTGGACCCTACAAAGGGGGCTAATTCTTGATTAAAATAAGGGAACCATTTTTATTTTTGTAAGAGAATATGACCAATCATGTTTAACTCAAATATAAGAGGATCTTAACCCTAAAAATTGACATTACTTGGCACTTGCATCCAACTTTTGATCTTTTGAAACTAATATAAAATATCGAATAGTATTAGTGACTATTTATATAAAAAGCCTTGTAGTAAGCATTTTGGTGAATAAGAAAAATAATCTTCTTCACACATCTTTTTTTCTCTCTCTCTCTACTTCATATCCAGATCTGCAATATGGTATCGGAGCAATTTTTTTGCTCTCGCACTCTGTTCTTCTTCTTTTCAATCATGATTTGATTACTACAGATCTCATCTCTTGATTCTTATTCAAAGCCCTAATTTCGTGTTTTTCCCCAATTTCCTCTGTCTCAAAATGCCTGCAAACATCGATGCTGAAATGATCAACAACACAAATTCGAGTGATGATCCATTTCTTGCATCATTCTGATGGACCTGGTTTAGTGTTGGTGTCTCAAACACTCACTGGCTTATAGCCTTATTTGTGAAGAACAAAATCGATTTTATTGATGGCACTTTGGTTTGCCTTAGCCCTAGTGATCAAGCTAGCTTCAAGTCTTGGAATTGAAACAATAATGTTGTCATCTCATAGATCCTCAATTCTGTATCAAAAGAAATTTCAGCTAGTATCATTTTCTTGGACACTGCTTTTGAAATGTGGAAGGAGCTCAAGGAAAGATTTCAACAAGGTAATGGACCTCGTATCTTTCAAATCAAAATAGACATTATGAACTTAACTCAAGGTGAGGATTCTCTGAGCAATTATTTCACTAAATTGAAAGTTATGTGGGAAGAATTAGCACATTACAATGTTCATTGCAATTGTGAAAAATGCATGTGTGGTGGTGCGAAGGATATTGAACATACAATGAGTTTTCTCATGGGGCTTAATGATAGTTATTCAACGAAGTATTGGTAATCCTCCTTCCATTGTTGCTTTCAATGTTAGAAACGTCTCAGGAAATAAAAATTACAGGAAGGATTCACCATTTTGTACTCATTGTAAGAAATTAGGCCCATACTCAAGAAAAGTGTTATAGGTTGCATGGTTTTCCTCCTGGTTATCGCAACCAAAACAGAAATTTCAATGAAAAATACATTAATTCAGTACAAGCTGATACTGTTGATTCTGTTGGTTCTTCGAATATCAGTGAAGTGATAACAGGACTTACACAAAGTCAATGTGAACAACTAATTGTTGCGATTTATCATGTTACTACAGCCTCGGAAAAATATCAAGGTATTCATCGTATTTTGTCTCTTAATTCTGGCACATACATATCCAATGTGTGGATTCTAGATTCAGGAGCCACACAACACATTTGTAACAATAAGAATTTATTTGTTGAATTTGAAAATGTGTATCATACAAGGGTAAGTTTACCTAATCAAGCTCTTATTCAAGTCAATTTCAAGGGTAATATACAACTCACTGATGAGTTATTGCTCAAGGATGTTTTGTATGTTCCACAATTTGAGTTAAATCTAATCTCTATTACTTGTTTGACAAAGGATCAAAATCTGAAAGTGATGTTCTATCACAATCATGTCCTGATCAAACAGATTATGCCCAAGAAAACGATTGGCAGGGGTACAGGGGTGATGTTCAAGAGGGACTTTACTTACTGAAAGATGTTTCTGAAATTCAAGTCAATCTTGTTTCTATTCATAAGTGGCATCAAAGGTTTGGTCATCCATCTAACAAGAAGCTTCAAGTTCTTCATAGAAGTATTTCTATTCAAAAAGATACTAGTAAACATGTTTGTTCCGTTTGTCCTTTAGCCAAACAGAAGAGATTACCATTTGTTTCAATGAATAAGATTGCTAATAAGCCTTTTGACATTTTGCATTGTGATATTTGGGGGCCTTATCAAACAGATTCTTATCAAGGTTTTAGATATTTTGCCACTCTGGTTGATGATAGTACAAGGTTTACTTGGGTATATTTGATGCGAAATAAGTCGGACATTCAATTGATTATACCTCGATTCCTTGCCATGGTATCAACTCAATTTGGATCAAAAATTAAGGTTTTCAGGTCTGATAATGCAAAAGAGTTATTATTTGCTGATTTTTTCCAACAACAAGGGACTTTGCATCAGTTTTCTTGTGTGGAACGACCACAACAAAATTCTGTTGTTGAAAGAAAGCATCAACACATTTTAAATGTTGCTCAAGCTCTTTATTTTCAATCAAAGGTCCCAATTAAATATTGTACCGAGTGTATTTTTACTGCTGTTTTTCTAATCAATCGCACTCCTTGCAAGATTCTTGCATATTCATCTCCATTTCAGAAACATTATCAAAAGAGACCTGACTATTCTTCTTTTCGATCATTTGGATGCCTTGCTTTTGCTTCTACTTTACATGCTCATAGAACAAAGTTTGAACCACGTGCTAAGGCTTGTGTTTTTATTGGATATCCCATGGATATGAAAGCTTACAAATTACTTGATCTTGTCACTCATCAAGTATTTGTCTCTTGTTATGTTGTTTTTCATGAAGATGTTTTTCCCGTTACCCAATCATCCCATACACAACATGATGATTCTTTTCTCAAGACTGTCATTTCTACTATTTCTTCTTTTCTACCTGATGATTGTTCTATCCCAAACCAGCATACTTCTGTTGAAACTACTTCTGATCATTTCAGCAGTGAACCATCTGTTTCAGTTGAGTCTCAAAGACCTCAAAGGAATCGATAGAGACCAACTTATTTACAAGATTATCACTGCAATCTTGTTACTAAAACAGTCTCTTCATCTTCATGTCGATATCCTTTATCTGGTGTTTTAAACTATGATCGATTATCGCCTTCGTTTCAAGCATATACCTTCTCTGTTTCAACAGAAGTCGAACCAAAGAATTTTAATGAGGCTTCGAAATCAATTGAATGGCAGAATGCTATGAATGAAGAGATAAAGGCTTTAGAGGTCAATAACACCTGGAAAGTGGTTCCTTTACCATCTAATCGCACAGCCCTTGGATGGAAGTGGGTATACAAGATAAAAAGGAAAGCTGATGGTTCTATTGAGCGTTATAAAGCTCGTTTAGTAGCTAAGGGGTTTAATCATCAAGAAGGTGTTGATTTTTTGGATACTTATTCTCCAGTAGCAAAACTTGTTACTGTGAAATTACTTCTTGCAATTGCAACTCAAAAAGGTTGGCCTTTAATGCAAACGGATGTTAATAACGCGTTTTTAAAATGGAGATCTTGAAGAAGAGGTTTATATGCAATTACCACAGGGATATCAAGTTGTTAATTCTGGTTTTACTTCAGAAAAATTTGGTTTGCAAGTTACAAAAATCTCTATATGGTCTTTGCCAAGCTTCTCGTCAATGGTATGCTAAGTTTTCAACTTTCTTGGTGTCCATTGGATTTACATAATCGAAGGAAGACTATTCTTTGTTTGTTAAGGGTCAAGGTCCTTCCTTTGTTGCACTTCTTGTTTACGTGGACGATATTGTTCTTACGGGAGCTTCTTTACCACAAATCAATGAAGTTAAACAAGCTTTAAGTTAGCAATTTAAGCTTAAAGATCTGGGTTCTGTTAAGCACTTTTTGGGTCTTGAAATAGCACGATCTAAGGATGGAATTTTTCTTTCTCAACGGCATTATGCCTTAGAGTTATTACAAGATTGTGGGTTGTTGGGCGCTAAACCTGTTAGATTTCCAATGGATCCTCGTTACAAGTCTTCGAATTTTGAAGGAGAAGAATTAGCTGATCAGTCCCAATATCGAAAATTAATTGGCAGAGTGTTATATTTGACCATCACGAGGCCTGATATCACTTATGCTGTTCACAGGTTGAGTCAATATGTTACCAATCCTCGTGCTCATCATATGTCGGCTATTAAGCATCTTCTTCGTTACATAAAATCCAACCCGGTTCAAGGTTTGTTTCTTTCATCAAAACAGTCTTTGCAATTAAAAGCCTTTAGTGATTCTGATTGGGTAGGATGTAATGACACTCGAAGATCCGTCACCAGTTTTTGTGTCTTTTGGGTGATTCTTTAATTTCTTGGAAATCAAAGAAGCAATATGTTGTTTCGAGGTCATCAACAGAAGCTGAGTATCGCGCAATTGCAGCTGTTACAACTGAGATCATTTGGTTACAACATTTGCTGAAAGATCTTGGTGTATCTCAACCTGATCCCACACTTGTATTTTGTGATTGATAATGTTTCAGCTGTTTAACTTGCATACAATCCAACTTTCCATGAGCGTACCAAACATATCGAATTGGATTGCCATTGCATCAGAGACAAGATCATTGATAAAGTTATCAAAATTCTGCCTATCAGAACTACTGTTCAAGCTGCTGATGTTTTTACTAAGCCTTTACCAGCCTCAAAGCTTATACCTATAATGGACAGGATGACACTTCAAAGCATTTTCAGATGTCCATCTTGAGAGGGCATATTAGTGACTATTTATCTTTAATTAGTTGAGTAGTTAGTGAGTTTGTTATTAGTATGTCCTTGTATATAAAAGCCTTTAATAAGCATTTAATTTGGTGAATAAGAAAAATAATCTTCTTCACACATCTTTTTCTCTCTCTCATATCTAGATCTGCAATAAATAGGAAGTAAATGTAACATATCCCAACGGCAACCAAAATAATGGTGATGAAACAACCAATAAAAGGTTCAAAAGCGTGATTCATGAATTGAATGAACATGTTTGGCACATTGTACACCTCGAATGGAATCATCTTCCATTCATAAAACCAAATTTCATGTCTTGAATTAATGTAGTTTTCCACTCACCACCAGGATGTATACGAGTTTGAAGGTACTAGTTGTATAAATAATCCTTGAGAAGATGATCGCGTCAGTTAATTGGTTAGCATATGCTTGAATCGAAGGATTCGAAAGTGGTAGTTAACAGTGATTTTTATACTGTGTGATGCATATGTAGAAAGCATCTTATATTCTCATAATTGAACCAAAAATGTGGGTACAACAAAAGGACTTATGGTCCTTTAATTTCACAAGCATAACTTTTATCAAGCCACTTGGTCACTTTAGTGATGTGGGTCAATTTATCGCATGATTCACGAGGCAACACGTTATTTGGCAATCAATTAGCCTAATAATAATGATCATTACAATGTTAAATTTCTACATAATTTGCTACTTCATGGAAACTTGTTTCATACATTCTTTTTAATTAAACTCATTCATCTCATAATGTGTACAACTATCTTAATGCATTTATCTTTAATTTGTGTAATTAGAAAATGCACAGTATAATATTCTGATTCAAAACTTTAAAAGATCTACAAAAATTGGACATTTTTTTTTAACAGCCAATAATATAAGTGTATTATGTTTATATATTGATATTAATGTAACACAAACCTTAACGAATTTTCCATAAGTGTGCATTTTTGGTCCTAAATGACAAACCCGAAAAGTAGCCCAGTCGAATTGAACTTGTAGTTATTGTGTTCTTTTAGGCTCATCTTTTGTCTATGTTAGAAATTTAGTTCGTTTCTAGTCGTTTCAAAACTAGTAAAAACAGACTTAATTGAAACCGAACTAGTAAACTTATAAAAACATGGGTAGTTAACAAGGTTGACTCCAAATCTTCGCGGAAATATCTATGTACATTTGGTCTTCATCGTCATTCATCGACTTCCTTATCTTAACCGAAACCAAATCTACAATGTTGGTTGACTTCATCATCACTAATTACTAGTATGTAATTTATATATGCCAAATAAGTATATTAGTGTACGTATTGTTTTCAACTGACTTGTATGTAATCTTCATAGTTTATTCAGGTTTGCATGTATGCAAAACAGTACATTTATGTGTTTGTAAAA
This sequence comes from Pulicaria dysenterica, assembly GCA_947179395.2. Taxonomy (NCBI): domain Eukaryota; kingdom Viridiplantae; phylum Streptophyta; class Magnoliopsida; order Asterales; family Asteraceae; genus Pulicaria; species Pulicaria dysenterica. The sequence goes on from OX359292.1 coordinate 82,241,157, forward strand.
GTATATACACATACATATTTATGTGTTTGTAGAAGTCAAAAACACTAGTGATTTATCATTAGGTGGGTTTTTGCGGAGTTAGATGTCGTCGCAGAATGGTCCCGAGTACGTGTTTTTTCCTTTTCTTTTTTCCTTGTAGTGGAAGTATATATGTTACTCGTATATATGTACGTGTGCATACTGCTAGGTTACCAAATTAATTAAGTAATTAGCTATATATATTAAATACATGATGGATCAAGTTCAATTAGAAACTTCCTTTGGTTTTCCTAGCGAGTGTTCGACGTACAAACAAAAGATAGAGTTAGGGACAACTTAACTGTTTTTAGTTAAGCGCTTAATTACTACATATGTTATACTTTTTGTTTTCGTAAGTATTTTATATATTCGCAATTATTAATATATTATTTATATAAACAACCTCTCTACCTATGTATGATCGAGTAGAGGTAAGGTTGTGTATATCTAACCTCCCTCGTATCTCGATCATTGTAGAATATACAAGCTAGTATAGTTGTTGTTGAAAATACATATATAGCGTCCGTTGTTGTGAAACAAATTGGTGTGGGCCATACATACATCGGCAACATACCACATATAATAACTCACACAAGATCATCGATCCAGGCAACATTTGGTAAAACAATTAACAATGCGCTCACTCCACGTACGTATCGTTGTGACAAATAATTTATTTAATTTAGTTTTAGACAATAATATTAACTAACTAGAATTTAAGAGGGTATGAGTTTTTTTTAACAAATCTAGCTCTTCTCCATAATAATAAAGAGAGTGTGACGTACGTTAGAGCTTTTTCGTACGAGAACCGCGAGAACTAATCTGAGCCGTACAATTCTTCCTTCTTTAATGTCATTGCCAACACATGAATTCATCACATGCACCATGTCACACTTGATCCCCTCACGCTCCACATCTATGAATTCCACCTTATCAAATCAACGGCTAAGATTGGTTCTCGCAGTTTTCGTACGAAAAATAGTTCTCGTTTGAACTCTCCCATATATATACGGTTCAAAAGAGAACCGATTTTCGTACCAGAACTGTGAGAAACAATTACAGGCGTTGATAAAAAAGATAGAGGGTTGAGATTAAAGATTTGTTAATGGATAACCATAAACTAATCAAACTTGTCATTAATTAACTAAGGGTAGTTTGAACATTTTTACATTACCCCTACATATTTTAAACTAATAAATTACAAAAATTATACCAAATTAACGAGAAAATTATGCTCTTTAATTTGAGACTGGTCTTGATATATTTTTTTCAAATTTTTTTGTGTTTGATGTGTTTTTTTTTTCAGTACAGCTCGTAATTTGCACTAGTGTAATATTTTGCACATGATGCACAGATTCACCTAGTTTTTTTCAGTACACATGTAAATATGTTTTGCACAAGTGCAAATTTTGCATAGATACACCTAGTTTTTTCAACACAGATTAAAATATACACTAGTGCAAAGTGTAAAATTTGCACTTGTGCACAGTCGAACTGTACTGAAAAAAAAAACAGCAAACACGACTTTTTTTCTTCCAAAAAAATATGTCAAGACCGGTCTAAAATTAAAGAGCATAATTTTCTCGTTACTTTGGTATATTTTTCGTAATTTAACACCTTCTCGTTTGATGGATATGTTAGTTTTAAAAAAGTGGGGGTAATGTAATAATGTCCATACTACACTTTCTTATTTAATTTAAATAAAAAAACAAGAAATTAAATGATTGTCCAGAAATGATTATCGCAGTTCTCGTACGAAAAACAGTTCTCGTTTGAACCGCACCTTATATATATATATATATATATATATATATATATATATATATATATATATATATATATATATATATATATATATATATATATATATATATATATAGACAAAAGTTCATGCGAGATTTGTTGTTAGCGAGAGAACCGCGAGAACCAATCTAAGCCGTCCAATTTCCCCTCCTTCAATGTCATTGCCCAACAATGAATTCCTCACATGCACCCTGCCACACCCTATCCCTCCACGCTCTCCATCCATGAAACTTCCCGTATCCAAGGAACGGCTAAGATTGGTTCTCGCGGTTCTCGCACTAACAACGGTTCTCGCATGAACCCTCCCCTATATATATATATATATATATATATATATATATATATATATATATATATATATATATAGGGGAGGGATCATGCGAGAACCGTTGTTAGTGCGAGAACCGCAAGAACCAATCTCGGCCGTTCCAAGGATATGGGAAGTATCATGGCTGGAGAGCGTGGAGGGATAGGGTGTGGCAGGGTGCATGTGAGGAATTCATGGGTGGGCAATGACATTGAAGAAGGGGGAATTGGACGGCTTAGATTGGTTCTCGCATGAACTTTGTCTATATATATATATATATAGTGTTAGGATCAAGGGAGAACGCTCTTAAATAGAGAACAGAGAGAACACTTTTGAAACTTTGATTTCATTGATCAGATGGTTCAAAAATTGTCACAATTTATTTAGGCATTTGATTCCATTGATCATCGGATTTAAAATATGTCACCTTTTTTTGATAATATGTTCGAATATAATCCTGATGCATCGATGCATACAAAAGTGTTATTTGATGCATCAATGCATCCAAAATTTTAAATTATTAATAATTATAGAAATAATTTTGATTTTAAGATTTATGATGTAAAGTTGACTTTTGGGTAGCTATGAGTGAACATGAACGTAAAAGAAGAAATAATAAATTACAAGTTTACACGTGTTCTCTCTGTTCTCTATTTAAAAGTGTTCTCCCTTGAAACCTCACCCTATATATATAACCCTATATATATATATATATATATATATATATATATATATATATATCACGCAAGTGCAACAGAATTTAAGAAAGTAAGGCTTCAGTTACTGTCACTGATGGTTTGAGTGCTTATATATAAGAGGGGCTAGCTGTTGCGGGCTTGCGGCGGGGGCAAATCAAATGAATTAAACACACTTCACAATGTGATGGTGGTTAAGCTATAGGTGCCGGTTCATGTGATTTTTGACGTAAGGTGTCTCAAGTTTTTTCATGTGTATTAAAGGGAATTAATTTGTATGTGAAGTGTGTGATAGGGTGATAAGGATTCGATGTATATATATTTTTTTTGAACGACAACAAAGGAATTCAAGGCGGAGCTTCGGCATGGTCATCGCCCCACCAAGCAAGATGCTAGCACCAAATTTCAGGTACAAGAACAAAATCACCAAATACGAGAACACAAACATCAAATACAAAACTCATAAAATTAAAAACAGGAGTTATGCGCACATCACCAATTTATCCATCTATCTTTGAAACCAGTTACACCCAAACGTTTGCTTAACCAAAAAAACGATGTGGCTTGAACTTGACAGAAGATCCATACGTCATTGTCGAGATTCACAGCAGCAAATACTTTGTTGTTTCTAGCCTTTCAGATTAACCAGAGATATACCCCACCAGATGCAAATTTCTTTCCGAATAGATGTGCTTCATCCTCAATAAATTTTTTGCAAAAGGAGCAAAGATCAGAAATTTTGTGTACACTTCTTTTTTGCAGATTGCTTTTAGTTGGTAACTTACTATGAAAAACTCTCCAAGCTAAAACATTTACCCTTGAAGGAACCGAACCAACCCAAAGGAACTCACTACTACACGCTTTTTTCAAATAAAAATCATCAAAAGCCTTTCTTAATGACGATATCGAGAACATACCTCATTGTTCCAAGGCCTAATTCAACGAAACCGTTTGGTCAAGAGGGTCTAACTGCTCCTGAAACCAACAGCCTAAGGGAATATTTACCCTATCAAAGTCATTATGAACTTTTAGAATATTCCTCCACACACCCGAATATTTGCATGTTGGCTTGCTTTTTTCAAGTCCACCATGAATCCTATGTAAAGATTGAATGACTCTCTTCCACAACGTGTTATTTTCTGCTTTGAACCGCCACCACCATTTTGAAAGCAGTACTAGATTGAAAGCCTTTAGACTGCCTACCCCTCGCCCCCCATAATTTTTATCAGATAATACCGTAGTCCATGATATCCAATTTGCAAATTATTTTTTGTGGGGCTTTAAATAGTGAGAAAAAGTACGACCCCAAACTTCTTAAGGCGAATTTTATTAAACACTAAACGACCACCAAATGATAATGTTTGGGCCTTCCATTTGGATAATTTTGCTGCAAATTCATCCAAAATGGGTGCCCATGATTCGCACTTATTCATAGAGGAACCGATCGGCAGACCAAGGTAACTGAACGGCAATGAGCTGGACTTACATTGAAATCGTACAACAAGAGTACCTCTGATTGAGACACCTCAACACCCATTAACAAGCTTTTATCCATGTTGATTTTCAGCCCTAAAGATAAATAAAAACACCTTAAAATACGTATCAGATTAGCAAAGTTCGAACATGACCATTCACCTAAAAATAGTGCTATGTCAGCATATTGCAAATGTGAAATCGTAGGACCATCATTTGGCAGCTTTAGACCATTAAACACCCCAATTTCGGTTGCCTGTTTCATGGCAATATTGAGAGCCTATGTAGCAATGAGAAATAGGAATGGGGCTAAAGGGTCACCCTGTCTAACACCCTTTCCCATCGAGAACTCCTTGGTGGGGGATCCGTTAATGAGAACCGACACCGAAACAAAGTGAAGACACCCACGTATCCATTTCCTCCATTTGATACCAAAATTCATCTAAAATAATATATCATCTAAAAACTCTTAGCTTAACGAATCAAAGGCCTTGTTAAAGTCAACTTTGAATAGAAGAATCTTCTTTTTTGATTGTTTTGCCCAGCTAATAATTTCGCTTACTATGAGCGGGCCGTCAATGATGTTCCTGTTTTTAATAAACGTAGTTTGCTCCGGGACCAATAACGTGATCCATAACCCCCTTTAACCTGTTTGCAAGTACCTTGGCTATAGTCTTATATAAGCAATTGATAAGACTAATAGGCTTGTACTCGTTTAAAGTTAAGGGCGCTTTATTTTTAGGAATCAACCCAATAAATGACGCGTTGCAACTTTTGTCAAACTGTGATGTTTCCTCAAAGTGTTTCACCGCTACCAATAGATCAAGCTTAATCGTTTCCCAGAATTTTTTCAAGAAAGCAAATGTGAACCCCCTTAGGCCCTGGTGCTTTATCCGAGCCACAATCCCACACTGCTATCTTTAGTTCTTCCAGCAAAATAGGTGTCTCTAGTAGTTCCGCCTGAGCAGTGGTAAGCTTCGAGAATCTGTTACTGGCTTACTGCAAAAAGACGCACGAGAGTTAGTGTTACTGTTGGCAAATTCTTTAATCCAAACTTTGGTTATTTAAATTAATTGTTTATTTAAGTTTGATAAGTGTTTTATTTTTCCAGTCACATGTTTTTTTTGTCAGTCAAAGTAGACGTGTTTATTGTTTGTTAAGGTAGTGAGGTAGTGGCCTAGAATAGTGGAAGTCAGTTATCTTATTTTTTTTATCTCCTGTAATTCTAGAAATTAGTTGGTTGAATGAATTTCTTTTCCCCAGCCTGCTATCTCCTTTCTCGATTATTATTTTTTTCTTCAGTACATCGACTTTGTTGCTCTCTACATTGTTACCACTAAATTTATTAAAAAAAATTCAAGGCTTCTGTTTTAATTCCAATAGGATCAGTGATCCAATTGCCGTTGACCGTCAAGCCATGAACAAAGTTAATACGCCTGTTGCAATTAATAATTCCATGAAAGAACTGGGAATTTTCCTCGCCGTCCACCGCCCATTTAATCCGCTCTTTTTGCTTCTATATAATTTAGAGGCCCTTTCCAACCGGTACTCTTTAATCTGAAGAAAATTAGCTTCTGCCTTTGTCTTTTTTCATTTGATGAAATAGAAGATCTTTCAGCCTTAAGCTCGATTGAGAAAAAAAACTGACTTGATACAGTGTGATTGTATGTCTTTTTTCATTTAATCCACGCTTTTTTCATTCGGTGTACGTAATGGTTGTTTGATATATAGAGAGTGTGATGAAGAAAAAAAACTGATTTAATACAGTATAATTGTATACATGATGAAGTACATACTCATCTGAAATTTGATTGTCGGTTTAAACATCCTTTCAAGTGTGTATATATATTTGTAATCTATTCGATCAAAGCCGGTTATTCTAAAAGTATATATGTCTAACCAGTTAAGTAGTCACAGAATTTGATAGAGTACATCGAGCTAGTGATCGAGGTTTCGTCTCGTTCTAGCTTTGAACAAATATTAATTAAATAACTAGAATATCAATAATCAAATAATTACCAAAAACTCGAAACTGAAAATCTTATTCAGATACAGATACGTACAAAGTATAGGGTTATATATATATATATATATATATATATATATATATATATATATATATATATATATATATATATATATATATATATATGTGATCAGCTAAAAGCGTGCAAATTGATGGAATAACGTACATCATGCATGATATATATGAGTCGTCCTGTACGTTAAGTAACATGCACAAATTGATTGCCTGCCGCGCAACTAATTAATTTATGTCGTCGATGATAATTGATTTAATGTAATAACCTAATATTATATATATTATATTATATATATATCCATGTCTACAAACGTGAACATCTTTTCCTTCAAATGTAAGCATGAGTGCATTTATTTTGCATATGTGCGTTTATCGGTTTATGTGTGAAGGCACTTGGCTAGCTTTCTAGTTCGTTGGGCAAATTGCCGTTGCTTGCTTTAAATGATTATAGCCTTAATATTCCACAATATTAATTTCGCATATATGTACATGTTTTTTTCTTCTAAATATATTATATTATATATAAATATATAGGAGAGTTATTACGAAATTGGATATATAAGTAAGTATAAGAGAATAAATCATAGCCATCAATTAGACGTTAATCTATTAAATCCAACGATCGTAATCAACCGTCACAATACATGTTTGACACAAATCATGATTGGGTTATGAATTAACTGAGGGGGCAATTCTAAATTATCCGATCAAATCAAATGAAGGACCAAATGTGAGTCTCTCATTCTCGTCTAAATATATATTCTCATGTGAATCACCCTATATATATATATATATATATAGAATCAGGATCAAATAAAAAGAGTTTTAAGGTAAAAAGGGTAAGGAGAAACGTAGGGCTGACACGTGGCATGACCAACAAAAACTAACAAAAGGGTAAATCAGGAACTTTAAAAAAATATAATGTCTCTCTCCCCTAAATATCTCCCCACGTTCAATGCCCCATCGAGAAACCCTAATTCAATTTCGCCCCATCCCCTCCCCTGCAGCCGCATATTCGCCTAAAAGATTGCCCACCACTGCTGCAGCTTCGTTATCCGACCATCGCTTCCTTCTCCAGCCATCGCTTTCTTCTCCGGCCATCCTTGTGAAGCACCGCCCTCCCAACGAAAAACCCTAAAACGTTCCGTATGAAGTTACCCTACAATTTATCACGGTTCCATCGCCGTTCCTCCTTGTGAAGCCGCCGGCCATGTGAATCGACGCCACTGTGAAGTCGCCGCTCAAGTCGAGGGATTTAACCCATCACGTCCTTCTTCTCGTTCTCTTGGCCGGAGTTAAAAAGAAGACCGCCGCCGCCTATCATCTTCTCTTTCGTTGCATCTCTGAAGTAACCACCACTACGGCAGAATCAAAACCAGACCAACAGAGATCAATCGCCGCCCTGCTCCATCACTGCTTCTGCACCACTATCACCGCTGCACCACCACCGCCCGCCGCCGTTCCAGTTAATTCCATTAAAAAATATCTTCTAAGTATTTCATCTTAAATTATTTTTCTTATCGATCTTCTATGTTAATATTACTTGTTCATCAATTTATTTTGTCATGTGTTATTGAGTCTGAATTTGTGCATTTGATGAATTTGTTTCATCAATCTGTCAGATGCATTTGTGCAGCCGATTATCAGTGTTTCTGTTTTAGTATAAATTGTTCATCAATTTCTTTTTCTTATCGATCTTCTAGTGTTTTATGCATTTTATGAATTTGTTTCATCAATATGTCAGATGCATTTGTGTAGTCAATTATCATTGTTTCTGCTTTAAACGAGAATGGATTAGAGTCGTGTATTAGTTAATAAATAAAAAATGTTTATTCATCACTGTTTGATGGTTATTGTGCATCGTTTGATGATGGTTATTTTGCATCGTTTGTTGATGGTTATTGTGCATCGTTTTATTGATTTGTGCATTGTTTTTGAATCTGGGTATACATGTATGTATTGTGCATTTTTTTCCGACAGTGTATCAAAATAGTTCTGCAAAATGTTTTTAAAAGCAAATCATTATTTTGGAAAATATAAATAAATTAAAGATAGAGCCTATAAATCAGGAAACTGAAAGTTTAAAAATTTAAAAGGACAATCATACCCTTAACTACCTTTTTTGTAATTAATAAAAAAAGAAAAAAAATCATATTTTTAGGGACAAATGTATGGCTGAGATTTCTCCTTACTCTTTGTACATTAATTTTCTTTTTACTGGATCATCTCCCTATATATATATATATATATATATATATATATATTGAATGTAGTGTCCTTCTGCTATTAATTTGAAATTTGTTCAGCAGAAGTTTAATGGAAGATGTCTTGTCTTTTGAAATATCTCTATTTGCTGTGTAAATCTTGCACAAAGTTCAAAGTCTATTTCTGTTGATGCTTCGAGTCTCTTTAGAGCTGCTTGTGTTGATAGATTATCTGAAATGAATACTCTTTTCCTTGCAGGTCTGTATGTGTAGCTGTTTGCTTCTGGGAGAGAAGCAAATATTTTGCATCCAACTATAGGAGAAACACTGTGGGATGCTATATTCCCTGTTGTTAAAATAAAAATTTCTCCAAGTTTATCAAGAAGAGCTTCTGTTTTTGGGTTAAGTTTAAACTCGAGATAATCAATCATACCGTTATGGTAAAATTGAAAGATCTCTGTTTCAGATAAATTTGAAGTGTTCAAATTAACCTGTAAACATAATGGTCCTGTAGTGTGATTGATTTGAGTGTTGTCAAGATCATCGGAGTGCTTTCTTTGTATAAATGTAACTCCTTTGTATTTGCTTTCTTCAAAAGCAGTGTCTATGATCTTTTGTTGTAATTCATGTAAAACTAAAGGAAACTCTGTGCAGATTTTTTCAAAAATAATCTGTTCGACCTCTTTAAATTTTTCTATTGACTGGTTTTAAAGTTTGTCTCCAAGGGAGATCTAAGATTCTTGATTTAAAGCAGTCAAGGCTTCTTTCCAAAATTGTGTTTGCCTCTTTTCTTTCTTTGACAATCTGTTGAAGTTGTGTATTTTTAGCTTCAAGAACTGCTATTTTCTGTTTAAGCATGTTGTTTTCAATCTGGGCTTGTATATACTGTGTATCTTTTCCAGATTTTATAAGTTGTTCTTGTAATTTGGCAATAACTTATTCCTGAGTCTTGATCATTTGTTCACATTCTATTTCATGTTTCCTTTTTAAAATCTACAAATCTTAAGCTTTGTGATCCGTTTAAATTTTCATATATATAACTTCTTTTAGGTACTAATATTTCATCTTCTTTTTCTTTTAAATCATCTAGCTGCCATTATAATTCTGCCAATTCTTCGGGATCTATTTAAATCGGATCTATCATTTGTATTGATTTTGAGGCTATTACAAGAATTACAAAAAAAGATCATAGACATTGCTTTTGAAGAAAGCAAATACAAAGGAGTTACAGTTATACAAAGAAAACACTCCGATGATCTTGACAACACTCAAATCAATCACACTACAGGACCATTATGTTTACAGGTTAATTTGAACACTTCAAATTTATCTGAAACAGAGATCCTTTAATTTTACCATAATAGTATGATTGATTATCTCGAGTTTAAACTTAACCAACAAACAGAAGCTCTTCTTGATAAACTTGGAGAAAATTTTATTTTAACAGCAGGGAATATAGCATCCCACAGTGTTTCTCTTACAGTTGGATGCAAAATATTTGCTTCTCTCCCTGAAGCAAACAGCTACACATACAGACCTGCAAGGAAAAGAGTATTCATTTCAAATAATCCATCAACACAAGCAGCTCTAAAGAGACTCGAAGCATCAACAGAAATAGACTTTGAACTTTATGCAAGTTTTACACAACAAATAGAGATATTTCAAAAGACAAGACATCTTCCATTAAACTTCTGCTGGGTAAATTTCAAATTAATAGCAGAAGGACACTACATTCAAATCTAGACTCACAAAAAATGGGACATGCTTAACCTTTTTGCTGGGGAATGAGAGACAATGAGTATAGGCGATGTAAAAAATGAAGATGAAATGCAAGAGATCTCAGACGAAGATACAGCACCAACAATAGATAGCACATACAGAGAATTCTGAAGATAAATGATGATCATTAAAAATAAAAAATATAAACATAAATATATATATATATATGTGTGTGTGTGTGTGTGTATATAGGGATGATTCATTCGAGAACCGTTGTTAGTGCGAGAACCACGAGAACCGTTTATGACATTTGATCTTGATTAATTAATGGCTAAGATTAAAAGTGGCAAACATGTAATTAATTAAAGACAAAACCGTCATTTTTACTTTCCAAAAAAGCTGGAGGGGTATGTTTGACTAAATAAAGTGGGGATCACTTACCCCCAGTTTTTTAAAACTAAAATATCTACCAAATGTAAAGGTATTAAAAATGAAAATTGTAACAAATTAATGAGAAAAATATACTCTATAATAGGACATCCATATTACCGTACTTTTTCGATTTTTTTTTTTTGTTTTTGCTGGGTTTTTTTCCAGCACCTACAGTACAGTTATGTATGCACGGTGCATATGTGCATGGTGCATACATCCACAGTGCATATATGCATATGGTGCATATGTGCACCACCTGTTCATACTAATAAGTTTTGTACCACCACATGTGCGTCTGGATATATATATGCACCGTGCATGTGTACACTTCGTGCATATGTGCATATGCACATGTGCACCTATATGCATATATGTATGTCAGAGTTGTAAATGAACTGAACGTTGAGTGAACCGTTCATGAACTTTTTGGCAGGAAGTTTGTTTATGTTCATTATTTAAAAACAAACGAGCACAAACAAAAATAATTTTTCATTTTGGTAAATGAACAAACAAGAACAAAGACACTCTTTCGTCCATTTATGTTCGTGAACGTTCGTTTATCCGTTTGTTTATGTTCATTTATATGTATATATATATATATATATATATATATATATATATATATATATATATATATATATATATATATATATACTAGCAGTGTACCCGCGCAATGCTGCGGCGGTAAATTGTAAAATGTCGTTTTCAAGGATGTAACGCGTACTTCAATGTCACGAAAAAAAATTCAGCAACATGTCCGATTTTTTGTTGAATTTAACTTATATTTGTATCAACTATTTTATTAATTTAAAAATAAATTCTAAAAACACATTAAAAAATTAAAAAAGATTTATATCTATGAAATAAGAAGAGAGAAGTTAATAAGATTTTGAAAATTATATTGATGTGGGTGGATGCCTTAGTAGGAGAATATATTTTAAATAAATAAAAAGTTAAAGTTTATTAGGAGAGAGAAATGGTTAAAAATTGAGTGGATGCGATTAATTTAGAGAAAAATAATGGTGGAGATTAGAGATTGACATAATTTTAAGAAGTTCTTAAAAGTTAAGAGGAGAGAGAGTGTTAAATGGTTTATATAGTAGTATAGATATATATATATATATATATATATATATATCTGTGTGTGTGTATGTGTATATATATATATATATATATAATATACATATATATACATACACACACTCTCTCACACACACATATATACATGTAGATAGTGTCTGTTTATATTTAATAATGTTGGGTTCGTATTATATTTGTATATTTTTTCGTTCGGTTGTGTTCATTTATATTCGGCTAAAGTTAAACGAACGAATATGAATATTATAAATATTCCTTTGTTCCCATATTACTATAAACTTAAGAATTGATGCTTGTAATTAAAGTAGGTCAATAATTTAAAAAGTGATATTTTTATATTAATTTGGTTATTCTACTAATTAAAATGAAAAAATTTTATCTTGCGATCTCCAACAAAAATATAAACAATTATGTTAAATAAATAAAAAAAGAGATAAAGAAAAAATAAAAATAAAATTAAATATAAACAATTGAGTTGATTAAGTGTTATCTTTATATATCTTAATTAATATTAGTTTGTCTCTAAAAAGTCAGAATCAAAATTTTAGAAAATAAGAAATGAACCGTCTAAGATTAAATATTTAACCAAATGAATGGTCCAAATTATCTAATTAATAACTTTTTTAATTAGTCTTTTATATTTATTAAAAGATATATATATATATATATATATATATATATATATATATATACTACGTTATAAAGCATTTAGACCTTTTTGCTTAAACTCTTAAATTTTAAGTAATTTGCTTTGTCTCATCAAAATGTACGTCATAGGATCAAATGATCAATATATATTGCTTTTTTTAAATATAAATTAACAAAATAGTTGAAAATTCATAAAAATATATCTTGGCCTTTCCCTTGAAGATAATTAAACATAAAAATAAATGAATGAAAAGAAAAAGAATCCGAATATTTAATTAGCAATACAAAGGAAATGAAGTTATGACTTATGACTGTTAAATTAAATATCAACCTACTATCAATTGTATAAAGATATATTAACTAGCAAGCTATTACTATACTTGGCATCACAATTAAGGGAGCGTTACACACATTATACGGAATAAAAAGAGAAATTGATCGATCGAACTTTAATTTAATTATATTATCAATTATATATATTTTGGCCAATATTAATTATCTGTACGTCCTAACTACTTTCATGCCAAAATAACAATAGGTAAGAATAAGTCAAATACAGGAGACTTATAATTAATTAGTAGCAAGGACGCTAGCTAAAAGCTAGCTACCGGCGAGTGTCGATCGATATAGTTATATACGTCGGGCCGGGGGTCATCCCACTCTATCTAACCAAAGGTTGGCTGGTGTGTCATACCTAGCTAATTAACTAATAATCCATATATCTAATTAAGATAAGCTATCCATTAATGAACAACATTAAGTCCTTAACTATCTTAATTACATTAGGTAATAGAGGAAAGTTCATTTAAGAACCATATATTGTAGTACCGCGTAAAATAATTTTGATCTTTGATTAAAATTAACCAATGGTCGATAAAAATGACGGCTCATTAACAGCTCATCAATTTATAATGCATTAAGGAGAAATAATTTTAGAAAAATCAAGTCTCGCTCTTTAATGAGTTCATGACTACCTATATCTATTGATTTATTTAAGGTAATGGTTAAGATTGATTCTTGATGTTATAATACGAAAAATAATTCTTATTTGAACTATCCCTTATATAACACGTAGACTATAGATGTAGTATATGTGTTCAATGGAAGGATCTAAATTAAATTTATAAGCTTTAGGTACGTCAGTACGTGCGACCACTCAAGAACCAAATCGAGGGGTGTTATGTAGCAGGGGCATGGCTAGCTAGTCCATTATACGTGTGAATTAGTTGGACGTGAATTTAATTAAAAATCGGATTTGTAAATGCAACTCAGATTGTAGAATTAAAAGTACCGATTATAGCATACGTACAAACAAGGAGAAGATATATATAACCCATCTAAAACACCTATATACAAGATGTCAAAATCATTTATGTAATTTTATTTCATTTCTCCATAATTAACAAATACTCCCTCCGTCCCATTTTTATTGTCCAGTATTGACTTTTTAAAGTCTTTCTTTTTCAACTTTGATCTTAAATATTTTTGTTTGTGTTATATAATATTTGATACAAAATATATGAATGCATTGTGTTTTAAATGTAATTTCATTGATATAATCTTCATGAAGTATTATATAACCGAAACAAAAATATTTAAGGTTAAAGTTGAAAAATAAAGACTTTAAAAAGTCAAAACTGGACAATAAAAATGAGACGGATGGGTTTTTTCCATTAAAATATAATGACTTATTTCATTTAATCTCTCAATCATTCATACCAAACACTTTCTGTATTAATAAGAATCTTTACTCTTAATTTGTATAATCCACGACTCCACGGACCATAAACCTACAAATGATAACATGATTAATTATTCAGTGTGTGGTAGCAACAAAAATATGTCAATATGTTGCAGTTTGGTTTCGATCGAAACAAATTTTCATTGTCTTCAGGTTCACTCTATCAAGGTTTAGTTGAACTTGATCAGCGTGGTCTATAGATGAAAAGGCAATCTGGCTTATTGTGTGTTAGGTGATGGCTTATCTTTTTTGGTATTTACGTAATGCATGATCGGGTGTTTAGGTAAACAAATCAACGTTTAAGTCTTTCATGTGCTGATATGCAGACTGATTTTTTTGCTTCATTGGTTCAAAAATCAAAATGGATTAAGGGTTAAAGTGTCATGGTGGCAGTGGCAAAACAAGCTAGCCATTAAACTTGAGTGTTCTAGCAGTTAGTGTGAATTATTTTGGTTGTTCCACTTGATGTGTTCGGGATTAGTTGGCTTGTAGAGTTTTATGTCTGGTTCGGTTCCTATTTTATGTAAAAATATAACCATGTACGTAGGGATATAAATTCTATTTGAATGTCTTTGTTTTACATATATATACTGCTTTAAACTTTACACTTAAAAAAGGTTTAACCCTTAAATATATAGTTACAAATATGTTCTAAGAAGTCAAGTGGTTAGAAGCCTAGAACACTCAGTTTCACAAGTATAAGGATTAAAACGTAAATTAAAAGTTTTAGGAGTTAACAATTGAAATTCTAAATTTTGAAATTAAACCATAGATACCCTCTTCAATAAATTAAGAGATTATAACAATGAACCATGAAAAAAAAATTATAATATAATATAGATAAGTATAATTTCCTCAAAGAGAACAAATCCGAGCAACTGAAAAGTTAATCTAAGAGCTATAATATGTAAATGCATCTACTAGATGCACAATTATTGCATATGTCACATGCACTATACATCTAATTTTTTTTAAATAATATATTAGTTTTTATCAATATTTGTCATTTATATGTTAATTTAAAATAAAAAAAGAGTTACATGGTCAAATGATCCTTTAATTTAAATATTTCTGTCAATTTAATCCTTTAACTTATAAAATGGTTAAGATTGTCCTTTATGAATCATTTTATGACGAAAATAGTCCTTTCTAACGTTAGTCATTAATAAAATCAGTTAAAACAAGGGTAATTTGGTCTTTTTACCAATTTCCTATTTTTTATATCATTTTACCCTTTAATTTTTATTTAATAAAATAAAAATAATCTCATCTCTCATCTCCATACACACGCACTCACTTCTATTCACCTACACACATACAACAATATCTTACACAATACACACTCACTCTCGTCTCTCTCTTGAAGATCGCCGCCTTACCCTTAAGAACCACTAACCGCCACCGCACACTGCTACAGCCGTCACCTACACACATACACACTCCTCTGCCTCTCACTCTCATCTCCCGTAAGAGGACGCCACTACCATCACCATTGCCACCATCACCATTGCCACCACCACCACCACACTCCCTTTTCTATTTGTCCTTAGTTCTCACTTTTCTCCTCGGTTTCTCACTCTCCTCCTCATTCTCCATACACATAAAGACACACAAACATTATATCTATACCTAAATCAGTTGAAAACCCTATATCTATACCCAAATCGTGTGCAAACTCCATATCGATACCCCCAACGTGTGAAAACCCTAGTCCTTGGTGAATATGAGGTGGCGGCGACAATGTTGTTTTCATCGTGAGAAACATAGAAAGAAAAGACATGAGACTTGAAGGGAAGGACACATAAATGGTGGTGTTTTCGCTGTGAGAAACATACAAAGAAAGGGGTAAGTGTTTGAAGGGGAGGCGGCAACGAAGGTGGTTTCATCGTGAGAAACAAATAGACTAGAGAGAGAAATGGAGAGAGGGATAGAGAGAAAGGAAGAGAGAGAGAGAGAGAGAGACGGTGGTGGGTGTTGGCGAGTGAATCAACGGTGGTGGTGGTTGCCGGCGATAGGGTGTGATGGATGGTGGTGGATGTCGCCAATGAGAGAGAACGAGAATTAAGTTTAAAATTTGTGAGAAACATATAATAAATATATATGAATTAAATTCAATGAGATTATTAACGGATAACGTTAAAAAGGGCTATCCTCGTCATTAAATGATTCATAAATGACAGTTTTCACCAATTTTGAAGTTAAAAACTAAAACAGTAATTATCTACGTTAAATAACCATTTGACCAATTAACTAACAATATTTTGTTAATCTTTTTGTTTCTATGTTAACCTTTTTGTTTCTATATATAGTTTACCCATGTACTTTCTGAAAAAGATGTTTTCCCATAACCCTATCTCTCTCTCTCTCTCTCTCTCTCTCTCTCTCTCACACACACACACACACATATATATATATATATATATAATGGTTTATATATATAGAACCATGTTTAACCGTAGAATCATAGAACCTTTGTGGTGATAACATGTGACAATTTTAAAATGGGCTTAAAATGGGAAAACCCATCTAAAATTGAAAATTCACGTGTCCTCACAAAACCCCCCTAGAACCCTTTTTTTAATAGCTATCAAATCTTTAATTAATCATATCTTATTCAGATTTAAGAATTTCTACAATATATATATATATATATATATATATATATATATATATATATATATATATATATATATATATCAACTGATTCAGTTTCCCATTCTCTTTAATTCAAGACTAGACTTAATATAATTTTAAAACTTTTTGTTTGAACATGTAGGTAGTCTCGAACATGAAAATGGTTTGAGGAATATGAAAATGCTTCAAAAATGAAAAAAGAACATATCTAATAAAGAAAAAGATGAGACGATAATCAAAATGTAATTTCATCAATATATGCATGTTAATTAATCCATATGCATTTTAAAAAATCTATAAGAAAAACAAGTATACAACTTCACATAAAAATGCAACCAAGAATAACCTAAAATGCAAGTAACAACATTTTCACATAAAAATGTAAATAAGAACAATCTAAAATGCAAACAATAATTTTTTTTTTTTAAATGTAGGTAGTCTGGAAAATGCAAACGGTTTGAGAAATATGAAAATGCTTCAAAAATGAAAAAAGAACAGATCTAGTAGAGAAATAGATGAGACGATAATCAAAATGTAATTTCATCAATCTCTGCATGTTAATTAATCCATATGAATTTAAAAAAAATCTATAAGAAACACAAGTATACAATATTTTCACATAAAAAATCCAACCAAGAACAATCTAAAATGCAAGAAAAAATATTTTCACATAAAAAATGCAAGCAATAACAATTTAAATGCAAACAACAACATTTTCACGTTAATAATGCAAGCAACAACAATCTAAAATGAAAACAACATTTTTCAATGTAAAATGCAAACAACAACATTTTCACGTCAAAAAGTGCAAACAACCTAGATGAAAATGATATAGCATTTTGGTTATCATTTTTATCTGTGTTGCATTTTGATTATCATCTTCATTTTACTTGCATTCTTTGGGCATTATTTTCATCAAAATAACAAATAAAAATGCAATCCAAATGAATATTCAACATAGAAAAATTGAATATCGTGATTTCAAATATGCATTTTCACATGTCTCGCTTTTCTTCAAATCAAACATTACCTTCTTCAACCATGTGATTTCTTTTTAGAACAAATAAAAATGATGACCAAAATGCAACCCAGATAAAAAAGATGAGCGAAAAGATACATCATTTTATCTGGGTTGCATTTTGGTCATCATTTCATTTGGGTTACATTTTCGTTATCATCTTCATTTGGTTGCATTTTCGTTTGATGTAACAGATATAAGATGAAATCTTCAACTTAAAAATACATATTTAACTTCATCTGAATTGCATTTTCGTTATCATTTTTATATGGGTTGCATTTAAAAAAAAATAAAAATTTCAGAAATACAAGAAAAGTGGTATTGATAAAAAGAGGATTAAAAACCTAGTAGATTGTTATATTTTTTTTGCTTAAATTCTCAATACTTAATTAATTATGGCAAATTAATATATTGAGGGATAATATTTAGATAGAGATAATAAATGTTTTTCCATTTTTGTCCATCTCTATAGAATATAATTGACATACATATCTTTAATATATATTAAAAGAAAAGGGTTTCTCTATCTTCCTAAAAAATCTCCACCAATCACAACACTTGATTTTGAAAAAAAAAATAAAAAAATCGAGATGATGATGTCAAAAATGCCAAAAATCCTTAAGCCTTTGGAAGGGGGGCATTGTGAAAATTCTGAGGGGGTTTTATAAAATATGTTGGGGGCTTTTATGAAATTGTGAGGGGGTTTTATAAAAATTGTATATTAATATAATTAATTATAGGTTGTTTATAAAATATATTTAATAAGTTATTATATAATTTGTTTAGAGAAATAATAATTATATATTTGCGACCGTCTCATTTTTATCTATGTTTTGGTATAAATTTTATTGTAATATGACACTTTTTTTAAAGTAGTATATTTTTAATTGTTTGTTAATCATTAATAGTAGTGGGTAGGTTATTCATAAAACAATTTATATATTTTTTATATTTATTCTATCTACGTATAATAGTCGATATAATAACTGATTCCTCGGTCTTTCGATAAAAAGTAATAAATTTTTTTTTTAAATATTGTTTTATTTAAGATAAATTTATATAAAAATAGATAACATTTAAAACAAACAAAGGTGCATCAATCAATATAAAAAATTAAAGAATCATATATATAATCAACTATTAAAAATAAAACTATTAAAAAAAGGGGTTACTTACATCATCAACTCTTTCCCTAAAAAATCTCTACCAATCATAGCCCTTGATTTAAAAAAATTTAAAGAAAATCAAAAATATATTAGTTATTATGTCACATTCCATCAAATCTCTTAAGGAAAATTTTTTTATAACAAACTTCATGTGTTTGTTAATCTTGGATAAGATAATAATATATATTTGAATTAATCGTGGATAACATAATAATATATATTTAAATTTGAATTGAATACATATTTCTAATCAACGTGTATTTAACTGGTTTAAAATTACTCCACTTTGTTAGGTAAGGAAGTTACTTTTAGAATTAGGTTTAAAAAAATTTAAAATGTGATTTAAAAAATTCATGAAATTCTGTGATTGAATTACCTAAAAGCTAGATTAAGAAACGAAAATTATATATAAGTGTTTGAAGATTCATAATTTGTTCCTTTTTATCTCTAATTTCCTACTTTACCTTAGTAAAATTTGTTGATTTTGTGTGTAATTCATTTAGTAAATGTGAGGTAGTGAGTTCACAAATCAACTGTAAAAGATATCTTCGATATCTTATGATATCAAAAAAGGAAAAAACAACATTCAGTAGATTAAAAAAAATCGTGAATTGGGGCAACAATTATAAAAGTATGAAAAATACCCAAGTATGAAAAATAGCTTAGTTTGTGTGTGCGTTAAATTACTAATAAAACCATGAATGTTGTTTATAAAGAGTATCTAAATAAAGTATTATGATAATCTTATGTATATCAAACTTCTATAATGTTTATCATTTCTTACGAGATTTTATATTCATATATATGTTTTCTAATTTTTTAACGTGTTAATATTTTTAAAACTATATAAATTTAAAGTTGTCTTATATCATCCCCGTGTTGATACACGGGTCGCTTATAAACAACATCAACAATAATATTATAGTTATGGTTTTACAATATCGGGATAAAGCTCCATCACGAGAAACACATTAATATTATACTAAAACTTTTAGACGTGTAATGTAACTTTATATTTCTTAAAAAGAGTATTTATAAGTACTAAAAAGACACGTTTTCACTCATGGACAGTTATATGTGACAGTTTCTTGAGTGAAGAGTAAAGAGAGGGTAAAAGTTTTAATTTGCGATGATTAAGGAAACCCTACTAATAAAACTATGAATGTTGTTTATACAGAGGTTTTAAAGAAAATCTAATGATAATCTTATGTATGAATTTCAAAATTCTGTAATGATTATTCATTTCTTACGAGATTTTATATTATATCTATGCTTTGTGATTATTTTTACTATACGTCTTAATACTCTTTAAAACTATATAAATTTTTAATTGACTTATATCATCCCGTGTTGATACACGGGTCACTTAGCTAGTATAATAAATACAAAACCGACATCAATCAATATTAGCGCTTGAGTAGTTCATCTAAGGGTTAGATTTGGTTATTTAGTTTCTATAGATAAAGTGTGGTTCTATATTAATCATATATATATATATATATATATATATATATATATATATATATATATATATACACACACACACACTACTATATAAACCATTTAACATTCTCTCTCCTCCTTAATTTTAAGAGTTTTTAAAATTCAATCAATACAACATCTTGACCTTTTATTCTATTTAAATTAATCGTATCCACTCAATTTTTTAAATACATCACTTTCTTTCCTAATTTACTGTAATTCCTTATTTATTTCAAAGATAATCTCTCACACTAACACAATTATCCACTCACATCAACATAATTTTTAAAATTTATTAAATTTTTTCTCCAAATCTTTTTCAATATTTTAATGTATTTTAGAATTTAATAAAATAGTTGATGCAAATAAAAGAAAATTTGAAAAAACTGACATTTTGCTATAGAAAACTTTTTCGTGACATTGAATCATGCAAATAACATATCACTATATTCTTAAAAGTGACATGTTGTAAAGTAGAAACTATTCGACATCGCAGCATTGTGCGGGTACGATGCTGGTATATATATACTATAAAATTAAATAGTGGGCAGTGAATTAAAAGGTTAAAATCATAATTTGTAAGTTAAAGTCATTGAATAACATTCTACTTTTTTAAAAGAGTTAATATAAGTAATTTATTATTTTATTACTCATATAGATAATCTACTTCGTGGCAAACTCTTAAAGTAAGTAAAGACATGAAATTTTGTATTTGGTTTTTTGCTCTAATCGGAGTTCCCACTATTGGATCATTACCAAACCTTTTTGATATGACGGAATTCCTCCCTAGTTGTGATAGAGGAGTCTGATCGGTCTCTTGCCCTCATATCGGCCGTTGCTGGTGACTGCGTTGTAACCGTTTTCTTTTATCCGACAGCGAAGTTCGAAAGGAGGTCCATCAAACTCCGGTGTTACCACTTGGAAATAATTTAAGTCAAATCACCAATGTTTGTTGATGATCCAACGGTGATCCTAGTCCTTACTTATTTTAATAGGTCACCACAAAGTTGTTACATATTTGGGTAATAAGATGCCTAAATTAACTTTTTTATAAAAACTAGTATAGTACCCGCACAATAAGACGATAATTATAATTGTTACCATTAAATGTGTCTAACAAATTTCAGATATATTTTAATTTATATATAGTTGGATATGTGTACTAAATAGAAAATAATTTTAATTATCAAAGAATTTTAATCTGTATTAAAAGGTTAATAATTGGATGAATGCGATTAATCAAGATAAGAGGGATAGTTAGATAGAGTATTGATTGAAAATTAAAAACTCTTAAATAAATAATAAGAGAGAATATTGTATGATTTATAAGTAATATAAATATAGATATAGATAGGATGTAATTCATGCACTTAACTCAAATTCCTATAGTTAATAGATGATAATTAACGTTAACGAACTCGGGTATCCAAAAGGATAACTAAGCTTGCAAATAGGAGTATAGTCGTAATTATAATAACTAAACGAGCGAAAGTATGTGAAAAAATGAATCAATGAAATATCGTTGAAAACTTAATTAATTGTATACATTATAATTATATTATAATCTTTAACATTTATCAGGAAGGATGATGTGACATATGAACAGTAACTTTTATTTATATTATTTATATATCTTTAATTTGAAATAGCATAACATTGATTCCCAACAGCTTGGCTGGTAAGGCAGACTACTTTCCTACAATATGTCACATGTTCGAAACTTGATGCATGCATTTCACTTTTTTTTCGTAGGATATTATTGTGTGTGAGCCATTTAGTTTTGCATACATTATCTAACTAATTGATATTACCCAACTATTTTGCATTGCTTTTTTTTTGCTAGCGTGAGCCATTTAGTTTTTATTATTAATATTTTTAGCTTCTTATTTTCCTAAGCCTTTTCTTTTACGTGATTATTATTTAAATTTTAGTATAATTACTATTTAACTAATTGATCTTAAGCAATTGTTTTGCATTTTTTCTACAAATTACCTTTTCTTTTGCGAAGAACTTTGCTCGGTATTAAAGATTGATATAATGTCGAGTTGTATGTTAAACGTCATACAGAAAATATAAATGTGAATTCAAATAGAATTTGAATCAGATAGTTTGAAACTTCGAATGCAGAAGGATTATATTAGTTTTTATATTTCATTTATCATAATTTCTTTTTCCCGCTATAACATGCGGGTTTAAACAACTCGTATACTAACAATTAGCAGGAAGAATGAACAGTAACCTGCTAATTGTTAGTATATTAAATTTAAGGATGGTAAATTTTACTAAAGCTTGGCGTAGTGGCAATATAGGTTTTTGAATGCAGACATGATGAAAGGTTCGATTCTTCTTGGATGCACTTTCTACTTTTTTAAATTTCCATCTTACATCTAGGTTTGCTAGCCAATTGCAGCAAGTGCGCCACTTTCTTTTAATGATATTTTATTCCAGCTTTCATACAATTAATTTTAATTTATATATTTATTATTATTATTATCATCATCATCATCATTATTATTATTATTATTATTATTATTATTATTATTATCCATCCTAATAAAAAAGCGTTGCTTCCTATGGAATTGTGTCAGCCTGGGTCTGGATCCTCAGATATGGGTCGGGTCTGGATCCTCATATATGGGTCGGGTCAATTACATGCTATTTGGTTTCTTTTTAACATTTAACATATAATATCATGTTCGGTGTAAATATAAATTATATTGATGATCAAATTTTTATTCACATTACTACGGACATTATTAAAAGTACGATACAAAATATGAATCATGTTTACTATATATAACGCAAGAGTTAGTTTCTTTAATGACAGAACGTATACTATGTTTCAAATCCCGCTGCAACGCGCGGGGTACTAATACCTCGTTATAACTATAACTAATAACAATTGTTGCCAAGTAATCATACGCCAGTTACTATTCATTCTAGAGTTTTGCTAAAATGCGCTAATATTGGTAATATATATTATGTTGTCCTTTTTAAAATACATGCTAGCTAAGTTGGTTAGTTCTTTTAGAAGCGACTTGAAGGGCTGGCGTTCGACTCCTTATTTGCTCATTTTCAACGTCTTACCTTTTTTATTTTCTTTCCATGAGCTAAATCATTTAGACAATTAAAAAACACATGATAATGTTTCTTTTTCTAATTTTTGATGTGTTTGCATGGTCTATAAAAGAACACTAATTTATAAATGAACCATATGTTTTTGTTTCTTTTTTTAATTTTTAGTGTGTTTGCATGGTCTATAAAAAAAGAACACTAATTTATAAATCATGAACCTCAATCTCATAATTATGGTTTATGTTTGCCTCAGCTATTTTCATACTTAAATCTCAAAAAAAAAATTAGTTCTGACTAATATTTAAATATCGGAGATCTTTGATTTTGAAAGAATAAAAAGTTTGAATATTTATTTAAATTAAGCATAGAATTTTTTATTCAAATGTTTTATTCACTTCTTATATCTTAATTAGACGAAACACGAAAGATATCATATTGTTTTATCTTAAAGTATTTTCTATTATGTTCTACTAGCTTAATACCCCGTATATAAATATGGAGATCATTGAATTAAGTAAAGTCTAAATATTTTTTTTTTTGAAAGGCAAAGTCTAAATATTTATGATGTTGAATAGTACTTATATATATATATATATATATATATATATATATATATATATATATATATATATATATATATATATTATAAATATATATTTAAACAATTGTAAAACATAAATAGGGATACAAGATCTTTTAAAAGATGGGTAAATCTATCAGAGCATTCACAGTGCAAAAACATTTAAAAATCAAAATTTAGTCATTCACACTGTCACATCGTGTCACATAAGTTTATTCCACTTTAAAAACTTTCAAGATTTTTTTTCCTGCAATCCATTGTCCTTTACAAAAGTCCTTGCATTTTCCTAGGTCCCACTATTTTCCTAATCCTTCACACACACCCAATTGTTTTTGGAAGGTCCTTGAACAAGGAATTTTAAAGTCCTTTATTTTGGATGCAATGCCAAAAACCATTTTTAAAAGTTTTTAACTAGCAAAAATCTTTTTAAAAACCTGCATTGTGGATGCTCTTAGAACCTATTTATAATCAAATTTGAAATTGTGAATTGTTCTTCGTATTTATATAAATAATCACATAAATAGATAGATGTATCTACGTAAATGATTTGAAAATGTGTTTATTAAGATATATAAGATTAAAGATGCACGCATTTGGATTGATTTAGAGAACTAAATTTACTTAATACAATAAAATCTAAATGTGAAATGTTTGGATGCATATAAGCTTCTAATCGAGAAGTGATCATCGACCTCTCTTTCTTCTTTAAAATAAAATAAAATAATAATAATAAATAAATAAAATAAGAATAATGATAACCACAGCCCTTAGGACTGTGGATAACGGTAAAAAAATATGATTATAATTTTTAAATATAGTAACCATGTATCGTGTATAGAAAGTTTGGATATTAATTAAAAGATGATTAATGTGGTTTTCTTGCAAATATGGAAGGTTGATAATTAAACTTGAGTTATAATTGTTATATTTAGCAATTAACATTTTCGTTTTTACTGTTATCCACATGTGGACATTCAAAATTGTTATATAAAAAATCTAGATATATAATGCACTTTTATAAAACATAATTTACAATACTAAACGCTACATTCTCTATTTAATTTTTATTGAGTGACAAAAATATCTGTTGTTGGTTGCTGTGCTGACAAGTACTCCCTACTTTGGCCTATTCTTCCCATGCTCGATTCCTGTTTCCCGTCTACCGCTTCTTTTTAACTTTTCTTAGCTATGTGACCGTACAAACTTCCGTAATTATGGAAAAGCTCATGCTTTTTTAAATACTTTGTCAAGATTGTTTTTGTTATGTTTATTTTTCTTTCTATTCTATATGTTTTAGTGTTTAACTATTATTAGAGTTAATTGTCTCAATGGTCCTTAAACTTGACAAAAACTGCCATTTTGGTCCTTTAGCTTTAAAAGTGGTACAGATGATCCTTTATGAAGCATTTTGTAGCCAATTTGGTCCTTTCTAACGTTAACTAACGGTCAACTCCGTTAATTCAAGGGTAGTTTGGTCATTTTACAAATGTTCTAACCTTTTATTAATAAAAATAAATAAATAATATATATAACCTTTTTAAATTAAAGAAATAAAAGCCATAAACAAAATACTCTCTCTCTTCTTCCTCTCTCTCTCTCTTTCTCCCTCTATACACAATTACACACTCTCCCTCCTCTCTCTCCCTCACGGTAGATGACCACCGCCATAAACACCGCCCCACCACCACCCTCTACCAGCCCGCACCCCACCGCCAACCGGCAACGTATTCCACCTCATCTCCGCCGCCGTCTGTTTCTTCTCCGCCACCACCACCTCCTTCATCTGCGTCACCTTCTTCATCTCCGCCACCACCACCTCCTTGGCCACCACCACAACCTTCATCTCCGCCATTGTCTTCATCTTCAAGAACAGATCTGAAAAAGAAGCCTTCATCTTCAAGAACAGATATGTATCTCCGCCACACTCCCTACTCTCTCTCTCTCTCTCTTCTTTTCTCTGCTCTCTCTCTACTTGCTACCCTAGGACTGCCGACACCCACAACTGCACTCCTAGATCCGCCACCACAACCGCCACCGCCACCACCAAATCGTGAGAAACCCTAATTCCGAGATAGGGTTAGAAAACCCTAACTACTAGTTGCTTGAATCGAGTAAAAAATCAACACCCACATGATTCTTCTTCTGTTCCTTTTGTTCTTCAGATCTGAACTTTTTGTTTGTTTATTCTGTTCTTTAGATCTGAAATGGTCGAACTTTGTGTTCTTTAGACGTATTCAGATAGGCAGTTGCTGTAATGATCGGACTTGGTTGAAATGGTCTAAATGGCGATTTTTTCTTGGCCGGAGGTGGTTGGCCAGAGGTGTGGAGAGAGAGGCGAGGTGAGAGAGATAAATGAGGGGGAGAGAGATTAATGATATTATATTATCGTTTTCTTTTTCTTTAGATCTGAAGCCAAGGTGTGCGTTTGTATGTATGTATCTGCGTATTTTTTGTTTGAAGGTTGGTGGTTGCCGGCGAGAAACAACCGGTGGTGGTAGTTGGTGTACGGTGGTGGCAGTTGGTGTACGGTGGTAGCGGTAGAGAGTATTAGAGAGAGAGAGAGAGAGATAATGAGGCGAGAGAGAGGGATGGTGGTGTGACTGTGACAGACGAAATTAGATGGCATGTCAGTATCTCCTTAATTAATTAATTAACTAATCTAATACATATAATATTTAATTAATAAATACTCTTTTAAATCAATAAAAGTAAAATAAAATAAAAAAGAAGGGTAAAAGGGTCATTTAACCATGAATTAACAGAGTTGACCGTTAGTTAACGTTAAAAAGGACCAAATTGGCTACAAAATGCTTCATAAAGGACCATCTGTACCATTTTTAAAGCTAAATGACCAAAATGGCAGATTTTGCCAAGTTTAAGGACCATTGGGACAATTAACTCCTATTATTATTACTAAAAGACTAAAAACATAATCTTTTAAGCTTTTTATTATAAAAACATTCTTATACTATTACTTCTAATATTATTGTTATTATTATAATAAAGACGTGATCATATAAACTTATATTAAAACAAAAAAAATGCATATATTTCATCCTAGATTGTTAATAAAATTATAACCTTTATAACTCTAACATCTTTTTTTGAAACTTTTTTTGGTTTTTTATTTACTACTATTATTTTTTTCATTACTATTATATGGATAGTTTTTTCCTTTTAATATAATACAATCTTAGCATGTATATTTTGTTTGTCATAAAAAAAAGAAATTCATCCTTTAACTATTCTATGATTATATAAGACGAAATTAATAATGAAAGTTGAGGTTAGTATCATGAGGCCATATATTATACTCTTTTGAGAAAAAACTGAAATAGTAAGATTTTATTTAAGTCTAAATTGTAATTTCACGAGTTCTTATAGATTATATTCTTTTATGAAAAAATAATAATATTTTATTAATCTTTATAATATTATTCTGTTACGAAGCACGGGCAATAAAACTCGTTCAATATATTTATCTAAAGTATGTTTGATTTATTATATCATATTATTATAGTACGTATATATCTAAAATGTACAATTAATTAAATGGATAGAACTTATTAACCTTAATCAATTAGATAGATAAACTTATTTAAATTTGTGTTGTTTACAACATTATAATAATTCTAGAAATAGATTGGTGACATCGTTAGTCTATTCTTTTAATAAAGATTTAAAGATTAAAGATTAAAGGTAAAGATTAAAGATTAAAAATTAAAGATTTTATTATTATTACTGTCGGATTAGATGTCTGTATAAATGTATAATACACGAATTGATTTAAAAATAATAAATATTATAATTAATATAAATACATTATAAACGTAAAATAAATAAGCATTTAAAAAATGACAACAAACAATGTCAATACTCAAACTAACGAGGAAAGAGAGATTCATGAAAAATAAAAACCGCAGCGAAACACGATCGAACAACACTCGTTATGTGACATTGTGACCCTCAATTAAAGTGATTATAATAATGGACCTTAGGCTTTTAAAATATTGTTGGATGTTTTTGACCAAAATACATATACTTAAGTCGTAATGCTCGTCTCAATAATTCTCAGCGCATCAAATGTCTCATTCATTGTTTTATCACATATTAAATTATCTTATCAAATCAGTGTATAATAATGCTATATTTTTTAACGGTTAAAAATACAAAATTTTTAAATCTAAATTTATGTAATCTTATGTTATTGTGGTACTTGGATACGTTTATTTTGCAAGAATTGTGAAAATTAATATTGTCTCTTGATTAAAATAAATTAAGGAGAATGCTAACGACAGTCCTTGGGTAAGGGAAAGTTGCAGAAAAGATATAACTTATGGCCTAATTATGATGGTTTACCCGGACACAATTCATGAGTAGATAAAACTATAAATGATCAATACACATCTTTTAATGAGTCATTATGAAAGAGTTCAAATGAGAAATGTTTTTTTACGAAAACTACGAGATTTAATCTTGACTTTTGATTAAAATAAATCATTGGCTTATATTTCAATGACTCGTTAATGAGGGGGTATTTTGGGATAATTAAGTCAATCTAATAATGACTCATACTCCTGGACGTGATTCACTCCAAAATACCTATTAATTAGTCGTTAATAATGTTAGAGATAATTCTCATAGTTCTTTTACGAAAAATTGTTTTCGCTTAAAATTTTTCACACACACACACAGTGTAGGTTCGCTTAAACTATAAATGGGGACACTTCCCCGCCTCTTTAATGTGGGTTCGAATTTCTTGGTGGCGGGTTTCAACCACCCCTCGTTATTTGGCTTTAACCAAGGTTCGAGTACCACACATTCACTCAATGGAGGAAACCCCTAAGAATAAACCCTCAACCAACTGTATGCAGCGGGATTTAATCCCCCAACCTCTTGCGAGGAAGGGGGGCGCCTTACCAAATTGGCTAAACCTCATTGATATCATTAATGACTTATTAATAGGAATATTTTAACTTTTTATATATTTATCGAATCTTATATTTCGTCCATATAGACTTTCATTAATGACTTTGGCGGTTTGGCCTGATTTTTCGTAAACATCTTTAACTAATGAATGAATCATGAGTTCATACAGTTATTAGCTATTGAATTTTTTAATCAAAAGCCACGATAAATTTTGCACGAAGGTATATATAATTTTAAGGTATTTATAATTTATTCGTACTTTTATATTGTATCTACGATAACATGCGTATGTTATACATCGATCTTTTCTATTTGAAAATGTTGAAACAACACACACACTCATACATACATACATACATACATACATTTAGTGGCTTCTATAACTTCAATGCTATCTCTTTATTTATATTATAGCTCGATAAACAGAAGTCGCTAATATCAATCCTATTTAATTAACTCAGTTGTATTCAGTTAGTATATAAAATAACACAATGAAACAATTTTAAAACATAATTGGGTTTTGTTCTTAAAATGTTTAGTAAAAACCAATTTAAACTTGTTATTAATTGTGACATCTTTCCTCTTATATGTCCCTAAAAATTTTAGTGACGAAATAAATTAAATATTCCTCTATTTTTATTTAATTATATTAGATACTAATTTGATTGGTTGGAACAACTAAATAAAGTAGTTTTGAGGTAACAAAAATATCATATAAGTTGTCATTCATCATCAATATCAACATTAGTAGAATCAAACGTTGAAAAGACACAAAGCACTTGTCTAGTACATAACTCAATTGCAACAATAAATGTCTTTTGCTTCTAAACTAAATATTAATCAAGTGCCATATATAAAGGTGATTTTGACTTCCATGAGATGAGATGGAACAAAAAACAGTAACAGTATTACCTCCATGATAAAGGATCATACAAGGCAGAAACATCTACAGATTTTAATAAGCAGATCATCAAGTTCTTGTACTTACTAAGAACCACTTTGTAATCATGTTTCTAAGTTTCAGTACGTATTTTAACTTCAACAGAGAAGGAATTAGATCTCTCTATTGAACTGACAAGATAATAAGAAAGTTTCTTAATTATTTTAACTCCGAAAGATGAACTTTGTTGGATATCAAGCCCTCCCTAATTAATATGTTTAGGTGTTTGCGTGTTTGTATATTAAAAAAAGAACAATGAAACAAATGAAGGCAGGGGACGATTTGATCTTGCAAAGTAGAATAGCTCACCTTTATTCAATAAATTAATTAACTATATATATAGTCAAAACAAAACACCTAACAAACTACTTTGCATTTTTTAATCAACCAATCTTATCTAATAAAATTCAAACTAAAACTTATCTAATAAATTCAAACTAAATCTTATCTAAATAATTATCAAACTACCCTATCAAGATTAAAACCCAACAAACTTCCCGTATTAAGCATCTGATATATGGTACTATAGTACCATTTCATAAAGAATGATGGTAAGAAAACTGGTTTCTGAGATAAATATAAAATGTCGAACCATATTAGAGTAACAATCAAACACAGTCATCTGAATCAGAACCATTTGACCCATGTGTTACATTCACCCGTGTAAGATCTCAATTGTACAAGTATCAGTTTAATTGAAGTAAATTCTCAATTTTATATGATGAACTTAATTAGTGAAATAGTAGGAGAGAGTACACCAAGAACACATACTTTGATAATATTGAAATTCTTAAAGAAATTAGGGTAGAGTTACATTATTTAATAACCAAAGAGTATTTACTAAATCTATTCTATAATTTAAAGAAATACAACTAGATGCAAACTTTACTAAAATGTAAAAAATACAATCAAATCTCCTAGCAACACGTTTTGACTCGCCATCAAATTTAATACACCTTTACAAATTATCCGACTTCCAAGACTATTTAGCGTTTTTTCTTGCTTCTTGAATCTATAACAATAACCAAAGCACATGTGTTATCTTTTTGCCAACATAAACTTTAATCTCTGACACCAACTCTTTGATCTTCTCATTGTCAGTATAATCCCTATTACAAAAATTAATTCAAAAAATCCAACATATATAAAGCAATCAGTGAACCTTAATGACAAAGTTGGATTCTATACTAAACTTGATAGCTGCCAGCTAGTAAATAAGTTGTTTTAGTCGACTTTGAGAAACTATTCAGTTCCAATAAGTGTTCTTAGATAAACTTCCAACCGAAAGGTACGTAGTGTGTTGAGGTCTTCCTATTGAGTGTATCCTCTTCGAATTTTGTTGTCTGAAGGGAGAGAATCTGCAACACTATTTAGTGGATTGTGTTGGTATGAGACATATAACCTAGCTAATTTAAGAACCGTTGTGAGTATCCGCGATTACCATTTATAACCACCATTAATGCTAGGGGTATGTTAATCTTTTATATATTTTTTCAACTGTGAATTGCGTCTGAATGAGCCGTTATTAAAGAGCGAGTCTTGATTTTTCCAAATTACCCTCATTAATGCATCATTAATGAACTCTTTTTTTACTGACCATTGATTATCTTAATCAAGGGTCAAAATAGGATCACGCGAACTCGTAATAAGAGAATGGTTCTTAAATGAAACCACTATATATATATCTTACGCATATATAAAACATTTACAACTTTAAAACTTTTAATTTTTAAGTAAATTGAAAGTTACAAACTACCCTCAAATCAAAGTAAATGAAATTTTTTAAATGAAGTAACTATTAGATTAATTTTAATGAAATTCATACAATTTTAGTAATCAAACCTTCTATAATACAAAAATATTTAAAACATCAAATCAATACCAATTAACTTAAGGGTGTTGCTAAATCAACATCCCTATTACTAAAATACACCCTAAATCTACAAGTAAATATACTCTAAATCTAAATCCTAATTAAGAGATATTGTTACTATAATAAAACACTAGATTAAAGCTATAAATACATCATATATGAGTTTTTTTATTTTTTATTTTTTTCTTTTGACTAAGTTTTTGTTTTGTAAACTTTATTAAAAGTTTATTTATTAACTGTTTTTAATTTAAAAAACAAAGATTTTTTATAGTATTTAAAAAATAATATGAAACCATAAGATTTGTTCTGGAAAATTTTATTTTTTATAGTTTAGGTTTTATTTTTTATATAAGTAATTTTTTTTCATCTTACATTGTAGTGTTGATATAAAATGTGATGAGCGATGACAATAACATTTCTAATGTGACTTCACCATTTTTTACCGATCAGGTATGATACTTACAATGATTTTAATATTTTTATGTTCGTAACTGATGGTCCCGTAATACAATACGGATGAAGCAATGCTTAGAAGATAGTTCTTCTAGTGTGTGTTTGTGTGTGTGTTCGGTTAGAGAGAGAGAGCCGAGAGTAATGTAGAGAAACACAAACACAAGATATGTTGTAAAATGCAAAGCTTAGTATTGAAATGTGGGGGAAATGCCTTTATATAGCATTTCCCCAACTTTGGTATAATTACATATTACACCCTCACTTTAATATATCTAACAATCTCCCCCTAAGTGAGGTGTGTAATCATTCACAACAAACAAATACATTGAAATCTATTCGAAAGCTGATTTGTTGCGAATGCCGAAGGCCACTTGCCATTTTCTGATTTCCCTCCTGCTGGCCAATGCTTTCCTTATTTTGTCTATTGCCTTGTATGCCTGGGAATGTTCTTCATCTGTGTAAGCTGCTCGGTTATCCCAAACCTTTTGATGAATTTTGTGATGAAAGATTTTCAAAGTGCCGTCAGAATATGCATTAAGGTCGTCTAGTCTGATGAAAATCTTTTCGCCCTTTGTATTTTTGGAGACAACACCTCGAGAACCTTTAAAGTTTGGATGACCGTCATAGATTACTGTCAACTCTTCAAGCTGTTCTAGATCTGGATGATTCTGATTAGGCTTAAGAAGATTGACTTTCCGATAGTTG
Source organism: Pulicaria dysenterica (assembly GCA_947179395.2). Classification (NCBI taxonomy): domain Eukaryota; kingdom Viridiplantae; phylum Streptophyta; class Magnoliopsida; order Asterales; family Asteraceae; genus Pulicaria; species Pulicaria dysenterica. The sequence continues at coordinate 82,274,191 of OX359292.1, forward strand.
TTCTCAGCCCCGAGCTGGATATCGTGTTCCTCAAAGAATTCCATAAGATTTCTCATGTACCTCATTAACGCAACTCTACCAAATTCTTCATCAGACCATTTCCCCTTTTTCTGGGAAAGGATGTCGAATAAGAAGATAATGTCTTTGATGTTTACATACCTCAAATCTACTTCGGTGAGAAAGTATGTGAGGTTGTTAGCTCTTTTGACGTAGAAGATGACATATTTTATGTTGAAGTTGGTTTCGGTATACACACTGAGAAAGTCACTTATGGGATAATCTGATTTGATATCTTCTGGTTTGGTTTGTGAACGAGTGAGAATATGATCATATCTCCTTCTTTGTTTATCGTTCATGTTTCTCAGCTCGGGTGAGATAACCTCTATCAACTGACTGCTGAAGATTTCAGGAATTCGTTCTTCAAGATTGGCAGCGTTGACAAAGAAAGGTTTCCATATCGGGTTTTCTGCAGCATTCCTTGTGAACATATTCCCGACATCAAGACCAGGATCTCCACGATGCGCTGGAGGAGCAGGTGGGACTGTGAAGCTTTCAGGCAAGGGCCATTCTGATTCTGCTCTAAACTTTTCAGCTGCCTCTGCTTGTCTGTTTCTTTCTAGTATGTCGGCAGCTGATTCTTGAAATCTACCAGGAGGAGGAGGGAATTGTTGGTGAACTTCAAAATTTAACCCACTGAGGACCCTGGAAACATCAAAGAGAGGCTTTGTCTTCTTTGGTTTCCTTCTTGCTTCTCTCCTAGAGATTGCTAACCTTTCTTTCCTTCTTTGAGCAAGTTCCCTATCACTAGGAATGTCATCAAAACGGTCTACAATTCTAGGTGAGTCTGGGCGCGTTGCAACCTCGACATATTCATCAATGCCGGCAAATAGTCTTATCATTTCTGGGTCATCAGTTTCCTCCTCCTGTTCATCGACCCTACCTTCTCCCAAATTCCTGACGGGTGAATTTCCTAGTGACCCATACAGCTCTTCCATCTCAGAATCGGAGCCACTAGACCAGTTAACATTGTCAGCCTGGGATTAATCGAACGATAGTTCTCCTTCTTCGAGTTCTGTCGGCCTCAGTTCAGATTGTTGCTGGGGTACATAGAGTACGATTTGTTTGTCAGCATTCTCTTTCTGTTGTAGTTCAAAGACTTCATCGGCCAACTGTTCTGTTTGTTGTTGTTGTTGCTCAGTCTGACTTCCAGTAGAACCTGTACCTGTGGGTAAGTATTTGCTGAATGATGGTATAGGTACAGTTGCACCGGAGGGGACTGTGATGTATTTTCTTCTTTTCTCCCCCTCGGGACGATCATCAGGATCTTGATCATCCCGCCTCCTCTTAATCCCTTGAGCCTGAGCCTGACATGTTTGTTCCAGTACTGTCAGCCGCTCAGTAACCTTTTGTAGAGAGGTGTAGAAACCTCTAGTCACCCCATCTATCTTGCTGTTGACATCTTCGTGAAACTCTGTAAAATCATCCAAGGAGATTCCCTGTGGACGTTGTTCAGCTCGCAGAATAGTCAGAAGGTCTTGATCATACGTAGAGTCTGGCCTTTGATCAAGTATTTTAGCATACAGGATGCTTTTCAAGGCGTCAACTGATAGAGAGGTAATATCAGGTTGAGGTTGAGATTCCGTTGCTGGAGGGCGAGCTGCAAGAAGTGATTCAATTCTGGTTAGCTGCTCAGTTTGTGCCCTGGAGGCTTGTTCGATCCGATCCAACTTTAGATTTGTCTCCTGCAGTTGTTGGCGGATTGGGGACACGGCTTGTTGAATAGCATCTTGAAGATCTGCACGTGTAACATACCCGGAATCACTCAGATTACCGGTTGAGGTACCTGCCACAGAGGCAGAACCACCTACTGGAGCAGCATGGATGTAGGCTCCAGCAGGATTTCCTTCCAATCCTCGAATGGCACCTTGAGAGGTACCACCTATGGAAGTTGAGGAGACTTGTTGAGCCAACAAGCTCAGTGCATCAATGGTGACTTTGTGTTGTTCAAGATAAGCGGAGATCCGCGGCATATCAAATTGTGCACGAAAAGGAGCCGAGGACGAGGGAGGCAGTCCTCTGTGTTCAATAGGTCCAACGCCCAATTGGGGTTGACCTAGACTATGTGCTATTACCCTGTGCAATAAAGACGGTGTCTGTTGAGAGACACCGTAGTAGCTTGGAGGGGCAGAAACTTGCACGGGTGGGATAACCGTGTCTTGTTCAATATGAGGCCCAACAATGTCAGGCCCCATAGCAGATGTGGCTTCCCGGCTTTCTTGGTTTAGGGGTCCCTCAGCACTCTCTTGTTCTATTCTCACTACCTCACCATCGCTCACACTCCTATCTTCATCTACAAAGCTACCGATACCATAACCGGTATACTGATTTGGATCTAGAAGGGAGTCTGGAGTGACAGAGCCTACCTCAAAAGATACGTCAGGTGATTGAGAAGGTGGTAGGATGTCATGCTCAGGAGCAACCATCGCATTGCGAATTTGAAGTGGGATGACCAGGCCACGAGTTGGAGAAGGTGGTGTTATTTGAGTGGTAGGAGCCTGGTCAGGACTGGTGGGATGTGGGTCGGTGAGTTTCATGAAGGAAGGGGTACTGTCAGTGGGTTGGTCGATAGGGTGCTCAGGGGTGCTCAAAGGTGATATATCTGATTCGGGGTTAGGGGCACCACGTGGATGAACAGCAGACCCTTCATGGGAAGAACTGGATGACTCAGATACGTCAAGTCCTAGTTCGGTTAGCACAACTTGGGTGCGGGTGGATTGAGAGAGGGATTGGACAATGGCTTGAATGGTTGCTGGATCATATGTGTCTTCTCCCTCCCTACTCTCAGCACCTTCACCCGCTTCGCCACCCCTCTCTATATTTTCTCTCTGCACATCCCTCTCAGCATCTCCCATAGATGGCTGAGTCCTAGCCTCTATATCCTCACCTGGTGCTACTTCCCCTTGGGTAGGTATGGCCGGTTCTGGCACAACCATTGAGGATGCTCCTATACTCTCCCTATAATTTCTCAAAACATCATTCTGCTCACATAGATCCAGAAGAGATTCAGGGAAAGGTTTTGGAATTGGTAGGTTGGCAGGAGTGGCAGGTTTAATATATTGAAAGAGTTTAGGAGTGATAGAGGGTAGACCTGCTCGGCGGGGAATGTCAGCATTCCTGTCCATCAGATATTGTATGATCATCGGAAGAAAGCGATGGTATGGCAGCAGGTTAGCATCCTTTTTCTTTTGAGAATTCTTCCTCTGCATGGTAGCTTTGATGTCTTGGAAGAGGAATGCATAATCCACATGCATGTGAGTAGCAGCAGCAACAAAGATTTTCAGCTGGTTCTCTGTTGGAAACTCATACCCCGAGTGTTTTGGGGTGAGACACCTCTGCAGCACAGTCATAAAAGTATTATACTTAGGGTGAAGACCTGTGCGTCTGAATTGATTTTTATGGGTGAGCTCTCCCGCATAGCTCATTTGTCTGATGGCAGCAAGACATGCTTCCTCATCTGGGATTTCCTCAAAATCCGATGCAGAGGGTCTACTATTGGCTCTTGGTAACCGGAAAATTGAACGTAGACGGTGAACAGGTATGTCTACAGCAAACTCATCCACCTCAGCATGGATAACTTCTTGACCTCTTTCATTGATTCGTACGTCACATGTCTGCCAGAATTGTTGAACATAAAGTTCAGGGACATGTGTGCCGGTTGTTGCAGGATTGTAGGTTAGGAGGTGGTTCAGAGGGTGGACTTTAAGAATTTCGGTAACAATGGGGTGAGTGGGGGTCGTGAATTTGGTAAGGTCAATATAGTGGTTATTTGGGTGAGTCCTGGTGCTAAGGAACTCAGCTTGAGGCATGATCTCCTCTGGGTCACGAATAGCTTGTGCCATCTTATCTGTACAGATAGAAAGAAATATTAAGACATAAGGACAATGATAAGATTGGAGATTGCATTGGACCAAGAATTTCAAGTGTCAATTGTTAGACAGAAAAATTGTCTAACTCTGGAGGGCTTCAGTGTGAAGATATCAAATTGATGTGTTGAAAAGTTATTGTTGACATATTATTTCATTAAATGAACAATAATAAACACATTTGTAGTATTGAAGCATGCCTCAAAAATCACTCTAACACCTCTTTTTAGGCCAAAAACCAAATCATTTGAGTATGCTTATACTCCCCAAGAACACGAAGAACACTTTTTGAGATTTTTGAAAGATTTTTACATCAAAGTGTTCCCCAGGTGTTCAAAGTACCCATCGCAACATTTGTTTCATCAAACAAGTTTGTTTCGTGTACCAAAAATGCACTCAAAGTCTCGATACTCTCATTCGCATATCAGTGTTCTAAGGCCAAAAAGTACCTTTTTAACTCAAAAACTTCAAAATATAAACCATACAAGTTGTTACCTTTGTGATTTCGAGTATTTTGATACTAAAATTGCAAATTTTGGCAGAGTAACGAGATGTTTTTCGAAATCAAGAACGAGAGCACTTTTGTGAAATTTGAATATTGTAAGTGACGAATTGTAACTGTTGGGGTAACGTATATTAGTGTAAAAAGACACGTGTCAAGCCCTGATTGGTTGTTAAAGCGGTGAAAAACGCGGCTGATAAGTGTTTTCAATCGCATGCGATTCACACTGTGGTGTGTTAATCGCATGCGATTCAGCTTGGGTGTTAGAACCGTGCATCCGAATCGCGTGCGAATCCCACTATCTGAATCAATCGCGTGCGATTCAGCCTATGACCGAATCGCGTGCGAATCCCACTATTTGAATCAATCGCGTGCGATTCAGCCTATGACCTAATCGCGTTCGATTCATACTGTAAGCTTAATCGCATGCGATTAATACTATCTTAAACCGAATCGCATGCGATTCAACCTTAATCAAAATTGCATGCGAATGACCCTATCCTTGGCCTTAATCGCATTTGTTGGATCATGCTATTCATCTTGTATGCGTTTGAAGGGTATTTCATTTTGCTTTGGTAATCGCATGCGATTGAGAAATAGACTGTATTCCCATGCGATTGACCCTTGACTTAGAAAATTTTAGTGATTTGACTAAAGATAATCCCATGCGATTGATGCATAGAATCTGATTGGCTTTAATAGTCCTTAACACTTGAAAATTTTCTTATCAACTTCAAAGTATCCCAAGATCATTTGTTTGAAATTATTTATGTTGACACACTCCCCCTCGATTGTTGCCTTTGATTTTGGAAAGTGTGTCAAATTTGAATTTCTCCCCCTACACATGTGCACGATGTGTATTCACTTTCTCCCCCTATACATATGCAGCATGTGTAAGACTCCTAAACTTCCCCTTGGCTGTTGCATCGGGCATCTGTACATAGAACAAACAGTGTAACTCCTACTCTAAAAATTAAAGGAAAGGAAAATTAACAGAAGGAACAATATGTTAGATTTGTAGATTGAGCATGCCTAACTTGGATACCAACTCAGTGAAGCGACTTTCATCTAAGGGTTTGGTAAACAAGTCAGCAAGCTGATTTTCAGTAGGAACATACTGAATCTCAATTAATCCTTTCTCAACATTATCTTTGATGAAGTGATAACGAATATCGATATGTTTAGTTTTAGAGTGGTGTACCGGATTGCAGGAGACGGCAATGGCAGATTGAGAGTCGCATAACAATGGTATGTGGTCATACCTGAGGCCAAAGTCAGATAGCTGGGTGCGTATCCATAGACTTTGTGAACAACACATTGCAGCAGCAACATACTCTGCCTCTACAGTAGAAGTGGAAACACAGTTTTGCTTCTTTGAAGCCCAGCAGACTAAACGATCTCCCAGAAAGTGTGCACTACCAGAGGTGCTTTTCCTATCAATCTTGCAACCGGCATAGTCAGCATCTGAATAAGCATGAAGATCTAGATTGGAGTCCTTGGGATACCACAATCCTAGATTCATGGATCCTTTGAGATATCTGAAAATTCGCTTAACAGCTAACAGATGTGACTCCTTGGGATTGGCCTGAAACCTAGCACAGAGACACGTAGAGAACATGATGTCTGTACGACTTGCAGTGAGATATAGTAATGATCCAATCATCCCACGGTATGTCTTGAGATCCACCGGAGAACCATCAGGATCTGCCGATAGTTGTGATTTGGCCGCCATTGGAGTTGAGATAGGGTTGAAGTTGAGCATATCATACTTCGTGAGAAGATCTTTAATGTACTTGGATTGGCAGATGAAAGTGCTATGACTCAACTGTTTAACTTGAAGTCCTAGAAAGAACGACATCTCACCCATCATACTCATTTGGAACCTGTTTGACATTGTCTGTGCAAACTCTTCACTGTTCTTTGGATTTGTAGATCCAAAGATGATGTCATCCACATAAATTTGGACAAGGATTTTGTCCCTACCTTTTGTCTTTGTGAACAGAGTGGTGTCTGTCTTTCCTTTGGAGTAGCCTTCCCCTATCCGATATTCAGATAAGACATCGTACCATGCACGTGGAGCTTGTTTTAAGCCGTACAGAGCCTTATCTAAAATATAAACATGATTAGGGTATGAAGAGTTCATGAAGCCCTCAGGTTGTGAAACGTAGACTTCTTCTTTGAGTACCCCGTTGAGAAAGGCTGTTTGGACATCCATTTGGAAGACTCGAAAGCTCCTGGAGGCTGCATATGCAAGAAATAAGCGTATAGCTTCAATTCGAGCAACAGGAGCAAAGGTTTCATCATAGTCGATACCCTCCTGTTGATTGTATCCCTTAGCAACCAACCTTGCTTTGTTACGAATGACCACTCCATCCAAATCCCGTTTGTTCTTGAACACCCATTTAGTTCCGACAACAGATTTGCCATATGGAAGAGGAACTAATCTCCATACTTTGAGACGAGCAAACTGGTGTAATTCTTCTTGCATAGCTAGTACCCAGTCCGGATCATTCAGTGCCTCACAAGTCTTTGTGGGTTCAATCATGCTTAAGAAACCTGCAAATTGGCACTCGTTAGCTGTGGCTGACGTTGTTTGAATGCCAACAGAGGGATCTCCAATGATATTCTCCTCAAAGTGATGTCGGATCCATTTTAGCTTATGCGAGTTAGAGGAGGAAGGGATGAGATCTTGAATATGTGGCGCTTCCTCTTCCATTTCTCTGGAGAAGTTTGGATCGGAGTCGAACACAGGTGAGTTCTCCTGATCAACTATTGGTTCTGTCACAGGGGATTGTGTGACAGAAACAGATGTAGAATCCTCAGCAAATGGATTCGTTTAAGTGATTGTAGTATCTGTGATCGGGTCGCTTATCTGTGCACCTGCATTATCCCTGTTGTTAGCCAAAATAGGGGAAGAGTCAGATCTAAAGAAATCAAACATGAAATCGAAATTATTATCAGAAGTAGAGGGAATGTCTGATTCTTTAGAGTTAAGAACTGGTCCTGAACTGGTATGTGCAGAAGCAAAAGTGTTGGACTGTGGTGGGGAGCCAGAGACAGTCAATGTATCGTCAAACGTTACATTGATACTCTCGATGATGCTCTTTGTGCGTCTGTTTAAAACTCTATATGCTTTTGAGACGGTAGAATAACCTAAGAAAATAGCTTCATCAGCTTTCGGAGCAAATTTTCCTAGATTATCCTTTTCATTTAAGACAAAACACCTATTACCAAATACATGAAAGTATTTGATATTAGGTACAATGCCATTTGCCAGTTCATAAGGAGTTTTATTAAAACGTTTGTTAATGAAAGAGCGATTCTGTGTATAGCAGGCAGTGTTAATAGCTTCAGCCCAGAAGGAAGGTGGGAGCCCGGAATATGAAAGCATTGTTCGGGCAGCTTCAACCAAAGTTCTATTTCTTCGTTCCACTACACCATTTTGTTGTGGTGTGTATGCAGTAGAGAACTGGTGGCTGATTCCCACAAGATCACAGAAGCTCTTCAGAGTACTGTTTTTGAATTATGTTCCATTGTCTGTCCGGATAGAGACAACACTCTGACTATGCTTGTTCTGCTGTTGTTTGATGAAGGAAATGATTGTTGGAGTGGCTTCATCTTTTGAGCGCAGAAATTTGACCCAAGTATATCTAGAGTAGTCATCCACCATGACTAAAATATACTTCTTCCCATGTTTGGACTGGATTCTCATTGGACCACACAGATCCATGTGCAGGAGTTCCAAAGGATTCGTAGTGCTAAATACTTGTTTAGATTTATGAGAAGCCTTCTTCATTTTTCCTTTTTCACAATCTGCACACAGATGATCCTTCTTGAATCTTAACTTGGGAATGCCTCTCACCAAGTCACCAGTGACTAAGTTGTTAATATTTTGAAAGTTCAGGTGAGAGAGTTTTTTGTGCCATTGCCAAGTCAGATCAGTAGATGCTTCAGACAGTAGACACACAGAGGTAGGAGAGTCATATTTTTCCAAGTCAATGGAATACAGGTTAGAATTTCTGGAACCTGCAAGCAACTCATCTCCATTTTCAGTTAAAACTGAACATTTGTTCTTTTTAAATACAACCTCTAGGTCTTTATCACAAAACTGTCCAATGCTGAACAAGTTATGACCTAGCCCTTCAACATATGAGACTTTCTTGATCTTGATGTGCTTCTTCTCAATGTCTCCGTACCCCAAAATTGGTGCAACATTATCATTCCCAAAACGTACATTCCCGGAGTACTTAGGAACATAATTCTTGAGAAGACTTTTGTTGCCGGTCATATGTTTGGTACAGCCGGAGTCAAGGTACCACAAGTGAGGCACCTGCAAAAAGAGAATAAATCACGTTTAGGTCCCCATTTAGATATGGGTCCTTGATTGTTAGTCTCTAAGTTGGGTTGAGTAACAACTGTTGGTTTTGATGATGATGAAACTTCTAATGATCTATTCTTCGGTACCCAAATGGACTTAAGCTTTGGACGTGAAGGAATTGATTTGGAAGAAATTTGCTGAGAAGAAAGTTTCTGCACCACTGTTGGTTTGACAGTTGATGGAATCGGAGGTTTCGGATTCGGTAGAGTTGCGGAAGCGTTATATTTGCGAATCCATGGTTGAGAGGAATTCTTAAGAATTCTTTGTGGCCTCGGTGCATCAACTTGCTGTCGCGGAAATGGAACACTGCGATTAGCAGGTTTTGCCACTCGTTGAATGGATGATGACTTGGGTTTCGAAGATTTTGAGATTTTGGAAGGGGAATTGCGAGAACGCTTTTGAGAATGCAAGTGTTTTTCCTGTGCAATCCAAGCCCTTTTAAATGCTTCATAGCCCTGCCGTCTGTAGACTTCCAGTTCCTTGATCGTGAGTAATCGGTTGGATTTGTTTAAGCGTTTAAGAGCATGTGATTGATGAGTGGTGATCCATTGATTAATGACGTAGCCTTTTGAATTTAAAAACGGAACACAGATTTGATTAGCATAAAAATCAGTCCAATCAACACATGTTTAACACCTAAAGTCTTTCTCAATTGATCATAGCAACAATTAAATTCACAGTGTCCATGAGTACAACCATCACTTATACAAAACATGGTAGAAGCAATTTTGCCTTGTGAACTGGAATGATTACAAACAGAATCAAACATCAAAATGTTTTCACAGACAGGTTTCAAATTTGAACACCTCCTAGTGGATCTAGGAATAGCTCTTTTCCATGATGTATTTATTTCAAACTTCTTGTTTTCAGCCTTCTTCACATCTGCAGCAGAGGATAAAAGATTAGAATGAAGTCGTGGTCGACTGGCTGCAGCTTGTGATGATTCAGGTACTTCTATGTGCACACGAGAATTGGGATTAGGAGTGGATTGTTGCTTTGGTTTGTAAATCTGTTTAAGCTTAAGATTTGTTAAGTCAGGTTTATTAATAGATTTTACAGAAGTTGTGCAATATGTACCCTTGGTGTTTGCATGAGTTAGATCATCCATATCTGAACCAAAAAGTGAGAAGGTAAAGGGAACTATTGGAGTTTCCATCTTTACTTGGAGGGCTTTGATTCTTTCTTTCAAAACAAACTGTTTCCTACACAGTTTATCAATGATCTTTCCATCATGTACAAATGACATGTTGGGAATTTGTTGACAGGTGATGATTTCATGCATTGAAGGGAATGTCTCAGAGGTAGGAGGTTTTAAATCATTTTGAATGGCTTTGGCGAGGTCCTGTTGAATGACTTGGGTAAAACAAAATTCCTGCAGGGTGTTGAATCTGTCTTGTAATTCTTTGTGAGGAATGTATTCAACAGTGGGCTTTGGTGAAACAGGGGAGTAGAGTTCTTCATCAGAATAGACAGACGATGAAACATCAGAATCGGATGAGGAAGAGAGATTGGCAAGGTATGAGTCATTCAAATTAGAATAATCAAATGGAATTTCAGTTTTGACATTAAGAGTTCGTTTGAAATCTTCCTCTATTTGTGTCTCTTCTTGGCCAACAAAGACCATCCTTTGGGTAAGTCCTAACCCAAACAGATCAGCATTATATAATTGTTTGGACGTAATCTTTTTCAATTTGAAGCCAAGCCCATCGAAATTCCATCTGGAGAAAGGACGTTCCTTTTCTTTGTATTGAGAGATGGTATGTTCACTTTGATCACGTTTGGACAGAAGGTATTCAAGTTCATTGATTCTAGAGTAAAGAGTACTTCGTTCTTTCCTAAGTTCATTTTTGAGAATTTCTGAATCCTTTTCAGCACACTTACATATTGCTTTGAGATCTAATATGGTGTTATTAGTCCTACTGGTTAATTCTAAAAGCTCAGATTCTTTTGCAGCTAATTGGTTCCTAAGGCTGATTAAGTCGTTATCTAACTTCTTAATTATTGTTTGTGCCTCCAATTTTTGAGTGTGTGAAACATCTTCTAGAACTTGATTTCTTGTGATTAAACCTAGTGCCTGACATTCTAACTCTTTTATGCGATTTAATATGGTTTGAATGTGTTTATGATTAATACCCATATTAAAGTTAGAGCTAGAAGATACCTTTCCACTGTCCAAGCTTTCCTCATCTGACTCGGAGAGATTATCTCCGTCATCATCCTCTCTACCTTCTTCACCATTGTGAGCCATCAGACAGAATTGAGCGTGATCTTCACCATCCAGATCACTGTCTGATCCTGTATCATCAAGGAACTGATCCTCCTCAACTAGCAGCACGTTCCCAGCCTGTTTTTGTTTAGACAGGCGGTACTTCTGCCGATAGTACTCTGCATCTTTTGTCTTTTTCATTGGGCAGTTCCTGATCAGATGTCCTGACTTCCCGCAGTTATAGCATTTGAAATCAACCTTCTTTTCTTCCTTCTTCTCATCCCTCTGGTACCTTGGCTTGTCAACAGCAGCAGTTCTTTCGGGTCTCCTTGAACCTGATGTGAATCGTTGTCTATTGTTAGTCTTGCTGAAACGGTTCATGAAGTTCTTGTTGGCCACTGTGAGAGCTTGAAATGCTGCTTCGATTGAATCATCATCATCATTATCATGATCAGAATCACTGAGAACCACTTGTTTAAGTTTCAAGGATCTTGATGATGTTTCCTTATGAATTCTGTCAGCCACCACCAAGGCAAGAGGGTCAGCAACTGGTTCTTTAGGGAGAGATTGCAAGATTTCATCTTGATACTGATTGAGATCTTCGAAGATGTTGTGGAAGGTGACTGATGTAAGATCTTTATTAATCTGTTTGTAAAGTCTGGCATAGCCTTTCCACTCAGAACCTAATGAATTCAGAAAAACACAGTTCAAATCAAGATCAGTTCTGACAATTTGATTAGATCTCATTTCATTTTGCAGCTTGCAGAATCTCCCATATGTTTCAGAGAGCAGTTCTTTTTCTCGAGCCTTGAAGTCATGATAGTTGTTGACTAGCTGAGTTCGTTTGATGTATTCTCCTTGCCCAGTGCCCTGAAGTTGTTTCTTGATCTCATCCCAGATTTCCTTGGCTGTGCCCAAGCTATCTATTTTGAGATAGATTTCAGATGAGAGGCCCTGCTTGAGGTAGTACTTGGCCAGTTTCTCTGCTTTCTTTGTTTCTCTTTCTGTATTGGTCATCTCATCATGAGTCTTCTCTCTTTCATGTCTGGGAATGCCAGGGTTGTTATCTGGATCTGCTTCAACTACCTTCGTGAATTTGGTGTTTCCTTTGTTGATGCATTCAATCATCTTGTCACCGAAGAGGTCATTGTGCTCGAGGAAGTCCATGAACCTTCCTTTCCAGACATTGTATTCCCCCCGAAACAAAACAGGAGGTTTTGTGTCGGTGCCAATGGACATCATTTCATTTGTACTTGACATGATTAGTGATGTTTGTGAGAAATGATCGTTTACTTGTAAGATGGTTTGATTGTTCGAAAAACTTGTCCTGATTTTAAAGTGATTTGAATGATTGATTAACGAACTAAGTCTTGTGAATTTCAATTTTGAATTAGATCTTAAAAGATTAAATTCAACCTTGAACTAGATAGACTTGAAGTAATGTAATTCACCTTTGAATTAAATCTGATTTAAATTAAATTCAATTATGAATTAGATTGTTTGATTAAGTCCAAACGTCTTAGAGTTCTTTAATTCAAGTCCAAAGAGTCAATCACTTGTCCAAGTATAAGGAATAACTTGATTGGGATTTGTCTTATCAAATGCGAATACAGGTCAATCGAATGCGATTAGGTGTCCTTGAAAACAAGCAGAATAAGAACTTAGTTTTGATGGTTAATCGAATGCGAATCAATCTTGTTTCATCAAAAACTTAGAAAATAATCTGTTAGTCCTGTCAATCAAGTGCGAATCAAATAGAAACCTTTCAATCGCGTGTGATTCCCTTTACAAGCCGGCTGATAGATGTAAGTGTTAATCGCATGCGATTCAGGTAAACTTATCAACTGCTTCTATAAGCCGCACAGTCTAATCGCATGCGATTCACTGAACTTGGCTTATAGCTATTTGATTAACACTTAGGTGTTCTAATTTGGCAAAATTCTATAAGCCGCCCCAAGAGTCAATCGCATTAACCAAGGAACCGGCTGATAGACTCTGATGTGTCCTTGTTAAATCAGATTGCCATACCCTGAATATTGTCTAACCACTTGTACTTGATTGGTATGGCAAGTACTTGATTTTCCTTGTACAACACTTAATCTATTATGAATTTATAATTAAATAAATTATAAAATTCGATTTCTTCTTTTTCTAGTTGTACTTTCAGACCAAGAACACCATAAATGCTTAAATACCCAGAAAATTTAATGTTGAAAAAGTGGGTATTTAATGACCTTCTTGACTTAATACTTATAAAAACACCCACGGTTTGTGTTTTTCTTCAAAGAATGTTTTGTAACCTTTGTAAGACTATCGAAACAACTCAAAAGAAAGTTAAAGGAGATGTAGTTTATACATTTAATGAGTTCTACCTTTAAAAGTCGTTTGAGCTTGAGTTTATCTTGATTAAAACTGACGTTCTTGAACCTTTGCACAACCGAGAGCTTTTTCTTCTTAGAAGCTTGAACACTTCGAGATTTTGTTGTCTTCTTTTGAACAATCACGAGCCAAAAACAAGTTTGGCTCTGATACCAATTGATGGTCCCGTAATACAATACGGATGAAGCAATGCTTAGAAGATAGTTCTTCTAGTGTGTGTTTGTGTGTGTGTTCGGTTAGAGAGAGAGAGAGCCGAGAGTAATGTAGTGAAACACAAACACAAGATATGTTGTAAAATGCAAAGCTTAGTATTGAAATGTGAGGGAAATGCCTTTATATAGCATTTCCCCAACTTTGGTATAATTACATATTACACCCTCACTTTAATATATCTAACAGTAACAAGTACATATTTTTGAATAAAAAATATTTAAAATTTAGGTGTTTGTGTCCCTTGAAGAGCAGATGGAATGGGTGCAAAATACAACGTTATCACTTGGTTATATCATTGTAAGAAAAAAATCAAAGAAAAAGAAAGGTATGGTGTCTTACATCAGACTTATTTGTGACCACGGCGGGGATTACAAATTTCAAAAAACAAGTAAATAATCAGGCACCAAAAAGACCAATTGCCAATTCCAATTGGTAGGTTCTATTTAAAACAACATGGTGGGTGGACCTTGAAGGTGATATGTGATAAACATAATCATCAACCTGCATAGTATATGGAGGGGTATGCTTATAAAAGGCGGTTGAAAGAAAATGAAAAAAATTGGTGGATGACATGACGAGTAAAATGTTGCACCGAGTGACATATCGTCGACATTGAAAGAGCAAGACGAGAATAATGTTTCTACACTAAAAACCATATACAATGCACGGCAAAAGTTTCGTTCATCCCAGAATTCTGGAAAAACTCCGATGTAGGTTTTTATGTTAATTTTGAACGATAAACGCTTTATTACCGAGTATAAAAATGTTCTTTATGGAAAATTTTATTACAAATTTTTATTTATTTATTATATACATGTTTATTACATTTATGGAAAAAAGAATTTAATTATAGATAAAGAAATTTAGAAAGTATAGTTGTATTAATTATTAAATACTTATAATTTGGAATGAATATAATTTAATTATGAATGATGTTTTTTAGTAAATTGGGGTTGTTCATTTAGCCAACCCCTTAACTTAATTATTACAAATTATTTTAGCAACTAAACATTTATTTATAAATATTTTATCTCATAGTAAATAGTTGAACTTAGTTATTAGTATGTGTATAAACAGATTTATGAATTTTAATAACCTATAACCTAAATTTATAAACATTAGGGAAATTTAAATGACTCAATGATTAAAAAGGACAAGTTGCTGAGCTAAATTATTCGTCGCCGCCGCATTAGCGCGGGTACTATGCTAGTGTATATATATATATATAGACAAAAGTTCATGCGAGAACCGTTGTTAGCGCGAGAACCGCGAGAACCAATCTAAGCCGTCCAATTCCCCCTCCTTCAATGTCATTGCCCACCCATGAATTCCTCACATGCACCCTGCCACACCCTATCCTTCCACGCTCTTCATCCATGATACTTCCCATATCCAAGGAACGGCTGAGATTGGTTCTCGCGGTTCTCGCACTAACAACGGTTCTAGCATGAACCTTCCCCTATATATATATATATATATATATATATATATATATATATATATATATATGTATATATATTCATACGAGAACTGCGAGAACCAATCTTAGCCGTTGATTTGATAAGTGAAATTCATGGATGTAGAACGTGAGGGGATCAAGTGTGGCAGGATGCATGTGATGAATTCATGAGTGGTTGATGACATTGAAAGAGGGGAAATTGGAAGGCGCGGATTGGTTCTCACGGTTCTCGTACGAAAAACAGTTCTCGTTTGAACTTTTGCCTATATATATAGTGAAAAGTTTATTCGAGAACTGTTGTTAGCGCGAGAATCAATCTGAGCCTTCCAATTTCCCCTACTTCAATGACATTTGCCCACCCATGAATTACTCACATGCACACTGCCACACTCTATCACTCCACGCTCTCCATCCATGAACTTCCCATATCCAAGGAACGGCTGAGATTGGTTCTCGCGGTTCTCGAATGAACCCTCATATATATATATAGGGGAATGTTCA
Source organism: Pulicaria dysenterica (assembly GCA_947179395.2). Taxonomy (NCBI): domain Eukaryota; kingdom Viridiplantae; phylum Streptophyta; class Magnoliopsida; order Asterales; family Asteraceae; genus Pulicaria; species Pulicaria dysenterica. Next base: position 82,289,752 of record OX359292.1, read on the forward strand.
AATGAGAATGAGAAATTAAATTAGAATGGGAGACTCAATCTCAGCCGTTCTTTTTGTAAGTTGTATTCATAGATGGAGAGCGTGGAGGGATAGGGTGTGGCAGGGTGCATGTGAGGTGAGGAATTTATGGGTAGGCAATGACATTGAAAGAGGGGAAATTTGACGGTTGAGAATGAGTCTCCCATTCTCAATTGATTGAAGGTTTTCCTTTGAACTTCCGAATATATATATATATATATATATATATATATATATATATATATATATGTGTGTGTGTGTGTGTGTGTGTGTGTGTGTGTGTGTGCGCGCGCGCGCGCGTGTGTGTGTAAGAGGTGACTCCTTGAACATTAGGAATTCATTTTGACCTAGTGGTAAGTGTCTTGATCATAAGTCCTTAACAAGATTGTGAGACGGTTAATCCTATATGGAGAAAGATTCTAAGTTGGTGGGAGATTTCTTATCGACCAGTGCTGGTCACCGAAATTGTTAACGTAATTACTATGGATTTCCAACTGATTAAAGAAAAATCAATTTGGCTTCTTGGGATATAACTCAATTTGCAGCCTAGAGAACTAGATAACGGGTTAGGCATGTGTTTCCATTCTATATTCGTTTGTTTGTAATTTGGCGAGTTGATCTCTGAGCTTTAGCTTGTTGCTCTCTATCTTGCCCGTTAATGTTATTATTGAAAAAAATCATTGTGTTTTCAAAAATTATATATTATTAGTGTAGAGTTGTGTTCAATAAAGTCTATATAAAAAACATAATCTTGAAATCTTAATATTCAATCACAGATGATTCAGTATACAATCACATGTGAATTACGAAAATGTCACTCTGCCCAATATTTTAAAATGCATCCTGGACCATTGATGTCATTGATCCAAATGCTAAAATTAATTCCTTGAGACTATGAATTAAGTGTGGACTATATTGAACATTCTTATATTAGTGTAATATATTATGCATGTATTTTAGATAGTTAGCCTGGCGTCTTTAAGCCCATGTAATATTGTTTAGGCCTGTGCACTCTTGTATCCTATTTATTCCTCATTCAATGAAAGGTTGTTTCATGTGAAAATTATCATCTAATTTGGTATCAAGCCTCATCTCATGTTAGCCGGCCTTAACCCTAGCCGTACACCTCCTTTTCTTTTTTTAGCAACCCTCTTCCCTGAATCTTCTTCTCTTTGGTGTTTCCTTTAAGATGGCCCACTCCTCTCACTATTTTGAAAAACCGTTTGGCATCACCAACATTAAAACCTACGTACATCTTACCTTGGATCTTGATAAGCTTATCTATGATGCATGGCATGATCAGTTGTTCGAAACTCATTACATCGGCTTTGGTTTCTGGACATATCACGACACCTCTCTCCCCTCTGTCCTACGAATGCGGATTGGCGCAAGCTTGACTCCATTGCCAACCTTTGGATTTATGGTACCATTTCTCAAGATATTCTTTAGATGATACTTAAGAAAAACACCAATGCTCGGGATGTCTGACTTAGTCTTGAAATTCTTTTTCAAGACACTAAGGAAGCTCATGCTATTGAACTTGACAATGATCACCGCACTATCACCATTGGCGATTTCTCCATCACTGCCTATTGTCAAAAGATCAAAATTTTGAGCTTTAGCTATAAAGCAATCTTGGACCTTCTTGCCAATATTGAGCCTGGTTTACGAGAAAACTCTTCTCAGTGGTCTTTCTTACAAATATAACCCGTGTACTCTTGTATCCTATTTATTTCTCATTTAATGAAAGATTGTATCATAAAAAAATTATCATCTATATATAACCTCACTATTATTGTATCATCTCTAATTAACTTCTTGAGTTCTTGTCATTCCTAATTAATTAATTTACATTACACTTCATGTATATTTTTCGAAGAAAATTAATTCATATCTACACGTTTCACTATACAGAAAAGATGTATAAACTATTTAAAAAGAATAATAATATAACTATCTTAATTGACCTCATCGGCTCATCTACCTCAACCCCACGTACTAAATGTTTCGACGATCAGACTTGTCAACCAATATATTAGCTAGCCCGGAATTCCGTTGACTCAACAGCCTGCCACTTATCTACTTACTATATATGGCCCATTTGTTAGCTTGTCAACCAATCGCCCCCGACTCCAGTTGACTTTATAGCCAGCCACTAATTAATTACTATGACCTACCGCTTCTCTTAACGGTAAACAATCAAGTAAACTTGTGGATAACTCATTCTAGGTTCCCAATCAATAAATGCAGTCTATGTACAACAGCATAATTTGGTAAGTTGTAGCCGTTAAAAAAGTAACAAAAATTTGGTAAGTTGTAACTTAAACCGAACGTTAAGTGTATTAGAATAGTGTTTTTAGAACCAACGAACCAGTTGACAGTTGGCCGATCGGCTAGCTAGTTTAATTAGGAACCCATAATCAAAGCGGGTTGGGTTCAATCAACTGAACCTCTAGTTAACAGACGGGTCACTGTTGTTCGATTTCCTTAGAATTAGATAACTTGGATCGATCTTACCATTGTACCCAGAACAAATATGTTAATTAAGAAATACTCCATACATGGTTCAGCATGAAGGAGCAAGAAACTAGGATTTTGTTTGTGTAAAAAAAAACACATAAAAGAAAACAATAGTAACATATTTATAATTAAGCCCTATAGCTATAAACATGCTAATTAAATAAACATATAAAAAAATATATATTCTAGCATGTAGAAGAATCTAACATATAATAAAATTAATTAATAGAATAAATCTAGCTAGTCAAACAAACAAGTTATGGAGAGTTTGGCATCAATTTCATAGAAGAAGGTATCATTAACGGTGGTTTTTTGAAGAATAATTTTATGAGAAATTAATGGAGGAAGAAAGAGTTAAGATCGTAGAAGATGAGGCCTTGTAGAGTTGTAGTCGTATTAAAGCACCCTCAAAACTTGATGTATTAACTAAAAACCTAGCCTCTATTATAGATGGAACTTTAGGAGCATTAATTAGACCTTTTTAAAATCGGTTTTCTTATTAAACATTTTGGCTCTATTTATCATTGTAATAGATTTAAGTTCGTGAGCTTTCAAGTCAAAACTAATTGTCTATAAGTGGAGTAGTTCGCGATTCTTATTAAATACATTACAAAATCATTTTTCATCCAATATGACACATCACCCAACACAACACTCAAGTGGGGCGTTCTTTTTTTCACGCGTAACACGTGGATACTTGTGGGTTGCATGGGGTTTGTTGGTCTTTGACTAACCACGGACGAACCTTGCTCTAATTACCATGTAAGTTTACAGGATTCTAACTCAAAATCAACTGACTACAAGCATAGTAGCTCAAAACCCTTATTAAGCATATTACAAAGTCATTTATCATGTAACACCACTCAACAATAAAGACATGCTTGTCAGTGTAAAAATATGCATATGAATACAGCCAGATTTTATAATAATTATCAAACAAAAAATGGACGTGCGCAAAACAGAGCCGGTTTTCAGTAAGAAATAGACTCTATTAAGGAACTATATTGGGTTTTTTTGTAGTAATAATTACGAGAATAATGGCAAGGAGACACATAAACCACCTAATCTATACTTTATTCACAACAAAACTAGGACTCATGGTGCAGAAAGCTCAACAATGTAGGCTTGCAACCTTGAAACACTAAACATTCATTAATATGTAGGTAGGGTTAGGAGTTGGAAACCTTAAATGTAATGTCCCAATTTATAAAACCGACATTTAAATATAAAACCACATCTGATAATATTTACATATGTATTACAACAAAAGCGGAAGCGTAAACGGTTTGAAACTGATTTGCTCAAAAGATACACTCATATGTACAAATGTAGTTTGGTACCAAAAGGTGGACATATTACAAGGAAACGTTAAGTGTTTCCAAAAGAGTTTTATAAATAATGAGGTCAAACATGAGCTTTGCCCTTGTTCTTGCTACATACTGCAAAATGTTATAAAATAATCTGATAAACTACGAGAGCTTAGTGAGTTTACCAGACTATCAATCACATAAACACGTGCATATAATCATATATAGATAACACACGTATAACACGGACATGCTAGCTTCTGAGACCCAGGGCAGCAACTGAGTCATGAGTCACAATACTATACTAATTTTGAGCATCTACTGCACAGAGCAGTATGCTAATCAACACATATGAATAATACATGACTTTATTCAATTGTAATAACACACATGTTGCACATATGAATAATAGTATAGAAGACTCACCTTGTGACTGGTGGAAACAACTAACACTGTATATCACTTGGTAAGTTATCCAAACAAAATCCTACACATATAATATGGTAACATATGATCAATAACACATTCTGATATGAAAATAATGCTACTTGGGTCGTGTAACACTACACGGACCATGTACCCTATACACTACACGACTACACATGGCCACATGGATTGTGTTGACCAAATTCCTACACGGGTTGTATAACTCTATACGGCCCGTGTTACCACTACACGACCTGGGCTACACGGCCTGCTAATAGCTACACGGCCGTGTACCCTTCGAACTGCAGATAGTGTTTTGCATAGACAATGTATCTCGGTCTTTTTCAACCTTTTATTAACTTTAATCGACTATAAGCTACAAAGGGATGTTTTCCAACACCCCAAACAGTCCAAATCATTTAAAAAAACAATAAAACATGATAACACAATGATTCAACCATATAAATCACTTTGAACCACCAAAGTTAAATTCTTCAAAACACTAATCATACCTTGCAGCTAAGAGGATCACTATGATGATTTCATATGTTAACTTGTTGTTTGCCTTGATCAAAATCGAAGATGAAGAGTGATAGCCAAGAACATATACGCATGTATGTGTTTGGTGTGTTTGAGAATACTTTGAATATGAAGTCTTATATATCTTCAAGTTTCACACAATAGAAAATATGGCCCCTCAATTATTTAAGTTTTAATCTTGACAGTTTTGGCCCCTTTAATTTTAATAACACACTTATCACATATAGACTACCCAATACACATAAAACACCATTTAATTAGGGATAATTGAACCTTGGGTATTCATTAAAGCATTAAAACATAGCATAATTTTGTAAACGGTGGTGAAGAATAAAAAATGATGCATTATGTGCTCAAATCATCAATTCTATTCATAGTTTTTATCGTCGATCCACAAGAGATCCTTCCATTACAATGAAGGGGTATTTCGGGTCAATTGCATTGATAAAGATAAGCACAAGTCAATATAATTGAAATCGGAACTATTTATTTCAATTAGTCAATGAGGAACATACTCGATTGCTTCTTTACACAAGGTTTTAGATCAAAAAATGTTGGAAAGTACTGGAGGCTTTAGAACAACATGGGTAACATTGGTGCCGAGCAAGATTAACATCGTGGTGTAGAAAGTCCAACAAAGTAGGTTGGCAAACTTCAGCAGAGCCTAAAAGTTGCCTTCTTTATTCTTTAGAACTTGAAACTGATAAGCATTTGCTTCTCAACAGCTGCATACCTTCGAATTCATCCGTTGATTGAAATTGGTAAATGGTGGAATTTAGCTCCACCTAATGAATCGCTGGAAAATATTTTAAACTGTGGTCTCTCGTCAAATATGAAAGGTGATAATTTGCATATTTTCATGACTATAATATACACATTTTGTTGACTAATATAGAGAATTCACAAATGATATTGTTCGTGAGAAATATAATAGCTCCATTCTTTAATAATTTACTCTCATTCAAAATCTAACATTACATGGATGAATGCAATAGGTAGTGTTAGGTCCTAAATTGTGTTCAATATATTTTAGTGGAGTTTAGTATTACATATGACATTAGTCATAGTTTAGGGTAGCTATTGTAAATACCCAAGTGGTATAAATACAAGTTTGTAAACCCTAATTCAATAAGCATTTCAATTTTCACGTTATTGTTCTCGTTCTCGGTTCCCTTCACGTACGTATACATACAACCGAGTTCATCTTTGTGTGATTTGCTTCAATAATTGATTGATACTTGATACAATTGTGACCTACAATTGGTATCAGAGCAAAAGAGTGATTAAAAGGTAAGGTTTCGATTGTTCTTGGCTTTGGCTTAGTCGACATATACGTTTCTGCCGTAGGGTTCATGCGACATTGCTTCTTCATGATTATTGGTGTTTGATTCGAATTGTTTATTGGGTTTATTAAGTTTGGTGTTTATTTCAAGTTTAGGATTGAAATAGCTTGTTTTGGTTGTGTTGTTTGGATTATAATATCGATTTGCAGGTTGAATTCATCGAAACTAGTCTAGGGTTCGTAATTTTTTTTCAAGCCATTTGGTACTTCAAGCCATTTGCACTACAAGAAATTTAGGTGTTTACCCACACACGTTATGTGTGGGTAAAACATCCATATATGTGAGTAATTATCTTTACCCACACATAAAATAAATGTAACTATGTGTGGGCTCATGCCTGTAGGCAAAGATCTTTACCTACACATAAATTATATGCGAGTATAGATTGTATGATATACCTACACATATATGTGTGCTTAAATGTAATTTATATGTGTAGGTAAAGATGTTAGAATTTCTCTCTATGATGACATGGAAAATGACGTGGCGTATGACATGGCATATGACATGGCACGACTACACTAAGTGTTACCGACACGTGTCATTCTTCATGTGTTGGTAAATGTATTTTTATGTGTAAGTAATAGTTACAGATGTGTTGCTATAAACAATTTTTATGGACAATAACCATAATATATGTAGATAATAATATTCACATATGTACAACCAAAACACTATTTTAATTAAAAATGTTATAACATCATAGTTTCAACCATAAAAAGGAAAAATACAAATATTTAATTTGAATAACAAATAAATCAATAGAGAAACTAGTCATTAATACCATCAAAATAGTAAACAATCGTAAATAATGATACATGTTCATAAGGTATCATCTAATACATCATTACTTTCACAAGCTCGTCATAAGATTGTCAGACTGAGTTGGTTAGAAGTATCATCTTGAGGTCTTAAATTAGCAGCAATTTATCCATATCGTGCATCTTTTCTACCACATTCACCTCATAAAGTTTGTTATCCTCCGGCATTTTGTCATTATGCTCTTTGCAACTATAAAGAAAAAAGAAACACGGTATAACTATACCAATTATATTAAATCTAACAACAATATTCGGTACTGCAAAACAGATAATTATCAAGAAAATATAATGTAAAATAGTCATCAGCATATTGGTATTAAGAAAGGTAGCTATGATGCATTTATTAATGAAATAAAGTGTTGTCAAAAGTATAGAAGATGAGAAACAAGCCCCATGAAAAAGTACTACATTGGGGTGTATAACTCTTACCATGATCATATCCTTATATTTCAAAGAGAGTAAAAAAACTAAGTGATAGGAATAATGTAGAACCTATCTACAAACATACCTCGCTTGAAAATTCCTCGAGGGCTTCAATAGTCATTTCTCGGTGTAGGAAAATTTTAACAACAATATACATCCTGAAATGTTAGACAATGGGAATAATGTAAAATATATCTACCAAAACAGTTCTACTAAAACAAATTAAGTACAATAATGAGCTTACGTTTCCATGCCACTCACCAAGGTTTCTCCAGATGATCCAACAACATAGAGGATAATATTAAACATGATCAATAAAGTTATAATAAAGGTAAAGAAACTATATAAAATCATTCACTCTTTCATAAGTTTGACTCAACAGACATACCCAAAAATATACTCCTAAATACTGTTTGTTGCTTTCCAATACATTACAATGTCATCAGAGTTAATATCACTAATGAGACCTTAGTCTGCTAGAGCAAGTGCTTGAATTCAGCTTAGTTTATGAACTACCAGCCTATTAGAGTTACTGCTGTCAATAACAGATAATTTATAAAATAAAATTTACTGTCACAAAACATTATATAAATAAACATAATAGTATGCTTACATTTGTTGTTCATCAGAGAGCTTGTTATCCCATACCTTTTGCTGAGAGTTATGAAATCTACAAAAGATACGTAGTTAATCGTCAGACACAATATGTATGCATTTATAAAATACAATTGCTTCTCCATGCCATTATAGAAAACTTTTTTTATTACACAAACTATGAATTCATTCAAATAGTCCTCAATGTTGTTTGACCAATTTACTTAAGAGTTAAGTTTTTTTAAACCTAGAATTATTATCAACTTTAAGAAACCAATGATTCCATTTTACCAGAATCTATTATGTTTGCTCCTCCATGTTCATACCTAGTCACCATAGCAGAGAACCAAAAGAAGTCTTTATGTACTTCTCCAAGGTGATAACAATAAATAATATACAACCAAAGGTACCACCAGAATGGTTTTATGAGACATAAAAATATATAATTGTAATAATGTTATTACACACGAAACAATAATTCAGGTTAAACAAAGTAGCAAGGTATTAGAGAGAAGATAAGACAAAAGTAGCAAAGCCTGAACAACTACCTTGAAACCGAGCACATCTCTTTCGTAACTTTGCTTGCATTCTCTAAACGCCATGCTTCGTCTTCAATCTCGAAATCAAAACGACGAAATTCTACACACGTCGATCATGGACCTGAATAGATAAATCGATTATAACAAAAAAAATTGGACAAGCGAAAATGCGATTAAACTCGTGCGACAATCAAACCAATGAACCCCTACAATCGTCAATAAGTTGCAGATCTCGTGAAATAAAACCTATATACAACGAAATCAACAAGATAAACGCAATAATCAAACCAACAAAACCGTTTATACATCGATCGTGGAGCTCGTGCAACAGACGAATTAGGGTGTGATCGAACGAGAGGACGAAGGAACCCTAAATTAGCAACAATGGTGATAGAACCTTGGATCGGCTACGAAAAAATAACGATGATGGAGATTGTTGACGATATGATGACTATCGTGGTGTTTGAATGAGTTAAAGAATCGAAGATAATGACAATGGTGGTGTTTGAATGAGTTAAAGAAATTAATGGGGAGAAAAGTTTTTAGTGTTGGCGGCACATTGAAATTTGAAGGGATTGAATCTGACTATACAAAGTATAAATAAAATGTTTTGAAGTTTGTTAGTTTTGATTTTGTTTTAATACGTGTCTTTAATTTTTTAATTTCCATGCCATTTGTTATCTATAGAAATTAGATTATTTTATCTCTACACATATTACCAAATCATATTTTATGTAGATAATATTCCTATATTACCTATACATGCATATATTATATTTTTAAATATGTGTAAGTATTTATAATTTATGAAATTGTTTATTTTATTTACTTAAATTGTAAGTAAAAAATTATTACACGCACATAATAAGTGTTGAGTATCGCTACAAATTGAAATACGTGATTACCCACCTATATGCAAAATATGTGTGGATATTTACCCACACATTAGAATGTGTGACTAACTTATGTGTAGGTAATATTAGTTTTTTACCCACACATGTATTACACTTATATATGTGTAGGTATATCTTTTGCCACATCATATTAAGAAAATCAATTTATAAAATTGTTTATTTTATATACCTTCACATTTATATATAAATATTATGTGTTGGTATTATTTCAACAATTACCCACACATAAGATGACATTTTGTATTTGTGTAGGTAATCTACCTACACATTAATAGATTTTACCTTATGTGTAGGTAATTAAATTTAATATCAACCACAAATTTTAGAGGCAAAATTTCCTACCAAATTAAAGTGTGTGTAAAATGTATCACCCACATATAATAAGTGATAAACATCATTGAAAACTGAAAATTTTAATTACCTACACATAAACAAATATGTGTGAGTAACTATCCACACATATTTATGTGTGACTAAATTATGTGTGGGTAAATACCCTAATTTCTTGTAGTGAATTGGTGCTTCAAGCCGTTGGTAATTCAAGCCATTTGGTACTTCAAGCCATTTGGTATTTCAAGTCGTTTGTATTTCAAGCCGTTTGGTGTTTTAAGCCATTGGTACTTCAAGCCATTTGGTGTTTCAAGCCATTTGCACTTCAAGCCGTTTGCTCTTCAAGCCATTTGCTCTAGTTTGCCTTTCAAGCCGTTTGCCCTCCAAGCCATTCACCTAGCCATTCCTTCAAGCCATTCAATTCAAGCCATTCGTTCAAGTCATTCAATTCAAGTCATTCAATTCAAGCCATTCAATTCAAGCCATTCGTCAAGTCACTTACTTCAAGCCATTTAGTTCAAGCCATTCACTAGTAAGCAAAAGTGATCTCGAGCTTTTGGACTTAATTTGAACAATTTTTTCATTCACCTTTAACTTTCACTCCAAGATCCGAGTTTTCAAGTATCAACATTTTGTTCATGATGACGACTACTGACAGTGATCATCGTTCTTCATCTGCATCTGAGGTTAGTACTACTAATTCCCAATTCATCGATATGATTCATGCTTTGAAAAATCAGATTTCACAATTAGAAAATGATAAAGCTCATTGTCGAGTCTTAGAGGCTAGATTAGACAACAATTACAACGAGTTAGTTCAGTGTAATCGAGAACTGTCAACAGCAAATGATCAGTTGTCTTATGTACAAAGTAAGTTGAAACTTTGCGAAGAAAAAGTTGGATATCTTACTGAAGTCAACTCTGAAATTACTGTCAAATTAAGGGATGCAGAAATTAAATGTAAAGATTATGATGCTGAGCTTGATCGATATGTTAAAGAAAGAACCCAACTGTATTCTAAAGTTAAAGAACTGGAAGATAATCTTTGTAAACGTGGTCAATCAGAACAGACTATATTTTTGAATAAACCGAAAGACACTAAATTTTACGATGTAAAAGCAGGTCTGGGTTTTGAAAATCCAAAGAATTTATCTAAAGTCTGTCGTGCTCAATTTTATGAATTTGAATTTATGGGTTGGGGTTTCACTGATTTAATGAAATTCACTGGGGCTTCAGAAGATGATGAGTTAGAAATTTCAAAACGAGCAAATAAAGATAAAATGCAACTTCCGTTTGACTATACTGAGTTAAACAAAAATTATGAAAAACCTGAAACTTCTTCATCAACTGAATCTCCAACTACTTATTCTTCTAAAGAATTTAATCAAAAATCAGAAAATCTTTCTGAAAAACCCGAATACTCTGATATTTATATTCCAAGTTCTATTTTGAAAAAGAAAGTTTCAGATCTTCAAGAAGAATTAGCAAAACAAACAACAGATTTCACTAATGAAAGAGTTCTTCTACTTGATACAATAATTTCTTTAAAAGACCAACTCACTTCCGCTGTCAACCATCAAACGGAAAATGTTTCAAACTCTTTCGTTGACAAAGGTAAATCTGTTGTAGAACAAAGTTTTGATGATTTTATTGAGTCTGATCTTGGAGACAAAGTCGTTAATGATCAATGTAGCACCTCTCAGCATAATCAATACATTAACTTTCCTTACCAAGATTTGGAAGTGACGACCGAGAAAACTTTAAGTAAGAGGCAAGCCAAGAGAGCATTGTGGTTTGAGAAAAGAAAGAGTTTTCTTGAAGCCAAGAAAAGACGTTTTCAAGAGAAAAATCATTCTGGTTGTGGTGGTTATAAGAACAAATTTGATCATGTACATGGGAGAGCTTCAAATACTGGAAATAGTTCTCGATGTGCAAAGACTAATGGTTCAAAAGAGTTTGGTTTTGATTCCAGTGTTCATTCTCATGCTCATGTTAGGAAGTATGAATCTTCTTCTTTTGTTAATTCTTGTTGGGATGCTATTGGTAAACCTGATGTAAAATATCCATTTAAGATATATTCTATTAAGCACTTGATAAGGTTATCTAAAGAGAAAATTTGTACCTCTCCTCAAAGAGTGAACACATTTTTGGTAAATCAGAAAATTCAAAAGGAGAAGTTGAATTCTAACTACAAGTGGATGCCTAAAAATGAATCTGTAGTTAATTCTCCTAATCCACCTGGACCCAAACTCAAATGGGTACCAAAATCTGCATAATTTGTTTTGCAGGTAAGCCTAGAGACATTCTGGAACACCACAGTTACACTCTGGAGAATATCGTGAAATCTAAACAACTGTGTGTTCAATACGCGAAGAAGTTCAATTCTCATGGCTAGAATAAAGAAGAGTGTTCCTTGCAAATCATCTTACACATCATTATGTTCAGCATCAGCCCGAGTCTGATGATCTGAGAAATTTATTTTCTTTAGTTTATCATTATTTGATATAACTTCTGTGTTGATGATTGTTACTTGCAGGAGGAGCACAAGTCTTCAAGACCCACAAGTATGCAATTTTCTCAATAAGATTGTTTTTATGCATGCTTGTAGGGGGTATAAATAAAAAAAAATCTAAAAAAAAATATTTATTCCTTCTGTTCTAGTTTCATTATTAGAAAATCCAAAAACATTGGAAAATAAAAATCCAAAAATTTTGAAAAATCAAAAACTACAAAAACAGTATAAATGTTCAAAATTCCAAAAATATTTTGTTGTTTCGATCACACGTGCGTAATGTGTTTAGGCAGCTTCTTTACTCTTATGGTCTAGCCAGAGCCGGACAGACCTACCCAGGGAGCTTCCTATTTTATAGAAGTGAGAAAAAGAGTGTATGTTTATTTTGGAAAAAGAGTTTGAGGGAAAAGTTGAAAAATATTAAGAGAGCTGAGGGTGAGAGAAATGATCAAAAGAAAAGGAAGATCGTCACTAAACAGTGTCAATCTGGGTAGCCGCATCTACTACTAGTTTTATACTGGTATTGAAGAAGACATCATGGACCCAGTGATGCAATGCACTAACCCCACCCAGCTACTCAATTATCTCTTAAAGATGATTGTTTCAACTTCACACGGAGATTTTTCACATACACTATTGACATCTCATTTGGAGATTGTTGATATTGAAAATAGGAGGACAATTGCTCCCGTCCCCAACTTCTTTCGTGCACTTATTGAGTCTAGAGCCATTTGCAATATCATTCTTGTTCTAGGACACTTATTGGAATCATTTTGCCTGTTTTTGTGACAGTGTCGGAACATCTTGAGTAATATTTTTAAGATATTTACAGTGATAGATGGAAATCCTACCAGTGCTAACATCATGCCAACGCTGAACGTAAGTCACTCGGTTTATTTAAACTGAATTGTTAACTGGAAATCTATGTGATCCCGGTGTTACAACCGATGCGTTTATTGCCATATCGTTCTGATAGAGTCATGCTAAAATCAAACTGAAGTCATTTTGCATGTGCATGATGATCATGATGGATCCTGACCATCATGAGGGGGAGAATCAAGTTTAAGGAACATAATTCACATGTCAAGGGGGAGCTAATACATCAAGTGCAGTGCGTCTTTTCAGCTGTTTCTTACATCTTAGGGAGATGAGATCTTTACTTCCTAAAAAGGCAAAACAAGGACAGCTAACAAAGTTTCAAAGAAAAGAAGACAATTATTTACACATTTGAAAGGGAGCAATGCTTTGAAAAAGTTTCAGATTTTAGTCTTAAAGATCTTGAGCTATTTTTTAGGGGGAGCAAAATTTGTTTAAAGAAAAATTCAAAGGTGCTGATACAGCTAATACAACCCTCAAGCAACATCGATATGTGCATGATCAAGAAATATTATTCTCGTGTAATGCTCAAGACTGTTCCCGTGAAGACAAAAGAGATGATCATGGTTGTAAATTCTGATAAGCGCAAGGCTTCTACTGCAATATCTGATAAACAACCTGATCACTGTTGACGAGTCTTTGAAGATCTCGTGAAGACTCAAAACTTCAAAGAATGATCTCCTAAACGTTGAATGCAGAAAGAAAAAGAATCTTTGCATATTCTCAATGGGGAAGATTGTTTTGATGCTTAAAAAGTTTATTTTTGTTTATTATGCTTAATTGTAAATTGAACACAAAGGGGGAGATTGTTAGGTCCTAAATTGTGTTCAATATATTTTAGTGGAGTTTAGTATTACATATGACATTAGTCATAGTTTAGGGTAGCTATTGTAAATACCCAAGGGGTATAAATACAAGTTTGTAAACCCTAATTCAATAAGCATTTCAATTTTCACGTTATTGTTCTTGTTCTCGGTTTCCTTCACGTACGTATACATACAACCGAGTTCATCTTTGTGTGATTTGCTTCAATAATTGATTGATACTTGATACAATTGTGACCTACAGGTAGCAGGAAGATGAAACGTTCTTGGCAATATTGGTGTTGTATGCCTATGTCACATTTTGTTGTACAAATTTTTATGTGGTTTTCTTTGTATAATTGTACTCTCAATGCTACCTTATTGGCTGCTAGTGTTTTTTTTTTCTATTAATATTTTTTTCATACCGTTCGAAAAAAAAAACAAGATTGAGACTTAAAACCACTTGATTAAGTGCTAATTCCTTGTATCATGTCATGCTGGTGCACGCTACTTAAGCCACTGTGCTCTAAAACCGAACTCGAAGTTAAACTACCTTTCATATGTAGCTTATATAATATATAAGTCGAACATAATATAAAGGGAGAATACAGATTAATTAAATTAAATTAATTTAATATCATAATTAGTAGCAAACACATATAATACATATGCAATATCTACCAGAGATTCAAAATTAAGATTGAAGTATAATGAATCTAAGTCTTAATTAATCGCCTATACATATAAGATCATCCCCATCCATAATTAAGTTTTCTAATTTTCAATCATCTGTAACCCACGAACCCCCATATCCAACCTACATCTACTCATATTAAATATTAATAAAAAATATGTATTAATTAAAAGAGAGAAAAAGAGAAGAAAAGAAAAAAGGAAAAAAATAGCTAGAACCAGAACTTTTCTCCAAACCAGCCCGGGTTAAAGCCTCTTAAACCAGCAATGCGACGATAGTGCTAGCTGGTTATGAACCAGCTTGAACAAATCAAGAGGGTCACCCTCCGATGCTAACAGTCTAAGTATACTTCTTAACCCACTTCTACTAGTCTATCTCACATGTGACATCATTAAACAACTTTATGACGTGTATAAAACAAAAACAGAATAACAACTAATACATGCGTTCTAGAATATCTAAAGTTCTTAGGTAAGGGTCGACAAAAGTGGTTAAAACGTAGAACCGAACTACATTAATGATATCCATTCAGTTTTGAATTCTACTTTATAAAAATAAATATAAAATAAATAAATTTATTGTCAGGCTTAGAATCTAAAGATTGTTTTCACTTTTGTTCTTTAAAGTAACAACAAAATTGTTAATTTTATTTTTAAGACTCCGAATGATATTTGTTTAGAGCTAATAAAATCATTAAATCATAGTATATGTTTTTTAATTTAAGTTACATTATGACTTATAAAAAAAAGTTAATCCTGAATTTATAAGTATTCTAAAACAGAAAATGATAAGTGTAGTCAACGACAAGTAAGTTTAATAACGCTATCATTATATACCACTTAAATAATTAAAACTCAAACTAAAATTTATTTTAGTTCTCTATTATTTATATATACATTGTATATTTAAGTGGTATGGTCATATTTATAAATAAAATATTCTTGCAATATTAATTTCATATACCAAATTAGTGAGTCATACAAACTGTATATATACACCTCCCTTTTATACAAGTGTCATTGAGTTCTGAATTACATAACCCAAAAGAAGTTGCAAGCATACATCTCTCTATCTCCTTAGTCCCTATATATATCCATATCTATCTCTCTGTCTCTCTCTATATCTCTTCATAATCTGATATGGATTATGCTTTGACCATCCTGTTGTGCCTCCCTCTCTTCTGCCTCCTTTGCATTCTCCTAAAGAATCTTGAAAAAAGAAGACATCAAAACTGTTACTTACTCAATTACCAGCTCTACAAACCCTCCGATGACCGGAAACTCACCACTGAACTTTCCGGCGACATTATCAGGCGGAACAAAAACTTGGGTCTCAACGAGTATAAGTTCCTCCTCAAAGCCATTGTAAGTTCCGGCATTGGTGAAGAAACTTATGCTCCAAAGATGGTTTTTGATGGTAGTGAAGAAAACCCGACCCATGAATCCGCCATCACTGAGATGGAAGAGTTTTTCGAAGACAGCATCGGAAAACTCTTACATCGTACAAATATTCAGCCACAGAGTATCGATGTACTTGTTGTCAACGTTTCGATGTTGACCTGCGTCCCGTCGTTATCCGACCGGATCGTGAACCGCTTCAAATTGAGACAAGATGTGAAAACTTTTAACTTATCTGGAATGGGTTGTAGCGCGAGTTTAATTTCGATAGATCTTGTTCGAAGTATTTTTAAATCGAATAAAAATCAGTTGGCGTTGGTGGTTACTTCCGAATGTTTGACTCCAAATTGGTACACGGGTAATGACCGATCGATGATTTTATCGAACTGCTTGTTTCGAACCGGTGGGTGCGCCATGATTCTAACCAACAAGCCGAATTTGGCTCATAAGTCCATGTTTAAGCTCAAGGTTTTGGTCCGGACCCACCATGGTTCGAAAGACGAAGCGTACGGCTGTTGTTTACAGACCGAAGACGCTGAGGGTCGGGTAGGGTTTCACCTTGGTAAAACCCTACCCAAAACCGCTACACGAGCATTTGTGGATAACTTGAAAGAAGTCGCGCCCAAGATCCTCCCGATGCGCGAACTCCTTCGTTTCGCGACCCTCTCACTCGCGCGAAAATCTCTCCAACGCATCTTTGGGAAGTCGTTCTACGCCAAGCGGCCAATGATCAACTTCAAAACCGGAATAGATCATTTTTGTCTACACACGGGTGGGAAAGCGGTTATTGAAGCAGTGGCTCAGAGCCTTAACCTGAGCCAGTTTGATATCGAGCCAGCCCGCATGACGCTCCACCGGTTCGGCAACACATCGGCTAGTAGTCTTTGGTACGTTCTCGGCTACATGGAGGCTAAAAAAAGGCTCAAAAGAGGTGATAAACTGTTCATGATTAGCTTTGGTGCTGGTTTCAAATGCAACAGTTGCTTATGGGAAGTGGTTCGAGATCTTGAAGGTGAAGGAAATGTGTGGAATGATTGTAACATCGAAAATTATCCACCAAAGACCTTGGAAAACCCTTTCATGGCGAAATTTGGTTGGATTCAAGATGAATCAGACATATCAACATTCAAGTTTCCTGATGAACAGTAATTCATAAAGAACTAAAAGAAAAACAAGAACAAAAAGGTCAATTTTAAATATAATATCCATTTATTAAATCATTGTTTTATTTTTAGCATACAAAAATTTGAATATTTTCATGTTTATAGTAGTGTTTTGTGTATTTATTTCGGTGGTTGTGGTGTTTTTTCTTCAACATATATGTATTGGATAATTGGAAGTACCCCCAAAAAAGGAAAAACACAATAAGTTTTTTTGGCTTTCAATTCGTTTTTTTTCTTTCTGTTTTCTGATGGTAAAATTGTTATTGCTCATTCATTTATTTAGCTATTCACGAAAATAATAAACAAAATTTACAAATTTCCATACTCCCAAAAGGTTAAATTTGTCAATAATATTTGAACTGTATTTCACATTTATCCTTATTCATATGCATATTTTATATAAATAAAAATATATGTATATTCATATGCACACTCACACACACACACACACACACACACACACACATATATATATATATATATATATGCGTGTTGTTATATCATTTAATGTGACATGAGTATTTTATGTTTTATTTACTAATATATATCTTAATAATAAGTGACGCAGCCAAGTGAGAAGCTAACATGTGGGATTGTCTACTATCAAATTTTATAAATACACACATTGAAAATAATTTAATTGTTAAATATTATATAATAAATTGTACAAAAAAAAATATTATTACTTCGTCTCAAATTTCATAACTTTTTTTTTTTGCCTTCGTTGCGACTTTAAATAGTATGAATCTAGGATCTAACTTTAATTTTTACGGATTTGGGTAATTTTTTAAGCTTTGAATTTGTTTTTTTTTCTCTTTTTTTTAATACGAATATATAGTTTCCAAGAGAAGATATAGGACTCCTGGCCGGAGTGTACAGCTGTGGTCATTTATTTCCAATTTAAATCTATTTTTATATCGATATTAATATCGCTTTAATGGGTTGTACTTCGCTTTAATAAAACTTTTCTATAAAATTCCTACAATGCCCCGATGGCGTGTGTAGTAGTTGAATTCCAGGCTAGCCTTCGGTTACAAAAAGAACAACTCATCAATGCACTACTTAAATTTGCTCACGAACCTTTACGAACTATAACTTTACATATATATGTGTGTAATTACACCCGTACATTATCAACAAACGCGTATTGCATAATTTAGTCTGGTAGAGAGTTCAATCACCGATAGCCAGATGATGTTTTGAAAACGGCCACCCGCATATATATATTGGTTTGACTGTGTACATATTAGCTAAAAGCTTGAGACCTTCGGGTATCCTAAAGGGAGATGATTTGTACACAATAAAAATTGTCAATAAACAATAAGTACAAATATATGATAGCATATGGTACAAATAGATAATGCAGAATTTGTTGTGCATGGACAACTTCTGTTGTGTACGAATCATTACCCTATCCTAAACGAGAAACACCCTCGATCCTTCTACCAGTTTATTCTAGACGTTGACTTACGTACTTAATTAGTTTTGTCATCTTTACGGACAATGTACAAAAAGATCGAGATCGCTTAATATTCAAGCAAGAAACTTCAATGCTTTAGACGTACTTTGGACATGCAAATGACGTTTATACTTCGTCCTTCCACAACGACTTTTGAGTTTAATTTGAGGTGGGTCAGAGGAGGGTTTATGATCGAGAGATAAAAGTATAAAAAACTAATATTTTTCAGAAAATAATTTTCTAAGGAATTTAATCAAGAAGTCAAAGACAATATATTGGTCTGTAAGACTATCCGTATCCATCACACCCTTCACATAGCCACGTCAGCTCCACATCAGCGCCACATCATTCCCCCACCATTCCCTCATCTCATCACACAAACCCCGCATCCATCACATACCTTCACATCACAAAAAAGAAAAAAGAAAAAAAAACCTCTCTCACACATCTCCTCCGCTCACATGCGCGAGCTGGGTCACACCCGAAGCTCCCTCACGAAAGAGGGGCGATGGATTTCGCGCGGGTGAAGCTCCCTCACGAGGCTGTGGCGAGATGGATGCGCACAGTCTAAGAAAAAGTTTTTTGAAATGTGATAAACTGATGAACTTAATTTTTAGTGATAAGAAATATCCAAACATAGATCAGCATCATACCCATCATTATTATATTAAAATCACTATTACATCAGCATCCATATCATCCTTTACTTTCAACCTTCTCTAACCCTACAACTCCACATTCAACCCTCTTCAACCCTATATCAAATACTAATAAAAAATTATATAAATACATATAAGTTGAGAGAAAAGAGATAGGGAAAAAAAGAAAAAAGAAAAGAAAAAGGAAATCCTGGACGGGTTGTGGGACCCGTGGGGTTCTCCACCCTAGCCAACCCTAAAGGATGTTATGGTGTTCATGGAGGGTTGAGGCCTCCAACCCGTGGGTAAGCCCCCGATGCGGCTATTCTAATAAGTAAACCGTGTGATCTGCTTAGGTTCAATTCGTAACTAAATTCTGTTGCCGCAATTTAGTTCGATCAATTACAACAATTTATATACATATGCTTTTCTCTTTTTTGTATGATCGAAATCATGGTTTTGATTAGTTTTTATGGTTAATTATTGGATGAGTTAATGAGTTATCTGTTTTTAATTGGCCGGTCCTCCACATGTGTTCTTGTTATTTGTATATCGATTCGATCTTACCACGAGTAGTTGATGCATTTTATAGCAGTAGCAGCAGCGCTAGCGCCTACGTGTTATACTTTTTATTCATTCATTTATACATACATACATACATACATATATAAATATAATGCATTTTTATTGCGAGAACCACGAAAACCACTACTACAATTCTGGAAATTACAGATGCCAAAATCCGTCTGAAAATCGCCGCTAACAACATGTTCCGACGAATTTATGACAGTTTCAAACAGTTGATATAAACATGGTCGCTAATTATTAAATTGTTTATATTGTTTTACAGTTAAATTGTATAAATCGTCGCAATCTCGTCGGAAATTACTGACAAATTTTCAACAAAAAATTTATAAGAATTACAATTCGTTTAATATTACATTTTTATTTGTGTTTTAATTGTATATTGTCTACATTGTCTCTAATTTGTTGTTATTACCAACGAATTTCAGACGAAATCCAATTATCTTATAACTTTTTTAAAATCATAGCTATTTAGTCGGAAATTAGCGACAACTTTCATGCCGTCGGAAATTACCACCACTTTTCCAACGAAAAAGAAATTATAATCCATCAATTATTAAATTGTTTTGTAATTATATGTGTACATCATCGTTGTTTCGTCAAAAACTAACGACGATTTTTCAACAAACAAATTAGAAAATTATAATTCGTTTATTATTAAACTTTTTATTTGTGTTTTAATTATATATTGTCTAAAATGTTTGTAATTCGTCGTAATTACTAACGATTTTCAGATAAAACCAATGATGTTATTCTTTTTTAAAAGTGTAGCTATTTCGTTGCAATTTCGACGTTATTTAGCCACGATTTCCCCACCATCCAGTTATTGTTATAAAATGGTTTAAAAAGCGATACTAGTTCGTCGCTATTCGTATTATGTATTTTGCCTTATTCCTGTTGCAAAATTGTCTCAATTTAGTCGGTAATTAGCAACACTTTTCATGCTATCGGAAAAAACTGTATGTAATAAGAACTTTTCTAGTAGTGAACCAATCATAGCCGTTCATTTGGTTTATGGAATTCATGATGGATAAAGAGCGTGGTGGGATAACGTGTGACAAGATGAATGGGATGAATTCATTGGTGGGCAATTGAATCAAAGGAGGGAGATCGAATTGGACGGCTAAGATTGGTTCTCGCAATAAAAATTAATGGTTCTCGCTGTGCATGAGATGATCCATGTGGATGGTTCATTTGAGAACAGGTTTTAACTCTCTTTTGCAGTTTGTGTTATATTTTAATTTAAAGATTCGATATTTGTAAGTTAGGTTCTTCATGTTCAAGTATTTGAAACGGTTAAATTCCAAATGTCTAGATTTCAAACAAGCATTCATCTACGCAACACGCAGCATTTATGATTGACTTCCAAAATTGTTTAATTATTTGGGTTTGAAATAAATAAGCATTCACTTCTGGAATTAATGCTTGAACAGAAACATGCATATATAGAACTGGATTTCTATACGAAAAGAATTTCTAAAATGCTTGATTTATTTATGGTTAGATGAAACAAGCATTCATGCTTAAGTAACATGCGTACACTTTTGGCCGGCTTAATTAGGATTTATATATATGTACAGCTAGCATGAATCATATATTTATATCTTTGTATAGCATGGGCTTTGGGATTAAGAGATGTTCTTCGATGATGAATATTTTTTGGTTCGGGGTTCAATTTATGTTAATTTCTAGGTTAATCTTGCTTATGATTTTGGTTCACAATTTTGTTTTGATGATCAAGTTTAATTAATGTTTTTTTGAGATGAATATTTTTGGGGTAAAGAACACATACACATGAATTTTCCAGTGTGATTGCTAGTTTATTTTTAACTAATAATCTAAATAAGCAATTCAAATGGTATGTAAGGAAAAAAAAACTTAAAAGACATCCATTTATCAATTTGATCACCCACATTGCGCGACGATGCATGTATAGCATACTAATAAATTAATGACCCATGCCATGTGTTATGCTCTAATTCATCGACAACATGCTCACGATTTGGATGCCCAAATTGATAATTGGGCCGGTGTGTGATTTTTTTTACATCTTCTTGATGTGACCTATTTTAGAAAAGCACTCATTTTATGGGTAGTGCAATTTCCATAATAGGGTTTGCATTTGCATATTTCTTAGATTTCGATTTTCAGTTTTTAATGTGAAGAACTTTTCGAATCCTAGATTAATTTATATTTTTAAATATGAAAGAAATATTCATATGTAAAATTTTCTGATTTCTAGTATTTATTTTTGTAAAGCGATTTGATTTTTGCTAATTGATTTCCAATTAGGGTGTTGTTGAACTACCAATTCGATTTTTAGTTATCGAAGTGAAGAACATATGTGTATGGGAAGAGAAATTTCTGTTATTGATTTTTTTAAGATTGATCATCCACATTTACATTAGATTTAAGTACATGTATATCTACATAGATTTATATCTCTAATATGTTTTATAGGAGATATTGTTGTTACTAATTTTCTTCAAGATTGCATATAGCATTAAGTTAGTTCACGAACTATGGTCAGCTATGTTCGAGTGGTGGGAATTTGATGAATTCGGGTTTATAGAATTTTATTAGTTATCGGAATATATAGGGAAGCATATACGGAAGAAAGACACTAAAAAAATTGGAAAACTGTCTGTATGATCGTTTCTCTATTTAATTTGAAAAACACGGAATGAAGTCGTATTTGGAAATAAGATTTGGAAATAAGAACCGATGGTCAATGAACTTATTCGAGGACTTCAATGGAAATCTTATGACTGGATCAAAGTGAGACTTAAGAGATTTAATAAGATTTGGCAAAGATGGTATGTTGATCCCTCGTCAAAGTTCTCAAATAAGAGTTTGATGATGAAGTCTTCTTTTGATCATTGGTAATTGGGGTGACGTAATATGTTTTTGTTGTGTTGATTATCCCACTAGAAATCTCTCTATGTGTTGGAATTATAATTCATGTGTTTGATTGAAACATATGGTAAAGTGAAAGGAGAAGATAATAAGAAAGAAAATATATATATAATCATTTGTTAAAAGATAGATAAATTAGATATATTTTTAGACATATCTATCATTACTCTTTTGTTAGTTTTACGACTCGCAGAACATGAAGATTTATTGGTTGAAATCAGTTTGTACCTTACTCTATTCTATTGTTCTACATGATACTATTATGCCTTCCAAAATAAAATTCACAAATTAATTATAATAGTATTAATTAATAACAAATTAATTATAATACAATTATGTTTTTAATATCACCTTATAACACCAAATACCATTGGGCTACATGCCCTTTGGTGTTATTTTTTTTTCATATATCGCATTTGGAGACAATTTTGAGTTATTAATTATTCATAGGTTTTTTTTAATATTATGCGTGAGACCTTTTACTCTTTAAATTTTAACTAAGAACAATTTAACATTGTAAATATCATGCGTGAAGTTCAATTTTTAAAAATATATCTAACTTATCATATTTAACTATTGTATGTATCAGATTTTTTAAATTACTAATTCATGTACTAGACTTTCCAAACTTACCATTTGTATATCGAACCTGCTATAGCAGGTTATAAGCTGACGTGACACTTGTTTTGCTAATATGGTTGGTGACATGGTATCTGACTAAAATTTTTCATGATTTAAAAAATAAAAAACCAAATCATTACTTTATTAATATATAATAATGGTTTCCATTTTCTATTATTCGACTTCTATTATCCGGATCAAATCGTTCCCAAGGCCGATCTTCATAGTGTTTAAGCAACATTCAGGTTCTATTTTGATGACATCGATTTGGGTTTTATGGATTTCTTCTTCATCTGCTCGGTTTTCTTAAATGGCGATTTTCTTGATCAAAGTATCTACCATGCATCAACGAGACTCGATCTAGGGTTCTTGTTTGGTGACATCGATTTTGGTTCAATGGATTTCTACTTCATCTGTTCGATTTTCTTTGAATGGCGATTTTCTTGTTTGAGATTCAGGGTTCTTGTTCGATCAAGGCTCGATTTAGGGTTCGTACACACCATTTGCAATTTCAAAAAAGCTCGATTTTAGGGTTCTTGATCGTACCATCTACCATCATCAAGGTTACAATACTCTTCTTCAAAGGTAAGGTAAGCGATTCTGGTTTAGATATGTTGTTGGTTTAGATCCAAGTTATTGTTCTTGGATCAGATCATAGTTCTTAAACATATAAATCTTCCATTACAAGCTAATTCTAATGTTTATGCAATTACCATACTTCAATCTATAAACTTTGTGTTTATTACACTTTGTTGAAGTAATCATACTTTAACTGAACTTAAACTTTGTAAATCTCTTGAACTTTAGCTAGCAATACAGTTTTTTCATCTTAACTCTTGCTCGACCCTCTTCTAGAGGTATTTTTTTTAAAAAAATTAAATTATTTCACTTGAAATTATATATATATATATATATATATATATATATATATATATATATATATATATATATATATATATATATAACTTGGTTGAATTACAATAGGTTTAGTCTCTGACAATTTTAGCCCCTTTATTTTATTTAACACTTATCCCCATACATATATAGGTGTATTATTTTTAACTGTTGAATAGTACTTAAAATGTGTATTTCAAACTTTGGGGCGTTATACAAATGTCTCTTTGGTGGAGTGTAAATGCTATTTCAATTAAAAGCCAGGTCCTATGTTTGATTTTATGCACCAAATATTACATGAAAAAACTATTAAGAGAAACATAAACAATACTTGATATTATTATTTTTAATTACGTTATCAAAGTAGTGAAACATTATTTACAGTCTTTTAAAGTTATGTGTTCATTTCTTATTATTTAATTTTTAAGATAAAAGTTAACCACAACTTTAGGGTTGTGGTTAAAAGCTAACCATGTGTATATAATGCTTTAAAAAAAACCGTCAAATATTAGTGAAAATGTCATTATATCTTCTCCAAACTACCTTTTAATTTGTCAGACGTTGCAGTTTGACTTTTATGACTCAGATATTCCAGTTGAACATAAAAGTAAAGTAACCCAATATAGTATTTGTTTCAATTTCAGTCATTTAATAAGACAATACTGGTTACCACCGTATATATATGATTTTAAGATAGAATCAGAGTATGTATGTGCTTAGTAATATTTAATTTTTTTTAGGATTAACGTACTAAAGGCATTAACAAACCACAAAAAGAATTGACATGCAACTTTATTATAACTATAGTCTTTTAATTCGCACGTTTACAAGCCTAAGGAAAAAAGTTGAAAAATAGGATGGTTTAGTACTTCAAAGTAAACACGGGATTTACTCCTAAATCTTGTGCCAAATGTTTCTTCTTTTGTGACATATTGAAAGGGTCATTTTCATCTCGGGCTATGTTTTCTTTCCGTTTACATGTTGGTTTAGTATGCCCAAATTGGTTTATTTTCCAACATTTGGCAATAAAAAGAAAACTATCTCACTCTCTCTTTGTTTATTTTTTTTAACTCTATTAAAATGGTTGGGGTATTAGGTGGGTTTTCAAATATAGTGTAGTGAGAAGTAACTAAACAATCAAAATTATGAGACTACCATATTACATTATTACCCAAGTGAAAAGGCTGACATGATGAGTGGTGAAAGTGGAAAGTGGAATTTGAGTAACCAATCAAGATTATGAGACCTATATATTGTTAAAGTGAAAGATGATGTGTTAGTGTAATGAGTGATGAAAGTAAAAAGTAGAAGACTGAGTGGTGTGTTAAGTGATTACTCCACCACACCCATCCCCAAAGTGGTCATTCCACCACACACCATCAAAACCCTTAACTCATTTCACTCTAAGTATATGCTAATTTTTTTTTTGAAAAGCAAACAATTGTCATTAACATCATACAGGTCTCCATGAGACATGGAAACCGAATTTACAACAACATTGTTACAATTATAAATGCCTCAAAACAGTAAGCATTTATCAAAGTAACAATCCCGACCATCCCTTTTTAGCCCCAAATTGAGTTAAGGGTTACATAATAATTAATAGATTACAGGTAATAAGGTTACGAAATATTGACCACATCCGAACCGATTAGCTAATCGATCCACAAAAGCGAACTACCTTTATTTATTGTTGCCTTTAGCCATTGAAATAGTGATAATTTGACTTGGAAGGCTGCATTCCAAAGATTGACATTCGGTGATACAAAAGGTTTATCGTTCCGCAACCTCCATATAAGATGTGCCGCTGCTCTTATAACTAAAGCCCAAACTTTCAACTTTCTCCGAAGAATATTACCTACGGTCTCCCGCTCTAGTTCACTGAAGGAACCCCCACCGCTGAATGATAATCCATACCAACTGTGTAAGTCTTCCCATACATTCGCGACCCTTTTGCAAAGAAAGATAGCATGGATGACCGTTTATGCCTGCTCCTCACACCATGGACAAAGGATTGAAGGAATGTTTATGCCTCTTTCCACTAGACTACTTCGTACTGGCAGTCTTTGTTTCTCGACTCTCCATGTAAAAACACAGATCTTCTTTGGTATCAGTCTCGACCAAAAAGTGACCGGCTGATTTGTTTCAGTTTTGGATTCTTCTAAGACTTTCCTGCACTCTTTGATAGAAAAAGACCCATCACTGGAGAAGGTGCAAATTATAGTGTCTTCAACCTTTTCTTATAGCGTTACACTATTAATTGCTTCCATTAAACGCTCATACTCCGTCTTGACTCTTCCGATACCTGCATAATATAACCCACCTTCCATTCCCATCTCGACCCAACCCATCACCCCATATGACATAACGACTGTTATCTTGTCCAAATTTGTTGTAGACTCTAGAGAATGAAGTAGCCAGCGTGAAATTCCCCAGCCAAGTATCTGACCTGAAAAGCGTTTTTTCCCTATTGCCCACATTACATTTGAAACAAGATGAGAGATTAATTCCTAATTTCAGATATCACCCCCACCTTTATGATATCCCCCCATATTCTTGACCCTCGATTTGTAGAGTTCAACACTAGCCCACCATTAGAACCATATATATTAGAGTTAGTTTTAACCCACAAAGAAGATTTTTCATTAAAAAAACGCCACCACCATTTTGCAAGTAAACTCAAATTAAGATCTTTTAAGCACCCAGTTCCAAACCCTCCCCGATCCTTAGACTCTACAACTTTATCCCAAGCCACCCACGCAATTTTTTTGGAATTTTTACGCCTCTCCAAAAGAATGACCTTCTATATTTATCTAACTCCAAAAGGATACTGTTGGGCGTACGAAACACCGAGAGGAAGTAAACTGGCAAACTGGACAACATTGCTTTAGTTAGAGTTAATCGACCTCCGAATGACAAGCATCCCAATTTCAATGTATTTAATTTTTGCTCGAACTTTGACAATACTTTATCCCAATGTCCGATTCTTTTCATTGAGGCCTCTACCGGAACACCTAAGTATATGCTACTTAACAATTATAAACAAAGCATATGCAATGTCCTTGTCATAAAAAAGAATAAAATAGTGAAGTTCGAACCAAGGTCCATAATTATAAACATACTGGTCAAATAGACATAACTCATTGTTTCTAGCAATTGTTTATATATTATAATTAGTCTCTAATTCATAGATGAACATAGTAATAACTAATCTTTACTACTCTATAAAGCATTTAGCCCTTTTTTTAAGACAATTTTGTAAGTTAAGTAGTACAAGTAATATAGCATGCTTTACAATAATTTTGAGCAACAATCTTAACACTTTTAACACAGTACAACTGTCATTAAATTCATGACATTTATTTATAATTAATTTTTTGACAGTTTTAAAACATTAATTATGTACTTAAATTCTCACAGTTTTATGTAATTAAAGTATTTAAAGTGTTTAAGATCATTGCTGAAACATATTGTAAATAATGCTATTTGAGTTGTATTATTTTATGCAATCGGTTTCAATTTTTAAACTGAATTTGAAAACGGTTTTAGTTTTTATGGTAATCGATTTCGGTTTTTAAACTGAATTTGAAAACGGTTTCGGCTTTTTCGGTTATGGAGCGGTTCGGATTACGGTTAAAACGGTTTATATCCGAATTTTGAACACCCCTATGTCGACAAATGAAACTATTTTACCCCGCCGCATCGCGCGGGTAAAATACTAGTTAATTTATGAAAATGCATTTAAATTTATTTAAAATTGCCTTTCAACCTTTTATTTCTAACTGTAATTGCTAACATTCATTTTAATTACACTCTAATCTTATTTGTTTTATCATCTTTAATTAACAAATTGTTTATATTCAGGCTTAAAAGATAATTTTATTGATTGAAATTTTGTTATGTGAAAAAAGAAAAGAAAAGAAAAACCATATATTTTTTGTTTAAAAATAAATCCTACGTGTATTTAGTGAGCATATAAAACACGGCAGCTCGCCCCAATTCACATTCGTAAACCGATGTCGCTCTTCCCGACACCAAAACCTCAAAACTTCGAACATATCAAACCAGTTGTTGGAAACATGGATGAGGAATTACTTGAACTTCAGCGACAATTTGAATCCGCTCAAGAAGCTAAATCTAGCATTCGATTATCAGAACGAAACGTAGTTGAATTGGTTCAAAAGCTCCAACACCTTCATATTATCGACTTCGATCTTCTGCACACCGTATCCGGCAAAGAGTACATCACTCCTGTATGTATACTCGGTGCTTTTCTCGTTCACTTGCTTTAATTTGTTATAATTGTTTGACTTGTGTGTATCTTAGGAGCAATTACGGCTTGAGATTGTGTCGGAGATTAAGAAATTAGGGCGTGTTTCGTTGATCGATCTTGCTGATACTGTTGGTGTTGATTTGTACCATGTGGAGAAACAAGCGGAAATTGTTGTAGCTAATGATTCGTTGCTAATGTTGATTAATGGTGAAATTATATCGGATTGGTATTGGAATAATGTTTGTGAGGAAATTAACGATCGGCTTCAAGAATGCAGTCAGATTGCGCTTGCTGAGATTGCGGCTCAGTTGCAAGTTGGTTCGGAGCTGCTCGTGACGGTGCTAGAGCCTCGACTTGGATCCCGGGTAATACAAAATTTCCAGTATTTATTTTTTATAAATGCCTATTTTGCTGTAGGATTAAGTGTAGAAGAAACTCTCCTTTATAGGTATATGCTTGAATTGTCCATCAGTAGATGATGATTAATAACTTGACACAGGAATGAAGCAAGATTAATAAATTTAGTAGTAGTGGCATATATAGTATTATTTAATAACAGACCTGGTATCAAGTACCAAATTGCTGAGCTATTAGTCTCTTTGTGAAGATACCTCATCTACTGTGCCAGCTAGAAGCATGGCTGTTGGTTCAAGTGTAATTTCTAATAATAGCATCTAAGTAGTACCAAAGCAACTCGGGTTATCTTTCTAAAAGCTTTGGGCTTTATTAATTTATGATAAGTTAAACTGGTCTAAATACGTAT
Organism: Pulicaria dysenterica; assembly: GCA_947179395.2. Classification (NCBI taxonomy): domain Eukaryota; kingdom Viridiplantae; phylum Streptophyta; class Magnoliopsida; order Asterales; family Asteraceae; genus Pulicaria; species Pulicaria dysenterica. Next base: position 82,319,121 of record OX359292.1, read on the forward strand.
GATGAGTAGCTATATGTTGTATGACATGTAGATACAAGGTAGACTTGAAGGTGGACAGCTGTACACACCAGCTTATGTGGCACGTGTTAATGCGATGGTTCGTGGGGCTGCTAGGGGCATCACTGTCCCTATGAACTTGTCAGCATTGTGGGGTTCGTTGCAGCTATTACTACAAGAAATGGATGGTGCAAGCGGTGTGGCTGTTGAAGGATCATTTTTTCAATCGATGTTCAATGGATTGGTGAAGGAAGGGCAAGTTCTTGGATCAGTACGTGCTGGAGTTCACTGGACACCTAGTGTAAGTGACTAATCAACTGCAACCTTTTTGATTCTAGACAAGCTGATTTCATTTGATAACAAAAGGAAAAGTTAGAAAAACAAAACGATAGTGCCTACAATTCTAGAAGCAGGTAATCTCACAAATTATAACGACATTTATAATCTGCTAACTCTAATACCTTATCTATAATAAAAGACTAAATTCGGGAACGCATTTTCTTGTTCAATAAGGAAACTTTAAGCTTGTTATCATTTGACTCCTCTAACTTATTTTAATTCGAAATTCCCCGCTTCTAGTTGTTCCTCTGCTGGAATCAGGTCATGTCACATATATTCTTGGATTTCAGGCCTCCCCAATCTTCACATTATATTTTTTTTCTTTATTGTTCATAGTCATTAAATGGTATCAAATATGTCAATATGTCTTGCAGGTGTTTGCCATTGCTCAAAGGGAATGTGTGGATTCTTTCTTTTCACAGGTATGAGGTTTCATCGTTAGTAATCCTATTGCATCCACGATGTGGGTACATTTATAGCATCACTGTTTAACTTGTCACTAGTGCTACCAATAGCTTTTTTTTAGTATAACTGTAAGTTTTTATTGAATCAAACAATTGATAATACAGGAAGATGTTACCTGTTTCTGTTTTATTGTTTGACGAGGGGCGTTGTTATCATAAGCTCTGTACTTGATGCTTGTTCAATTTGAATAGCTTGGTAGAAAAATGTCCTTTGGGCAGTTAAAGTTCTAGATGAGCTGATCATTCACAATCCTCACTTATTATTCTGATCTACGTGACCCTTTTTACTTTTTATTAATATATAGTCAACTAAATGGTACTCTATATCACATTACAGAACTCTGTTGTCAGCTACGAAGCTTTGCATAAACTTGGAATTACACAACCCACTCAGTTTCTGCAGGTATTGTAAGTCTGTAATGTGCTGGAAATATCTTCTAATTGAGAGGAATAGTTCCATAAGATATTATTAAGTTTAATCGGAGTAAAGTAAGCTTTTTGAGATATTTATCTAATTAAAGATGTCATTATGCATGTGAATTTAGTCCAGGTATCCTGAAGGTATAGCCTTGGTCAATTTATTTGTTCACCCATCAACTGTTGAGATGCTAAATGCCGCAGTGGATGATGCCATAGAACATGGTAGCTGGTAAGATCTCTGCTACAAACGTCAGTTTATCTAAATTGTTTACACTACTCTGCTGAATTATGTGTAAGATGCTAAATTTTGGGACTAAATTAGTATGCTGTGCTTCAAGAAAACTCATGTCCTTATGACAGGTGTATAATCCTTTAACAACACATCTAGATGAGCTGAAAGAACATAGAATTTAGGTTGTAGGTTTTTCTTAACTGGGTAGTTTTGGGTTATGCTTTTGCATACATAGCCTTATTTCTTATGATGGCTTATTGCATTGCTTTTGCTGAAACTGGTAACAGTTATACTCCTATCTTTAACTTTTATATATATATATATATATATATATATATATATATATATATATATATATATATATATATATATATATATATATAGGGTGTGGTTAAACAAAGAACATCCCTTAAACAAAGAACCTAAAGAACCTCCCTGGTAATGACATGTGGCACATTGTTTAGGACAAAAAAGGAAATTAAAAAAAAAAAAGCAATCGGCGCCTACAGCACCCACAACCAAAACCCACAACAAACTTAAAAAAAAACCCCATTTACTTTAAATAATCATAACTCGTTCGTTCTTAACAATTTTAACATAAAAATTTTACCGTTAGATTTAGTTTTTCGTCCTCTTTCAAACAAGACCGGACTTGATATATTTCTGAAACTTTTTTTTTTTTTGAAATGCAAAGTTTGCATTTTGAGTTGGGTTCATTCAAACTCAAAATGCAAAATCTGAAGTTTGCATTTTGAGCTGGGTTCATTCAAGCCCAAAATGCAAAATCTGTAGTTTGCATTTTGAGCTAGGTAATTCAAGCTTAAATGCAAAATCCGTAGTTTGCATTTTGAGCTGGGTAATTCAAGCCTAAATGCAAAATCCGTAGTTTGCATTTTGAGCTGGGCAATTCAAGCCTAAATGCAAACTCCGTTGTTTGCATTTTGAGCTGGATTCATTCAAGCCTAAATGCAAAATCCGTAGTTTGCATTTTGAGCTGTGTTCATTGAAACCTAAATACAAAATGCAAAAAACGAAAACGTACATGCTGCCTAAATGCAAACAAAATTTTCATGTTAAAAAAATTTTAGAAAAATATGGGAAGAGTGATCTTGTTTGAAAGAGGATTAAAAAACTAAAAGATTGGTATAATTTTTTTGTTCAAATTCACAAAACTTAAAAAGTTATGACAATTTAAAAATTTTTGGGGTTTTTTTTTTTAAAAAATCGAGTTTGTTGGGGTAGGGGGGGGGGATTTTCCATGTTTACCCTTTTCTTCCTTAATTAATACATAATAATTACAGTTTTGCCACCAATCAATCTCATCCATTGATTTTGATGATCCAAAGGTCCAGATTGGTTCTTTAGGTTCTTTGTTTAACACATGGTTCTTTATTGATACAATTTATATATATATATATATATATATATATATATATATATATATATAGGTTTTTGTTGAAAGCACATGTGTACATAATTTCTTCTCTGTTCATTGCAGGATTGATTCACTTTCCGTTTTACCAGCATCCTTTGTTTCCCAGGATGCAAATAAGATGTTGTCTCTTTGCCCATCTGTACAGACAGCAGTTAAGGTAACTTCTATATAATTTTCAAATTGTTTTCACAAGCTTGATACAATCAAACAAGCATTACTTAATTAGTACTCTTTGACTCATTGTGTTTCTTTCAAGGCTAATAAAGCAATCATTTTAGGGGATTCATATGTTTTCAGCACCACATTTGTCAAGGTACAATTCTATAATAATACAAGAGTTATCCCTACAATTTCTGGCTAAAATATGTTGAGTTGTTTTTGCAGGATCTGTATGAACGTATGGAGAAAGATTTGGATACTATTAGTTTATCTAGAGTTACCGATGACTTTCATGTCACCAAAGCTGCTAACTCTGGACAAGAAACAAGCAGCACTCATGATTTCAGTGATAAAAGCAGTGAAAGTGGGTCAACTAAACAAGCAGCAGACGTGGGATCAAAGAAAAAGAAAGGGAAATCCAACCCAAATACAAAAACAGGTGCGGCTGATAACACTTCAGATAATCAAGATCCTGTTCCTACTAAATCAAAGAAGAACCAGAGAAAAAACAAAGTTTCAGCTTCATCACTTGGGCCAGATCCAAAATCAAATAAAATAAAAGAGGAAAGCGCTGGCATTTTTTCAGAAGATGAATTATGCCACAAGATAACCGAACTTGTTCCAGACTTTGAAGACCAAGGTAACTTCATTCTTGTTCTACTTATCTTTCATTACACAATTTTCTTCTAAACAAAGAAGAAAGAACATTTCTGACCAAAGTGTATGACATTGTAGGTGTTGATCCACAAACAGTTCTTGTACCCTTAGCTACTCATTTACGACCCATGTTGCTCAATGCATGGAATGAGAGAAAAAAGGCTGCATTTACTGACAACACGCAGAAAATCAAACGTCTCCTTGATGATTTGCAAAAGAAACTTGATGAGGTAGTATTTTAATTTATATGATCAATTAAGGCAATATTGTGTTGTCTTTTAATGTCTCCTTTTATCTTGTTTGTTGCAGTCTTCACTGAATATGCAGTTATATGAGAAAGGATTAGATTTGTTTGAAGACAATCCGTCTACCTCGGTAACCATAAAACTTAAATTCTACTCTTTATGGCCACTATTGAGGGAGTTATATCTCACTTTGATGCTACAGGTTCTTTTGCACCGACATTTACTAAGAACTACAGCTGCCCCTATGGTGGACATGCTTTTATCAAAATTGGTAACATATACAAATCTTTGCATCTTAATTTTATTGTTTATAGCCCAACTAACAAAATCTGAACTAAAATTGCATGATCTAATGATTATGGTTCTCACATCAGGATATCCTCAATACGTTGAAAAATGGTATTGATGTTCAAGAATTAGACAATACAGAATCCTTTTCACTTAGCTCTGGGGATCGAATTGCTCTGGTATGAGATATTATATTTTTTGATTTGTGAGCAATTTATTTTTCTTTTTTGTTTATTTTGAACTCTTTTGTTTCTGTTTCTGTTTCCTTTTTGCTGTGCTTTTAATTACATTAATACATAATTTTCCTTGTATGGTCATAGGCAAAAAAGTTTGATGGACCACTATCTGTAAAGGCTAATGCAGTAGTTGAGGCTTTGGAAGGGAAGGTCAGTTTTATTTTTATTTTTAGAGTCACTGCTTTTTTCTTGTGAAGATTGGATTTTGTTCTACACTTCCCTATGCAATGTGTCGTATAAATGTGCCTGTGACAATTTGAAACGTACATTTGTTGAAAGTTGTGAAACTTGTAACTGTGGTGTAAGTAAAATGTGGGATCATGTATATGGAGACCACCCAACTATTTAAACTACTTTATAAGACACCCAGGTGTGCATACAGTTCTAATTTCACCAAATCTGGCCAAAAACATGGATCAAGAAGGTAACATTCATTCAAATTTTTGACAAAAAGGAAAAAATCACTCTGTTACTTTTCTTATCCTGTAAAGTAAAAGATTATCTAATAATCAAAAACATTGAAGGACAATTCGTCCATGTCTTAAATCAAATCGGTATATATATGAATTTGAATACATACTATAAAGTAGTTTCAATGGTTAGGTGATCATAATAAAATAAAGGTGAACAGTTGGCTTGCCTACTTATACATTAACCCATAACGTATAGGACGTCTTGTGTTTTGCTTGATTTATGTAGCATTATTAACTTACTCCATTCCTGTTGTTAAACTTATAAAGAAGGGGAATATATGCAAACACTGATACTTCTGTTCTATTTACCATTCTTTGCCATTTTATTGAATTTTTTTTTTCTTTTTCTGATATTGAAACTTGAGCATCATTAACTTCAGTGGTTCTACTCCTCTTTAGTCGACTTCTAACATCTTGCCAGTGTTTTATGTCACAGCGTGTTGAAGCATATATGACTGCACTAAGAGCATTTGCGGATGAGTGGTAATGATTCAATTTTGGTCAACTTATTGGTGATTTCTAAATTCTTTTTGGATAATTAATAAAAGTTACAATATAATTTATTTGATGATTTTACTATATCTGCAGTGGGTTAATTGTGAAAAAGCTTGACAAGAAATTGGAAAGAACTCTCCTTCATTCGTATCGCAAGGTATCTCTTCCCTTAAAAAGGATTGCTTAATATTGTACTGTAGAAGTTGCAATATCAACCACTTCATGTATAAATGGATTGATTTGTGCTAAGTTTTTATCTCTAACGAGTCAAATGGGGCGAACTAAAAGATTTAATTAAAAATGAAAACGATCAAACGGTGTGAATATCATTTCAAATGTATTTAAATGCATAAAACCTATTATGTCGCTATATTAAAATATAGTTTTAATAAAAAGTTACTGTGACCCAACCCATACTGTAACTTTGCCTCTTTTGAGTTGAACCAATTGTGACCCATCAGATCTTTGTTACTATTTTCAGGATTTGTCTGCTCAAGTTTCTGCTGAAACTGATCCAGTCTCCATTCTGCCTAAAGTTGTTTCTCTACTTTATATACAGGTTTTTGATGCTTACTTTACAATTTGAACTCCTTATACATTAGGAAATTAAATTTTGATTTGCTAATTTTTATCGTGCTCTAATGCTCATTTCATTTGTTGACTTTATTATGGGGCTTCAGTTTTATGGAAGAGCTCTTCAAGCACCAGGGAGGGCCATTTCTGTCGCAATCTCTAAATTAAAGGTATAAAGTTATTCCTAACAATTTATGCTCTATAAACATTTTTATAATATTTTGGCCATTCCTTCACAACATTTGATTTTTTTTTACTACCATGCGAACTTTCCATCTCTTTCTATTTAATAACATTCGTTTGATTCAAGAGACTATTGATGAAACTGTCGAACGTGAATATAAAATTGATCTCGCAACAGTACTTTTTATAATAATTTGAAGTTTGAATCCCATCATACAGGTTTAGATATAAAGCCACATCTTCACATCATTTACAAATTATTTGAACTCCTTAAATCTTTAATCTGTGATGATAGATAGTGGATTTCTCTCCATGATGTGTTAATAATATCGCAGGATAAACTAGACGATTCAGCTTACAAAACCCTTGAGGAGTACCATGCTGCTACAGTGACACTTTTGGCATTAATATCAGCAGCGACAGGCGATGTAAGTCATTCCATAATGTGCTACTTCATATTAGTTTTTGTTAATACCAACATCTTTCAAATCTGAGGGGTTTTGGTTAATCTAGTTTCGACTAATGTTCAAATACCTAAAATACTACTAAATAAAAGAAACTTTGGAAAATTAAAAAAAACATTTCAAACGGGCCAGACTGGCCAAGATTCACTCTGGAAGTGCATTTTTCACCAGTACTACCTTATAAAAAAAATTTATATAGGAAAGTTGGAAATGTTACTATATGACCAAAGGTTTTGTAATTATACTTTGCACATTAGTAATTTGTGATCCTTTTCTTTTAAACTTTTCCATCTCTATAAGAAAATAAGGCTTTCTCATTACGACACTTGTTTGCTTCACTGTATGTTAGGAGGAAGATTGTACATCTGATAGAACTTTAACCAAACGTGAGCATTTGGAGAGATTGATGCCAGCATTGAAAAGCCTCGTCTCTCGTCCTTCCCAATAGTTTTTTCATGCAATATAACATCGCACTCCATAACGCACTCGTGGATACAACAAATAATCAATGATGATGATATTGGCTCCTTTTAGTTTTGAGCAGAGCTTGATGGTAACAGATCATGTCTGTCTTCTAAGTGTGTTTTTCTAACCGAGACATAGGAAGAAACGTCATCTTGGTATTTCATGTAGAATTTCTAATCGAGTAAATGGTGTTTTTCATGGATGAAAGGTAAATGAATTTTGGCCACATGATGGTTTATTAACATAAAGTTTGATCAAATATATAGTATATTAGACCTTTTTACTGGTGATATATAATTTTAGTCGGCATTTCTCGATGATTCATTAATCATAATCATATGTAGATAGCCATTGTGCAATGGACTAACATAATACTAGCATCAAATCATGAACATGCAAAAGATAAATGGTAGGAAAGAGATTAAACTGAAATACAAAGGAGAAATCAAATTTGCAGGGTGGATTGACGTTGCATCTTTATCTTGTTGGATTTAATCGGTTATTTGATGGTTCACGTACGGTTGCATGGCTTAATTAAAGTTAGAAGTAATGTTTTTAGTTGTTATGTTTATTTAATAGTAGAATTAATATTAGGTGTCCAGATTCCATGTACTTGCACATTGAGAGAGAGCACATGAGAAAATGGGTAGTTTGCATTACCGGGTCTATAGGTGAGTTAGTAGTGTTAGGCTAATTTTATGGTGCACGTTGGTGTGTAAAAGGCTTTAAATAGTCTTGTTTCTTTTGAATAATGCATGGGTTATTTTTTCTTCCAGAAAGATATATTCTTCTTTAAAGTTGCTTTCTCTTTTCATCTTCGTTATACATACATACGTGGGTTTATTTTGAAGCTTTGATTACTAACATTTGGTATCAGAGCCACTTTGGCTCATATAGGAGAGAGTAGCATGTTCATGTGAACTGCATAAAGAAGACCGAAGACCGAAAAAAAGACCGACGCCGTTGAGAGGACCGAGGAAGCTCCGGCGTGAGACCGAAGACCGAAAAGACCGACACTAGCAAGAGAAGACCGTGACCGAGAAGAAGAAGACCGTGTTCGTTAAAGAAAGCAAGAGACCGAAAGAATTTAAGAATGGCAATGATACAAGCAAAAGAAGCAGGTACGATGTCTTACCAAGTTCCGATGTTGACCGCAACCAACTATCCGGTATGGGCTATCAAAATTAAGGGGGTGATTGTTGGATTTAATCAAAGCTTCAAAATAAACCCACGTATGTATGTATAACGAAGATGAAAAGAGAAAGCAACTTTAAAGAATAATATATCTTTCTGGAAGAAAAAATAACCCATGCATTATTCAAAAGAAACAAGACTATTTAAAGCCTTTTACACACCAACGTGCACCATAAAATTAGCCTAACACTACTAACTCACCTATAGACCCGGTAATGCAAACTACCCATTTTCTCATGTGCTCTCTCTCAATGTGCAAGTACATGGAATCTGGACACCTAATATTAATTCTACTATTAAATAAACATAACAACTAAAAACATTACTTCTAACTTTAATTAAGCCATGCAACCGTACGTGACCCATCAAATAACCGATTAAATCCAACAATCACCCCCTTAATCGGTTAATCACCCATCCGTTCATAACAATGTTGGCTCCTCCTCGATCAAATTCACTTCTTTGTTGTTGTCTTGGTCCTTCCACTTCGTACACTCATAGCTAAAGTGCCCAAAGACTCCACAATCATAGCATCGAATCCCACTCTTATCACCTCGACACAATCCTCTTCCTCGGCCTCTTCCACCTCTCTCGAAGCTCCTTCCACGTCCTCTACCTTCACCGTGCCTATGTTCACTTGCCCACATGAGTTGCATTTGATCTCCTTCTTTCTCACCATGGCTTTTAAGTCTTTCTTCGTACGCCTTAAGCCTTCCAACTGCTTCATCAAAGAGCATCGTATCCAACTCGAAACACTGTTCGATCGATGCCACAATTTGTAGGAACGACTTTGGCATTGCATCAAGTAACCTTCTTACCAATTCTTCTTCCTCAACTTCATGCCCAAGACTCCTCAACTTTGAAACCAATCCACTCAACTTAGTAGCACAATCATCAACAAGCTCTCCTTCCTTCATCCTCAATCCTTCAAGCTCTCTTTTTAGTGTTGCAACTCGAGCCGTCCTTACCCGATCTACACCCAAGTATCGTGTTTTCAGTCCATCCCATACCTTTTTCGGGTCCGTGTGACTGGCCATTTGTAGCACCATCTCTTCCGGTATTGCTTGAAGCAAGAAAGCTAGAGCTTGTTTGGACTTTTTAGGATTTGGTTCTTCCCCGAGAGTCCTTGGTTCCACCGTCTCTAATAAACCATGTGCATCCAATATGGCCTTAATTTTGATAGCCCATACCGGATAGTTGGTTGCGGTCAACATCGGAACTTGGTAAGACATCGTATCTTCTCTTCATTCAATCTTCCACCAGAACTTGTTATTGACCAAGAAACTCCATAGACAATGGATCTGATCGACTACAACATCATATCTAAACAATTCACACACACACACTTTCACCCATCACGGTGCAATCATTGTTTTTGGTGCAATCAACCAAACATATTATCGTAGCTCTTTTTGTCTATTTCGTGGCCTGTTGAAAATGCCTTGGTCAGTGTCCGTATGCGCGAGATATGACCAAAACTATGCAAGTAGAGCTAGCTTCCACATTTTCTTCCTATTACACACACCTTTTTTTATCATCATATTTCGCTAATTCTACCTTCCAAATGACCTTAAGTACAAAATACAACAAATAAACTCATAAACGAGTCTAAACTGCTATTTGAGAAATGTATGTATTTAGAATTTTACTTTCTGAAAATGAAAATTAAAATTTTGAAATGAAATGAAATCAAAATTTTGTAATTTTTTTACACTACTAACTAAATTACTTTTGATTGTAACAAACAAGGTTTTATAGACCCAAGCTTTGCTCCGGAAATATTACTATTTAGGATAATATTATTTATTTTAACATTTATAATTTCAAATTTTGTTTGTTGTTTGCTGAATTCTTTCAAGGAAGATATAGAAGGGCATAAAATGCCAAAACACAGCAAGCAAGAAATTTCTTAAGCACCAAAAGGTCTTTGACATAACGAGACCAATGTACGTAAGATGTGACGTGACGGTGTTTTTTCCCTTTAAAATTGGAGGTTCAAGTCTCAATTAAGACAAAAGGTGTAGTTTAAGGAGGTGCTTAAGTTTCCCTAAGACTCGTTAGTGGCTATTTCTCTTGCTATTTCTTCAAAGTTGACTTTCAACTTTTAGTGTTAAGAATCGTAATGAACTTTGTGATTAATTTATTCTTTTTATTGTTCTTTATTTTCAATGATGGTTATGTAGTCTGGTATTTGTTTATTGTAACACCCCGTTTATTAATTATAAAAATTTTCAGAATTTCTTCAAGTTTAAAACAAAATTTTAATGCAACCAAATTTTTTGTACAAAGTATTCAGCGGAGATAATAATAATATTCATTTAATACCTTAGACTTAACAAGCTTATAGTACTTGAAAATATTTAATAACAAAACATTTACTCTAAAACACACATTTACTTCAAAGTAGGACAACAACTCGCATAACTGAAATCAAAACATACAGTTGCACTACTCGAGCCAATCCACTAGATCATCACTTCTGTATTAAGAAATACCTGAAAAGATTAAAAGTATCTGATGAGCTATAAAACTCAGTGAGTACTCAAACTCTAGTACTTGTCAAGTATAAATTAAAGAGTTAATTACTGAAATGGTCATGCGGTTTGCCAAAAGTCACTGATTTGGTCCCTTAACTTAAAAAAGTACTAGGATAGTCCATACTGTAGCAAATAAGTCCTATACTCAGTCTCTTAAACTAACTTCTGTCAAATGTAAACGTTAACCTCCTTTCGAGGAGGGGCATTTAAGTCTTTTTAAGTTACATAGGGACCATTTACCCAACTTATTTAACTTACCATCATCTTCTTCATTTGAATTAGAACTTCAAAGACACTAACTTTGAAGGTTTTTGAGAAGGCAAAAGTTACAGGCTAGTTTAGGGTCTTACTAAGCCCCAACAAGTTTACGTGATCAAGATGCCTGCAGATTATCTCGGGTTCTTTTCTATCAGGTTCTTCTTCATCACTTACGTAATCATCATCTTCAAAATTGAACAAGACCCTTCTTTGGAGCAACCTATAATCTCTCTCTGTTTCTCTTCGTATACCAGAACTCTCGATTTCTGATTCTTCCAGTATCTCTAGACTATGTTCTTGAGTGTTTACAAGATTTTTGCGTTCTTGAAGCTGTAGATCAGATTCTTTGTTATTTTTCTTCTTGCGTGTAAACCAAAACGGTGGTGGTAATGTAGATTTGAAGCTTACCTCTGTGTTCCAGAAAATTTAATAGAAAGAAAAGAAGAGAAAGGGCTAAGAGAGAAAAGAAAGTGAAAGAAATTATTTTTAAAAAATGTGTTCCTGAACAGGAAAGAAAAGAAAAGGAAGGAAAGAAAATAAATTAAAATGTGTGTTTCTGAATCGGAGAGAAACGAAAAGAAATTTAGTACATTTACAATATTACCCGTACTTAATAAATAAATAATATCATATTATATGAAAAAAAAGATAAAAATCTAATACTTCAACCATGTCTTAAATAATAGCAAACTACGTCTCCTTCGACTAATGGTTTAACCATGTCTTAAATATATTAAAATCTAAAATTAAATTTTCATTTTTTTATTATACCATTTGTTGTCTGTGTTTGCTTTTCCCAATTCACATCAAAATATTTTTTCAGTTAACAATTCAAAGTTAATTTCTCATATTAATTAAAAGCATCTGACATAATAAAGCAAACTGTTGATAAATACATGTTTTCAAAAGACTGACACAATATAGCTTCACATCAAAAGTCACCACATATATATATATATATATATATATATATATATATATATATATATATATATATATTATACACATGTATATAATAATATGTATATAATTGCTTTCTCACATGAAACTTCTGATCAATTCTATGGTGACTGTAAATAAAATTCCACGCTACACTCCACAAATAAAACCTTTTTTATTTTATTCACTAATTATCATCTGAAGGTTTATCGCTCAGGTTTTTTTTTTCTTTTTTTCCCCGTTTGATATCTTCATATATAAAATACGATGGAGAAGAGAAGACGAAAAAAACAAGATTTACAGGGAGAAGCAAACGGCAGCAGATGAAGAATTTACGTGAGTTAAATATAGATTATATCAAGGGCAAATTGGTAAGCATGTAAAAGTTATAAACAATCCATGATTCTTTCTTCTCAAATCTTTCCATTTTTGAGAAGAAAGTTAGGAAAGAAAGTATACCCAAATTTTCCTTCCTCTCCTTTTCTTTTCTTTCCAAACTTTTATCCGGGAACACAAAAAAGATAAGCTTTCCTTCCTAATCTTTTCTTTTCTCTTGTTAAAACAGCTTCGGGAACACACCGTACATGTGGAGATCTCAATGGACTTTGGCCTAAATCGATCCACATTGAATTTGGGGTTTCATCTTCAGTTAAAACATGGCTTTTCATGACGGAAAATATTTCATTTTCAAAATTGGAATTTCATCTTCATCATGTTCGATTTCAGTTTTGTATACATTTGTCACTAGAGAAGGAGTCAGCACACCGGAAAACGCTGGTAGTTGAACTCCGTGAAGAACAAATGATTTGAGAAACAACCAGTAAACAAGCTCCTGTATATTTTGAGATAATTGAGGGAGACTGATATTGTTCTCTTCCTTTCTAGCTTTCTTCAATACACACAACACCCTTTTATAACAGGGCCCTTCTAACTGCAACAATCACCAAAGAGGGAAGCAAGCAAGAAGATGGAAACACGCGAGAAGATTTGCAACAATTATGGCAGCCTCTAGAAAGGAATTGGCTGAGAATGATATTAAATTGATACGCAGAAGAAAAGTCAAAATTAGAGAGATGAGGAATTTGCACTATGACCCTTAAAAACAAATGTTTACATAAAGGACTTGCAATAAACAAAGTAAGAATAAGATGCCAAATAACGAACAACTTGAATAAATGAAAACAACCCAAATCCACAATAATCAACCCAAACCTTAGACTCATTGTCAACCAAGTGTGCATACTCATCAACCCTCAACTGAACTTCAACCCTCAACCTCAACACAAATCAATCTTCTCAGATGACTTGTATTTTGGATACATGGTTAGGAACTTCAAGAAAGCTTCATCAAGATCAGTGATGGAGTCTTGAGTCTGATATGTTTATAATTTTATGCAGGTGGCAATGCTGATTATGCTATGGATTTGCACCAAAAGGAACAACTTCAAGATAATAATATTTCCATGTTGCAGTCTCCTCATTTTCCTGTGAGTTATAACATATGACTATGGTGATTTTTTCTAGCTCTTAAGTCTGCATCTTAAGTTAATCCCAGTGGTTGATTATATGCAGATGGGCAGGTCTTCGGGGTTCAATATAGGGGGAGCATTTTCATCACATCGTTCACAGCAGCAAAGCAATCAGGATTTACACCACTTGCATGGTTCAGATATGTTACAAGGTTCACAGTCATCATATCACTTGCAGGTTATTATTTTTATTCATTAGCTTACCAATATTTAGTCTTGAGTTGCTTAAATATTACTTTCTCATACAATTTCTTGACTGAATTGTTTCTTTTATGGTTATAAAATTTTAATAATAGTTTCTTGTTTTGAGTTGTTTTAGGCCAGTACACCTTCTCCTGGCGTAGGTTTAAGACCGCTAAACTCCCAAAATACAATATCTGGAATAGGTTCGTTTGAGCAACAACTAATCCAGCAATATCCACCACAACAAAACCAAACTCAATTTCTGCTGCAGCAAATATCTGGTTCGGGTCAATCGTATAATAATAGGGATCAGGGCTTGAAATCATCACCAGATCGTTTTGGCTTGCTTGGTTTATTGAGTGTCATCGGAATGAGTGACCCTGATTTGACTTCAATTGCTCTGGGCATCGATTTAACAACTCTTGGGCTAAATTTAAATTCAGCAGAAAATCTTTACAGAACATTTGGTTCTCCATGGTCAGATGAGCCTGTTAAAGGAGATCCAGATTTCACTATGAGAAGTTGGAAAAAAGACCAGCAGTGCCTCAACATTGACATATATTTCAGTTTTACATGTAAATTCTCTTTTGTAGGTCATTAAGTATGCTAGTCAGGTTGCGTTTTGTTAGATTTGTCAAACTTTTTGCTATATCATATTAATCATTTTAATTTCACATAGTCATTATTAGGAACATATTCTAACTTCTTATAAAAATAGAACTAAGCAATGTTATTTTCTTTCTGTGGGCACATTTTGGTTATATTTTGAGATGAAACCAATTTTTGTGTCGGAAAATAAACATCGAGTGTAGTTTGGAGGTGGAGATGGGATTTATATAAGGAGTTTAATGTGTGGGTATTAATACCCCTTATCCATTAACGTACCGGCTATTTAAATGGTTTAGCACTTTAAATCTTGATACTCGATTTCTTTTATAACTAAAATATTCTTTCAAAAATCCAGTTGTTACATTTAAAAGAACTCAGGCCAGAATGTTCACATCGAGTTGCATCTGAATAAATTATTTATTTAACTTTTGGTAAATTAATGTTCAATAAAATTAGTGTTAAAAGTTTATTTCCTACAACAAATTCTTGTAAGTCTTAATAAATACAATATTTAATTTAGAGTAACATAGAAGAAATTTGGAGTTGTATTAGGACACGTTATAAGGTACAATAAAAAACATATAACTTTTTTAGTAAGATGAAGAAAACCTCATTAAATTAACATGTTATTGTTTTAATTTTTTATCTATATACTATTTTAAACTTTTTATATGTATATGTTTTTTATATAAATGAAATTATAATTAAAAAAACCAACACTGCTCGACAGAATTATTCTTTTTAGTGGTACCAATGCTTGGTTAAAGAATAAAAATGTAAAGTTTTAATAACTTGATTACTTAAAATAATATAATAGGTAAATGAAAGAAGAGTTTAGAGTTCTTTTTGGAAATTTAGAAGAAAAAAAAAAGGGAAAAAATAACTTTACACTTGAAGCTGCCGTTTCTTAGAAAAAGTCCAGGGTCGTTTATGGAAATTAAGGAAAAAGTTAGATAAAATATAGTAATGAGATTTAAAAAAACCTTTGCAATATATGTCATCTCTTATTATTTATAGGATTAGAATAAGACACATAGTTCATATTGTCAAATCAATCCGCATAATACAGGTATACATTACAATTTACATCGTTATGGAAAACTTTAGGATTTAGATAAAAATTTAACTACAAGCTACACCAAACACACCTATGTTGCCATCGAACCTGAGAGCATCCATTAAGAGAGATGTCAACAATAATATACTACAGAATCAATCTTCTAGTCTTCTAATTGAAACAAAAGACTAATATGTATCAAATCTTCTATACGATATAATCATTCATTCAGTTAAAAATAAATTCAATTCCTCACCTTTGACCATCTATCTAATTAAAATAGAAATTCCAATTTTGACTTTTATTTGTTAAAATTAAATTAAAGTTATTAAAGAAATTTCATATATACACCCTTAAAATATCATATTTATCCACTCTAATCTACAAATATCATATTTGTATTTTATAACATTTTAAAATATCTTATTTTACCAAATTCTTAATTTTATCATTTTTAAACACTTTATAATGATTTAATTTTTTTTTATTATAAGCAATAAAGAATTGACCTTTGTCTAATTATAACAACAATAATCTTTGCATATTATAATGTTATCATGATACCACGATTCTGCCGGCACATCTGCCCTCAACCTTTGACACATCTATCACTGGTATGATGTCGATGCCATGTGTCTCCATTTTATTAAATCTCATTTTCTTTTGTGTTTTATAACTATTTAATTTATTTTTATTAATAGTAAATACTATAAATAAAAACTAAGGACGTGTTTGGTTGGAAGGATATTTTTAGGAATCCTAAGGAATTGGAATCCAATTCCTATAAATTCTTGTGTTTGGGTCACATTTATAGAAGGAATTGGAATTGTGGAGTGGGAAAACTTTCCTCAACTGAAAAAAAGTAAAATCCTTCCTAGTAAAAGAATTGAGATTCCATCCTTGTGCTCGTGATTGGCATATTCATCTCATCTTTGTCTCACTCTGGTGGTGTCGATGGATTCATCTTCATCTCCCTTGTGGTGTCCGGCGACTCACATGAATTTGTCTCTGTCTCCCTTCTGCTTCGTTTCCTTTGTTTCGGTCTTTGTTTCTATCTTCGACCACATGAATCAAAAGACTAACCGACGAAGCCACCATGAACTAAATCCCGCCTCCGTCGTCTTCATCATCTTCAATTAGGGCTTCAGTGTTCGCCTCACATTCTCCTTCTGCTTCATCCCTTCCCGTCTTTGATTAGGCTTCGGTGATGTTGGGGCGGTGATGTTGGCAGTAGCAAGTGGTGTTGGTGGTGGGTGGTGGTCTCAAGAATCCCATTGTGCAACCAAACACATAAGGTAAGAAAATACATTCCAAATCTAATTCCTCTACATCCCAAATCCTTCCCAGATTTTAATTCCAACAAAAAACAATCGGCGAACCAAACACCACCTAAGTAATTGATATCAAACTCTAGAGTAGATGTGGACACCTAAACTGAATCAGGTAAAAAAACAAATATGTTTATTTACCGACACAAAAATTGGTTTCATCTCAAAATATAACCAAAATGTGCCCACAGCAAGATGTTAAAAGAAAATAACATTGCTTAATTCTATTTTTATAAGAAGCTAGAATATGTTCCTAATAATGACTATGTGAAATTAAAATGATTAATATGATATAGCAAAAAGTTTGACAAATCTAACAAAACGCAACCTGACTAGCATACTTAATGACCTACAAAAGAGAATTTACATGTAAAACTGAAATATATGTCAATGTTGAGGCACTGCTGGTCTTTTTTCCAACTTCTCATAGTAGACAACAAAGTTATCCTGCACCAAGATTTAATTTTGGTATATAGTTATGCCATGATTTTTTTTCTCTTTTCTAGAAAAAAGGAAGAAAAAGAAATTCAAGGTGAAAATTTAATCCCATCTACGTTCACACGGGTCAATTTGGATTGCGTTTTATCAAATCAAGATTAAACTTTTTTTGTTGAAAAAGTGCGAGCGGGTAGGCCAAAAAATCTATTCCCGATGCATGCACTCAAAGAATTAAACAATCACATTAAGTTTTTATGAAGACTCTAACAAATTGCAACCCGATCCATTTTTGACCTTACTCATCCCGCCACTTCCAAGAGTAATGAATAAACAGAAAGGATCGAAAAGTCAACCTTGCGTATTGTCTCCCATGTGTTTGGGTCAAAACATATATACGATCCTCTCTCATATGTATTCGTCTTCACAAGAGGCTCCATGTTTGCAGCCCTCATAAACCACAAACGGTGCTCTCGGTGATAAAACCAATTTCTGTTGTACCTGCAAAACGCAACTGCTATTAACAAAAACACATATCAAGTGCCATAAAATAGATTTAGGTTATGTTCCAAGGGTCAAGCAGGGAACAGTTGAAATAGTTGGCTAAAAAGAAAGCGGGTCAAAATGGTCAAAAGTCTTCCAAAGCGTAATATTTAATGACCTACTAAATCATTTTATTCCATAAGTAATAACCTTTTACCACCTTAACTCATGAGCCATTTGGTGAACATTTAAATAGAGCAAAACTTGTAAAAGTTATGGTTTAACTTACAGTTCATTAGCAGCGTACAATTGGGCTTCATCTTTAGGCATACTGCATATATCATAAAAAAGATTAATACTTGCTGGTAAAATTGAAAAGCTACTAATGGAGAAAGACCAAAACTTAAAACCAACCTGTAAAAGATATAGAACAATGTGTTCAACTGAAACTTTGAAAAATACCGTTGCTGCAAAAAATCCAAAATTATATTCAAGAAAAAAAATGAAAAAATAGGTTGATTGCAAACAAAACAATTATGAAAAGCCACTCACACTCAAATTAGGAGGTTGTTTAGCATAATAACATTGTGGCACGGTGAAATCTGGATCTCCTTTAACAGGCTCATCTGACCATGGAGAACCAAATGTTCTGTAAAGATTTTCTGCTGAATTTAAATTTAGCCCAAGAGTTGTTAAATCGATGCCCAGAGCAATTGAAGTCAAATCAGGGTCACTCATTCTGATGACACTCAATAAACCAAGCAAGCCAAAACGATCTGGTGATGATTTCAAGCCCTGATCCCTATTATTATACGATTGACCCGAACCAGATATTTGCTGCAGCCGAAATTGAGTTTGGTTTTGTTGTGGTGGATATTGTTGGATTAGTTGTTGCTCAAACGAACCTATTCCAGATATTGTATTTTGGGAGTTTAGCGGTCTTAAACCTACGCCAGGAGAAGGTCCACTGGCCTAAAACAACTCAAAACAAGAAACTATTATTAAAATTTTATAACCATAAAAGAAACAATTCAGTCAAGTCAATCAAAAATTGCATGAGGAAGTAATATTTAAGCAACTCAAGACTAACTATTGGTAAGCCAATGAATAAAAATAATAACCTGCAAGTGATATGATGACTGTGAACCTTGTAACATATCTGAACCATGCAAGTGGTGTAAATCCTGATTGCTTTGCTGCTGTGAACGATGTGATGAAAATGCTCCCCCCAAATTGAACCCCGAAGACCTGCCCATCTGCATATAATCAACCATAGGGATTAACTTAAGATGCAGACTTAAGAACTAAAAAAAATCACCATAGTCATATGTTATAACTCACAGGAAAATGAGGAGACTGCAACATGGATATATTATTATCTTGAAGTTGTTCCTTTTGGTGCAAATCCATAGCATAATCAGCATTGCCACCTGCATAAAATAATAAACATACTTAAGAACATGAAATTGGGGTGACAAAAGGGTGTGGAAACAAGCCTGGTTGGGATGACCCGCAAACAATATTTCAATCTTTCTCAACGTTGTATAAAATTAATTAATATTTATGTACCTTTAAATCCTGGTAGAGCAGGAAAATCTTCATTTTGAATGCTAAATTCTTGATTTTGCTGTACAATGGGACTGACACCAAGACCTTGTTTCCTTAAAGAACCTGATATTTTCTAAGTAAGTCAAGAAAAAAAAACACAGATATCATCATGAACCAAAAAATGCAAAGATTACTCTCTATATTTACCTATTTGTCCTTGCGCCCCACCAGAAGAACTAGGACGACTACTAAGCTGAGGAAAATCATTTATATCAAATGGTGAACCATCGTTATTGTTCATATCATTCATCAATCCCATTGAGTTAAGAGTATTGATATGATTTTGAGAAATCGGGCCACCCGAATGATAAGAATTTCCTAACATAGAAATCACCTGTGGAGAAGCTGCATTCCAGAATCATCACTACCATAACAAAAGCATCATAATTTTTATAGACAAAGTTAAAGACGAGATTTCTGTACATAATAAGAAGATAACATCCTAAGGGAATATACCTTGTTGAAGCATACTACCCATTAATCTATTTGATCCCTGCATGCCAACATTTCCTGACCCACTATTAGTGTTCAAACTTAAACGAGAAGATAGGCCCGGGATCGATAATCCGCCACCTATGTTTATGGTTCTCCCAACATTGCCTCCACCAATAATATTTCCAGCCGAGCTTGTAATTCGTGGGTTTGAATTCCCTAGCATATTAGACACACCGACCCCCTGAACTGCATTTCGGTTGCCAATTGCTGCAGAGGTGGGAAGAATTCCTGGAATCGAACCACCAACTGCATTTGAACTGCTACTGAACCCTGGGTTTCCAACAACACCCATGCCACCTCTATTAGCTAGCCCCGGATGACCGTGTGAATTCCCATGAGATATCTTCAAAAAACATAAAAAAAGGGTGTTAGGAAATGAAAACATATCACAGAATTAGCTACTTTAACATGATACTTTTGAGAATTAGAGATATAAGTAAGTACCTGAGAAAGAGCTACAGGCATATTCGATGTAAACCGTCCACTAGAAAGGTTTCCGCCTGGTTGTTGAAGCCCACTAGACGGGACATTAGCCATTGTCGAATTTCTTGACCCAAGTGAGCCCGGAATGTTGGGTAAATTAAAACTGCCATGAATGTTATGAAGCCCTTGAATAGATCCTGCATAAAAAACAATCTACATTTTCATGTAAACTTAATAGAACGAAATACATGATAATAATAGTAATTAGAAAAAGCACGAACCACTGTGTTGGAAAACAGGGGAAGGTGCACCAGATTGAGCAGAGAAAGATGAAGAAAATGGCTGCCCAGAGATGTTATCTTGGAGATTTGAAGCAGATCTGTTCAGAGACGACTGTAATTAAAAAATATAAGAATCTATTTAATTTGAGTACAATGATAAAGTATGTTGAACAAAAACTCAATGTTAAAGATTCAAGTGGTTTGAAAAAGTGAGTTAAATGAATTCTGAATGTATATGGATTGTTCATGTTAATCTTCTAAACAACTAACAGTAAACACTTATATTATAATTAAGTTAGTGATAATATTTAGACATTAAAAGTATAAAAAAAAATCCCTTCTACTCAAATCGTATCATTTATGTACAGTTATTTTAATAAGTATCAAATGAAAAGAAAAAAAAAACATGTTTAGTTCCAATAAGCTACTCGGGCACATGTGTGTTATTAGGATAAGAAAGGGTGCAATACATTATTAAGCAACCCGGACATCGGAAAAATGTCAAAATATCATGCAGAAAAGTATTCCTTGATGAATTGTCTTTCTTCTTCTTCAATATGATTTGCTTGAAAATTTTGCTTTTTAAGCTCCTCTCTGTGCCTAGATATTATCTGAAAAGAAAGCCAAGATCGGAGCATTAAGTCAAAGAAATAATCTATAATGAAATCACTTAAAAATAATGTTCACTTATGCTATATTATCCTCAATGATGTACAAAATTACCCGAAAAGAATACAAATGGTATTTCATTAGAAAATGTAGTTGCTACAAGCAGCTTTGTTAATTTAAAAAAAATATATGTGGTGCTCTATTTCAAATGAAACCAAGCTGACATTGTGTTCGTGCAATCATACAAAAAGAAAAACAATAAAACAAACTCCTGTTTTTAAGTTCTTTAGAAAAATAAACACATAACCAAGATGACTAAAATTTACCAAGAACAATGAAAATATAAGCTAAAGTAATAGTAATTTTGCACATGAGGGATAACCTAAGCTGTGATCAACTTTTATTGTGTTAATGCCAACAAATAAAACCAAAAGACGCATTAACCAATGCAACACAAGAACGACTCAAAATGATATTCTAAACTAATACTCCTAGCTGCATAATTTTGTAGATGCATAACTACTTAACTAGCCTGCCTACCATACTTAAATTAGATCAATCCAGATTATATCTTAGTCACTGCCTCCTGAATGTTACAAACAGTGAATGTATCACAAGAATGATAAGTATCTAGTCACAAACAAGAATCTTGGACAATTGCCTACAGTATGAATAGGTTAGGCATACTCATCAGCATAGTGCAAAACAGTCCTCATCTAGTTAGTTTCATGTATGGCTCTCAAATTCACAGGAAACCAATCAGAAATTCCATACAATTCATCTCTAATTCAACCTAAAACATCTCAAATCACTCAACACAACTGGCAACAGCTTTCAAACAGTCCTAGCCTTCTACAAAGATTAAGAAAATCCCAAATGAATGTGAAACTACCAACATAATTCTTCATCAAAATTCATACTCCTGCTACTTTAACTAATCTTCAAAAACCGAACTCCTGGATCACTTACGGTGAAAAGAAACAGGGAAGAAAGGACTAATTTCAAATAGCGTTAACTAAAACCGATGGTTCTTGGTTATCGAACGATTGTGGGAGGTTGAAAAACCCTAACCGGTGATGATTCGAAACTTGTACCAAAGCAAACACATAAATACATGCTGCGCACTCTCTGCTTGTGTTTGAGTAGAGTAGAACGATTACCTGAAGATGTAGAGAAAGCGAATGGATCTGTAAAATCGAAATATGAGTTTGAATTTGAAGGTGATAAGAATGAAATTGAAGACGAAAAGAGAAAGAGAAACAGTGGATGATGTGCAATTAATTATATGGAACGACCCGAAAACGCAAGGCTATATATATGGCCTATAGATACACGTAATCGCACTAACGCATACGCTACGGCCTGGTTACATAGATTACAATGGCCTTTGTTGGGCTTTAGACTTGTGTACCGGACCAACAAGAATCCAAAAATCAAAGTAGGAGAAAAACTGAATAACCGAACCGTAATAGAAATACTTGAACCGGAATAAAAGAACCGATAAAAACAAAAGAGGTGGTTATGAATATATTTTATAAGCGCCATTATGGTTTGACGGTAATAGCTGTATTGCTAACTGCTATAGAAACGCATAGTTTAAACCAGAACTGTTTTTCGTATGAGAATTGTGAGAACTATTTATAACATTACTAAATACTTAATAATAGAAGTATTTTGGTCATTTATATATTTTATCAACTGTGAATTGCGTTCGGGTAAATCATAAAAAATGTGTCAGACTTGATTGACCCAAAATACCCCATCTTTGGGATATTTATGTTGTGTGTGTTTGTATGTAATTCATCTTAGGGTCTCTTACCAACTGGTTCACAATCAAGATATATATGGTAAATCATGTTAATCTATAGTTTTTATTTTAAAAGTACATTTCTATTTCTAAAATACTAAAGAAAGTGGTAGGAATATGTTTATCATTAACACCATTGGAGTCTAAAGAACTAAAGAATACATGTTTGGTCATAACTTGCTAATCTTTGCAATCACAACGATAACAATGGTTCATGATTAATTTCATGATGTTTAGTAAATAACAATGTGTCACGAAACTAGATAATGGTGAATAGATTTCTTTCGGTTCTATAACAATATTTTAAAATCTCCTTGATGGTTAACAATATGTATTAGTTCAACTCTAGGTCTACAGAAGATTGAAGCTGAAGATGTACAAACATTCCTTAGTTAATTCTAAATTTATATTTGACATGTGTTGTTAATTATTAAACTTGTAAACATAAGCTTTAAAGTCTTAAGTGGGTGTGTCAAGCTAGGTGAACAAACATATTATTAGGCAAGTTAAGCTAAGTGTTTGTGAATTCACCTAATGAGTTATGAGTGTTTGGTTAGGTAAGTGTTTATTTATGAAGTTCATTGTATATTCATATAATTTAGCTTTATTTTATATATTTTTTATATGATAAAAGTTAATAAGCATGTTTTAAAAGTATGTAAGTATGTTTGTACTTTATCTGCTCTTATGTGGATACCTCCAACAAGGTCAGATCTTTTCTCCTAGAGTAATCCTTTAGACATTAATTGTATTAGGATTTGTCTAGTGTTATGTTTAAGGACTAAAAACTAGTTGTCATTCCTTTTAGACAAGAAATTTTCGTTTTCTCGTTGTTGTAATTCTTGAAATTTATATTAATAAAAATTATATTAAAAGTAAATCGTTTTTGTATGACATATATATTACTCATGATGTAGGGGTATGATATACCAATCATCCATCATACGTCGTTATGAGGCCTAACTTCACAACTTTTGGTCCAGTAACACGGTTATGTATCCTTTGAAAGAACGGGTCCAGCAAAACACTTCAAACATTCATGTATCATGACATTGTTATATGGAATACTCATCATGACATTGTTATGCGGAATATTCTCAGACAAAAAGAACTCTTTTATTGTGCAACATTTTTTCAAACTTAACTATTTACCCATATACATTAAATAAAAAATACAGACAATATTGTTATGGTTTACAAGTTTTCTCGACTGTTACGATGTACCATCTCCGAGTAATGGCGTAGGAGATCTGTAAAACCGCTCGTCTATGTTCCCGTTCAACTCAACCGCACCTTTATTAGTTCCTCGATTACTACTACTCGGGTCATTCCCCCTCTGACTTACATTTCCTGAGATATTTGTTACCAAAATTAATCAAATATGCAAATAAAAATGATCATTTTTGCATATAATACTAATTTAATCTTTAAAAAATTTATTACAATATCGGTTTGAATATCTAACCTGAATGTGATAGAATATTAGCTTTGTGTCGATTATGCCTTATAACCATAACAGCCACAATAGCCCCGATAATGAAGAAGACTGGAAGAGTAATTCCGAGTATCAATGCCAATTTACTTGTTTTATTTTTAACGTTCCCTGCAGGGCAAGATTTACCATTGGCACCACATAACAAAGGGTTTCCTGCATCTCTGTTAAGGAAACACATACAAGCATTATTATTATAATAGATATAATAAATAATAATACTAATTAGTCAAATTTAACATTTTAATTAATAGTACTAATAAGGGGAAGGGAAGAAGTGGGAAGGGATGATATAAAAAATTGTGTTTTTCAGATTTTTTTTTTGGAGGAAAAGGTAAGGGCTGGGAGGGATTGAGAAGGCAATTTTGTTAGTTTTATGAGTAAAATCTTTCCTCCCATTTTTGGGATGACTGGAAGAGGGAGTTTTTCAATCTCTCCCTTTTCTCTCCTCCCTTTCCACTCATTCCCTTCCCCTCTTTAAAATAACTCGAGAACAGGCCATAAAGAAAGAATTAACGTACGATAAATCTAACTCGGAATTTCTCGATAACGACAGAGGTATGGATCCACTGAACTGATTTTCTGCCAAATTTCTATATATATAAAAAATGTAATAATAATTAAGGGGAATACAACTAATTAATACATAAATATAACAAAGTAAATGGCAGGAATTGAATAAACCCACAGTTGTTTGAGACTTGGCAAGGTGCCTAGGAAATTAGGTATAGATCCAGTCAAGCTATTGTTGTGAAAATCTCTGCATATTTAATTAAAGATTTAATTAATTAATATTTAATAAATGTAAAATTAATTAATATTTAACAAAACAAGGGTTAAGATATAGTCACGAATATGAAAGAATGACTTACAAAAAGACTTTCGTATATATGAGAGAATATTGGTCAAATTTAACCATATCATGAGATGACTTTGACCCACAAAACAAATATATAATGTATGGAGTTATAATATTGAATCACTTTCTAATCAAAACTTACATTATTTCAAGAGCATCCATGTTACTAAAGTCTGGAAGAGGACCAGAGAGGTTAAAGCTACTAAGGTTTCTGCAAACAAAAGTTTTAGATTTTCAAAACTTATAGGAACATTTAAAGTTAAAATAAAATTTATTTTAGTTTAGTTAAATAAGTTTTATATATATATATATATATATATATATATATATATATATAATGTTTACATTGATGTCACACGAGGTGTTGAATCATTGCTACATTTTATCCACTCCCATGAATATGCAGCGGGGAGACACGGATCTCCGCCCCATTGTCGCAAAACACGAAACATGTTTTGAAGAGAAGCTAAACCTTCAACTAATTAATCAATAAAATAAATAACAATGATCATAAGAAAATATGTCATATAAATTGGAAGTTATAAATTTAATCTAACAATTAAGAAAGATAAACACATATTAGGATAAAAGATTTAATTACCATCACTTTTGTTGGTACCATCAGTTAGGGGATCACTAATCGAAAAAAGTTCAACCGCGCTGATAAGAGCAGGAAGCGTGGAATCACCGAGAGGGTTTAACGAGAAGTTAGTGTCCAGATTAACCGTGAGATTACTGATAAAATACTGAATCGCACTTTGAAAACGGGGTACAATCGGAAGTGAGAACGGTAGATTGTCTTTTAGTACCCTGAAAGATCGAGTTTCTGTAGAATTGAGCTCTTTAACTTCTGTAAAATACCAGTTTATGTAGACCGGGTAACGAGTCGGGTAATCTATTTGGCCTAATCCTAAGGTTATCATCTGACTCGTGTTGGCTGTTGCTACCGCGTTTTTTAGGACCGCTTGAGGCGGATTATCGGGCGCATTATCAACATTGATGACAGATGCCTCGTTTACTAGATTTACTAGTCCAGTAGTAAATGCGGGCACCCATATTCGATCATATGGATCCGAGGGAAACCTTCAAAAATTAACAAGAGTTCATTTGTATATGCTAAATACTTTTATATAAGAATATTACACATGATATATGATCATTTTCCATAAAATTTTGAAAATGTAGATGAAATACGGAATATCTAATATGAAATGGCAATATTATTTCAGTTAGAGGTTTGTCTACTTGCTTTTAACTATAAAAATTATCATAAAAAGATAAACAGAAAACATGTCACATTTGACAGTCAAATCGAAATTAATCCGTCAAAAAACAGCGTTTCAGACAGATTTATGACAGAATGTGGTATTGATAGGAAAAAGTGTTGCTAAAATCCATTGACTGAAAATGGTATTAAATGACAAACTGAAGAAATTCCAAGAAACCAACTCTTGAAAGATGGGTTCTGAAACTAATTCAGATAGATAGTTCAGATGAGTGAACTTCAGTTCAGTAAGCTTCGGATCAGAAGCTTCAGATTAGAAGCTTCAGTAAGCTTCAGTTCAGAAGCTTTAGCAAAATTAATCAAATATGCAAATAAAAATGATCATTTTTACATATTTCCGACCATCCGAAATAAGTGATTTTCTAGTAGTGACAACTTCATACCTTACAGTTTCATTTACAGCATAAGCCAACCTCAAGTTCATCAGCAACGCGTAATTATCGCCAATCTTGCTGTAAAGTTGCGAATCAAGACTGCGCACTTCAAGAGTCGAAATAAACGGGAACTGGTCGGGCTTCGTTTGGGCTACACATATGCTAACAGTCTCCCTTTTCACAACATAAATAGCTTCATATATTTTTACTTGAGAAGCATTCACAGTGATCCAAAAGTTACCATCAAAAAGAAGATCAAAAATCGGAGGAGTTGACTTTTGATCATAGTTGCCGTAATTAAAACCAGCACGAACCAAGACTTTTTCACCCACTTCAACTTCTACAGAGTAACAGTTTTTTTTACTTATACCGTTGCTGAAAACCCTCAAGGTGTCCATAATACGAGATACCGAGTTGTTTGATTGCACTGTTTGTGTAACACCATTTGAGATCAGATCGCTATCTCCTTTCCACACTATTGAGTTTTCATCTGTGTAAGAACTTGATGCCCCGCAATCTATGCTTACAAACACTGCAAAATAATCAAAAATATAGCGACGACGATCAATTAATTTGATATTAAACTAATTATATAATTTGGATAATATTAAACGATATATAGAGCCAGATTTATTACCTTTGCTGGAAACTGATATAGTAGATAAAGCTAAGAGATGAACTAGAAGCCATGAATGGTTGTTCATTGAAGGAGCAGGAGAAAGAAGGTGTAATGAGATGAGATGGTCTTTAATATATGCTCTTTAATATTGGTTGGTGAGTTTTCTAATTTAAATATAATAATTATATATATATATATATATTGGGATTTTCCCGATATTTTCAATTTTTGCAAGTTGTAATGAATCCGGCCACAAAGATATTACTTATTATATAAATTAAATAATAATTAATTTATATAGAATTAATAATATTAAATGTTATATAAGTCATTACAAGGAGTTAATTAATATCAGATATATTTATTATTATTTTAAAGTTTTATTATATATGTATTGATTTTATAGAATATATATATAATTTGATTCTTTAATAAAATTGACCTACTGTGGTTTGAGAAAATGAATATGAACATGTGTGCAGAAAATGTTATTTTTTTCTTGAAGTTGATACGTTGACTTTGACTTTACTAAATTCAAAAGTAAACGTTTTGAAAAGAAATAAAAAATAAAAAGAAAGAAAGGAGCAAAAACATGTTATGCTACTGAAGGCTTTGTTTTTAAGTCACAAGTCAAATTGAGAAATGGCCACCCAAATGGCCACATTACATAAAAAACCTATAAAGAGTGGATTTGATGATGCAAAGTCAACGGCAGAATTTCATGAATATGAGAGGTTTGTAGTTATGTATATTTAGTTTTAATCTTATTCAGACTTTTGTGTAAGATATATGTCGACGTACGTCTCAGATCGATCTATAGAGTCTATTCATCACTATTCACTATAGACATGTCACTATTATTACTTACTAGGACTATCAATTATTAATGTACCGATATGAAATTCTATTAATGTACGTAGTGTTGATTGAGGTGCTTTTAAGTGGCAGATTAAGGATTCAAATATATTGGGAGAACAACGTTGTCAACTTGACGTGAAGAGCTGGGCCGAAGGATTATATATGTGAAGGTTGAAATAGTCCATATTTACTTACGGGTTGGGTCGTTGATAGTATCGATGATATGAATAAAGAGTGTTATCAATATTGCCAAAATATTAAGCACATATTCAAAACAACTAGCGTAAAATTCTTACATTTAGTTTAATAAATAAAAAATGATTGACTTCAAGAATCGAGGATTCAAGGGACGATGGAGGTTAGAAGTGAGTGCTAGAGTGTCTATATACCTATGCTAACTGTATGTGTTCATTCGTTTACGTTTGTTTATAATTTAATAAAATAACAAAAATTGTACGCGAACTAACCAAGGTTTTAAACAATAGAACACAAAAGGTCATTCATTTATTGTTTGAGTTCATTTATTTGTTCGGGAAGCTAAAGTTTAACAATGGACACGAATACATAAATTCATTCGTGTTCGTTTATTTGTTTGGCTAAAGTTAAACGTACGAATAAAAACAAACCACATTTCATGTTTGTTTAGTTCGTTTACAACCTTGGATATAAGATTTTCTAGAGATTTTTCCTCTCCACTCACTCGTAGCTTAACATTAACTATATAGTTAATATTATTAATGCTTTATAATAACTTATCTATCCATAATTACTAATAATACATTAAAATTTATGTTAATAAGAATTGTTTTTAAAACACCGTCGAAATCAACCAAAACCTTGAAAATATTGGTTTCAAACTAAATCAGATACAAACAAAATGAACACGCACACCTCGTGCACTCAAAATTGAAAGTTAGAAGACTTTCGCTCTACAACCTCCAAAGCTTCTAGTAGACTAGTGGTGCCATCAAATGTGACTATGGAAGAAGTAATCATCGCTGTCAAAGAGAAGACAACAAAAAGGATCTATATCATGGGAAGGCTACTAAATTTTACCTCACAAACTTTCCCATTGAAGTCATTAATTAAGGCGGATATGTGGAAATTTTTTTATCAGGATTGAGAAAGTGGCGGATGTCTACATCGCTTGAAAGAAGATTTGACAAGGAGGGAGATTCGGATTTGCAAATTTTCATGGTATAAGAGAACCCAAATATTTTGAAGAAAAACTATAGACGGGTTAGTGGTAAAATACTATACGCAAAAATCGCAAGATTCAAGAGGGAAGCTCGAGTTAATGAAGGGTTAGGGAAGGAAGAGTCTAAGATCAAACTGGATCAGTATAACCAAGTAGCAAGTAATGGGACATCCTTTCGCTAAAGTGGTCAAAGGAAAGAAAAACACTGGGGAAAAGACTCATGACAAGAAGCAAATAAGATTGATTTCATCTCACCGTATGAAAATCTGGATGAAATCAAATCTTATTCGGAGAGTGGCTTATATGGAAGGGTGGTGATCACAAATTCTACAAAAGGACCTTTCAATTCCATATGCAATGTTCTTATCGATGAGGTCTGAGTTCAAGTAACGAAGGACATCCAGGAATTTAATTCCCCATTTTGTTTGCTATTCGCCGGAAGTTTTCTTCCTGGCACATCAAATCTCAGGCTAAAGACTCTCCATCTCCGGTTGATTCATACGAACATGAATGGCCAAAAGTATTTATGAACAAGAAACGACCTATTTTGAGGTTTGTCCTTTTAATGGTATTTATGAAGTTAACATTAAAATATCTCGTGATGATAGTTCTATATATACCACTAGCACTAAAACGACCAAAGCATGACTCAATTCAAATATACCTATGGCATTGTCGACTTGGTCGCATAAACAAGAAACACATTGCGAAACTTCAGAAGGGTAGAATTTTGAAATCAAACGAGTCTAGTTCATTTGAAGTTTGTGAATCATGTTTATATACTACTTTTCGTATTTAAATAAATTTCCATTTTAGTTATTTAAAAAAAATGGGACGTTACATGTGGGTTGAGTCCCTCATGTATTCCTCAATCTTAAAACTGCCTAGAAGCACTAGGAAGAAATCAATTTTATTATTTTTATGGTATTTAAATATTTAAAACGTAACAATATGTGTACTATACTACTATATAGCAAATCTTTGAATCATTAAGTTTGAAACTTAAACTCAATCGGTCCATGACGTATTTAATTTGTGAACCTTAATCGGTTATGCCTAATTATATATATATATATATATATATATATATATATATATATATATATATAGGGTGAGGATCCAATGCGAACGACTCCCACATTACGAACTATGCGAACGACTGAGATGCACCAGAAAAAACCACTGCATCTAGATGCAGCAAAATTAATTGGGGAAAAAATCACAGAAAGAAAATGCAACAGAGGAAATCAAACATGAGTGCAGATCTGTTTGGATGATGCAGATAACAAGATAATTAAAGATTGAAAGTTAAAAGGAACAACAACAAAGATCTTTAGGTTTACTAGGAGGATATATCATTTTCCCTTCTTCTTCTTCAACTTCAATTGTCATTTTTGTTGCAAGGGCTGTCATTGATGGTGAGAGCAGAGGTGACAATTGCCTTGGAAGGAGAAAGGAGGAAGATGGATCTCCTTGGTGGCAACGTTAGGGAGAGGCGGAGGTGAGGCGGTGAGGATGATGGTGGCGATGAGGCGGTTAAGGCCGAGGTGAAGGTGAGATAAAGGTAAGGCGGAGATCGTTGGTGAACTGTTCGTATCAGATCCCCATTTTGTAATTTTGCTGCATCTAGATGCAGTGGTTTGTTATAGAGAAGTGTTTTGCAGGTGTTCGCACGGTGCGAACGTTTCCATTTGATCCTTTGTCTATATATATATATATATATATATATATATATATATATATATATATATATAGCAATTACAGCCTCTTATTATGAGCTATTTACTGTTCATTGTTGGGTTTTCCTAATTTGCGCCTTTATTGTATACAAGAAAAGTTTATAAGAGAGGAAAGCAAACTACTTCTGGCACATGGCTTCAACCTTTTTTGTAAATGAATATTTAAACTCTCCATTTCCTCACTGCTTTTTTTAATTTCAATCTTTTGCTATATCCGCCTCTTTTCTTTATTCATTTCTTTCCCATTCTCTTTTTTATGTATGTAGAAAATTTATTTTGAAAAAAGAATACCATAACTAAAACCAAAGGAACTAGTCTCGTACAATACATGAAGGGGTGTAAACCTCTACACCTCAAACTAAATTACTTACAAATAATTAAATGGGTACATCAACTCCAAAACTGAAAGCGAAGAATCACAAACCAAAATCAACTGAGGCACGAGACCTTTGCCGCTCCCTAACCCAGCGACTTCGGGTTAGTTGACCAATCCTGCGAGTCTAGTTTTCTTGGACTAATTCTTCCTGATATCCAATCGAAGCTTCTTAGCTGAAAATTAAAATAAGAATCTGCCATTGACCTTTTTGTTTGGCTGTGGACAACTTGATTGCGATACAACTAGAGTAGATACATGAAAATCTACACATTAGCTTGCCAAAAACTATTTTCATTTGTTACCAATTGTGATCCAGCAGCTACCAAGCTCTTATCTGTAGACCACCATCTGCAGACTTCCATCCAGATGTCTTTCACCTTTTTGCACTACCACAAAGAACGATCCAACATCTCGATTTCATCCTCACAAATTGGACAAAGAACTGAGTGAAGGTTAACTTGCAAAGCATCAAGAACAGCCCTCACGGGCAATCTACCCAGCCTCACTCTCCAAATGAAAATGTTTACCTTTCTAGAGACTAACTTATTCCACCAAGTATCACATCCCCTACTGTTCATCCCCAAGTGATATATGCGTTTTTATACATGTTTTACATGTTAGAATACCCCGTACTTAGCCCAAATACAAGGTGAATACTTCTAATATGGATCTAATATGTTTAACATTCATCATGCAGGTTACAAAGAGCTTTAAGCAAGATAAATGGGCAAAACAAGGAAAGAATTGAAGAAAATAGAAGAATAGTGAAAAAATGATCACTACGGCCGTATGATATAATCCCTACGGCCGTAGGAAGCCATCTTCTAGAATCCATCATTGCCTGCCAGATCTTGCGTGTCCCGGACAAATGGTTTAACGTTGCGTGTGTAGAAAATCCGGTCATGATTTCCTACGGCCGTAGTAGCTTATTCCTACGGCCGTAGGAAGCCCACTTACAACAGATTAAATTCAGAATTCTGCCATTTTGCAAAGAGTTACAATTTTCACCTCCACTCCGGAAAAACACATCCATATACCCTCTCTAAATATCCTAACACTCCAGGGGACTTCTCTTGGTGATTCTAAGGAGGAGAGCTTGGATCTTGAAGGCTTGGAACAACATTTGGAGCTTGGATTCATTAGTTATATTATTGCTAGTTTGGGTATACTCTTTCCATTTATTATATCAATCATGTACCCATGTGTTCCAGATGTTGTAATGCTACTATTATTGTATATGGATAACTAAACTAATTTCACTTGGGCCAAGATGATTCTTGGCTAAGTTATGGCAATATATTTGACTTTTATGATGACTTGATTCATATATGCATGTTTAATCTTGAATACAAATGTGTTTTATCAACTTAGTATGTTTAATCTAACCATGTTCATGTGTGATAATGTGTATATGATAACTCATTCATGTTTTAACATATGAATATTCAAGAATGATGGTTGATTTTATTAATTCCATGTTGAGTTTGTTATTAGAAATGATACATCTTGCATGGTTGTCATTAGATGTCATTTTTGGAATATGATTTGAATCATTTCAGGTTCATCCATTATTGGTTATGTTAATCATATGTTGGTTTTATGCATGCCTTATGATTATAGATGAAAATCTTGTTATTTGGTGTATTTATGGGTTAAACATGCTACTAATGATTAAAGGATTCACAAAGATGTTTGTTGGTATGTTTAAATGGTGAAATGAACTCATATGTATGCCTTTGTTATGCTTGTCTTAGTGTTCAAAGTGCATATCACATGATTCATGTTTTAAGAAGTGTTGGCTATACTAGAAATGGTAGGTTTAACATGTTCATATCTTTAGAAATCATGTGACTAAACATTAAGAATCCCTTAATTGTGAGGTTTGAGTTTAGATGAGTTTATGACCCCATTGTACCAGTTTACATGTGTTTATGATCTAAGATTAAAGTCTAGATTGTAATTTGTTGTTGAATGCCTTTATGTTAGATTTGAATGTTCTGTCGGATGGGTCCCTACGGCCGTAGGAAGAAATCCCTACAGCCGTAGGACTGTCCAGGCTGCTACGACCGTAGTAGATACTTACAACGGCCGTAGGAGCCATTTTCACCACCAGTGTGCTGTTTTTGCTTGTTTTAACTAATTTAACTGCTTTGACACCTTTTTGGGTTCTGAGGACTACTGGACAAATCATTTGAAAAGATGTTTGTCTTTGTAGTCTGATTTGGACGTGATCCGGTGGATTGAATTCTGATATGCCGTTACTTGCTTAATTATGTTTAAGTGTTGAATCTGAGTCTTGATAACTCGAGTGAAGATTTGTGCATGATAATATGGTTTTGTCAAGTATTAGAACAGCATGCTATGCGCTTAATCTATTCAAGTCTTCATATTATGTTTTGTATTGTGTCATTGCCATGACTAGTCTCGATGATTCGAAAGCCTGAGTGAATCTGTTATCCTGTCTGTTTGTCTTCAGTGTTAATCTGTTTTAGTTGCTGTATTTCCTGATTAATTTAGTTCATTCTGTCACTTGGTTAATATTAATCCTGCTGATCAAACAACAATGAGACTTAAGTATTGGTAGCTTCCTGTCCTGGTGGAACGACATCCGGTCTTACCGAGTCTATACTACTATTGACCAGGTTATACTTGCCTGAGTCGTGTGTAGTATCTGCTTAGTAACATCGTTTTTATAAATTTAAAACGAGGTTGTGTCCCAAGATTTTATAACCAGAAAAACCAGCAGTCTTGCTATACACCAAGTTTTTGGCGCCGCTGCCGGGGACAGGAAATTCTAAGAAATAGTTTAATTGTTGATTTGATCTTGTTACTTCTTACTTAAGTTAGGTGTGCCTGATTAGGTAGTCACTTGTTTTTTTCTACCTCTTTCTCGCACCCTCTGTCAGTTTGTTCTATTCTGAACAAATTGAGCCTTTTCAAGAACCGGAGCGTGAGTTTCGACGACGCCGACGCCTTCAACGCCAACGTCAAAGAGAACGTTTACTAAACATGGCGGAAGAACAACCACCACCACCTAGAACACTTAACGATTATGTTCGTCCGGATATTAACAATATCCAGAACACCATCATTCAACCTAGGGTGGCAGCGAACAATTTTGAAATCAAACCAAATGTAATTCAAATGGTTCAAAATTCTGTTCAATTTCATGGATTACTCGACGAGGATGCTAACGCTCACATCCGCAGTTTTCTCGAAATCTGCGATACGTTTAAAATCAATGGTGTTACTGATGACGCCATTCGTTTGCGTTTATTCCCGTTTTCCTTAAAAGACAAAGCCAAGCTGTGGCTTAATTCTCTCCAGGTAAATTCCATCACTACATGGAATGATCTTGTTGCCAAATTCTTAGCTAAATACTACCCGCCGGCCAAAACGGCCAAACTGCGTAATGATATATCATCGTTTCAGCAGACTGACGGGGAAGGTCTTTATGATGCCTGGGAGAGATAAGGATCTCATGAGGAGATGTCCTTCACACGGATATGAGCTATGGAATCAAATTTTCATATTTTATAATGGCTTATCCGTTGTCACTCGGCAGATGATAGATGCTGCCGCAGGAGGTGCATTGGGTAGCAAAAACCCACAAGCGTGCTATGATCTTATCGAAGATATGGCAACCAACAGCTACCAATGGAACCCCTCCACGAGACTGAAACCGTCAAAGAACGGTGGAGTGTTCAATGTAGACGCTTTATCTGATCTTTCTGCTCAGGTAGAGAAGTTGACAAAGAAAATGGATCAGATGTGTGCTCCTAAACAGGCTACTTGTAATTTCTGCTCAGGGCCACATCCTAGTGATCAATGCCAGGAGGAAACTCCTGCTCACGAGGTGGTTGATTTCGTCTCTAATCAACCAAGGTCTTAGTATAATCCCAATGCACCTAGCTACAATCATGCATGGAGGGATCACCCGAACTTCAGTTATCATAACCAAAACACTAAACCCCCTCCAGGGATTCCATACCCACAGATACCACGTCAGCCTCAGTAGTTCGATCGTCAGCCTCAACAGTTTAATCGACAACCGCAACCATATGAGCAACCACGTCAGTATAACACTCAACCACCGCCTCCAAATCAATCTTCATCATCATCTTCAGTATCTTCCAATCTGGAGGATCTTGTGAAACAATATCTGTCACAATCCGAGTTGCGATTCAACCAAACAGATGTTAGACTCAATCAAACGGAAGCAACTCTGAGAAATCAACAAGCTTCATTGCAAAATCTAGAAAATCAAGTTGGCCAGATATCTAAGCTCTTGTCAGAGCGACCACCGGGAGGTCTCCCGAGCAATACGGATGCAAATCCGAGAGCACACGTAAAGGCAATCACTTTGCGTAGCGGGACGACCACGGTACCACCACTGTTTCCCTCTCAATCCAAAGAAACCGAAAAACAGGTCCAATCGAAGGATTCTGACGAGGCGCATAACATGCTAGACCCAGCAAGTACCGCGCAAGTCGAACCTCCGGTCAAAATATTTCAGCCTACCATTCCTTTCCCCCAGAGATTAAGGAAAGAGAAAACGGAGGAACAATATGGTAAGTTCCTAGAGCTATTCAAACAGCTCCATGTGAACATTCCATTTGTTGAGGCACTCGCACAGATGCCTAAATATGCCAAATTTCTTAAGGATTTGCTCAGCAACAAGAAGAAATTGGAGGACCTGTCGTTGGTGACTTTAAACGAGGAGTGCTCAGCCATTCTTCAAAATAAGTTGCCAGCAAAGAAAACCGATCCTGGGAGCTTTACAATCCCATGTCTGATTGGTAATCTCACTGTAAACAACGCTCTAGCTGATCTAGGTGCCAGCATCAACTTGATGCCATACTCTGTATTTTCTAGATTGGGCCTAGGAGAACCAAAACCGACTCGTATGTCACTTCAGCTAGCTGATCGTTCTGTCAAATATCCACGTGGGATAGTCGAGAACATCTTGGTAAAGGTTGACAAATTTGTGTTCCCTGCAGATTTTGTCATCCTAGATATGGACGAGGACAAAAACGTCCCACTCATTCTTGGTCGTCCATTCCTAGCCACTGCTCGAGCATTAATTGACGTTTGCAACGGAAAGCTTACGCTTCGAGTAGATAAGGATGAAGTGACTTTTGACATCCAAAAGTCAATGAAACACCCAACTAGCCAAGATGACACTCTTTATTTCGTTGATATCTTTCATCGTCATCCCGTGGATCGCATTATTCCAACTTTAGAGAAGGATGCGTTTGACACGCAAATCCTGGATGAGGTTGGCTTGGATGAAGAACGGGTGAAGCTTGTATCCGATGAGCTAACTAGCATAGCTTTACGACCATCTATTGTGGACCCACCTTTTCTTGAACTCAAAGAACTTCCCTGCCATCTTGAATATGCATTCTTGGAGGAAGATTCTAAGCTTCCTGTGATAATAGCTTCTAACCTTACTGCTGATGAGAAAAGTAAGCTATTACAGGTTTTGAAAAATCACAAATCCGCCCTTGCATGGAAAATTTCTGATATCAAGGGGATTAGTCCATCCTTCTGCACACATAAGATTCTCATGGAGGATAATTATAAGCCGTGTGTACAGCATCAGAGACGTTTAAATCCCAAGATGCAAGAGGTAGTTAAGAAAGAAGTTATAAAGCTGCTGGATGCTGGTTTGATCTACCCTATCTCCGATAGTCCGTGGGTTAGTCCCGTCCAGGTTGTTCCTAAAAAGGGAGGAATGACTGTCATTCTGAACGATAAAAACGAGTTAATCCCAACTCGTACGGTCACGGGGTGGCGTGTGTGCATTGATTATCGCAAACTCAATGATGCCACACGTAAGGATCACTTTCCCCTTCCTTTCATCGATCAAATGTTGGAGCGTTTGGCTGGAAATGCCTTTTATTGCTTCCTTGATGGATTCTCCGGATACTTTCAGATCCCTATCCAACCGGAGGACCAAGAGAAGACAACTTTTACATGCCCTTATGGTACTTTTGCTTACCGGCGTATGCCTTTCGGGTTATGTAACGCTCCTGCAACATTTCAGCGATGCATGACGGCTATATTTCATGACATGATTGAGGATTGTGTCGAGGTGTTCATGGATGACTTTTCAGTCTTCGGTAACTCCTTTGATACATGTCTTCATAATTTAGACAAGATGCTGTCTCGCTGTGAAGAAACTAACCTTGTGCTTAACTGGGAAAAATGTCATTTTATGGT
Organism: Pulicaria dysenterica; assembly: GCA_947179395.2. Taxonomy (NCBI): domain Eukaryota; kingdom Viridiplantae; phylum Streptophyta; class Magnoliopsida; order Asterales; family Asteraceae; genus Pulicaria; species Pulicaria dysenterica. The sequence goes on from OX359292.1 coordinate 82,357,046, forward strand.
ACGCGAAGGTATAGTTTTGGGTCACAAAATCTCAAATGAGGGAATCGAGGTTGACAAAGCTAAAATAGATGTTATTGCAAAGCTACCTCCACCCTCCAATGTTAAAGGCATTAGGTGCTTTCTCGGATACGCAGGATTTTACCGGCGCTTCATAAAAGATTTTTCGAAAATCACTCGGCCGTTAACCCATCTCCTTGAGAAAGACACTCCTTTCATCTTTTCTCCTGAGTGCGATCACGCATTTAACTTCTTGAAGGAGAAATTGACAAATGCTCCCATCCTGACGAGCCCATAATGGTTGCAACCATTTGAGCTTATGTGCGATGCCAGTGATTTCGCTGTTGGCGCTGTCTTGGGCCAACTGATAAATAATCACTTTCAGCCGATCTACTACGCCAGCAAGACACTGACTGACGCTCAAGAAAACTATACAGTTACTGAGAAGGAGTTGTTAGCAGTAGTCTTTGCGTTCGACAAATTCAGATCTTATCTGGTGTTATCAAAAACAGTGGTCTACACTGACTACTCTGCTCTCCGTTATCTCTTCGCAAAGCAAGATGCGAAGCCCCGTCTTATTCGTTGGATTTTGCTCTTGCAAGAATTTGACATCGAGATCCAAGACAAAAGAGGAGCAGAAAATCTGTCTGCAGACCATCTCTCTCGCCTAGAAAATCCAAATCTTGAGGTAATAACTAAGTCCGGCATAAAAGATAACTTTCCGGATGAATTTTTATTCGCCGTGACTAGCACTGAGGAGATCCCCTGGTACGCTGACATAGCAAATTATCTAGCAGCAGGGGTGATGATAAAAGGTCTCACACACCAACAGAGGAGAAAGTTTATCTCCGAGCTGAAATACTATTTCTGGGAGGATCCTTATCTTTTTCGGGTAGGAGCCGACCAAATAATCCGTAGATGTGTGAGTACTTCTGAAGCTGTTGACATCCTTCAGCACTGCCATGCAGGCCCAACAGGAGGCCATCACGGACCTAGCTACACCGCTAGAAAGGTTCTGGATGCAGGTTTTTTCTGGCCTACCCTGTTCAAGGATGCTCATTTGTTCGTAAAATCATGCGACTCATGCCAGAAATCTGGAAATATCTCATCTCGAAATGAGATGCCCCAAAATCCAATCCAAGTCTGTGAAATATTTGACATTTGGGGAATAGATTTCATGGGTCCTTTTCCTGGTTCACACGTAAACAAATATATCCTTGTGGTGGTCGATTATCTGTCAAAATGGGCTGAGGCGCAAGCCTTGCCTACAAACGACGCAAGGGTAGTTTGTAAATTTTTGAAAATATTATTTTCACGATTCGGTACCCCCAGAGCACTCATAAGCGATAGGGGTACTCATTTCTGCAATGCACAGTTAGAGAAAGTACTTAAACGTTATGGTGTTACTCATCGATTCTCTACTGCATATCATCCACAAACCAGCGGACAAGTCGAAGTTACCAACCGCGGTCTTAAACGAATTCTGGAAAGAACCGTTGGTAACAGCCCAAAAGATTGGGCTGAGAAATTAGACGACGCACTCTGGGCGTTCCGCACTGCTTACAAGACACCTATCGGTACTACACCGTATAGGTTGGTTTATGGGAAAGCCTGTCGTCTTCCTGTTGAACTTGAGCACAAAGCTTACTGGGCTTTGAAAGCCGCAAATTTTGACTCAAAGAGTTCAGCATAAAATAGGTTGTTCCAGCTAAGTGAGCTTGATGAACTACGGTTCCAAGCTTACGATAATTCCAGAATGTACAAAGAAAGGACGAAAGCTTTACATGACTCCCGCCTGAAGGACAAACAATTCCATGCGGGAGATCGTGTGCTTCTTTATAATTCTCGCCTTCGTCTTTTCCCTGGCAAGTTGAAGTCCAGATGGACGGGACCATATACTGTTCACACTGTTTACCCACACGGTGCTGTTGACATCACGAACTCTGAGGGAGTAACTTTCAAAGTCAATGGTCATCGTCTCAAAAAGTATATTGGTCTCCCGATTCAAGAAGAGGATCACGAAGTTCTTAGGCTCTACCCTGCCACACCTTAGCGGGGTGAGTTGGGTCTTTTACCGGCAGACCTTAAAGAACTGGATATGCTTTCCTCCGCTTCTCTTTCCCTCCTTTCTTGCCTTTTTCTGCGTTCATCACTGCCCTCTGATATTCTGCGCGATATTGTCATGAGACATGAGAAACACGTGAGGAGAGACCAAAACTTTGCCAAATTTCATCGAGGCACTTCCATCTATGCGGCAAAAAGGCGTGCCAAATATGTAGGGAAATGTTGGAAATGCGGTGCTCTGTTGCATGAGGGCGCTTGTAGGAATTTGCCGACGATATCTCAGCCAGAGTGTGCCAGTGCTCTTCGAGAAGACCCCGTTAAGCTAAAAGCCGAGGGGGTCTTACGTCCTAAAAGTAATGCTGGTGCAATGATTGATGAGTTGGTAAGTCTCCGGCTAAGCAAACTCGAGCCTAAGCCCCATTAGAATCCCTAGGTCATGCCTATGTTCGTGTCGTATAGCTCCTCATGTTTTCTCACTTCAATTCTCATTCAGTCTGGAGAGACAGGAAAACACTCCGCATTTCAACGCGTTAAAGTGTTCGCTTACACACCGTACTAATAGTGTGTTACTTGTACATATTGTCTTTTTGTCGGATGCCCACTTTCCGGGTTTTCGTTTCCCTTTCCGTTTGCATTTTCGCTAATCTAGTTGTGTGCTTTCAATTCCGTACTACTAGCACGTTCCCCGTACATTCTCCAGAGGCCTATAGAGAGTAGCGTTTACCAAAAAGTTGTTTAAACTGAAAATCTGTGCAAAATGGGTTTTTGTCAAAATACATCCACTACGGCCGTAGTGCAACACTACTACGGTCGTAGGATTTTTCTGAGCCCTCTGCGGCCGTAGTGACCTATTCCTACGGCCGTAGGAACTTCTCTCTATAAGCCCCAACATCTGTTTCATTCGCACACTTTCTCTCTCTCTCCTACGCTCTCTCTCTCAAAAACGCACCCGACGACCACCGAAGCCTCTCCGTCCATATCTCGCTCATTTTCCAGCCATTTTTCGAAAACAAGGTATTAAAATGCTCCTCTCACTCTTGCGTTCAATATGTAGTGCATTGATTCCATTATAGTTGCCCATATTTCGAAAACAAGGTATTAAAACCCTAGCCGCCCGTTTTCTGCTGTTCGTATCTTTCCTACGGCCGTAGTATGTATATGGTATGGCCGTAGGTTCTAAATTTAGGGTTTTGCTATAAACTGCTTGCTACGGCCGTAGTTGAACTATGCTACGGCCGTACCATGTATCTTTTAGGGTTTTGTTTGGTTTGCTTGCTACGACCTTAGTAACATAATGGTACGGCCGTAGGACCCCATTTTTAATTATTTTCCAAATTTGCTCATCATTTGGACAATTTCAATACTCGGGGACCCACAGCATACCAAAGCAAACACGTTTCGATCGATAGGATGTCTAGCCATCGTGCGCACGTCTTACTTTGATTTCTGTTCATTTCAGCTATGCCTCCTCGACGTGTGCGCAGACAGGCTTCACCAGAGCCGCGGATAGACCCTCGCCTGTTCCCACGTTTAGTCGACCCTGACAGAGTTCCGGTCGAGCGGCCAGCTGATGCCGCGCTTCCTCCTTTTCTCCGCTTCGACCGTGAGGAGGATCGTGCTGATAGAGGTATCCTGATGGGGCGCGCTGACAGTCACGGATACGAGCCCATCAGGTATCTGGTTTGGGATGATTTGGCCACTCTTCACATCAGAGGCCGCGCTCAGACCACTTGTGGCCCTCATTGGCAGAGGTTCTTCGGTCTTCAGGGGGCGGTCTACCATGAGATTGCATTGGAGTTCTTCTCCACCATCCACGTGATTACCCCGCTGATGGATTATGAGCGGGAAGACGCCTTGACCTTCCGCCTACTAGGGGCGGAGAGGCGGCTTTCGTTGCGGCAGTTTGCCGTTTATATGGGTTTATATACGCACGAGGAGTTGGACACTCCGGCGTTTGCCGAGGGCATCACTGATTGGCCCGAGGGTGTCAGCGGGATTTCTTTTTGGGATGAGGTTGGCACTGGCGCCTACAACATCGCCATCGTGCCGAAGAGCACGAAGCTCCGGGATCCTCTGCACCGCATTCTGCATCGGGCGATCGTCCACAGCATGACCGCTCGCAGCGCGTCCTCTGATTCTGTTACTTTCACTGACTTGTTTTATCTATATACGATGGTTCACCAGAGGCCCTGCCAGCTCGCTCTGTGCCTGGCCCGTTTTCTATTCCAGGTACGTACCACCCGTGTATCGCAGGCTATCTATGGAGGGGGGTACGTTACTATCTTAGCAGAGGCTATGGGCCTCCTGACTGCCGAGATTACTGATGATCTCGTTCACTCCGCTCGAGCCGCTCCAATAGATTTAGGGGTCCTGCAGCGTATGAAAGTCGCTGCTAGGATCCAGAACCGTATGAGATTGATCAACCCTGATGGGTCAATTTGGGAGCCTCCTAGAGTAGTCGAGGAGGAGGCAGCAGGTGGGGGAGAGGCAGGAGGAGCAGGAGCAGAGGAAGTAGCTGCTGGAGGTGCCCCAGAGCATGGACACCATGAGTTTACTATTGAGGATCTCTTTGGGTCGACACCACCTCTCCGACAGCAGCCAGCCCAGGTTTACACGAGAGATTATAGGGCTCGGATTGGGAGGTTGGAGAGGTCAGTTTCTGAGCTGGTCGAGATGCAGCGGGAATCCAGGGAGATCCAGAGAGTTGAGTATGCACATGCCGAGGCTCATCGACAGTATATGATCAGCATGGTGCAGCTCATTGCGGCAGACACTATGACATCTTCACAGCAGTTGCCACAGCCGCCAGCTTATCCGCAGAGGCTCCGGGACTTCATTGATGGAGCCGGGCCTTCGCAGCTGCCTCCGCGATAGTTATTTTTTTTGTGGGGATAGTTTGTGTAGTAGTTTTCTTTGTATGTATTTCTAGATTAGCTTGGCTGTACGCTTTTGGTTGTTTGTAGTACATGCCACTTTTTGATGTGTTTGATGTTCTGTACTTACTTTTGCATATCTGTATGACATCAAAGCACTTGTACATTTTTTCGGCTGTGTTTTTATTGTAGTTCGTTTCCTTTTTGCTTGCCATAGCTTGTGATGTTTTTGTCCCTCTCTATGTTTCACTTTTGGTTGAGTTGTTGTTTTGCAAGAATATTCGTGATATCTTGGCAGCTCAGCTTAAGTGTGGGGAGGAAGCCAACGCCTTCGGAGTTTAATAAATGCAGACGCACAATTGCTGTTCAGGGAGTTCTTAAAGCTCTTTTCTCGCACTTTATTGCTTATTATTAGTACATTGGGGACAATGTACACTTTTAAGTGTGGGGAGGGATTAATATAACATGTCTGCTATTCTGTGTCCTGTTGAAAACTCTTGTATGCTAACTATGCTTTAAACCGTAGAATTGATTTAGGCGTAAATTTTTCGCAAAATTATATCATTTTGGACATGTTTAGATCCTCTCGCATGATAGACTTTAAACAAGTAACATTTCAGCTTTTATGAAAACGATTTTGCACGAATTCTTGAGTTTTAACAAGTGTTTGACTTCAATTGCACAAGCCACACCTGATATGCATTCCTGAGCATTTGAGCCACTACACTTCATTTCTTACATGATTAGCTCATGGAATTGCCCACTTATATGCTGATTGTTGCTTTGATTGTAGAACTTGCTTACTAGTATGCATGTCGAGATCATGAACTAAACTGTTGCAGTTAAGTGATAGAAGCACTAGGAAACCCCATTTCAGCCTATATACTTTTATTTTTAGCCAATTTCTATATATTTACCCCTAGTTATCCACTTTGAGCCTAAGCCTTTCATTTCATTACCCATGATTATCCTGTTTTAGTCTATTTTATTTTTATGTTTCCAGAGTCAGTTGACCCGTTTTCTCGCTGCTTAGTTCCGTTGTATTTTGTTCGTCAGTTGTTCATGCACCAATGAGTGGGATATAAATAAAATACATGTCCCTTGGTTTGTTCCGTTTCATGCTGCATACAGCTGAGTTTTCTGAGAAAATTCAAAAAAAAAAAAAAAATTAGAAAAAGAGAAAATTGAGAAATTCAGTTGCTTGACATGCTTTCCTTGGCTATTTTTGAGCCTGTCATATATTGAGTAGTAATTCTTAGTCGGTATTACCTGGTTGTTAGCCATCATTCAGAGAATTCTGATTCCATTTCTACTTGATGAACTGTATTCTCGCCAGAAATAGTGTGATATTCTGTATTCCTTCAATAATAGCAGCTTTGACGATTTTGAACTTGATTTCTGGATTCTATTTTAGCCACTTTTATATATTCCCATTCCTACCCTTAGCCCTAGCCACGTTACAACCCGAAAAAATCTTCTTGATAATTGCATATGATTATGTTGATTGGTGGAGATGTGATACGTGATCAAGCTTATACGAGTCTTTGCTTCAATCTAGCACACGAGCACTTATATACTTAACCCAAATACACATTGAGTGCTAGAGTGATCTCCGGTGAGGTATAAAGTCAGATACTTGTCATAACTCATTCTATGCGTGCTGAATCTGCCTTTCTTTATCTCAATACATGAAAGCAACTCTTAACTCTGCGTTTAAAATGTTTGTCATGCTTTTAGATCTCTTCTATGTCGGAATGATACATGTTTGCACTAATGTGCTGCCTTTAGAAATTCTTTGGGTTTAGCTATTGCATTAGAGTTTGCTTGAGGACAAGCAAAGCTTAAGTGTGGGGACTTTGATATATGCGTTTGTATACATGTTTTACATGTTAGAATACCCCGTACTTAGCCCAAATACAAGGTGAATACTTCTAATATGGATCTAATATGTTTAACATTCATCATGCAGGTTACAAAGAGCTTTAAGCAAGATAAATGGGCAAAACAAGGAAAGAATTGAAGAAAATAGAAGAATAGTGAAAAAATGATCACTACGGCCGTAGGATATAATCCCTACGGCCGTAGGAAGCCATCTTATAGAATCCATCATTGCCTGCCAGATCTTGCGTGTCCCGGACAAATGGTTTAACGTTGCGTGTGTAGAAAATCCGGTCATGATTTCCTACGGCTGTAGTAGCTTATTCCTACGGCCGTAGGAAGCCCACTTACAACAGATTAAATTCAAAATTCTGCCATTTTGCAAAGAGTTACAATTTTCACCTCCACTCCGGAAAAACACATCCATATACCCTCTCTAAATATCCTAACACTCCAGGGGACTTCTCTTGGTGATTCTAAGGAGGAGAGCTTGGATCTTGAAGGCTTGGAACAACATTTGGAGCTTGGATTCATTAGTTATATTATTGCTAGTTTGGGTATACTCTTTCCATTTATTATATCAATCATGTACCCATGTGTTCCAGATGTTGTAATGCTACTATTATTGTATATGGATAACTAAACTAATTTCACTTGGGCCAAGATGATTCTTGGCTAAGTTATGGCAATATATTTGACTTTTATGATGACTTGATTCATATATGCATGTTTAATCTTGAATACAAATGTGTTTTATCAACTTAGTATGTTTAATCTAACCATGTTCATGTGTGATAATGTGTATATGATAACTCATTCATGTTTTAACATATGAATATTCAAGAATGATGGTTGATTTTATTAATTCCATGTTGAGTTTGTTATTAGAAATGATACATCTTGCATGGTTGTCATTAGATGTCATTTTTGGAATATGATTTGAATCATTTCAGGTTCATCCATTATTGGTTATGTTAATCATATGTTGGTTTTATGCATGCCTTATGATTATAGATGAAAATCTTGTTATTTGGTGTATTTATGGGTTAAACATGCTACTAATGATTAAAGGATTCACAAAGATGTTTGTTGGTATGTTTAGATGGTGAAATGAACTCACATGTATGCCTTTGTTATGCTTGTCTTAGTGTTCAAAGTGCATATCACATGATTCATGTTTTAAGAAGTGTTGGCTATACTAGAAATGGTAGGTTTAACATGTTCATATCTTTAGAAATCATGTGACTAAACATTAAGAATCCCTTAATTGTGAGGTTTGAGTTTAGATGAGTTTATGACCCCATTGTACCAGTTTACATGTGTTTATGATCTGAGATTAAAGTCTAGATTGTAATTTGTTGTTGAATGCCTTTATGTTAGATTTGAATGTTCTGTCGGATGGGTCCCTACGGCCGTAGGAAGAAATCCCTACAGCCGTAGGACTGTCCAGGCTGCTACGACCGTAGTAGATACTTACTACGGCCGTAGGAGCCATTTTCACCACCAGTGTGCTGTTTTTGCTTGTTTTAACTAATTTAACTGCTTTGACACCTTTTTGGGTTCTGAGGACTACTGGACAAATCATTTGAAAAGATGTTTGTCTTTGTAGTCTGATTTGGATGCGATCCGGTGGATTGAATTCTGATATGCCGTTACTTGCTTAATTATGTTTAAGTGTTGAATCTGAGTCTTGATAACTCGAGTGAAGATTTGTGCATGATAATATGGTTTTGTCAAGTATTAGAACAGCATGCTATGCGCTTAATCTATTCAAGTCTTCATATTATGTTTTGTATTGTGTCATTGCCATGACTAGTCTCGATGATTCGAAAGCCTGAGTGAATCTGTTATCCTGTCTGTTTGTCTTCAGTGTTAATCTGTTTTAGTTGCTGTATTTCCTGATTAATTTAGTTCATTCTGTCACTTGGTTAATATTAATCCTGCTGATCAAACAACAATGAGACTTAAGTATTGGTAGCTTCCTGTCCTGGTGGAACGACATCCGGTCTTACCGAGTCTATACTACTATTGACCAGGTTATACTTGCCTGAGTCGTGTGTAGTATCTGCTTAGTAACATCGTTTTTATAAATTTAAAACGAGGTTGTGTCCCAAGATTTTATAACCAGAAAAACCAGCAGTCTTGCTATACACCACCAAGCATTTTCCATCTATTAACTTCCTACGAATTTTCACCGAGAAGCAACCATCTTAGGAAAAATTCCACCTGAACTTATCTACACCCGATCTAACCGGCATAACATTTTGAAGAATGTTTTGTAATTCCTCCAACTCTCCTAGTTCCCTCCCTCTTTGATTCCTCCTCGAATCCCACACCCAAACCCACTGCTCATAAATCCAAACACCCATATCAGAATTTCACAGACGTCCCATCCCCAATTATCAACCCACAATTTCACAGACGTCCCATCCCTTAATTGCCTCTCAAAAGAATCTTTAAATTTTACACGTAAACTTTCTAAATGGTCACCAACCTTAATAATATTCCCCTAAACCGATTTCCTCCATTTGAGACACTCGCTCTATCTCCTACATCAAGACCAGACCCATAAATACAGTTTATTAATCTCCACCAAAGCCTGCCCTCTTCATTATATCATCTCCACCACCATTTCTCTGAAAGCCCAAGATTTGCTGCCTTTAAGCTCCCAATATTTAGACCCCTTTCCCAAAAGAATTTAAAGTTTGATCCCACTTTACCCAATAAATGAAACGACCTGACCCCAGAACATCCCCTTTTCCCCAAAAGAAATTTTTCCTCCCCCTCTCAAGGAAAATAAATACTATGGTAAACTACTGAGAATTGATTTTACCAATATGATACGACCTCCAAACGAAATCATCGTTGCTTTCCAATGAGACAGCTTGTTTTGAACTTTACCAATGAATACTTAATATTTATTTCTATTTTTAAACCAATTCTTAAATCACACAAGAATTAAAGTATGTTATTTAAGAGTAAATATTTTTTAGAGTAAGTTACTGAAATGGTCCCTGTGGTTTGCTCAAAATTACTGGTTTAGTCCTTTATAAGCAAAAATTACTCCACATGTCCCTATGGTTGACATTTTGTTACTGAAATGGTCATTTGTGCTAACAGGCGTAAAAAAGAATTGTTATTTGTCCTTTAGTGCAGGGGCATTTTCGTCTTTTCAAACTCATTATCTTTTCAGGTTTAGTCCTTTTGGTTTTTTTGTTTTTATTTTCATTTAATACATACACATGAGCTCCAACTACTTGTACCTATGCTTTAAGAGCTTGTACAAAAACTCATATCTTCTTTTTTTCAACGACTTGTACCTATACATACACATATGCTTCACAATTCATTGCATACACATATGGTTAACCCCATGGCCAACCTTCCTACTTCCTTCAAAAGCAAATCGAAGTCCATGGTTGCAGCTTTCTTAACACTTGAAAGGAAGTACGTGTGGAGGAGTAGCAAAAGGAACTACATGTGGAGAGCTTGAATTGCAATGATAATCAACCCTCACTTTATATATATGTTCTCCCACTGATTTAACACACTACTAGACCCCTCTTCATGATTACCCCCCCTCTTCATGATTACCCATCATCGAAATCCCCTTCTAAATAGATTTCGAAGTAACAATTGTTCGTGGCTTCAATTAGGGCTTTAGGAAAAGCTTCAAAATTTTGAAGATTTGATGAATTCAGTGGGTAATGAATTCAGTGGCTTCAGTTAAGTAATCACACTACGGGCTTCTTCAATCAAACAAGTTTTTCGCAGTAATTCAGCTTCATTTATCCTCGATTTGTAAGAGCTATGAACCACGGGGAGGCAGCAAAGAAGCATGGATTACCAATGGTGGTACCTTCAGCTACAACTGTTGTTGCTAACGGTACAGGTGGCGATGGTTTGTTCTATAAAACTCGGTACAAGTTCTGGGCAATCGCTGCAATTTTGCTGCTAGCTTTATGGTCCATGTTCACCGGCTCAGTCGCTCTAAATTGGTCCGGCGTCAACAACGTAAACAATCCCCTCTCAGATTCCTTCAATTCCCCTGTTTGGGAACTCGAAATTGTCGTAAACAACAAGGATTCTTGAGGTTGAAAATAATAGGGGTGTTCTTGTCTATGATTTTGCAGAAATGGAAATAAATGATAGCCCAAATGATTTCTATGAGGTTTTAATCTGTAAAAAAAGAACCCTGAACATGATTCAAGAAATTGTATGCTTCTAAGCATTATTTGAATAGATAGATGCGAAGAATTTACATGGAATTTCACCAAAAAATTGAAAATTTAAGGGCAAGATTAAGGGATCTTAATGAGATTTTGATTTAGATGAACAGTTGAATTTTCATCATAAAGATCTCTCAGACCATTAAAGGTAATTAGATCACAGAGAAATGGAGGTCAGCATGAAGCATAGCTCAGGAATTTACATGGAATTTCACCAAAAAATTGAAAATTTAAGGGCAAGATTAAGGGATCTTAATGAGATTTTGATTTAGATGAACAGTTGAATTTTCATCATAAAGATCTCTCAGACCATTAAAGGTAATTAGATCATAGAGAAATGGAGGTCAGCATGAAGCATAGCTCAGGAAGAAGAGGTGTGTTTGGAAATGAGAATAAGATGTGAAAAGACCAAAGTGTCCCTACACTAAAATAAAAGTAACAATCCTTTTTGACGTCTGTTAGCATAAATGATCATTTCAATAACAAAATGTCAAACCATAAGGACCTTGAAGTAATTTTTGCTTATAAAGAACTAAATCAGCAATTTTGTACAAACTATATGGACCATTTTAGTAATTTACTCTATTTTTTATTATGAACCTTCTAAACATATTTTTTCCCTCAATTAATCACTTCAGGTGGTTTTCCGTTCCCCCACAAGCAAGGAGAATTAAAAGGTCACAATAAGGTCTACGATCATTCTCTCATTCAATTTTGATTGATTCCGATTTTCTTGTAATCCGGGACGAATACTGCATCATATTCAGGTATTTGCAATGTTTTGATCGGTTATCACATAATGCATGTGTGTGTTTCCTCTTAATCGCTTGTGATCATGCTGTTGTAGAAACCAATTCCTGATCGTTTGGTTTATTGATCGATAGTTTTTTTAATTTTCTTTCTTTCTTTTGGAATTAATTCTTCATTCTAATTCGTCCGAATAACAGACCTATGATTTTAAGTGAATCATCCACACTGAGGTAAACCAATTCCAATGCGTGTAGAGAGATTGTGTTCTATAACTAGTTTGATTACAATACATTTTTTTATAATTTCTTTAGCATAATGTGAATTTTGGTAAAATAATGTGAATTTTGGAAGCAATATTGCGACTGTATTGTTTGTCCGTTTTTCCTGTTCAAATGATCCAACAAGCAAATAAATTATTCGTATAGGCGTATATGGATTACTTTTTGTTAATATCTTGTTGAATATTTTTGGGAATATCAGAGGAAACTCATCTCAGATTCAATTGATATCATTTATATTGATGATTGATGGGCAAAGGAGCCCAAAACGACGGGATGGAAGAGAATTCAGACAAATCATCCTCAAAGGATCACAATCTGGCTGCATGGGCATTGGACGTGCAGGAATGCGAAGAAAAGTACCAGGTAAATAGAGAACATGGTCTATCTGATGATGAAGTCCAAAAGCGGTTGCAGATGTATGGAAAGAATGAACTAGAGAAACTTGAAGGGCAGTCTATTCTTCGCCTAATTTTAGATCAGTTCAATGATACTCTAGTTAGAATCTTACTTGCTGCTGCGGTGATTTCTTTTGTTCTAGCCTGGTATGATGGTGATGAAGGTGAAGAGATGGAGATTACAGCCTTTGTTGAGCCTCTGGTCATCTTTCTGATACTAATTGTTAATGCAATGGTTGGTGTTTGGCAAGAAAATAATGCTGAAAAAGCTCTAGAGGCACTCAAAGACATTCAATCAGAACAAGCAACTGTGATACGTAATAGAAGGAAAGTATCCAGTCTTCCTGCAAAGGAACTTGTACCCGGTGATATCGTAGAGCTTCGTGTTGGAGACAAAATACCTGCTGATATGAGGGTCTTGCATCTAATTAGTTCAACCCTGAGGGTTGAACAGGGTTCCTTGACTGGAGAAAGTGAAGCTGTTACTAAAACTACAAAGCCTGTTGCTGAGGACTGTGATATCCAAGGTAAAAAGTGTATCGTATTTGCAGGGACAACAGTTGTAAATGGAAACTGTGTCTGTTTGGTTACAACCACTGGGATGAATACTGAGATAGGGAAAGTGCATTCTCAGATTCATGATGCGTCACAAAATGAAGAAGACACCCCATTGAAGAAGAAATTGAATGAATTCGGAGAAGTTTTAACTATGCTAATTGGGGGTATTTGTGCATTGGTTTGGCTTATTAACTTGAAGTACTTTCTTGACTGGGAGTATGTTGATGGTTGGCCAAAGAATTTCCAGTTTTCATTTGAAAAGTGTACGTATTACTTTAAAATTGCGGTTGCATTAGCAGTTGCTGCTATTCCTGAAGGTTTACCAGCTGTGATTACCACTTGTTTAGCTCTTGGTACCCGTAAAATGGCTCAAAATAATGCTCTTGTTAGGAAATTACCTAGTGTTGAGACACTTGGATGTACAACAGTTATCTGTTCTGACAAAACTGGTACTTTGACCACTAACCAAATGGCTGTGACTAAGCTTGTTGCTATGGGTCAAAGATCAAATACTATCAGATCATTTATTGTGGAAGGGACCACGTATGATCCTTCTGATGGCAAAATACAGAACTGGCCTGCTAGGAAAATGGATGTGAATCTTCAAACAATCGCAAAAATTGCTTCTTTGGCTAACGATGCTGGAATTGAACAGTCCGAAAAAGGTTATGTTGCGATTGGGATGCCCACTGAGGCAGCATTGAAGGTATGATATTTTCTTGTGTCTTTTTTTCCAATATATGCAACTGTATTGAATATGTGAATATATAATTCATTTATTGGTCTTCCTTTTTTCAGGTTCTTGTTGAGAAAATGGGACTACCTACAGGAATGAATTCCACTTCGCCTACAGGTTACAATGACATTTTGTCTATGTCACCACTGTTTTCTTATCTTTCCTTTTCCCTTATATATGTATATACACTAACATATTCTTCTAAATTTATGTAAATTACAGGCTGTTCTGTAGCATGGAATAAACTTGAACGTAGGATTGCCACCCTTGAGTTTGACCGTGATAGGAAATCAATGGGGGTCATCGTCTCTTCTAGTCCTGGAAAAAGATCGCTACTTGTAAAGGTAAAACATTAAGCCTCAAACTGTGGGTCAAAGCATGCACTAGAATAAATATGATGGTCATTAGTTAATCATAGTAATAATAATCTACTTGCAATAGTTGTATATGGTTAAATTAAAGGACATTACTGCTCTAAAAAGTGTTTAATAGAGATTTAGCAGTTGCATAAGCAGTTTATTAAAATATATGAAGTTTTAGTTAAATGGTATATAATGATTTCTAGAATATTTCAACTGTTGCTTAATGTTTGGTCATCGGAATTATCAATACAACACATAATAATAATTTTGAATAGGGTGCAGTCGAGAATTTGTTGGAAAGAAGCTCCTCTATTCAGTTGCTTGATGGTTCTACTGTTGAACTCGACCAGAAGGCAAAGGAATGTATCTTAGGTACCCTCAATGAAATGTCGAGAGGTGCATTACGCGTTCTTGGTTTTGCTTACAAGGAGGATCCTGAACAGTTTAAGACATATGATGGTAATGAAGACCATCCAGCTCACAACCTTCTACTAAATCCAGCGAATTACTCTGCAATCGAGAGTAACCTAACATTTGTGGGCATGGTTGGGCTGCGGGTGAGTGGTTAGGATTCTTTAATGGTTGTTGTTTTGATTTTTTATCCTTTTATAGTAGAAGTGATATCTTCAACCTTGTTTACTAATTAAAGGGTCTCATCCGGGGCATAAAACTAAAAAATATTAGCTTTAGATAGACACGGTTAAATTACATTGAAAGTATGTATTTTCTAGTGAATAAAACCTCAAAAGTTTCAATTTATACAGATGATATTACTATTATTGAAATAGTATAATTTTGTAATCATATTTGACACGCTAATTCTTTGTAATTTATTTATTCCAAAAAGTGTTCAAGGTCAATCATCTTGTCCCAACCCTCAAACATGGCCCTTATGAAAAAGTTACCTACCCTTCCTGTTTGTGAATGAAAACCTCCTAAAAGTTTATTAAAAAACCAGATTATTATTAAAATGTTGTAATTTTGTAGCTATACCTGAACATGCTAATTATCTATAGCTTTTTCTTTCCTATAAGCGTTATACAGTCAATCCAACCCGCAATAATGACCCATTTTAACCCGTTACCTAACCCACTTATTTTGTCACGTCTACTCTATAGCTATCAAAGATTTTAACTCATATATAAGTTAATTCATCTATCAAGGATCCACCCCGGAAAGAAGTTCGGAAAGCCATTGAGGATTGCAGAGCCGCTGGAATTCAAGTTATGGTTATAACAGGAGATAACAAGAATACAGCAGAAGCAATTTGTCGTGAGATTGGTGTATTTGAAGCAGGTGAAGATATCAGTTCCAAAAGCATAACAGGAAAAGAATTCATGGAACATCGTGATCCAAAAACTCACTTAACACAAAAAGGAGGACTGGTTTTTTCAAGGGCTGAACCACGTCACAAGCAAGAAATAGTCAGATTGCTTAAAGATGCTGGTGAAGTGGTTGCAATGACTGGGGATGGTGTCAATGATGCACCTGCTTTGAAGTTGGCTGATATAGGAATTGCAATGGGCATTGCTGGGACCGAGGTACTTCTGTTAAGTTTTGTAATCAATTATCTGCATAAAAGGGTAACCAACTTCTACTTTCATAGCGAAAGATTCAAAGTTTCAAGTAATCCATACATGTTACCCTGTCAAAATTTATACATGTTACTTAATTTCACTAAGTTGACCTTTTTATTTAAGATGTGGAACCAAGAATCCTAAATCAACATGTTCAATAAATTTTTATCTTTTAATGGTTAGAACAAAGATGGTTAACCATAATAGAATTTTGATTAAAGTTTCATTAATTCGACTTCTTGATCCAGGTCGCAAAGGAAGCTTCTGACATGGTCTTAGCTGATGATAATTTTAGCACAATTGTGGCTGCAGTTGGAGAAGGCAGGTCTATTTACAACAACATGAAAGCTTTTATTAGGTTAGTTTCTTTTCCTTCCACTTCATTATATTCATCTCATAGACAAAACTAAATTGACCAGTGTATAAGTAACTATATTTCATGGTCTTGATATAGGTATATGATATCTTCAAATATTGGTGAGGTTGCGTGTATATTTTTGACTGCTGCTATTGGGATCCCAGAAGGACTAATTCCAGTTCAGCTTCTGTGGGTCAATCTTGTCACTGATGGACCACCTGCAACAGCTTTGGGTTTTAATCCACCTGACAAGTATATCATGAAAAAGCCCCCTCGAAGGAGCGATGATTCCTTAATTAATGCTTGGATTTTATTTCGATATCTGGTATGCATACTCTTTCATCATCCAAACCACCTACATGTTACATACCACCTTCAGAGTTATGTTCAATAAAGTTCATATAAAAACATTGTCCTGAAATTTTAATATTCAATCACATGTGATTGCAAAAGCATCACATGTTAATTATGAAAATGTCACTCCGCCCAAAGTTCTAAAGTTCAATCTGGACTATTGATGGGGCTGATCCAAAGGCTAAGATAAGCCCCTTAGGACTATGAATTAAGTATGGACTATATTAAATAAGTTCGATGAGATTGTCTCTAATGCAGGTGATTGGATTCTATGTCGGAATCGCGACTGTTGGTATTTTCATCATATGGTTCACTCGCGATTCTTTCTTTGGAATCGACCTAAGTGGAGATGGTCACAGTCTCATAACCTACTCCCAACTTTCACACTGGGATCAATGCAATTCTTGGGCCAATTTCACAGTCTCTCCTTTTACAGCTGGAGATCGTGTCTTCAATTTCGATTCTGACCCTTGTGACTACTTTCGAAGTGGGAAAGTTAAAGCCATGACACTCTCCCTCTCGGTACTCGTAGCCATCGAGATGTTTAATTCCCTAAATGCCCTTTCGGAAGATGAGAGCTTGTTGACCATGCCACCTTGGGTTAACCCATGGTTGCTTCTGGCTATGTCCGTATCATTTGGGCTTCATTTCTTGATCTTATACGTACCATTTCTTGCTCAGATTTTCGGGATCGTGCCACTAAGCTTGAATGAGTGGCTTTTGGTGTTGGCGGTTGCTTTTCCAGTAATCTTGATTGATGAAATTCTGAAGTTTGTGGGTAGGCGGAATAATCGGGCTCAATCGGTCTCCATGTCTTCCAAACACAAGGCGGAATAAGAGGAAGGTTCGTTATATCCGGTTTATGGTGGTTGAATCTAATTATTTAATATTTCATATATTACATATTTTTTTATATTATGGAATTTAGGATCCTGTTTTTGAGAGTTCTAGCAAAGCTGGAATATGTTTGAGGAAATCATTTTGGTATTTATTAATATCTAGTGTTTGCAATCATATCCGAATGTTTAGACTTTAGACCTAACTGAATTCAGGAATTATCTTTTTTTTTAATTAGTAATAGATCGGTAAAAGCAAATTTAACTAATCTTTGGGTAAGTGCACAAAACGGTGTTTTCTGTTAAATTGTTATTTCTTCTCATGTTATGGTGTTTGGTAATATGTAATTTATGTACTCTTTTTTCTTTGCTAGTGACTTGCTAGTAAATATGTTTTAACAATTCTCGGGTTTGCTAGGTGGGATAATGGCTATGTCGAAACTTCGTCTAGTGTGCCTTTTTGTTTTACCGGTTAAAAAAAAGAACTCAAAGGGAAGCACCAAAAAAATGATTTCTGCATTTAAAATACACATCTAAATGTATTTTAAAAAGGATTATGAAACATGTGAAGGTTTTAAAATTGAAAATATTTAAAGTACGTGCCAATAAATATATAGATTAGTTAGGGGTATGTTTGACCGAAATAGCTAGTTGCTAGTATTTGTAGCTGGAGCTCGAAGTTGTATATTTTAGTTTTATACGTGTTTGACAAATTAGTTGGTAACTGGAGTTGAATAGTGTATATTGACAAAAACAAATGATATATTATAATAGTAGGAGGAATTATTAAATAATTAAAGAGAGTATTTATGTAATTTGGTATATATAATCAGCTTTCAGCTAGTTTTATAAGTTATTTCAAGAAACTTTTTGTTTAAAAAAAACTTCAACTTTTTCATCCGACAATAACTTATAGTTTTTTTGTTTCAAAACAAAATGATACATGCTCCAAAAATCTTCATAGCGAACATACTATAACCATAAGTTGATTTATTGGATTTGTATAGCATTCCTTTATAATAAATAAAAAATCATGTTATTTCATACCCGATTCTCCTACCTATTATAACATTAAATAGGAAAAACATAGAACATCTCTAGAGAATAATGACATATGAACACTCTGAAGCGAAAAAAGAAGAAGAGAAAAACACTACAAAACCATAAAAAGTGGTTGCATGATTCAAAACCTATACTAAATTATACAACGACAATGGTAGCAGGTGTCGAACTATACAACAACAGAAAAAAAAAATAGCCTAAGTTGAATTATACACAATAATATTTGTAGATACATATATGATATATAACATATATAAGCGGTAAACAATACATTGTATAAATTGATAATCATAATGTTATATATCCTTTTCTAATTTTGAAAAGTTATAGAACTACTTTGAAATTAGTTTTCAAAGTTGATGAACATGTAGTTGGGCCGGGAAGTCAACAACTTGTCACTTAGAAAATTAGTTCGGATTAAAACGGTTAAGTTTTTTCATATGTTGGTTGGACTATAGTTTAGGTTTTGATGTATGAAATAAATCTAAACAAGAATGTATGATTTGTTTTATGGCTTAATTTCAAGACTTGAGATGTTTGTTCTTTGGGAACTTTGGATCGCATGTGTGGTATGTATGTTGTGTTTTTAAAATCAAAGTTAATATTTCATGTTATAATTTTCAAAATTAAATAGATTTTAATTTATAGCAACTCATTCCGGTAATTTCACAATAGCCATTAGAGTTAATTACTGAAATGGTCTCTGAACTTTGGTAAAAATTACTGATTTGGTCCCTAAACTTTAAAAAATACGTGAATGGTCCCTACTGTAGCAAATAAGTCCCACGCTCAGTCCATGGATCTAACTTCCGTTAAAGGCCACCGTTAACCTCCTTTTGAGGAGGGGTATTTATGTCTTTTTGCGCTACAGGGACCATTTCAGTAATTAACTCTTTTTTTAATAAATATATTTCTTAGAATTCTTTTGTTTTCTTTTTTTAATTTCCTTTATACTTTTTTTTATTTATTTTTGTTGCTATTTCTTATGTTCTTAATTTTTTTACTTATTAGTTAAATAAATACTATCAAACATCTTAAGAATTATCTTATTTATTTTTCATTGCTTTTTATACCTCTTTGTAAAGATTCTTTGTATTTTTTTCTTTTATACTTTTAAGTTCTACTTTAAAATTTCATTTTCTTGACTTGATTATTATTTTTTTTATGTTGTTATATTTTACTATTCTAAATTGTTTTTTTACTTGACCATCAATTTGTTATATGTTTTAATTATATGGTTAAAATTGTTTAACACAAAGAACATTTTCCTAATGTTATATTATGGCATATAAAGTTTTTTAGTGTTCATATATACCAATTATGTTTCTAAAAGAGTTTTACATGTGTAAAATTTTGAAACAAATATAGGCATAATAAAACGTTGTTGTAAACGTAAATAGGTATAATGATATATATAATTTGGAACATTAATGAACATAATAAAACTTTTGTGAACTTGATACGTATATCCAAAAAGCTTCATGTATCATAATACAATACATGAAAAACGTTTTTCGTGATGATCAACTAAAATAATTTATTATACTAAACTATAAGATTTCATAACAGTGAAAAAGACTGTGAAGAAATACATAAATATTATAAATCCTATAACACGATACAACTCATATATTTTAGTTTGTACGAAATTAGTTTTTATGTTTGTTGATTATGTGTCAACGTTAGCTTATATATTTATGCATTAACATAAATATTATAAATTAAATACAATTTAAACAAAAATTTTATCCCATAGCGAAGTACGGAAAAAGATAACTCTTTATTATATAGTTTTAAAGAATGGTTTTATATAATTACTTACTATGCAAAAAAATTTAGAATGTTTAATTTATGTGTTCATGATCTAATTAAAAAAAGAAAAGAAATTTAAGTTACTTATTATCACTAGCTTGTTCAACTGACAAAAGATTATAACACATGTTTTTTATGAATAAAAAAGAGAATTCCTAAAAAAATTAAAAGATAAGACAGTGTTCGGTATGCAGGAATGAGAGAATGAATGGAATAACTCATTCGTGTGTAATTGAAAAAACATGTTTGTTTATCACAAAGGAATGAAATAACCCATTACACAAGTAATGTCATTCCTTCAATTTAGGCAGTGTTTAGTATGAGTGATTAAGAGATGGAATGGAATAACTCATTCCGACGTAATGAAAAAAATCCGTTTGTTTAGTACACATGAATGGAATGAACCATTCCGTAAGAAATGAGATTTCTTCTATTTCATTCTATTTTTTAAATTTAAGTTAGTTTCTTTAATTTAGCATCACCCATTATTAAATCCAACAAGATGGCAAAATTGTTCAATTACACCTTGCCTATATATGCATTAAAAGGGCATCCGGTTCGAGATGTGTTTGAAAATTTTCGATATTTTTTAATTACAATCACATACTCACTAAACTTATTAAATTTACTCTATTATCTCTTATAAAATTTAAACCTTTAACTTTTATAAGAAGGAACACATTTTAGACCAAGCGCATTGGAACCACGGGTTGGTAAGGGTTAGGCTGACCCTGGCCAGCACACCATCGCACACATCAAGGGTTGGAGAGGGTAGGAGAGAGAACGGGTTTTGAGACCCGTGCAACACCCCACACACAAACCTTTTTTTTCTTTTTCCCTCTCTAACTCTATCTTCTTCTCTTTCATACTTTATCAATTTTTTATAATAAAATATTAGGAGGGTAGTATGTGTTGAATGTGAGTGTTTAAGGGTTAGAGAATGTTAGAGGTGGGAATGATGTGAAATCTCATGTGACAATGGATTTAAGAAGGTAAGAGAGGGTTTGATGCACATGGTCTTATCAACACTTAATACTACTAGAGTACAAGTCTTATAATGTACTATGGGGGTAGACAATTCCTACTACATTTCAAGGAGGAAGGCGACATGAAGATTTTCACAGAAAGATTTAACGACGATGGAGAAAACATTTACGAGGTCTTCGAATGGATCAAACAATGGGAAGCTCGGGATGTGAATAGTACTACCTTAAGATGGATTAGAGTGGAATGCCTTCCCCTTCATGCGTATAACTCTAGATTTTTCGAAGCTCTAGCCAGCCTATGGGGTGACCTTGTTACTGTTGATTCGGACACAAAACTGAAGAGAAGACTGGATGTTGCTAGACTACTGATAAAAACGCATGACACCGAATTCCCAAATGCAGTCAATGTGAATATTGATGATGAGATATTCAAGATTCATGTATTCGAAGATGGGGTTGCTAATATGTTACCTACTAATCGAGAAATTGAATTAACCAGTGAAAAGGTCTCATCTGAGTTTGAAGCAGAGAACGAACATAAGAGAAATGCTGAAGAAGAGGGTATTAGCGCTGGAGATGGAATTGAAAAGGATGACACCCTGGTAAATAGCATCCATGGCAGTGGTAATGGTGACTCTCCGGTGACCGGCAACCAGGGTAGTGACGACCCTCCGGTGAACAGCAACCATGGCGATGGAGAAACCACTGAAAAATTAATCCATGACAGTGGAGAACCCCCGGCGTACGGCAACCAAGGCACCGGCAATTCTCCGGTGATCATCTCCAACGGCGGTGGCGAGTCTGGAAGACTAAGGGTCGAAGAAGACGGTGGGATCGATGGCGCTTCGGGGACTGGGCACTCGGCAGATATCGAGAGAGACGTGATTGGGTGTTTAGGCATCGATAATGAGGAGGCGGTGATTATAGGGGTCAGTAGGCCGGCGTATCTTAAAAAGATATGAGGAAATAATTGTGTGAACATGGATAAGGGAGATGGGCTTAATATTACAAACAAAGATAATGAACAAAATGGGCCTATCGATGGAATGAAAAATGGAAACAGTGATGGGGTGAAGTTTGAGCAGGTAATACAAGAAGAATGTGTGACCCAGCAGAATAAAATTGATAGTCCAAAATATTCAAGTAATTCTGACCTGAATTTAATTAGTGTTTCAGTTCAAGATGAAGGCAGTGTTAAAGAACGGGCAGACAGTGAATCCCATAATCTGGACCAGGTTAACATTAGGGGAAAAAAGATTCCGGTAGAAATCGTTGAGGATGAAATAGAGTCGAGAAAAGGAGGAAAGACAAAGGGTAAAAAATCGATCCAAAGCATCAAGAAGAAAGTAAAAAAGGGTGGAATTAACAAGAACAAGAATGGTGGAAATACCATGGATGTTGATGATACGTCTAATTCACAAGTCCAGACTGCCCCACAAAGAAACAGTGTTGAGGAGGAGACCACATCTATTATCAAGACGAGTGAGCAGATGGGATTAAAAGTTGAGGGATTCTATGAAGAGGTCAAACGGCAATTTGCAATGATGGAGGAAGGTCATAGATGCTGAGCATTGGTTTTGTATCCTTGAGCTGATATTGCTGCCAATCTGATGATATATCTATCTTGTGTAAAATGCTTGTTGTCTGAGATGTTGTTAACTTGTTTGGATCACGTAGTTGATGTTTTGTTGTAGTGCTACTACAATGCTTACGAGGCAGATCAAGATGCTGTTGGTCGTCTTTTTGTTGCTGAAGTATAGTCACAGGTTGCAAATCTGGATTGGATCTCGATATCATGGCTGCACAGTTTCGTTCTTAATGAGTAGGTCGCGATATTGCTGCTGTTTTGGTGATCTAATGATTTGTGTCGAAGTCTGTTAAGACTAGTGAGTTTGTATTTTTGTTGTGTAATTCATGGTGCCTAGGAATGTGTCATGTGGGTTTGTAAAAACTTGAGCATATTTGCCATTTGATGAATGAAAGCGTGCTGTTAAAAAAAAAGTCTTATAATGTAATTTTCTATATTAATTCCTTAAATCATAATTAACGAACGAGGTTTTAACAAACTGGTAGTGATTTAATTTTAGTTTAGATTCTTCAATTTTATAATAAGTTTAAGTTACTGGATAACATTCATTCCTTTTTAAAGGTGTTGATGTAGATAAATAATTTTTTAACATCCAAATTATAAATAGATAAATAACTTTATGGTTAACTGTTAAAGTAAATAAGAATTTGAATTCTTTGATTAGGGTTTTGGTTCTAGCTACAGTTTTTACCATCGAGTCACAACCAAACTTTGGTGACATAACCAGAATTCCAATCTAGAAGTGCTTGTAGATTCTGATATATTGGCCTCATGACGGCAGTCATTAATTGCCGGACTTAAAGAAAGTTGTGTTGTTGTTGTTTCTTTAAATCCGCCGACAGGGTACCTATAAGATTTTAACATCACCACTAGGAAGAAATTTATGTCGTCTGGACACCAAGGATTGATGATGATTCAAATGTGGCAGTAATCGAAAATTCAGATCCTTATCTTAACTGATAAACATAAAATAGTATATCTATTTAGATAATAAATATATATGTCACCTACATCCATATTTTCAAAAAAATATGATATAATTATTTGATTATATTAATTATTTTACAAAAAAACATTATTATAAACGCTCGATATTCTTGCACTCTCAACTAGCAACCAAGATAACCTCAGTATTAAATAATGCAAGTGATCATCGAATCCAAAGCTATTATAGATAAAATGATTGGAGATCAAGACAACGTACGTATATACTATGGAGAGACTCGGTCTCTTATATGCCCGTGTAAGAGACTCGGTCTCAATCTATATAATATATCCTCTAGAAGAATTATTACATGTACCGCAGGCTACTAATTAATTAGTACTAAAATATTTCATTCTTATATATATTGCTTAATTTATTTTTGTCTATTAGTAACTATTAATTAAAATGAGTTGAGTTTGTCAGGTAGTTATGGTCGTTTGGTGTCTTTTATGGGTAGTTGGGTTTTGGTTTTAGTGGTGTTGTCTTGCTGTATAGTTTAGTCATAGTATATACTTTAGGGTAAATTATTAAAAAAAGTAACGTAAATATTTAAATCTAACAAATAAAATAATATTTTTAAAAAATTAAGAATATAAACCCTAAATTGTGATAAAAAAGAAACTGGTAACTGGCCATTGAGGTTACCCGTTGGTTACCTTTTACTAACATGACATACATATCGTATGCGAAATTAATAAATATTAAAAATATCGCTAACCAAGAAACACATAAAAACACCTGCCAAAGCCGAAAAGAACTAAATCTGAAAATGACCAAAATCTAGAATCTAGAATCGTCCTATTAGGTGTAACCGGTTCCAGTTGCATTTTGGTCCTTCTGTTTTAAAACCCGCAAAACCCGAAATATATTAAACCTCTATTAAAATAATATAAACCAAGTTTGATTAACTTATGATGATTGTTAAAATATTATTTTCTACTTGTATACATTTATAAAAATTATTTTTATGTGAACCGCATAACAAAAAGAATTTATCATTGTCATCAAGTTATTTTCTACTTGTAAGAATCAACAATATTAATATATTTCTTTGTCTTTCAAAAAAAAGAAATACACTAGTGAATATTAACATCACATACTAACTTACTTGAGTATCTTTCATAGAAGAGGGTACCCAACTGTCTATCAATGACATTAAATAGGGTGAAGAAAACTTGAAAAAAAAACTTTAATGTTTTGCACAAATGACTGATGGATTATGGAAATGATAAAAACTTTTTATGGTTTGGATATGCTATTGACGTGAAAGCGGGGCTGCTACTGTCAACGTGGTGGAGAGTATGAAGGTTCACGATGACTAAGAATTAAATTGCGTAAAAGCAAAAGACATGAGATTGTGTTTTTGACCTTTTGGTTCTTGTTTCTTACATATTAATTATGTATAAGATAATTTAAAGTTTTATTTTGAAAAGTGATTGTCATTTGATATTCTGATCCGGTTCTGGGTAAAAAAACCAGAACAGGTTGGAACCGGAACCGAAAGAACCGAACCCAAAAAAAAGAAAAACTAGAATTGAGAACCACCTCTCTTATATGTAATTCGGTCAGGTCCAATCCACACGGATATTTTGCTTATCCCTAGTCTACACATCTGAACAAACACACCTACACCTCAACCTTTGCACCACCGCACCTCCATCTTCGCACCACCGCACCATCGATTCTCTTTTCTGTACCACCACACTTCACCTCTCCACTCTTTATCTATGCTTCAAACCTAATAACATACATTCTCTCTCTTCATCGCCCCTCACATATTTCTTACCACCTCCATCAAATTTGTTGTGTAGTTACACGTATGTATTTGTGTGTTGTATGTTCGTGTTGATCAAATCCACCGTGAAACCACCACAAATCTACTCTCTCTATTCACTTGCTTCATCATCCTCGAGTTAGGTTCATTTCATCATCTTTAGTTTTTCTATATCTGACGTGTGTGTCTGTGTGTTTAATTTGTTTGGTTTGGGTATTTTTCCAAATCTTCAAGTTCTACTCTTCTAATTTTCTTTTCAAATCTTGGGTATGTTTATCAAATCTGTGTTTTTTTATTATGTATGTGTGTTCATGGTGATATTTAGGTTTTTTTGACCTTCTGTATGTATGTATTTGTGTATTCATGGTGCAATTCGTGTGTGTGTTGTGTGGTTTGAATAGAAGACGAGTCGATGGATGAAATCTGATGAACAAGATTTGGGGTTGTACTCTATGTGTTTAAGTCGGTCTTTGATGAACATGTCAATGTAAATATGTGGTTGAAATATGACGAACAAGAAAATATACATATCTATACGAACATCCTTTATCAGTACTTCAATAACACATGATTTGTTCTTGAATTTAAATAAAAAATAATGGATCTTAAAACTTTATCAACAATTAAAAATGATAAGTCTTTACATTGTAAGAAGTTAATACGTTAATATTATTTTGACAGATAAAACTTATAAATCCATAAAATAATTATTAAAAACAATTTTTTATGAAGTGCATATTTCTAGTCATATCAGCATGAAGAGTGAACTAGCGTCAACAAGTTAATCAGGTCATTATACCCCTTTTTTGTATTGAAAAAATAAATTTCAATAATAAAGATTTAGTTCAATTTATTATTTATTAGAACTTTATATAATTTTTTTGTTTTTGGCTTAATAAAAACGAATCTTTGACGGATCGGTGGATTATTTTCGACGGCTCAGCTTAGAAGCACTATTAGTGTGGAAACACCTAAGATACGCGCTACTAAAAGCATATAACTTATCCCCTTAAACAAAATATAAATTGATTAAAAATGAAAAAGTAGTAATTTGAGAAATATGTGAGATTTTGATAGTTTAAGTCGTTAAGAAAGGTATACGCGATATTTGTGATTAAGCTGGGTAAATACGATATTTTTAAGTTTTAATATGGGTATACGAAATTTACCCCCATATGTAGATACTTTCATGTAGGAGTGAGAACGTTAACCGATTAGCCGAACTATAACCAAACAACCCGAACCATTTTAATTGAAGTTTGATAAAACCGACACTTTGGATTTTAAATTTTGGTTAATCGATGATATCCGTTTGGTTATGGTTATCCATTGCAAATTGAATCGCCTTGACCGCGCGACCCCCCTCACTTAAATTTATAATATAGCTTTTTTTATTTTTAATAAAAAGATTTTGATAACCAAAACTCTTATAACAACAAAATAAATTAATTCTTTAGTTTTGAAAATTGAATCGTGTTGACTGACCCTCCTCACTTAAATTTATAATATAGATTTATTTATTTTTAATAAAAAGATTTTGATAACCACAGCTTTTATAAGAACAAAATAAATTAATTTTTTGGTTTTAAAAATGGTAATTTTGTTTCATGTATGGAAAACTAAAAATTAATTAAAAGGTAACTATAAAAATTATGAAAAATTAATTGTGAAGACACGAGTTATGATTATCATTTTCAAAAAGTGAAATTATTTTATTTGTATTCACATCTCTTAGGGCTTTATGTTAGTTGTGTCGGGTCATGGTAACATTTATATAGGAGAGTATGCTAGCTCCAATCCATATGTCATGAGAGAGTAAATCCTCCTCCATTATTTCCTGAAAACTCTTACAATGAGACTCTAACTCAACACCTTATAGTTAGTTAATATTGTTTTTGGTGATTACAAATGTTATTAGGTAACAAGTATTCCAGGTTTTTAATTAATTAAAGATTTCTATATGGTTATTTATATGCTAAATTATATGTTATAACAATTGTCCTTTATAGCTCATTATATCATAAATTAAAGTTACCTGGAATTAACTGTTCGAATTACCAGACCCGTTAATGTCAATTACCAATAACCATAAGTAATTTAACTATACTCGATAGGTCACGATTTTGCATGACCTAATAAGTTGGGTTTTAGGTCTTAACCAACCCGTACATATCCCTACCATGTTGATATGGTTAGTTTCTAGATTGAGATTTTTCGGGTCATACACGTTTTTAATAACTACTAACTTATGTTTTTTAGTGCATTATTATCTCTAACTACTCGTTAATTTTGTCAATCACCTATTTCTTTAACGTAAAAAAACCAACAAAGTGTACGTGTAACTAACTTGATTTTAATATTTTATGAATATATTTCTTACTAAAAACATTTTGTATATTTAAAAAAAGTAAATTACAAAAAGTAACGGAAGTTGATTTCTTGATCTTAAGTTGAACAATCGAACACAAACCGACTTCAAATCTAGTCGTTCACAATTAATATATTGTGTATCGATCTGGTTGTTTAGTGATGTGTTCTTATCCTGAAATAAAAGAGGAAAAGAATATCATGAAACTTGCAGAAGGTTCTGATCTAACAGCATGCTGACAAATTTTACCAACTCCATTCTTGTTTAAAAACAAGCATACTAGCACAACAATTGCAATACTTAATAACACTAGTTATACCTTCTTTTCCTATTTTCCATACCTAATATTAATCAACGTCACATCATTCTCCTTCTTCCTACCTAAATTAGGTGTTATACCTTTCCTTCAAACTCTTCCCCTTTTTTTATTTTTTTATTAAATATGTGTGAGTGTGTGATTGGTTGAGAGGGGGGTGGGGGTTGTGCAGGTTTCCATCGAGTTCACATCGAGTTCTCAAGCCCGCTTCTCCTACTCGAAGTGCCTAAAAAAAAAATCAAGTTTTGGTGTTCCTTGGGGTACTCGATGGCACCCGAAGCCATCGAGTTACGCATAACGTGTAACCTAATTAATAGTCCCGATGGACTAATTTTAGCCTTTGAATCAACTCCATCAATGGTTCAGATTAAATTTTATAATTTTTGGCCGAGTGACATTTTCGTAATTAACATGTGATGCTTTTATAATAACATGTGATTGTATACTGAATCACATGTGATTGAATATTAAAATTTCAGTACTATGTTTTTTTATATAGACTTTATTAAACACAACTCTAGCTACTTAATTATACCATTACTTCATATTTTAATTGGCTCACTGTCATCGTCTTTAATTAATATTTGTATACAACAAATAGCAAAAAACCGGGAAAAAGGTAAAATTAGCAACATGACCAAACACTAAAATGTAGCAGCTGCTACTACAATCTTCACTAAAGAGACAAAATAAGGGTAAATTAAATTGTTGTTTGATTCAAAACCCACCATTTTTTAAGTGTACGGCTTAATTAGAAGTCGATCTTAGCGAGATTCTAGTTGAAATTAAGTAGTATTTATAGGGGCAGCTAGCTTGCAAGTCGATTATCCATTAATACAATCAGCCATGAATCACTGTAAGCTTTTTTTCGCTCTTATCTTTGTTCTTCATGCTCATTATGGCACTCGAATACTCACACGAGCCATTGTTTTTCGCGAATATATTGGGGCGAATTTTGACAATGTTAGATTTTCTGATTTACCCATAAATCCTAATGTTCAGTTCCATTTTATTCTCTCTTTTGGTATCGATTACACTACTAGATTTCCTCCAAAACCCACAAACGGAATGTTTAACGTGTTCTGGGACTCGATAAACCTTAGCCCGTCTCAAGTTCTTGCAATTAAACGCAGATATTCCAACGTAAAAGTCGCGTTAAGCATCGGAGGCGATAGCGTGAGAGATAAACCCGTTAATTTCACTGCTTTTTCTACTGATTCATGGGTATCTAACGCGGTGTCTTCGCTCACTCGTGTTATAAAACAGTACAATTTAGACGGGATTGATATCGATTATGAGCATTTTGATGCTGCGCCTAGTATCTTTGCGCAGTGCGTAGGTCGTCTTGTGACGACTCTAAAGAAGAATCGAGTCATTTCGTTTGCTTCGATCGCTCCGTATGATGATGGTGAAGTTCAGCGACATTATTTGGCTTTATGGAGGAGTTATGGGCGTGTTTTTGACTATGTAAACTTTCAGTTCTATGCATATGATAGAGGCACCACTGTGGCTCAGTTTTTGAGCTACTTTGATACTCAGGCGACGAATTACAATGGTGGCAAGGTGTTGGTTAGTTTTAGCACTGATTCGAGCGGCGGTTTAAAACCTGAAAACGGGTTCTTTACGGCTTGCGAGAAGCTAAGGAGGCAGGGGAAGCTCAACGGGATCTTTGTTTGGTCTGCGGATAACTCGAAAGCCGATGGATTTCGATATGAGAGGCAAGCACAGACACTGTTAGGGAAGGGTCAATAGAAGGCATATATATTGACTAGAATTATATGTTGCAATATGTGAAATTTTAGTTTGAACTTGTAGGGTTTGTGGGAAATATCATAGTGGTATTCATAATGCTGCTAGCTAGTTCAGTTTTTATGTTTCTTTAAGTGTTCAATCATATATGTCAGCAATTAATCAGTGAAGTTTTTTTTTTTGATTTGTAGTTAATAGATACCAAAAGTTTTTTTTATCATTACTTTCTAACAACTTTTTTTCATATACAATAAAAAGTTGACCCTTTGACCCTTTTATGTTTCTTTAAGTGTTCAATCATATATGTCGATCTGCAATTAATCAGTGAAATTTTTTTTTTTTGATTTGTAGTTAACAGATACCAAAAGTTTTTTTAATCACTACTCTATAACAATTTTTTTCATACACAATAAAAAAATTGACTCTTTGAACAATATAACTATTAATGTGTGGATGCGAGAAAATGGTTGATAGGGACAAAAAGAGATCTTAATTGTTATATACTTATGTATGACAAAAATTATTGTATACAAATCACCACCATGTTAGTCAAGTCCATAACGTTTCTTACTTTTGCATTAAAAAAAAGAGGAAGTTAATTCACTACAAGAAAACCGGGCTTTAGTGGTGACGCCTTTAGCGGCGACAGGGGCTTTAGTAGCGACATGTAGTTGGGCGGGCTACGCTAAAGCCCATTTTTCTTGTAGTGATTATAGATTTTCAAGATTTAAATTGATTTGGTTTGGCATTGTACACATTTAGATTGTATTTATAATATGTACTTTGTTGTTTTATGCTAGCATCTTGTTAGTTAGTTTTAATAAATTTTGCTTTTTTTCATTAAGAAAATGTTTAGTAACAATGAGGTTATAACAATGAGGGGCTTTAGTAGTGACATGTAGCTGGGCGGGCTACGCTAAAGCCCATTTTTCTTGTAGTAATTATAGATTTTCAAGATATAAATTGATTTGGTTTGGCACTGTACACATTTAGATTGTTTTTTATAATATGTACTTTGTTGTTTTATGCAACCATCTTGCTAGTTAGTTTAACAAATTTTGCTTTTTGTCATTAAGAAAATGGTTAGTAACAATGAGGTTATAATGATCCAGTGCATGGCGCGTTATGATAAGAAATAATAATAATAAATAATATAAAACAAAAGCTTAAACACCAAAACTAATGTTTAATTCTCAAAATTTTACATGTATATTGATTTAACTCTTAAAGTCCCTTTAAAATGGTTTAAATTTAAAGTTCCACTTTCCTTCTATTTTAACCCTTTTACCTACAATATCAAGTTAAACTTATCCAAACACCACTTAATCTTTAATAACCAAGTTACATTACCCCAAACACCTACTAATCATGCCAAACACTTACTAATCCTACCAAACACTCCCCATTACAAGATAACCCTCCCTTCCCCTCTTTATCTCTTTGTACCCTCAAACAGTGTACACCCCTCAGAGTACATATACTGCCACCACCATCATCATAGATCCACTACGACCATCATCCTAGATCCACTGCGACCATCATCACCGATCCACTGTGCATCATCTTTCTTTAGCCCACACGTGCCACCATCGATGTGAAACTTAATCATTCTCATATATAAATCGAGGTTTTGGGTGGTGCGATTTAAGACGAAGGTGGGTTTGATGGTGTTCGATTAGGGTGTTTGGTGTCCATTGCATATGGAAATCGAGGTTTGTTGTTTATTTGAATCTGGAAATCGATGTTTGGGTGCATCATCACCAAAATTTATTTGACTACTCACCTCGTTCAGAAACTTGTGCATTTGAAAGTTCTTCATCTTCGCATCTTGTTTTCCATTTTGAAGATGTTTTCTAATTGCGATTTAGTTCATCATCTTCGCGGGTTGCGATTTATTTTCCTGATCTTCGCTGGTTGAATACTCAACTCCTTCAAAAACTTGTTCTCCTACAAAATCCATTCATTTGACATTTTGAAGATGATACAAGCTTCCGATCGCCAGTTGTGATTTATTTTCTTGATCTTGTTTTCCAGATCTATTCCCCAATTTTAGGTTTCACATTTTAAAAATAAACAAGTTTCCAAATTTTGAAAATTGGGTACATATTGATTTTCTTGATACATTTGATTGTTTATTTGTTCATTTTAGTGATAGATTTTGGTTTCAAATGTGTGTTTAATGGATGGATTGTGAAGGAGAACAATCATATGTTTAATATAAGGATTTTGGATCCCCAATAATACAAGTTTCAGGTCTCCTGATACAACTTGATTGTTCAGTAGTTCTGTTTGAATTCAGAGGAAGAATAAGGTTCAAAAAAAAAAAAAAGTATGCATTTTACCTGCTAAGGAGGTTAAAGGTATAAACAAGTGGGTAAAATCACAAATAAATTAAAACTTAAAAGAATTTAGACGAAAACCAAACTAAATTTTATGGTTGAACCATTTAAAAAAACTTCAAAGGTTAAACTATAATACAAATGAAACTTTGTGGATTAAACGATTATTTACCCTTAAACAACTATCATATATATTCAAATTAAAACGGGATTTTTTTTAATATTTAAGATTATAATTAGGCATTTGCTTAAGATTTCTCTCTCTCTCTCTCACACACACACACACACATATATATATATATATATATGTTAAGGGTATTTTCGAATTTTTTATTATTCAATCATCCCCTAAAAACATGATAATGCTCTTAATGTATATTGCAAATCAGTTCCTTGAAAAAACTAATACACCAAAATGTTGATTCTAAACATAATGCTGATTCAAAAATTGATGAATAATTTGATAAAATTCATCAACTTAACAATTTGATCAATTCATCATCCTCTAAACAAAAAAGATGAACAATTTGATAAATTCATCACCTGATATGTAAAAAGAAACTGATACAAAAGAAAACGATGAACACCCCATGTTTTATAATCAATTGATGCACAATCTTGAAACCAATACATATTAAAAATGATGAAACGATAACTTATACATACAAAATTACCACGTTTAAACTTCTGAACATGATGAATGAATAACCTTAAAAAGAAAACTAACAATAAACTGATGAAAATAATCTATTCTTTTGAAAATCAAAAACTGATGAAGAAAAAACCTGTTGAACCTAAAAAATCAGCTACAAATCTTGAGAAAATTTAGGCTGAAATGGACACCCTCGACTGCGATACACTCGGCTGCGATGGTGGTGGTTTTAGGGTTTGACGGCGATGGTGGTGATACCCTCGAACGGCGATGGGGTAGTTACAGTCGTAATGGACAACGATGGTGGTGATACCCTCTAACGGCGATGACCACCAGGATCTAACCCTCGATTGCGATGGTGGTGGTTTTAGGGTTTGACGGCGATGGTGGTGATAGCCTCTAACGGCGATTACCACCGGGATCTGGCTAATCCTCGACTGCGATGGTGGAGGCGGTGGCTACTGTCGACTTTAGAGGTGAGAGACGGCTCCCTCCCCTATTTTCCAGATCTGAAGCGTAGAAAAAGAGAGAGAGAAAGAGATATATAGAGAGAGATTGAAATTAATTCAAATTTTAATGTAGGCAGCGCGATTTAAGGGTTAATAAATTATAATTAGATAGAATACCTATAACACCCTTGGACAGATATGGACACGTGTCGATTTCTTGTTACATCTTACACATCTTATTTGATCCTAATTATATATATATATATATATATATATATATATATATATATATATATATATATATATATATATATATAGGGGAGGGTTCATTCGAGAATCGTTGTTAATGCGAGAACCAATCTCAGCCGTTTCTTGGATATGAGAAGTTTCATGGATGGAGAGCATGGAGGGATAAAGTGTGGCAGGGTGCATGTAAGGAATTCATGGGTGGGCCGTGGGCAATGACATTGAAGGAAAGGGTATTGGACGGCTCAGATTTGTTCTCGCGGTTCTCGCACTAAGAATGGTCTCGCATGAACTTTTTCTTATATATATACATAAATATATTGAAACTATGATTTCAAAAAGTTAATTTTCTGAAAATATTATATTACAACCAAACTTAATTATATTATAAATAAAAATGAGACAAATGTAAATATATATTTATATTTACACTGAACATTTTAATTAGTCAAATGGTCCTTTAACTTACGTAATTCTGTCATTTTAATCATTTAACTTCAAAAGTGGTGAACACATTCATTTATTAATCATTTTGTGGCGACTTTAGTCCTTTTTAACATATTCCGTTAACTATCTCTATTAAGTTAGGGTAAAATGACAATTTTACCCTTATTGAATTACAATTTTTAGTTTATTTTGTATATAGGAAAAAATTAAATCATTTGTCCTCCTCTATCTCTCTACACGGCTCTCCTCTCTCTTTCTCTCTACACGTCTCTCTCTATACGTTTCTCTCTGTAAGTTTTAAAATTCTTTTTAACATCTGAAACCACCACCACCGGACACCACCTTTAACTAAGCACCACCATTCCTTCAACCTCTCTACACCTCTCCTATCTGTTTCTTCCTCTCTCTCCCTCTACACATCAATTCCTTCAAACCTATTAAACAACCACCACCACCGGACACCATCTCTGAAACCACTAGCGAGAACCATATCCATAAAACACTGTTCTATTTCTCTCTCTGCTTTAGTATTGGTCACCACCACCAAACAAATTTGTCGCCTCTATTTGCCACTACATCCCACCGCCACCAACCACCATGAGACTATGCACATAGCAAATCTATATAACACACACATGCGCATATAGCAACTATGTATAACAAACACACGTACACAACAATTTTGTCAAAAAAAACGACAATCCATAACATATACTTTTTAGAATGAGGGTTTTCTTGATCGGTCAAAAAACCCACCATCTCCAACCATTATCGCCACCAAAGCAGATCCCAAAATTGTGCAGCCTCGCAATTCAGTGCCTCCGTTAACCACCATTTCGTTTTGTAGCGCAGATTAGGGTTTCGCATGAGTTGGCGATGGTGGTGGCGGATCTAGGCAATGGTGACGGATGAGTGCGGTGTTTGGTGGATGAGTACAGTGGTAGTGGAGGAATACGGTGGTGGCTTCCATTCTCATTTGAATATAGAGAGAGAAAGGAGAGAGAGAGAGAGCTAAGAAAGAGTGTGTAGTGTACGTAGAGTGAGGGAACTAGCGGTGGTGGTGGCATTGTGAGGTGGCGGCGTTGGGCGGTGACGGTGTTAAACGATGGTGGTGGCGGTGTCAAATGGTGCTGGTGGCGTTAGGGTTAGTTGAAAGTGAGAGGGAGAGAGAGTGGGTATAGAGGGGTACTGTGTTTCATCTCTCCCCTCTTATATATATATATATATAGACAAAAGTTCATGCGAGAACCGTTGTTAGCGCGAGAACCGCGAGAACCAATCTAAGCCGTCCAATTCCTCCTCCTTCAATGTTATTGCCCACCCATGAATTCCTCACATGCACCCTGCCACACCCTATCCCTCCACGCTCTCAATCCATGATACTTCCCATATCCAAGGAACGACTGAGATTGGTTCTCGCGGTTCTCGCACTAACAACGGTTCTCGCATGAACCCTCCCCTATATATATATATATATATATATATATATATATATATATATATATTGAGAGGTTCAAATAAGAACTTAAATATTTTTGAGAATGGGAGACTCAATCCCAGCCATCCAATTTCCTCTCCTTCAATGTCATTGATCACCCATGAATTCCTCACATGCACTCTGCCACACTCGATTCCCCCACGTTTTCCATCCATGAATTCCACTTACAAAATGAATGACTAAGATTTAGTCTCTCATTCTCAATTAATTTCTCATTCTCATTTGAACCTTCCCCTATATATATATATATATATATATATATATATATATATATATATATATATATATATATATATATATATATATATAAAGATTATATATAACTTTAATTAATAAAAAGTTAGAAAAACTAACAAAATGACTAAAGTACCCCTGACTTAATGGAAATTACTAACGGC
Source organism: Pulicaria dysenterica (assembly GCA_947179395.2). Taxonomy (NCBI): domain Eukaryota; kingdom Viridiplantae; phylum Streptophyta; class Magnoliopsida; order Asterales; family Asteraceae; genus Pulicaria; species Pulicaria dysenterica. Next base: position 82,392,963 of record OX359292.1, read on the forward strand.
TAAAGTTAGAAAGGACTAGAGTCGTCACAAAATAATTCATAAATAACTTTTTTTATCACTTTTGAAGTTAAAAGACTAAAAAGACAGAAATAACTAAGTTAAAGGATTATTTGACCAATTGACTATCTTTCCTACCGATTACTATAACCACATATTTGATTTCAAATCACACTCGTTGTTGCTTAGAAGAACTCTTACTTCTGTTATGTTACTATACTTTCATATGATTATGTTAATTGATTTATTAAACTTTTTAAGAACAAACTTATTCAAAGGCCGCTCAATAATTTAAATATAAAAGACTTTCGATTTTATTTCTTTTTTCACATTTCAAATACTTGATTTCCTCCAAACCTTGGTTATAAGTTTGAATAGGCCCAAATCTTATATTTACCAAATGTTATGGACTTATGACTTATCCATCACTTATGGAGTTATGGGTTAGAAATTTGAAATATAATTTCCACTTCCAGTCCACTTGCTTAAAAAAACAAAAAAACGTTGTGGCCCACATTTCTCGATATAATGAATTTAAGTTCAGTCGAACCAATATAATACTATATACAACTTTTGTCATATTTTTATAAATGTGTATTAGTTTATGAAATCTAATTTAATAGATAAAAAAATAAAAAATGTTAACATTCAACATAGCTAGACTGTAAGCGAACCGAACGAACACGAACGGGGCTTGTTCGTGTTCGTTCGTTTAACTTTAGCCGAACAAATAAACGAACACGAAACAGATAAACGAACGGAAATCTGTGTTCGTGTTCGTTCATTTAACTTTAGCCGAACAAATAAACGAACACGAACGATAAATGAACGATCATGTGTGTTCGATTGTTTAAGGGATTAGTTAGTTCGTGTACATTTTTGTTCGTTCATTTGAGTGATAAACAAACGTAAACGGATGAACACACACTAAAATACAAATTTAACATTATTAAACAAAAATAAACACTATATTTAAACACACACATATAATATAAATGTATATATTTATATAAATTATAAACGAACATAAACAAACGGATTACCGAACGTTTACGAACATAAATGAACGAATGAGAGATCTGTTCGTGTGTGTTCGTTTAATTAAACGAACGGAAAATCTTGTTCATGTTCGTTCGTTTATTAAACAAACGAACATAAACGAACTTTCCGCCAAACAATTTAACGAACGATTCATGAACGTTCTGTTCATTTACAGCCCACACAACCATACCAAAATCCTTTTAACCCGATAAAAGAACACTTAAAACTTAAACCAATAGTAATCTGAACCGTTAATTCGTACCAATTAACACATAACTCCTAGCTCTTTTCATGGTATTATCTCAAAGATTATAATTTCGATATATAAATACAAGTACTAATTCAGAAGATATTACAAGACAAAGAAAGAGGTATTAAAATTTTCGACCTAATTATATAGTATTGCATACAGGCATTAAATATATACCATAACTAAAATTATACTACTTTTTTTTAACATCAACAAATTATATTATAAAAGCCTTTAACAAGAAGTTAAAAGGCAAAACCAAAAACAGATACAAAAAGAAAGGAAATAAAACAAAAATTTACACCTGTAATATGGGAAGAGTACACCAATTTACCCAATTTAGTTTTTTTTTTCTATTCTCCCTAACATTTATACAAAAGAAAGATCGACTTTGTACCAAACTGAATGGGTCAAAAGTAGACACCAAGAGACTCCATTTGGAGGGAAAACTTTGCCATTACGAATCTGCCAAAACACCCAACATGATGTATATATAACTCATGTAAAATCTTCTAATATCGACCCCTGCAAACCCATACTGATACTCCTATTAAGTAATGAGTTAATTGAGTCACCATGTGAGTCATTGACACCCTACCAACCATTAATTTTCATTAGGAGTTTAGAAGCGATTACGTGAACAAAAGATATGTTCCTCCTTTTCTAAGTCTTCCCCACATTATATGCAATTAGAGTTACTGGTTTGAACTTCTCTTCTTAATAAGTTACATAATGTAGGAAGCCTACCATGGTGGAGCTACATAATTAAAAGATTCACCTTGCTAGGGAGTGCACACATCCAATTAAACGAACCATTTGTAGCTATACCCAAAAGTTTCATGTCAACCAAGGTTCTTAAAGAAGACACCATAAATAAACCCGTTGGGTTTAGAGACCATCTCCAATGAGTGTATTGAGATGAATTTTGAATAATTAAAAAAAAAAAAGAATTCAGGTCAATATTAATATCATTGAGAATCAACTTGATCGAAGCAATATCCTTCCAAACTCCATACTTTTTTTGTTTCCAAAGCATCAATCACTTGATATCTTCAATTGTAAAGCAGAAATAACGTTCTTCCATAGAGAAGAAGAATCAACTTTGACTCACCAATGCCATTTAGCCAAAAGTGATAAGTTAAGAGCCCGAACACAATTTATTCCAAAATTAACCACCTCGATCCTTGAATGCCAACATAGGGCCGTCAATGGATCGGATCATGATATAGATCCGATCCGATCTGCTCCATTTAAATGATCCAACGGGTCAAAAAATCCGATCCATTGATCCAATAAGAGATCCAATTGGTCGATCTATTTAATTAGATCACTACATGGATCGATCCAAGATCTGTCTGGGTCGATCCATTTAATATCAAAAAATGGATCTCAATGTTGTTGGATCTGATCCAAATCCAATTAAATGGATCAGCGGGTCAGATCAGATCTTTAACCAATCCGATCCAATCCAACCCATTGACAGCCCTATGCCAACACAGTTTTCCAAGCAATCTAAGAGATCTTTTTCGACGGCGGATTTCCACCCCAAAAGAGACGACATTATATTTTCTCCAATTGCTCAATGTCCGAAATTAAACTAATTAGCTTATAAAATTTACAAAAATTAATTGCCTTATATAAAGTATGAAGTCTAATAATAAAAATAATCTATACGTTGAGTTTATTGATTTGATCATACGAAAATTAAGGAAGTAGAAAACAAATTAATGACTTTCCAAACAATACACTCTGTAGTGATATATATTGGTTCTACACCAACTTCTTGTGTTAAAGTTATTAAGATGTAACATTGTATTCCCTATTTATTAATATGCGACGTAATTGTTTGTAATACATATAGCAATTAAAGTTTCAATTTACCTGTCAAGATGGTCATATGATGTTCCGGATTTTAGTCTTATATGCTTACACATAAAAAATTAACAGAACTTATCAAAGATAGTGGTTAGTCGTTCAGAATTAATGGTGATCGATTCACCAGAATAATGATGGCTTACACTTTAAAGTTGAGAGAACTTGTTACCTCAAAGGAACTAGTCGGAAAAACAATAGAATCTGGCATCAAATTCATGTGAAAAAGGTCTTCATGTTAGCAGGAAAAATTGTCGGAGAAAATGACATCGATCATGTGCTAAGTTGCCAAGAAAAATCACTACAAACTGGTGTTTTGGTAAACCGATTATCGAAAGTACCATGCATATTAATACTTGAACAGAATTACAAAGCCTGTTTTCTATAAATCGATATAATCATACGTGTAAACAAAAGAAGAAATCGAGACAGAAATTAATTGTAAACAAAACAAATATTAATTAAAGTAGGATGATTACTGTACCTTGTACCTAGTTTTAACATATACTATATTTAACAAAACATATGTTCATTTTCACTATGTAGTTCTCTCTTCATCTCTTCCAAATGCATTTAATAATGATAGTTATTAAAGTATCCTGTTAGAACTCTTACTTGAGTTGAGTTTATTATATTTTAGTGAAGTTTAGATTAAATATACATTAATGATAGACAGGGCCGGCCCAACACCTGTGCAGCCCGTGCACAGGCCCAGGGCAGCAGTGGGCTTAGGGGCATCACAGGTCCAGTCCATAATATGTATACTATACGTACTACGTAGCTTCATTTGCTAAAAAAAACTCGGGACTTCCAGAAACTAAACAAGCGCTACCGCCTCTACATACCCCAATGTGTAATACTTAATTGAAGATAACCAAGGGGCGGCGTTGCGGCGGAAACCGAAGAGGCATCGATTGGCAGCTGAATCCCCGGTCCCAATGGCTACTAGTTCCTATTCGAAATATCGACATTCGGTTTTGGGATTTCAAGTTTCAACCTGCAGCCTTGAGTCCTTCTGGTCATCGACTTCCAGTAGTTCGCCGGTCTTCAGACGCTGCTCGCCGGTCTTCAGTCGCCTCTCAACAGTCGCTGCTCGCCGGTCTTCATTTTCCGGTGTCGGTCTCTCATCTCTAGTCGCCGACTTCAATCCCCCGTCTTCAAGTTTTATCTCTTACTTTCTAAGTTTTTTTAGAACCTCAAGTGTCACCATTAGTTTAAGTTTTGATCTGATATTTATAAACTTATTTTATTTATTTTTATTGTTAATATGAATGATATTTATAAACTTATTTCATTTTTAAATCTAATTTCTTATCATTTTATTTAATCCGATTTCCTAGTCTGATTTTTTTATTTAATCTGGATTTGTAATCTGATGTTTTTATTTAATCTGATATTTTATTTTTATTCAGATTTTGTAACTATGTTTTGTATATTGAAAAGTTGCAGATTTAATCAAAATACATTTGTCTAATTGTGCCTCAAAGAGTCAATGAACAATTACAATACAAGCTTTGAAGCGTAGTTAGCTCTTATCTTTCTAAGCTTTTGATTTACTTTATCTTCTTTGCTTAATTGCTTACTTGCATGATTGATTGAATGTTTAGTTGCTTGATTTAAGTATTAACATGTCTCATCGATCACAACGTGCTCAAAATAAAAACAATAAAAAAAAGAACTTATTAATTTATTACAAGAATCATTAAATAAATTCATTGTCAGACAGACAAAGAACATGTTAATGTTAGAAAAACAAATGAGAAAAAGATTTACAAGTATCTATACATAATTTTAATGAGTTTGTTGAAATTAATGTGGAAGATCCGATAGACACGTGTAATGAATTTGTGGAATTGATGTTGAAAAGATTCACAGGTACCTATATATAACTCGTTTACGCGTTGTAAATTTCGCACATAGGGGCATTAGTAGCCTGTTTTGCACAGGGCATCAAATGACTTTGGACCGGCCCTGATGATAGATTATGATCTTTTATATATATATATATATATATATATATATATATATATATATATATATATATATATATATATATATATATATATATATATATATGAAAAAGTATAAACGAGAACTGTTTTTCGTATGAGAACTGCGAGAACCAATCTAAGCCGTCCAATTTCCCCTCCTTTAATGTCATTGCCCACCCATGAATTCTTCACATGCACCCTGCCACACTTGATCCCCTCCACGCTCTCCATCCATGAACTTCCCATATCTAAGGAATGGCTGAGATTGGTTCTCGCAGTTCTCGTACGAAAAAAGTTCTCGTTTGAACCCTCCCCTATATATATATATATATATATATATATATATATATATATATATATATATATATATACATACATACTAGCATCGTACCCGCGCAATGCTGCGACGGCAAATTAAATATTTTTTGTTTTATTTCATGTCCCTTTCAAGAATAAAATAATATGTTATCCGCGCTACTCATTGTGACGAACAAGTTTTCTACAACAACATGTCCATTTTGTAAAATTTTCTTATATTTGCATCTAACTATTTTATTAATTTTTAAAATAAATTCTAAAAGACAATAAAATAAGAAAAAAGATTTATATTAATAAAATAAAGAGAGAGAATTTAATAAGAATTTTTAAAATTATGTTGATGAGGTGGATAATTGTGTTTGTGTGAGAGAGTGTGTTAGTGTAAGGGAATATATTTTAAATAAATAAAAAGTTAAAATAAGTAGGGGAGAGAATGAAATGATTAAAGATTGAGTGAATGCGATTAATTAGATAGAATGAATGGTCAAAATTTTATCTTGGTTGAATTTTAAGAACTCTTAAAATTAAAGATGAGAGCGAATGTTAAATGGTTTTTATATATATATATATATATATATATATATATATATATATATATATATATATATATATATATATATATATATATATATATATATATATATACACTTAGCTTTAACCCTAATTCTATTAGAAGCTTCCATTATTCACATACACATTTGTTCTTGGCCGTATTGTTGATCGTCACATGCATACATAACCTAAATGCATCCAATGATCATTTTGTATTTGATTCATTAGTAGAAAAACCATAATTTTCGAAGGCAGATTCCTTGGAATACTCTCGGAAAGTTTGCGAGAAATTTCTCGTCCTCGGAAATTCCTCACAAAATTGCGAGAGACTTCCGAGAGAATTTATACCTCGGAAATGTGTCAGGAAATCTCTCGTTAGTTCCTCGTAAATGTGTTGGATTCAAATATGTCATAATTCCTTATAAATTCTCCCGGAAAGTTAGCGAGGGCTTTCATGTCCCCGGAAATTTCTCGGAATCTCCAGTTTTTCTAGTAATGATGACTTCATTTATCTATTAATATTTACGGTTTAGTTTTAAAAAGTGTACTGAACTTGTCACTTTTTACTATTGTGTATACTCATCTTTCAAAACTACCGTTTAATGTACTCAATTTTCGAAAACTACCAATTAATATAGGATACATGCTATAGCAGGTTACTTGATGATTTGAAACAAGTTTCAGTGACATGACAGATGATTTGGCTGATGACATGTAATTTTTAATTAAAAAATAATTCAAAATAAAATTTATATTAATTTAATTTAATAATAATAATAAAATAACTAAGTTTTCTTTTTCATTCATTTCCCTCTCCGATGTGTGTTCAAAGGCGAAGATCGAAGAAGGTTAACAATGGTGGATCTAGGTTTCGACTCCATGGCTGCCCCATCACTGAATAAATCTCGCAATCAGAGACGTGATGACAGGAAAGAGCGGATGGTGGATCTGGGTTTCGACTTCAGATTAACGATCGAAGACGGTGTTTTGGCGAGGGATGGAGTTTTGGGTTTCGATTGAAGTAGATTCATGAGTTAGATCTGGGTTAACGATTAGGGCTACGACTTCAAATTAACGATCGAAGACGTTTATGGTGGATCTGGGTTTCGACTTCAGATCTAAGATCTGGGTTTCGACATATATCTTTTATTTCTAGGGTTTTTCGATTTCTGGGTTCATCTTCATCCCCTAAATCCAGATTCATCTTTGGGAAATCCAGGTCTGATCGATTTGTTCTTATTTCAAGTTTTTGTTTTCGTTTTTAGGTTTCAGTTTTGTGAGTTCTTGTTAGAATCCAGATCTGTGTTTTTAAGGTTTATGTGGATAATAAAGATGAACCCCAATCGACTGTGTTTGCTTTTGTGTTGCTTCATATTCATCTTAGTTTATGTTTCGAAAATTGTTCCAGATTATGTTCAATTCTTAGTTTGTGAGTTCTTGTTCGAAAATTGTCCTAATCGAGTGTTCCAGATTAGTTTGTGTTTATCTTTTGATCTTCGTGTTGCTTCATCTTCACCATTTTATGTTTATGTGACTGTCTTTGCTTCTGTGTTTGATCTTTGTGTTGCTATTGTGTCTTCTTCATCTTCTTGAAGATGAAGATGTTCCTGTGTTCTTAAACAAGAAGGAGATGTTCTTGATAAGACTACCCGCATTGGGCTCGTGAGGGCCTTCGTGAGGGCTGCTCACGATCACAAACACCATCGTTGATGGTTGTGATGGCTCCCTCACGATCACGGTCGCGGTCATGGTCACAAAGGTGAAAGTATTTTTTTTTTATTTTTAACTATGTGAGGAGATGTGAGGATATGTGATGGATGCAGAGTTTGAGTGATGTGATGAAGGAATGGTGGGTGAATGATGTTGCGCTGATGTGGCAGGTAGAAAAGCATGTGAAACATGTGATGGATGCTGATGGTCTAATTATGATATGACAACAATTAATGAGGTGGAAATTGTTTAATATTAAAAAAGTAAAAATAAAGTAAATTACCCGTTACCTGAAGTGTAGGTAATCATGTATATTAAATGGTAACGTTTTGAGACTTCGATATATGAAACGGTAGTTTAAAAGTTAGATATTCACAATACCAAAAAATGATAAGTTCGATTAACTTTAAAAAACTAAGCGATAATATTTAATACCACGGGTCCTACAGAAGAAAATATGAAAAAGCTTCAAAGGAAGAGAGAATTGACACACTAGTGAAAGTGAAAGAGGGGTAGAGCTAGCTAGCTATGAAATTAAGTAAGAAAGCCCTATATACAATTAAAAGTAACAAATAACACCTTTAATATGGTGATAAAAAAGTAGGATGAATTTTATACATCTCCAGGAGTTTAAGTTGTGATGCCCTCCATGTGCTGCGCTTATTAATCTTTTAATTATTTATATACTTTGCTGATTACTTTGTGCCTAATTATCCCTATATTTTAGAGATGGCTTTTTCCAAAGTGCGCGCTTGAGTTTTAGTAGATTCTTCGATTAGTCGTAATTAGTATCATGATCAAAGGTAGATCGATCAACTTGTTAACTAATTAATTCTATTTTATTGATTAAGCCATTATGTTTTAATATATGTTTTTTCTGTCTTTTAATTAACTAAAGAATTCAGAGACTGCATGTTATGAAATCACAATATATACATTGAAGGCCGGGTTTGATCATCAAGTTTTAAGTTGATTTAAAATATATATATTCCATCTTTTAATTAATTAAAGGCGTCTTAAAGCCTATTAGTGTTAGAAACGCAACCTGGAACCAACCCAGGATATTATCTGTTTTAGATTGCTCTTCACAACTTTAAAACCCGTCATATGTTAGGAGTAAGGCCCTTCCTTATAAGGAGGAAGAGTCCCCTTTATCTCACCAATGTGGGATGCTCCTGCATTGATACATGAGCGGTAAGCTTAAGAGTCGCAGATTTGACCGCCTCGAGGGAACGATGAGCTCCATAAATCCAACAGCTCCCACATTGGTGTACCCCCTGACTCTGATACCAATTGTTAGAATCGCAACCAAGGACTCGATCAATGATATTGCCCGCTTTGGGTTGTCCCTCACGGCTTTAAAACGCGTCAGATGGTAGAGTAAGATCCCCCTCCTTATAAGAAAGAAGAATCCCTTTTGTCTCACCAATGTGGGGTGTTCCTGAATTGCTACATGAGCAGTGGGTTTAAGAGTCGTGAATTTAACCGCCTCGAAGAAACGATGAACCCTATAGACCCAAAAATTAAATGATTAATTAGTTTTGGAGTTGAGTGATATTACAAACAAAATGTATGTTCTTTATAAAGCGTTCACTCGGGATAGCTTAAACTCGACTATGACTGTAAGAGGATTCCTTTAAACACTAAATACCGTTGGATCAAATGACATATGATACTAATCACAATAAAGTAAGGAAACCCTAGTTATTCGTGCATGATGGATATAAGTATCGAAGCATGGAGTAAAATGTATGGAAAACTAAAAAGTGTACATAGTAATTAGTTTACTACATGACCGGAGCCTTCCTAAGTTCAGTGGGCAATCCACCGCCGTCCGACAAGAATGAACAAGCCATGTGTTCAAGAGAAAGCAGGCGGCAAAGGCAACCTTTTCTTCCCCACTTGTAGGGGCCGCCGCTTGCTTGCGGTGGAGCTAGCTAACTAGGGTCAGGGACACCCACCCTAAGTTTTATATATATAGTTTTTGATTCTCCTAAAGATTTTTTGTCTACATATGTATGTATTAATCATCATATCAATAGGTAGCTAAGGCTTATTATATTAGTATATAAGTAAGGGTCATGATTCAGTAACATGATCGATCACAGACCAAATGATTAACGTAAAAGCTGTGTGCAACGTACGCAATTTTGTAATGCGGCTACTAAAGCCAAAATTCACTTCGAATTAAAGATCCAAATTAAGTAACAAAGGAAGGATCTTATTATGTGAAATTGGGATGCGGTTTCAAATGCTACTTAATTAATTAGCTTTCTTTTTTGTATTAAATTTTTTTACCAATTGGTTTATAGTCTATAGAGATCTGATATTCTTAAAGGCCCATTAAATTATGAATTTAAGTTCGATAGTAATAAAATGATGCACAATAAAATTTAGGTTTAAGATATGTGTTACTTAACTGTTAAAAAACATAGCTAAACTTTTAGTGCGTTAATGCATATATATCACTTTTTAAGATCCCTCATGGAGTTAAAATGAACATAGTACAAAAAGAAACACAAGTGCATTAATGCATAAATAATTAGCGAACGTTATAATATTATAAAAATGAAAATTTCATAAAATAGTAAATAAGTGTAAAAATATTTTATCAAGTTTATTCGTATTTAAACTAAATTAATAATAGTAATACAATTAAAAATGTTATATATTTCTATAAAACTTACCCATTTTTACATGTTACCGATTCAATTTGTTTATCAATGTTTTAAATATTAAATAATAATTTTAAAACCCAATAATATTATCTAGTGTTCAATGAAATCGATTTATTATTTAGAATTTAGAAAGTGTTACACTCTGTTTATTACTTAGGAATGCATAACAACCCATTCAAAATATGACATTGTATATAGAGCGACCATTTATAGATGAATAGTTTTCTAGATCAGTTATCCAACTTGCATCAAGATACACTTTTAAAACCGATGGAAATCCACTATGTCCTAAACCATAACACTTAGTTTTCTTCAAGAAGTTGAGTACTTGATTTAATGCATCCCAATGTTATTTTCCATATTTACTAGTATGTTCAGGTCATATTAGATGTCATATAATGCATTAGACTACCAATTGCTCTAGCATATTTGGTTTAGGCTAAAATAATCTACAACTGACCAGGAATGTACCTACGTCTTCGTGACACAAATGTCTATTGTAACCAAGCAACCAAGCAGTAACATATTTTTTTAGATTGGCCTTAAAGAAATATTCCATTCATTTGCTTGATTGTTTTACGTGATCTAGAGTATCTGCTTGATTGTTTTACGTAGGTTGTAGATTTGTAACGAAAAACAAGTAACACGAGTCAATTCTTGAATGATTGATCACAAAACCAACAAAGATGACTGAAAACTCAAACCTCCATTAACACTCCATTTGAAACTCACGAATACAAGAAAATAATTACTACAAAGGAAATGAAGAAGATGAGTGAATCTAATCCCCAGAAAACAAGAAGATGGACCCTTATATAGCTGAAGGTAGTAACCTTCGGCAGTTACATCCTCCAACAAACTAACAACTATTAACAACATTTACAACTTACACAAACACCCATTTTACTTAATATATAAGTAACACAAAGACCCTGCAAAACTCCATCTTGACTTAAGCAAAGTCAAACCAGCATTCCAATTGCCAATATTAAGCAAATCTAAACAATGACGAAACTTAACTTCAAGAACAGCCTTGGCCAACATGTCAGTTGGATATTCTTTAATTTCAACCTTCATCACCTTAATCTGCGACTCAGACCTAATGAAATGATGGCGACCGTCTATATGCTTCATTCGATCGTGAAATACTTGAGCTTTAGCTAGACTACCTGCACTTATGCTATTGCAATGAATCAAAGCTTTATCCTGATGAATACCAAGATCACCCACTAGTCCTTTCAACCATATTACTTATTTTGCAGCTTTTACCAAACCATGTATTCAGCTTCGGCGATTGATAGAGCAACTAAAGGTTGTAGTGTTGCCTTCCAACCCACCACAACTTCTCCAAGTGTAAATACATAACCTGTTAATGACCTCCTTCAATCCAAGTCATGTGCGCAATTAAAATCAGAGTACCCGGTAACAAAACACTCTTTATTACCACCATAGACGAGACCAACATCTGATGTATCCTTCAAGTACTTAAAAAATCCTTTTAACAACCATCCAATGATCCTTATTCGGATTGATCATAAACCTGGACACTGCACTTACTGAATGAACCTGGTCTGGTCTTGTACAAACCATGACATACATTAGTGTAACACCACTTTTCTCAGAAAATCTATTAAACATATTATACAACTGTTAACACCCAAAATGGATCGGAGTTTTACAAAAGACTGTTACTATATACATTGGTACTAAACTGGTTTACTAAAGTAGTTCTTTCAAAACATTTTTTTTAACATAAAGAAGCCAGGAGCTATCCAGCCTAAGAAGCCGCTGGGGCCTTCCCCTTGCCTGAGCCTGACGCGGCTGTTAACAGAAAACACTAAACGTAAGCTAACACTTAGTGAGTATACTACTAAAATAGTAACCAAAGTAATGGAAACATCTTCTCTCTTGGATGTCTCACATCCAACTAAATAGTCTGTAGTTCTATTCCAACTGTTAACTGGTCCCGGAGGATACTATATAACGTAATAGTAACCCCAGACACTTTCTTGGGTATAAGGATCTCAATATACCCAATTTCTATATCTGGAGCAATGGTACTACAATATTATTCACAATCATGCAATATAATATATACATGTATGCTAATCTGAGTAAAGGTAAGTACACTCACCTCCGCAGCAGTTAAGAACTACATTCCTATCGGAAAAGTGTCAACTCTTATTGCCTACAAACAATAAATAATAACTGAATTAACTTTTGAACACTACACACGAGCTGAATCACACTTCGCACGAGATGAATCACACTTCGCACGAGATGAATCACACTTCGCACGAAGTGAACTCTCATACGCACGAAGTGGCTCACACTTCGTACGACCAAAACTCACCGACTTCATCTCTTACACTGAGCACTTCGTACGAAATGAAGTCACTACGCACGAAATGGGCTTCACTTCGCACGACTAAAACTCATCAACTTCATCTCTTACATTGAGCACTTCGTACGAAGTGAAGTCACTACGTACGAAATGGGCTTCACTTCGCACGAATAAAACTCATCGTTTAATCACTCAAATCCTGAACCACTCGAATTAAATCACGACTGAGTTTTTAAAACATTCCGATGACTTCCTAACACGTATCTTGACATGGAACAACACCAACACCAAAACTAACACCAAAAATCAAAGATTACCTTATGAATCCCTTTCCTTGACTCAAAACTCTCCTAAAATTGTATGTGTACGTGAACGTGTGTTTTCATGCAGCTTTGACCACCTTGAAGTCAATTCAAGCTTCATATATATGTAAACTTTCAAAAATGCCACAAAGACCCCTAGACTTCTCAAGTTTCTGAAATGGCAACCTTAGCCCCTCTACTTTGCAACTCAAGATTACATAAAGGCAACTAGCTAAACACATAAACACTTAACATATATTTAAAATTAAGTTAAATACTTAACAGGAAATCTTTCAGACCTTGGGGCGTTACAATTAGACTTCCAACCGTACTACAATAAGGGACCTTCGCCATATACTCATCATCAATTTCTGCTCCAGAAGAATGCACCACTAAAGGCTTAAAACTTTATGATGAAGGATAACTTATCGGTTTAGCATAAAACATAGCAAAATGATGTAAACCCTTCTCGATATAATTCTTTTGAGACCAAAACAGCTTCTTCTTACTCCTATCTCTCATTATCTCTGTTCCCAGTATCATTCTAGCCGGTCCCAAGTCCTTCATCTCAAATTCAGAACTAAGAAGAGTTTATGTTTGTTTACTTCACTTAACGTATTTGAAGCTATCAACATATCATTGACATATACAAGCAGATATATCAATGCTCCATCTTTCAACTTCGGAAGGTGCACACAACAGTCATAGGAACTCCTTACAAACCCATGCTTGATCATAAAAGTATCAAAACGTTTGTACCATTGCCTTAGAGATTACTTCAACCCATACAACGACCTCCGAAGAAATCACACCATGTACTCCTTCCATTGCTCTACGAAACCTTCTAGTTTAGCCATAAAAATTGCTTCCTCCAAATCAACATGAAGAAACTCTGTCTTCACATCTAGTTGTTCCAATTCGAGATCCTCAAAAGCTAGTAAAGATAACAACACACGAATGGACGTGTGACAAACAATTGGAGAAAAAATTTCATTATAGTCAAGACCTTCCTTTTAGCTATACCCTTAGCCACAAGTCGTGTTTTATAATGTAATGCTTCGGACCCTTCCAAGTCAACCTTCTTCTTAAAGATCTACTTACATTCGACGACTCTACTACCTTTAGGCAACTTAACAAGAACCCAAGTTATGTTCTTATGTAGAGACACAATCTCCTCCGTCATTGCCCCCATCCAAATTCTGTTCTTATGTAGCTTCACAATAAGACCCTGGTTCATGAGAATTATCAACATCCTCTACCATTTGCAAAGCATATAAAGCCATATCCCCAAAACCTTATCTAACAGGAGGTTTAACCCGTCACCTTGATCGATCTCTAGCTAACGAAGAACTCATGTCAGCTCCATTTTCATCTTGTAAACCAACGTTCCATGTTCTCATGTGTATCTACCTCATGAGGTTATTTTTGCCATTCCACATACCTTCCTCCACTTATCTATCATCCCAATTTGCATCCATATTTACAAACTTACTTTGAACATTACTACCAAGGTCCATGTCTTCATCAGTTGACTTCAGGTCAAGCTCGCCATACTCCACTTTTCTAGACACACACTCAAAATCCACTTGTGAGACCAATGACTTCTCATCAAAAGTTACATATCTACTCACAATTACCTTCTTCTCATATGGTGACTATATTCTATAATCCTTTACTTCGTGACCATATCTCATAAAAACTCCTTTGTTAGCTCTTGGTTCTAGCTTTCCATCACTACCATGATAGTAAGCTGGACACCCAAAAATTCTCCACCCTTGATAATCTGCATGACTACTGGACAACACCTCAATGGGAGTTTTACAATTAATCGTGCTTTTGGTGATCGATTGATAAGGTAGCAAGAAGTATTTATAGCTTCTGCATAGAAGCTTCAAGGTAAACCAGCATTCAACAACAAACATCGAGCACGTTTCAACAACGTTCTATTCATCCTCTCGGCTACTCCGTTTTGTTAAGGTGTGTTTCAGATTGTCCTATATCTTGTGATTCCATGTTCCTCACAAAACCCATCGAACCCTTTCAAACAAAACTCTAACCCATTATCAGTTCTTAGACGTTTGATCCTTCGTCCACTTCAATTTTCATCTAATGTCTTCCAAATATTGAGACTTTCGAAGGACTCAACTTTTTTTTTCATGATAAACACCCAAGTCATTATAGAATAGTCATCAACATTGATAGAAAAAGACGACCACCTCCGAGCGACGAAACTCTTGCCGGTCCCTAACAATCTATAACTACTCCAACACTGTCTTGGTTCGATGAACGGTTGTTGCAAAACTTGCCTTGTGTTGCTTTCCATAAACACAAATGTTCACAAATCTCAACTTCTCCACTTTGTGACCTCCCAACAAACCATGTTTACTTAGAAGCACTTAACCTTTTTCTCCAATATGACCCAATCTCATGTGCCATAACTTTGTCAACTTTAAAGCTTCTTCCCGTGATTGTGAGACAACAGCTGAACCATGATTTACTATAGTCCCCTCTTTAAATACATATGAGTCGACTCCCTTACTCATTTCATCACCACTAAGGAACCTTTAGACACCTTTAGTACCTTATCCATACAAGAATCTTTAAACCCTTTCTCATCTAACGTACTCATCGAATTTAAGTTTTACTTTAACCCCGGAACATGCCTGACATTCGACATTGTTCTTACCATTTCATCATACATCCTAATAATCTTAATTGATCCAATACCAACCACCCGACAAGGGGCATTGTTTCCCATCAGCACACTGCCACAATCTAATTCTTGATATTATGATAATCATTCTTTGTTTGGTTACATATGAAAGGAACAACCGAGTCCACAATCCACGCACCTGACCCTCCAATACAACAATTTGACACCATGAGAACCAAATCCGATTTCTGAACTTACATCATCCCTAGTCACGTTTGTGTGCGATCTATTCGACTTGTTTTTGGGACACTCGTTTTCCAATGCCCATTTTCACCACCCCTGTGACACATATCCTTCAAGTTTGGTTTTCTCCCTCGTGAACGAGATCTTCCCTTCCTCTGTTTACCTGTTTAATTGTTTGATCAATCAGCACCTCGACCTTATTTTCTTGACACATTCCGACCAACTGGTTGTTTGTCCGATAGGTTCCTAGAAGCTTTTTGCCTTAGCTCTCTTGAGTGTAGACTTGATGTTAACTCTGCTAAGGATATTGCATCCCTTCCAACCACAAAGAAATTCATAAAATTTTCATATGAGGGTGGTAATGATACCCGAAGTATTAACGCAACATCTTCGTCGTCAACTTAAACCTCAATGTTCTTGAGATCCATCAAGATTGAATTTAGTTCATCCAGATGATCCTTTAGAACTAATCCTTCCTTCATCCTTAACAAAAACTGTAGGGTTTTAAAACACTTCCCCGTGTCATTCAGATCCAAACACAACTGGTGTGGACCAACACGAAGATGAAACCGGTTAATCCTCAAAAGGCGGAACTTGAGGATTAACAACCCTAAACCCGAAGGGGTTAGGATCATAGTTTAATCAGGAAAATATATATGTATGTATACGGTTGAGTATGTACGCACAACAAACAAATTATTCCACAATATATATCATTGATCAAACCAAGAATAATATATATGAACAATATATATTTTCAAGAATAACAAGAACTAATCTAGAACAAGATTAAGATTAGTTTCATACCTTCTTACCTTGGATTGCTCAAATTTAGTCCACTCGTGATGAGGCAAGACGAGACACGCTAGAAAGGATTGCAACCGTCACCACATGAACACGCGACCCGTTACTCGAAGTTGTCGAAACTAATCTTGGTTTTCCTGGGTGTTCTTGGCCGAAGCTACAGAGGGAGAGAGGGAGGAGAGTAATTTTCTTCTAAAGGTTTAGAATGGTGTAACCCCAAAAAATTAACCCTTAATCCCTACTTATACTAATAAGATTAGGATTAAAATTAGGAAACATCTTATCTTTTCCTAATTTGAATTAAACCTTAACTTAAGGACCAAGTAATAATAGTTAATAGGAAGATAATATATATATATATATATATATATATATATATATATATATATATCATAACTTGCCGAGAGTTTAAAATATATAATATATTTTATTTTATTTTCCTTTTTTATAATTATTCTTATTTAAAATTAATAATTTAAACTTAAATTATTATTCTTGAATATAGTTAATTAACAATATATATTTATTAATTAATATATATATATATATATATATATATATATATATATATATATATATATATATATATATATATATATATATATATTTCCTTGTCAATCAATCAACTTGGTAATATCTCCCCTTTGTAAGTTTAACTGATTTATAACTAACTTTTTATAAATCTATTCCCCCGAGTGCGGTTGCATTACTTCTCGGATTATATGTCCTCACAAGTATGACCCTTGAGTACCCTATGACGTTGGACGTGACATTTGGGTTCGCCGGCTATGCACACAAATCTATCAAAAACAAATGTTGCTTCAATAATAGCTTGTTCGTCAAAGACTTTGTCATAAAAATGATTCAAGTTTGATTCACAGCCCTGCTGTTATGCCTTCATCAGCCACTTCATATAGAACTTCATCGAAGAGCGATAATAAGATCGTGGAGTGAGCCTTCTCATCTTGAAGATTAAACTCCATTTCCTCCCTGTTAGTTGGACTTGCTCCTTATAATAAAGCCTAGATTCCTTCGCGCTTGAGAAGTGCCCTCATCTTTAAACTCCAAAGACATAATTTATTCTTACCTATGAATTTTCCGATCATCACGAGAGGTGGATCCATCTTTGTTCACCGTAACGAAACTTCCAGATCCGATCACTTCAATTCAGAATTGAATCACCAACCTTCTCATAATCTCTCCTAAGATTGCAAACCTTCTTTCTCCGGTTCTTTGTCTTCAAGAAACAACCACAAACGTAAGAGACGTAAATCTTTAACCATATCTTTGAGCCTTGGAGCTGTGATACCACTTTGTTGTAAATTTAAAATAAAACACAAGTAACACGATTCAATTCTTGAATGATTGATTATAAAACCAACAAAGATGATTGAATACTCAAACCTACATTAACACTCTATTTGGAACTGAAGAATACAAGAAAGAAACTAGTGCAGAGGAAATGAAGGAGATGAATGAATCTGATCCCTAGAAAACAAGAAGATGGACCCTTATATAGCTGAAGGTTGCCTTCGGCTATTACATCCTCTAACAAACTAACAACTATTAACAACATTTACAACTTACACAAACATCCTTTGACTTAGTATAAGTCACAAATGACGCACCAACGTAATCTAGAGTCATCTGCTTGATTGTTTTATGTGAATCAGAGTCTTATGATCAGTCGAAGATCTAAGAGAAATGGTAGACTTGGAAGGAACGTGTATAGAGCGTAAGCCTAGAAAAATAGGTTTCAGGGTTATGCAAGACCTAGAAAAAGTACTTTCAGTGCGTACTGGTGTGAGAAATGCTCTTGGGGACACCAGATATGATGCAACGCTTTCAGGGTGTGCTACCTAGAAAACCGATTCCATGACATTAGTCTTGGGTTGTAGTATTTTGCTTGAATTTGGGTCAAACGTAAAATACTTATTTCTTAAAAAGTTAAAATCTTCATGTACACCATTCTTCTTGAGTATGTAAGCAAGATAATCAACATTGTTAACTATTGTTGTAATTGCAGATAGAAGTAAGTAGCAAATCAAGCTTAAGTCTAATAACTTATGTTGTTGATTACCCATATAGAGCACTAAGTTTGAGGAATCGTATGTTTGAAACGTAACGTACTCATATTGTTTCACATGTGTCAAGCAACAGATGTACATGTGAACGTTTATCAAGAGATGGTTGCGTTTTGACCATCAACCAAGGAGGAACAACAATGACTTATACTATCTGGGCCGACATGCTAAAAGAAAAAGGCAGGTCACTAGAAACGTCTAGAATGAGCTAATGAAATCATTACTATTACAAAAGAGTTTGCTAACAAAGTAACAAATTAACTACAATATTAAGTCTTTGTTATTGTACATATGTAATTGGTAGCGACTGGAATTGAATTTATCGGACATAATTTCATCTCTCATTACATGAGAATCTTTTTTGGGATTAAGGCGTCCGACTAGAAGCTTTTTCCTCCATGATCTATACTCATTGCTGGCTACTGTGTTCGTTTAAGAACTATAAGATCTTTGAAGAAAAGAACACCCTTGCCATGTCTTGTTGGGAGGTTGTATAGCCTTTCTTTCTTTTGGTTGAACACAAAAGAAAATTTATGTAGAAAGGTTTTTTGGTTAGATTGGTGTATCAATCCCCTTCAAGAATCTCTTATGTAATTTATTTTGTTATCTAACAACTTGCTAGCTACTATTAATATATATTCTTTGTAAATTCATATATTGTATAGAAATAGGAGTTTCTATGTAATATACTCATGGAGTATATATAGGGATATGACATGTTGTAATGTGTAAGGTTTTGGGCATATTTGAATAACGAACTATGTGTTTTTCATGGTGTAAAACATATTCTCTCTAGTTCTACATACAAACCTTCAATCTATCCTATATTATACTTGATCCACTTGTTATATGGGACTAACAAGTGGTATCAGAGCCAAAGGAGTGATGATTAGATCTGAATTCAACAAACAAAAGTCGAATTTTTGAAGATCTTTGAAGAAAAAGGGGTATTTTCGGGTTTGAGATCAAAGTCTAGATCAAATGGAATTTTTAAGTGTTAATTGATTGGATTAAGATCGCAAAGCATAATGAAACATTCGACATTTGATTTCATAGCAATTGGATAACAAATCAGTGGCCAAATTGAAGATTTTTGAGTTTTTGAGCTTTGGAAGTTCTTGAAGAAATTTGATCGATTTGGCTTATTTGATCGATGTTTGTGATAATTGTTAATAGAGAAATGTAAATCGGGGGTAGGCAAAGTGATCTGGACAAGAAATCATCAAATTTGGGCAAAAATTCGAAAATTTTGAATCTGAGCGGGATGATTTTGAAGTTATCGGAATTCCAGGTTTGAAGGGGTCGGAATTGCCCTTTGAATCAGTCGGAATTGTTGAATTCCGAGAATATTTTTGTCGGATTTGTCGGATTCCGAGAAGAAATCAGTCGGAATTGCTGAATTCCGAGAATATTTTGGTCGGATTTGTCGGATTCCGAGACTTTTGATCAGATTCCGAGAATTTTGATCGGATTCCGAGACTTTTGATCGAATTCTAAGCTTTTGTCGGATTGCAAGACAATTTGATCGGATTCTGAGACTTTTGATCGGATTCCGAGACTTTTATCGGATTCCGTAGTTCTAATCGGATTTCTTGATTTCCTCGGATTATTTGTTTTCTCGGATTCCTAATTTACTCGGAATTCTAAATTTTCTCGGATTTTCTTTTTTCTCGGAATTCCTTATTTTCTCGGAATTCTCTCTGTGCTCGGAATTGCCTATTTTATCGGAATTCAAGATCACCCGGATTTACACTCATTTTTCAAATTCTTAAGATTTCTGATCATTTTTGCCACAGCATTATTCTTCATTTTCAAAAATTTTCTGATCATTTGTTTTCTCGGAATTCTCTATTTTATCGGAATTCTCTCGACCCCAGCCAGGGGCTCTGCCCCTTGGACCCCGCTATCAGGGGCGCTGCCCCCGAACCCCCGTCGTTGTTGTTGTGACTGAATTATCTTGTCACCTTGATTCCTAAGTCAAGTGTTTGGATTTTTTGGCTGAGTCAGAAGTTTTCAAAGTTTCAGTTATCATTCTGATGTTTCTAGCTTCGGGTCAATGTTGGGTCATTGTTACCATGTAGTGGAATGTCTAGTCCCTTATGTCTAGTCATCCGGCTCTTTCTTAACTGATTTTTGGATCTTCTTTCTTAGTGTCACCAATTTTTTGTCTCAAAACCAGATTTTGGCCATCCATCCCTTGTTTCTTTTGAATCTTGGTTATATTTTATCAGTCATCTCCGATGTTCCATATCACAGTGTTGGTGAAATTTGTTGAAGGATTAACCAACACCAGGTTTCATCAGTTTTTTTAAAGATTTTGTAAGTTCATTCGTGTGCTCTCAAATAAGGATGTATCCGACTCCCTGATCTTTTTACAGTTCACAGTCAAATATCCTCTTATGCGTACCCAAGTTTGTTTGCATCCGTATGTCTTTCAGAATTTTTTCCAATTGTTGTGATCTGGTGAAGGTTGATTACACGGTATTGGGATACTTACTTGACAACATCAATCTCCAATATCAAATTACATCCAACACAGAGTTATATATCTTCAAGAATTCAGATCAAATCATTACCACTCCTCAACGGTCAAGAGTGGTTCAAGTATCTTTTCAAGTCAGGGAATGTTTGAAGATTATTTTGACTTGAAGTGTAGGATCCTCCTCACCCCTCTTCCATATTTTTGCAACTGAATCTCATGGTGATGTCTTTTATGCATGATGCTCATAAAGTCTTATAATCATAATGAGGGGGAGAATAAAAAGTGAAGAAATTTTACATTGTTGATTCAGTTGTTGAGGGTGTCTACTCAAGGGGGAGAGAGAAAAAGAAACATCAGTCTATATCATGTCTAGAGGGAGTCAAGATTATCTGACTTATGAAGACATGGAAATAATCTGAGCTACATTGTAGGGGGAGACAAAAAGAAGATTCTTCCCAACACATCAAAAGTGTTTATGCTTCCGCTGTCAAAGGCTCAAGATAAAACAATGTTTCAGACTGATGTATTTGGTGGGACGCTACATCCAAAACTGCTTATATAATCTAAGAAAAACTTAGGTTACTGGCGTGTACACTCCTATTTCAATACAAAGGGGGAGAATGTAAATTCATATATTGTATAGAAATAGGAGTTTCTATGTAATATACTCATGGAGTATATATAGGGATATGACATGTAATGTGTAAGGTTTTGGGTATAATTGAATAATGAACTATGTGTTTTTCATGGTGTAAAACATATTCTCTCTAGTTCTACATACAAACATTCAATCTATCCTACATTATACTTGATCCACTTGTTATATGAGACTAACATTCTTTACCGTTTAAAAAACAAATTAACTACAACAAGAATTTATCATATATAAAAATAGATATATGTGTACATATAGATAATAATATTTTTAAATATGTCAATATAAAAATTATATACAAGTAACCACTTTAAAAAATATATCGATTATCCACACTTTTTTTATCAATAATAATACGGTTTAAACCGAGAACCGTAATTAAGCGTGAAAAAAATGGGTGTTACTAAATTCTACCAAATCTTTACATTTGACTGTGTGAAAATCAGAGTAAAAAATCATATTTATTACTGTCGACAAATTATCTAAATTCTTACACTTTTAAACGTGAAAAATTTAAAAATAACTCTAAACTTACAAAAGGCAATGTTCTTATGTGTGAACATATATAATCATCTATTTATTACTAAATTCATACATTTAAAAGTGTGGACTTTTAAAAGCAAATGACACGTCTATAAATGTTGAGTTTTTCTTTTTTTGTAATAATCTTGAAAATGCTTAAAAAATTTACATTTTTTTTATTAAACGTGGATAAATGACATATTTTGTAGTGAACTAATAATAACAAATCATCTGACTCCTAGATGACGTTAATTAATTACCTCCAAATTAGCATAAAATAATCCAACGTATTTTTTTTAAAACGGCAAACACACACACCACTTAATTTACACCTTATGTCCTTAACATGACTTGAACCCTCAACCTCTAAGAGGGAGAGACACCTTATAGTCACACTTTGGTACCGCTAGACGAAAGACCATTTGGTATAATCCAACGTATTAATGATAAATTATGGTTTTTATATTTTATTTTTAGTTGGATACGATCTGAATTTTGAAGACTATCGAATTTGTACCTCATGATATATGCTTAATGAACCATACGTACAACAATTAACAAATTCCACATTTTGGATAAAGATCCTACAGGCAATTTTAATAAACAACAAAACTAGAATGGCCGGAGCAAGTTACTTATTACCACCAAACTCTCGAGATATATATAACAAAAATAAAATAAAAATTTAATCAAACTAATTAACTAGACATATTCATTAGGGCATTAGGCTCCCAATAAAAACCTCAAAAAAAATAAAACTGGGAGCTCCTCTTTCACAGAAAGGTTACATGCATGAGTAGGGTTCCATACCTTAATTTTAATTTTCTAGATTATTTAATTAATTAATTAATTTGCTTATCGTTCAATTAAGAAGATAAGTAGATTAATTAGTTAATTAAGACAGTATAAGTGCTAGGGTTTTAGGGACTTAATTAAGGAATGATATTTGGTGGACATGAATCAAAGATATTATTCATCCAGTTAACATCATCCTCTTCATAAAACACTTCTTCGCCGCTAGCTCCATGACTCGTGCACTGATGATGTTCCATCGCCTTCTCTATTTCTTCGTTTCTAGCAAATCTTCCTCGTATCCGAGGTCTACTGTCTGCCAATGTTTTCCTACATACATACTAATTAAGAAGATTTAAAAAAAATCTGTTAATTTAGTCCAGAAAATCAGCAATTACTAAACAATAAAGCAATTACTTTTGTTTTATTTATTCATTCCTTTTTTTATTTTGGTCTTGATTAGTTTTAACTAACCTTGATTTTCTTGGTGAAATTGCGCTGAGTTTTCTTGCTACGGTAGCGCTCAATTCTTTCTTTTTTCTCATCAGGTGAGTAACGACTAGCTTTGTTCATGCTCTCGATGATATTGTTGCTTTCACTCGATAATGGACTTTCAGATCGATGATGATGATAGTGACTTTGCACTATATTTGTTCCCTGATGTAAAGTATATATTTTAATTAATTAAAACTGTAACGTAACAGTTTTCTAAAACCATAAATATTTTATATATATCGATCTGAACATATAATTAATACATTTATTTAGTCAACACAACAAATTCAATAACTTTATAAATTGGTCACTTTTTCTTTTTGCCAAGTCTTCGTGATTTAGACTAATCATATATGGTGGGGGCTTGTCGCGTGGGGCTCGCTATGATTCTTAACAACACTGTTGGTGTCAATCAACATACTAAAGATGAACAAATGGCTTAAACAGGGTTAGGATTTCTTCAATTAATGTGTGTGTATGTAAGTTGATTTGATTTTTAGTATGTCTGAGAGTAGTATATGTACAGGTGAAAGTTCCATCAAAGAACTAGTTTTGTAGTTAAAACCTCAAGCATTAAGCATTCAAACTATTACGTATTCATTAGTTTTCAAAAAAAATTGTGAAAGGATATGAAGAAAATCGTTGACATATGAACTTATACATGTAGCATTATCAATCAATAATAATATTAGAATTACATTCCATATAATTTTGAATTTTTCATTAGAAATGACCGAGTATATATAAACCGACTATAACATTTAAGATAACTGGATTGGTTGTCCCGCAGCGCATATCTGACAATTGGGAACACAAGTAAAAGTAATCCCCGTTATTTGGGAGTCTTGTGGGGGATGAGTTACGGAGTGGGCTGCCTCATGAGAAGGGACGAGAGAGAAAGAATAAGGCTCTCCGATTTGAAATATTGAAAGAGAGAAGAGGGTTTATATTTATTTTTTTAATTAGAAAATTATGAGAAAGATTGAGATGATGATTATTGCCATGATTTGAAAGATGAGAAAAAAGAAGTAATATGACACTGATTTGATAAAAAGCTTCGAGTGGTGAAAGATGAATGCTACAATGACTCTTAGAGTTAAAATCATCGTAATCATATCAAATACATTGATAAACAATTTAACAATTACCACACAACACGCATAGTAAATTAAACTTCGACTTATTTGAGCTTTGAAACGAATTCTTTGAGTATAATTAAAAACTAGCATTGTACCCGCGCAATGCGGCGGCAGCGAATAGTTTGTGTCCGATAATATGTTGATTTCAAGAATGTAAAAGTATGATACTCATAGAATGCGGTTGAGCAAATATTTTCTAATCAACAACATATTTCTTTTAACGTTTTCTATTATCTATATTTCTTCTTTTCCCATAAACTTTTTTTTTTTAATTTTAAAGTAATTTCTGAAGAACAATAAAATAAGAAAAAGAATATAAAAAATAATTACATAGAAAAATATTCTATTTTTGAAAATTTTGTGGGTGTCATGTTTGATGAGTTGTTAATAGTAATTGTCATAAATTATTTTAGGTATTTAAGGAGATATTTGATTAGACTATTACTTTAGAGTTTGTACTATCTGTATACAAACATGTACTACTTAAAATTAAGTAGTCTTAAAATTTTTAAGAGAGAGAATGTTAAATGCTTTATAAGATAGTATAGATAAGTTAAAATGTTTATAATATAATTGAATATTTATTATTTGATTTTTTTGAAGTATGGAAGGTTTAGTTATTAAAATGGAATATAATAATCTTATTAAATGCATCTATTAGTTACTTTATATAATAGTTTCTATTTATATATATGAAGGGTAATTTAGTATATTCAACTTACTTAAAAATTAAGAGTTTTTAGTTTGTAAATGCTTTATATAGGAGTAAGATCAATTAAGTTAAAATATTAATTAAAGTGCTGCTTGATTCGGTAAAAGAAATAAGAAAAGAAACCTGCAAATCTTCCATGCTAAAAACCCTCCTCATTGTAGTGGGACTGCTCCCTTCCGAGTCTAATAACTGAGTCGGGGACGAAAGTGTTTGATTAAAGAAGCCATTAGTACTATGGAACTGAGTAGCAATCGAATGGCTGCTTCCACTTCTTTGAATCGTAGCATAGCTCGGTGAGTCATACCCGCCACTGCTTGTTGGATACACCGAGTCCAATTCGTATGCAGGTATGGCTAGAGGGGGTGGTGGCTGGAAGTAATCGGTGGCGGTAGCATGCGGCGGAGGAAGTTGTGTCATCGATCCCAGAAACTCAGGTGAGAAGTTATACGTGTCAATGTTGTTGTGAGAGTGTCCGTACATGGCGTGTGGTTGATTGAAGTCGCAGTTGATGGAATGAAAGATCGAGGAGTGAGTGTGTTGTGTGTATGGTAGTGGGAAAACATGCTTCAAGTTTATATAAGCTCATGAATGATGTCAAACATGACGTCATTCAATCGTTGACTTCTTTTTTGATTTAATCTTTCAATTTGACTCCAAAAACATTTTGGCCTACCTCTATATATCACAATATATCAATCCTCATCCCGGGCACTTTTGAAATTTGAATCATTGAAATGAAATGACTTGTTTTCTGCTTGACAAGTCTTCCTAACTTCCGTTGACTTTTTGCATCGTTTACTTTTATTGCGACTTTAAGTTACATCTCCTAGATATATGAGATCTTTGTTGCATATCTATTATTGTACTTAGAGCATGGAGTGGTATCATAAACTCTTCTTCCATTCAAAGAATCTTTAATCTAGCGATATAAAAAAATGTTAAGATATTCCTTTCTTTATAAAAAATAGAATTCAAGTTCTTTAAATATACATAGATGTAGATTAGATAATTTAGTGTGTTTGTCGTTAAAAAGATTATGACCTCTACTTCTTATCTTTTAGAAACATCAGAGTCATATAATATGGAAGGAAACTAGCTAATGATGTTCTTCATAGACTCGAAATTAGCTAAGAATGCATTAAGTTGATGGTAGATATGCGTGTGGGAGTGAAATGATCGAGGTTGTCGACCACTACTTATAAAAAAACGTTACAAGATCGAACAAGTGAAACACGAGCATAAAAGATCAATCTAATTCAAATGGCACAAAATTATTGAAAATTCCATAAATCAAATGCCTTCTATTTAACTTTGCCTTTAATAGAAATGATATAAGTACGGGCATTCATGAACATCATCATTTACTTGATATATACGACCAAACAAGTAAAACTTCACTGGAAACCAAAAGTACAATAATTACATAAAAATCTTAGTGAAAAAAAAGATGGCGTTTTCCTGGTAATCCAATAATTTTAATAAGAAAACCAATAATTGCAAAAATCAAAATTATTACTTAGATAATAATTGCAAAATTTAAATTTGAAAGTGTCGAATCAGTTTGTTTGTTTGAAAACTTTATCTTATAATTATTTTATTATTTTTGAGAAATAAAAAATAGTTAGAAGATGGTTGTTGTTACTGATGATTCGACAATGGTAAAAATATGACTTATGAAACAAAAGTAATAATTATTTAAAAGTCCACCGTATTTGATTTTTATTTCCACTATGGATAAAAAACCGCGTGTTTTAGTTTACTTGAAGAAATAAAATAGTCAACGAAAATACGACCTTATGTATAGTAGTAGAACAGTGGTCAGTGGTCGATCTATTGCAATGCAAAGGGTGGGTGGGGGTGGGTGTAAGGGGTGGTCCAATGTAGGATGTATAGATTATAGACTATACCATTTGGGCCCAAATCTTATGTTAGAGACTATCAAAAATATTCTTGCACCCCCTTTCACAAGTTGCACTTTGACTAGACACAGAACTTGGTAGACACATCCCCACCACTCGACCATATGTATATAAATATAGGGAAATTGTATATCTATATGCTATTCTCTCTACCTTATCATACTAGTAATAAGATAACATATGTCATCTTTAATTCTCTTTCATTATATCTTTTATTGATTTGACATGTATATTAATTTTGTATTTAGGAGAATAGGTAGAAAATTTTATTGAAGAATATAAATTTCTTTATTTTTAACACGTGTGATAATCTTGTAACTTGTAAGTAGAACTCGTAAAGATACACGCACTCCTATCACTACAAGAAAATATGGTTTGTTGGTATTTTTTAACCATTTAACAAAGTATGTAAATTTCTTTATCTTTACTACATTTGATATGCGCATATTTATGTAAATATAAGCATATATGTAGAATGTAATATAAGGTGTAAAATTGTAACCACATAAAAATATACGAACTATATAAATTTTATGCTTTTAAAAATGTATAAAATGTGAAGTACTAGTACACGATCAAAATGTGTATACACAAGTGAAATTATATGTAATTAAAAGTGTATAAAAATCTATAACGTGTTTAAAAGTATGTAGATTTAACAGGTTAATATTAGTTATTTATTTGACCTTTTGTTTACAAAAATGTAACACTCCAAATTTACGAGAATTATTATAAGTGGTTGGATAAAAGTTTAGAAAAACGAGTAGAAGTTATAAATTATTAAATGCTTTTGAATAATGGTTTCATATATATACATATATATATATATATATATATATATATAGAGAGAGAGAGAGAGAGAGAGAGAGGGAAGTTCCATCGAGAACAAAAAAAATGCGAGAACTGCGAGAACCGATTTAAACCGTAAAATATCTACCAAACGACAAGATATTAAATTATGAAAATTATACCAAATATGCTCTTTAACATGACATTCATATTGCTATATTTTTTTCAACAAAAAAAAATTCGTTTTTGCCGGTACATATATGTAATAAGTACTTAACATATTTGTAATCAGTACTATAAGGTATGTTACATATATGTAACGAATTTTTTTTGTTGAAAAAAATATAGCAATATGGATGTCATATTAAAGAACATATTTTTGTCGTTAATTTGGTATAATTTTTATAATTTAATATCTTGGCGTTTGGTAGATATTTTAGTTTTTAAAAAGATGGGGATCAGTTCTCGCAGTTCTCGCTTTTTTTTTTGTTCTCGATGGAACCCTCCCCTATATATATATATATATATATATATATACCTGTTGAAATCTAAGGAGATCGTACAGATGAGTTGTAAGTTGGATAGAGAAGCAAAATACCCGCTATTTAGGCTAACCGTAAGGGTTGGCAACCCTCTTTCCATCCCCTATTTTCTTTTTTCCCTCCTTATTACCTTCTTGTTTATTTTTCCCTATCAAATTCAAACACCCTCCTACGAGCATGAGTTGCAATTTTAATTGAGGAAAGGAGATCAAGCAGTGATTAGAAGCTAGAAGTTTAGTCTCCTTCATCATCTTCTTCTTCAAAGTGAGTAAGATATTGTGTTCTTCAAGGTTTTGAGTAATTAGATCATTGAATTAAGTTTAGGTAATGTTTTAATGATCAAATAGTGTTGTTTGGATGTTTAATGAAGTTAGTAAATGTTACTTGATGATTTCACCAGTTTCGAAGAGTTCTAAAATCAGTTTAAGTGAGTTTTGGTCGGAAAACAGCGAGTTCCGACTAAGTGTTGCTACAATATGTAGAACATGGGTCGTGTAGCTTTATAATGGCCGTTTAGTAGCCTATGTAGGCCTACACGGGCCGTGTACGTTTTGATACAGGTCATGTAGTGCCATAAGTGTCACATGCCATGTATGGGTATCCATAGACATGGCCGTGTAGGGTTACACGGGCCGTATAGGCGGGTCGCAGTTGAACACTATGAAGTACACACCTCGTGTAATCTTGTGAGTAGGCCTTGTATGCGACACAGGTAGTTATTGAGGCTGTGTAGGCCACGGTTGTGTGTCAGATTATGATATCGATTCGGTTCCAATTGTTTATAGGTGTTATAAGGTGATTGGTAACCATGAGATCGAACTGATTATAGAGTCGTGACAGATCAGCTCAGGTGAGTATCTCAACCTGATACTTAGAGATGTTAATTATCTGTAGTGTACGTGTCTAATACCAATATAAGATTTACTGCATGATTATTGTTATATATATATATATATATATATATATATATATATATATAAAGAGAGTGATAGAGAGAGAGAATTGTTATTAACTAAATTGTTAATGACCATAGAGATAAATACAAATTGATAGCGATGAGAGTAATTATAAATAAGAGACGGAGACACAAATACATACTATGAGTGAGATTTGAGTATTCTAGTCTTACCTTTCTAATAAATAAGTAAATGGGTAGCCACGTGTCCCTTTTCTAGCATAGAGCTCTCTGGTTTTCCCGCTCATTTATTCTTTCTCACGTACGGACACGTGTCTATTATCACCAACCCCCACTGATTCTATTATTGCTTAACTGTTCCCTATTCCCGATCAAAGCTCCTCTTTCATCCGTAATTTAGGGGTTATCGATCTGGAAAAAACTATTTCTTGCATCTAAAATCAATCCCATCTTTTTTGTTAATTAATTCATATGTTAGATTCTAATCGGGTGATTTCGAGCATAGATTAGAGTCTATTTCAATTCTACTATCGGTGCAAGAAAATGATTTGAACATTATTTATCCTTTTCGGTAAAGAAGGACGCAAACATAGATGGAATGGAGGAATTTAACATTGGAAACAACCAGCAAAACCGCACTTGAAAGCATAATAAAGGTTGTAATGTCGATTCACTGAAAACTTATTGATGGGGTAAAGGAAAGATGAGCAAATGGCGGATGGCTAAACCTAGGGTTCTTGCCATCTTCAATAAGCCTATCACTCTTTATTTCCATTATATGTCATTAACATATAAAAATTAAAAATTGCCAACACTGTCACTTCATTTATTGTGATTCTACTTCAATTACTATATTCAGTCTTTAGCATCTTGTATAGTTACTCATTTGTGAGCATCTTTTTATATGCATGTGACATGTTCGATGAAATGTAGAATTATAATATCTCTTTCTATCTGTGTCTTTTTCGTGATGTGATTATCACTGTATAACTGACATCTTCTAAATTATTCAAATCATTTGTATGTTCTTTCTGTAGTTAAATAACCTGTTAGTAGAATAACACATCAACACAAGTTGAAAATGATGACTTATGTTAAGGATGTGATAGAATATGAAAGTGTTATGAGCATGATGTTCAATCATAAAAAAGAATAACAAAAGACCTGTTAGGGATAAACAAGCGGTAGATTGAAGGATTGCAATATAACTATGATAGGTTGAGAGAGAATCTCTTTACACCTTACAAAACACATAGTTAAGCCTTACATTGTGAGACAATCCTTAGCATACACTTACACTAGTCATATGCTTATATACCCAAAGGGTATATTTACAATAAGCACCCTCAACTATTGTTGAACTCCTATTCTATTACAATAATACAGTTCTAACAATCTCCCCCTTCGGATGAAAATTTTAAAATTTTGAGTAAAAAAATGCAACTCTAAGAAACCTGTTTGGATCGCATGCGATTGGATCCACGCGATAGGATCTGTGCGATTGGATATGAATCGAAGTGCATGCGATTGGGTATGATTCGAATCGCATGCGATTAGGTCCATGCGATTGGATCTAGTCCGGCTGATAGAGACCCTATACTTGGCCAAATTCAGCTCGATCGCATGCGATAACCCTCAAGTGCGGCTTATAACGTGACCTATACTTGGCCAAATTCAACTTGATGGCATGCGATAGGTATAAAATGCGGCTGATAGCTCATGGATGCGGCTGATAGGATCTGAGATGTCACTTTCAGATCGGTTGACCTTACTCTGAATAGCGTGTACTCACTTGTACTTGATTTGATCTTGACTTGTGCAAGTTCCACACTCAAACGCCCATACCAGCACTTGATTTCACACACAAACACCGGATTTTTGGTGTTTTTATCCTTTTTGAAATCAAAATCTCAGATCTGAAGTGTTCTTCAATTTTCCAACTGTTCTTGACAAAATTTTTTCTGGTTGATTCAGGTAACATTTTCGACCATTCCTTTATAACCCGAACCAAAACACAAAAAAATGCATGATGCCTTCATTGATGAAACCGTAAATTCAAAGCATAACTAAGACTTGACAAACTTTCGATGAATCTGATTTTTCGATAATGGAACAGTTGGATTTACCTCTTTCGAACAAAGAACAGTAGATCTTGCCTCGATTCTTGAACAATAACCCCTTTTATTCAGATCATAAATAAGATTTTTGAGATGAAAACCGTATGATCAGCCCTTTTTCTTCGATTAACAACCCCTTTGATCTTCAAACTTCGATTTGTTGATGATAACACCTGATAGATCTTCACTGCTTTGGCTCTGATACCACTTGTTAGGGATAAACAAGCGGTAGATTGAAGGATTGCAATATATAACTATGATAGGTTGAGAGAGAATCTCTTTGCACCTTACAAAATATATAGTTAAGCCTTACATTGTGAGGCAATCCTTAGCATACACTTACACTAGTCATATGCTTATATACCCAAAGGGTATATTTACAATAAGCACCCTCAACTATTGTTGAACTCCTATTCTATTACAATAATACAGTTCTAACAAGACCGATCAACTATTTAGTTGTTTTCCTTTCTATGTATTATTTATTTATCATATGTTGGAACATGAATATAGTTAGATCTAAAAAAACTTTGATAACTCTATCATTCTTTATCAATAGATCACTTTTCAGGTTTGTAAAAGCACTGCTGATTAATTGGAAAATATAGCTCTCTTTACACCCTCATGCTTTTAACTGATTTAGTTTTGTAGCTTGACATCTTGTAGTTACATATAGCTGAACGCGGTTCTTTCACTTTGCATTGACAATAGACTATTGAATTATTAAAAAAAAAGACATTCTTTGGATATTAATAGTTCTTCGGCCCATTTTATATCCATATTTTAGTGATAAAATAATTGAAACTGTTATTGTGTTCTTAATTTCTGGTCTATGGCTAGGAAGTTATCTATTGATCTTTTTCATAAATATCGCTTGTCGTTTGATTTAATACCCATCCTTTTGTCTCAGTTAATTTGTTTTAGTACAGAGTCTCTAATTAGACAACAATTGATTAGATGTAGAAGTAAATTCTCCAGTCTATCATGAGTTAAAATATTCAGTCAACCTATGTTTTTATGTTTATGCATACCTTTTAAGTTTCTCTATTTTTATTCTTTTTTTAATATAATGTTCATATTTGCTGTTTGGATCAAATGCTTCATATTTAATAGGAGTCTACATGTTGCAGTATAGATGTTGCAGTATAGATGTTTCATTAATCTACAATTATGAGATCCATAATCTACAAGTTGGGATTATTAATGATGCCGAAATTGGTGAGGAAACTTATGGGGTAAGAAGCAAGGCCTTTGGAGAAATCACTTGGCTCGTGACTGAAGTTCAATGGGGATTTAGTTGGTACATGGAGCTCTTCTTTTTGCTAATATTTCTGCTATCAGTTATTATTGTTTTATTTAGTTCACTTGCAACAATTTTTCAACCACAAATATAAAGAACAAACATGTATTAGTGTCTTAATATACATTTGGTTTTTGTACTTACAGGAGGAAAGTAGATTATTTGAGTTTCTTATGAACCTGAAGAGAACCTATAAGGAATGCTCTACTGTGTGCCACTTTCCAGGTAAGTTTGTATGATGTTTCTTTTGTATATATATTTCTTGAAAATAGATACATATGGTCACATACAACTAATCTCATTTCTTAATGCAAAACACAGCCTACTAATTGCAAATCAACATAAAAACTACAACCGACTCTATTTTATTGCCAAAAATTGAAGTTCAAACAAAACGTACTAATAAAAGATGGAAGTAACATATATCTGTTTGTCTTGAATAACAAAATGATGTTTTGCTTCTGCTAATAAATTGGTGGCCGCACGTATTGCGACGAGCATGCAAAACGTCAAGAAATCAGATCACCTCAACTTCATGGGTAGGATCTTGTGATTACTTGTACATTTGACCATTTGACCTTGGCTGCCTGAAGAAAATGTACAAGCGCTTATTGTTGCTGTGTAGGTGGTTCAGAGGGTCCTCTAGCTATTGGCACTAAAATACTGTATGGTGTTCGTGGTTTTGCCAGCTCAACGGTTATGATACGTCCATGTAGTGTCTACAAGAAACTATGTATTACATCCTCTTAAATGCATATTCTAATATCAGTATCAGCAAAATTATGACATTGTCTTTTCAAATGTTATTATGCGATATGGAATTATCAAATCACATAATCAACTGTATCAAAACGGATTGCAGGAAATATTGTTTTGATGTGCTTTTGTTGTATGAGGTTGTGATACTCTCTACATGTATAAAATGACCCCTAAATAATGAAATAACAAAAGTGTATAAGTTTCTGTAATAAAAAGACGGATTTGAGGTGAAACCTTTCTATTTATCTCAGCAATGGCTTTATCTACAGATGCATAGGTAACAAACCAAAGCCTTCTGATCTGCTTGAAACTTTGTCCATCATGACATGTTATAAAACAATCAGCAATGGATACGTTGTTGGATTAATCGTTTATTTACAATAGCTTACGAGTCACTGATCGATATCTTAGTTTGGTTTATTTATTGATTAAATATGTGACCATTATTTCTAATCGGTCATTAAGCTATTGGGATTAATTTGTTAGTGTTTCCTTTGTTCAAGGAGTAGTGGAGCATGTGGCAGAAGCCACGTCCACCATATGTGTTCCTCTTTTTTAGATTTAAATGATGCAAGTGTATGTGGCAAGTAGAGAGATTTATCAAAATGTAGCCTGCTTGTTTTTTTCCTTCCGGCAGCAGCCATGTTGCGTTTTTTTTCTTCTGTTTATTTTCTTTTTGTGAGTTTAATTATTCAAGAGTGTGAGATGCTCTTTGATATCCAACAATTGGTATCAGAGCTCAGTTCGTTTTGAAGGGGTTGTGATCTTGTTGTGATCAAAAGTTGAAGAGTTATGGAAGTAGCTTCTACTCTTGATCTTCCTAATCGTGATAAGTGCAAACCGACGGAGGTGCGTGAAAAACAAACGTGAAGGATCCGTCAAAGCAGGTGGCTTTGGATTTTGTTCGTTTAGCAGGTTAAAGAAAACGGTAAAAGCGGTAGCTCGTTTTCTTGGTCGGGTGAATAGAGCTCTTGGACAGGTTTGATTGGAAAAAGAGTTGAAGCTGTCCAGAAAAGAAAGGAATGAAGAAACAACATGGTGTGAACATTATGGCGG
This sequence comes from Pulicaria dysenterica, assembly GCA_947179395.2. Lineage (NCBI taxonomy): Eukaryota > Viridiplantae > Streptophyta > Magnoliopsida > Asterales > Asteraceae > Pulicaria > Pulicaria dysenterica. The sequence continues at coordinate 82,427,997 of OX359292.1, forward strand.
TGGCGGTTCAATCGGGTGGCTTCAGATGTGACCGAGGAGTGGTCGTTGATCCGGGAAAAGTCGTGATGTTAATGAACGTGTCCAACGGGATGCCATGTTACATGTGTAGCGGTGTTGTGAAATAACGAGGGGTTGGGCTAGAGAAGACTTTGGACGTGACCGAGGTGGAGGTCGGGTGTCCGGGAGAAGTCCATGATCGAGATGGTTCGAAAAGGAGGTGATTAGATGATGCTGTGAGTGAAGGGCGTTAATAAACGATTAAGGGGGTGATTGTTGGATTAATCGTTTATTTACAATAGCTTACGAGTCACTGATTGATATCTTAGTTTGGTTTATTTATTGATTAAATATGTGACCATTATTTCTAATCGGTCATTAAGCTATTGGGATTAATTTGTTAGTGTTTCCTTTGTTCAAGGAGTAGTGGAGCATGTGGCAGAAGCCACGTCCACCATACGTGTTCCTCTTTTTTAGATTAGTTTGTTTTATTTGTTTACTATTTAAATGATGCAAGTGTATGTGGCAAGTAGAGAGATTTATCAAAATGTAGCCTGCTTGTTTTTTTTCTTCCGGCAGCAGCCATGTTGCGTTTTTTTTCTTCTGTTTATTTTCTTTTTGTGAGTTTAATTATTCAAGAGTGTGAGATGATCTTTGATATCCAACATACGTGTTATAAAGTTATGCCTCGCTTAAAGACTAGCCGTACTTATGACTTTGACATCGAGCTTAACTTATGACCTGATGTTATCATCATAAAACAGGGGTTGAAGGCATACCGCACATGTAATTAAGGACGCTAATAAGGAAAACTTGCTAACATGTAATTAAGGATAACCCATCATGTTCTTCCTTTAGTTAAGATTTTATCTTATCTATTGATTTGTTTGTTTTGGTGGTGTTTATTACTTATTTGAATGTTCTATGAGTGAGTTATGGACTTATTAGGGCTTGTGATTTTATATCAACTTTATGAAATGAGAGGCTTGGTCTTATGTACTCGCAATGATTTTGTATTAATTATTAAAATTTATATCTTTATGTTTGTGTAATAACAAGATAATTTTTCATTCATCCAAGAGTGTATCTTGTGCTTAAACTTTGAATAAATGTGCATAGAGGATTAGATCATGATTTATATGTTACATTTTGAGAAATGCAGTAAGCAAATAACAAATAAGACACAAATCAGATTTGAATTGAAAAAATTGAAATTTGCTTAAAACTGGCAATCCACGGTCGACCGCGGTCGCGACCAGCAAATCTCTTAAAATTTCACGGCAGGAGCATCATGCTGCCGTGGTCTACTGTAAGTCTGATCTTGCTGCAATTTTTGACATATTTTTCACACGATTGAGGCATATAACATATCTAAATCAAACCACAAATGGATTAAAAAATAAAATCTCCTAATTTAATGAAAGCAAGTAGATAGTTTTTGGGATCCAACATGAGATCCCATCACATTAACCAATGTTAAAAGGCCCACACTAGGAAAACCACAATACGAAATAAATTGTTTGGGATTGTTTTAACGAAACCATTGGTCAATGAGAGCTAGATGAACGGATAACTCGAGTAGATGAGGATCCTCCACACCCAAACTTTTCTTGAAGGAAATTTTACATTTTGTTCAACATTGATGTATTCTCCTTCAAAGCATGGGTGTTTTCCCTCATCATCTCTTTTATCTCTTGAAGATCTACTTAGAACTCTATTAAGAATGTATATGAATGTTGCAATGGATAAGCCACTCCGACGCTCAAGTTAGCCATGGATAATGGTAAAGAGCTTAGAGGAGAGTTCGGGCTGTGAGAGGTAAATACCTTGGTAGGAGACGGTGGTCTCCTATTTATAGTTGAGGGATCTCTTGGATGAACCGTTGTGATGATGGACATGTGTCACGATCTCCTGTGAGGGACCAGAAAGTTTATACCTTTCTGTTGTAAAGGGGATCTGCTCCCCACTACCAGTATCAGCCAATCGTGTGGCAGTTGGCAGTACTTTTCGTACTGCCAAGGATTTGCTCCCCACTATCAGTGTTAGCCAATCATAGCGAGCTTACGTGTGTCTTAATGCAGACTTGGCACGCCTGCTCTGGCGAATGATCTTGGGACACGTGTCCTGGTTCGTTCTAGGACTGATATCATCTTAATAGCTAACCATTGAGTCGGGTCTGCGATAGTTGGGAGGTTGGTGATAAGTTTGCTGGATGCGTCAGGCCTAAGATAGACTGCATAGCCTTCCATTGGGCCTGGACTGCGTAACTATTCTGCAAGGCCTGGACTGGCCTGGACTAACATATTCTGCTAGGCCTGGACTGGCCTGGCCTGTGTGTGTTGGAGAGCTATTGTGAGCAGGCCTTTGAGCATCTTATTGGGCCTGGGCCGGGCCCAGACGTAGGTATGTCATCAACGCTTCCACCGCTAGTCTAGGTGTGTGATGTCGTCTTTCACTATTTTTCTAAAATCTAATTTCCTTCATCTTTTATAATTATTTGATAATTTTTTATTTGTTCAATATTTATCATTTATAAATCATTCCGTGTATCACACGCACATTTAATTTAGTAGTTTTTATATGACTACACTCTCAAAATAAATAAAAAATAATATATAGGTATTAAATATATGGACCGGATGTGCATATAAATTAAATTGCTATAAGTTTAGAAATTAAAGTCTTTGGTAAAAAAGATGTATACATCTCTTTAGTTTTATTCATCCACTCAACTTAATAATTAATTCAAAAGTGATAGATACTTTAAAATGACAACTTTAGAAATTGAAAGAAAAAAAAATGTAGATAAAGGTTCGAAACCTTCATCACACGGATATAGGGGTAAGAGACTACCATCTAAACTACAATGCATATCTTAACAATTATCTAATGAAGCTATATATTATAAATGAAGCGGCGCAATATAGCAATTCTTAAGAATGAATAGTAATCGGCGCAAATTTATGTGGCGCCAATTATATATATATATATTACCGACGGTGAGTGAGAGTCTAAATTATTTACAGCCGTTGAAATAAATTCATACTCGATCCTGACCGTGTTAAATGCCCAAATAACCACCGTGAGGTCGACCACACTAGATCAGTACATCTCAACTGGCGGTGAGTGGAAGAGAGAGAAAATATATATTCATTTTCAATCCTTGGATCAAACCAACTACAAATCCTAGCCGTGTTTAATCATTTGAAATAGTCAAGGATCAACATCGCGGATAACACATGATAAATTTGAATAATTTTACACGTTTTACATATTAATGATAATCCTCAATTACGTGCTGAGAATCAAACCCAAATTATACGGTCGGTTATTTTGAATAAGCACTACACACAGCTATAAACCTTATCCAAAAGCAGTTCAGTTCTCAAAATCTTCAGATTTGAATTCTGTATCCACAAAATCAAACGGGGGTTATATAGTTTAATTCAATAAATTTTGAATTTAATTTGGATTCAAATAACTTTTGAGTCTCGATTTAGATAAAAGAAAGGTGGTAAAATATTTCAGATTTCTATAGATCCAGAGTGTGTATTGAATAACTAAAATATGTTAATAGATAAGAATGATCTGAGAGTGTATATTGAATAAAAATTAGGTATACTTACAGTTACTATGAAGACGGAGATGCCGGAATTTGTAGATATAAGGTGGTCATGGAGTAAGACGAAGCAACACACGAGATCTGAGCGGGAGAAATGGAGAGAGTGCAACAGCGTGATACACACGAAAGGCTACGTCGCCGGAGCAGGGGATGGATACGGTGTCGGAGGATTGTTGAGACGGGTACGGTGGGGGAAGGCGGTGATGGGTACGGTGCCGAATTGTCGCCGGAGCAGGTGATGGGTACGGTGTTGGAGGACTGTTGAGATGGGTACGGTGGGGAAGGCGGTGATGGGTACCGTGCCGAACGGTTATGTCGCTGGAGCAAGTGATGGGTACGGCGTTGGAGGACTGTTGAGATGGGTACGGTGAGGAAGGCGGTGATGGGTACGGTGGGGAAGGCGGTGATGGGTGCGGTGCCTAACGGTTACGTCACCGGAGGCGGTGACGGGTAGGGTGCCGGAGCATCTCCTGTGACGAGATCTGGTGTTGGTGGTGGTTTGTTGAGGTGGTGAGAGAAGAAGACAAATGTTGATTATTGGTAAGAGAGCTGAGAAGTGAGAAGACGAAAATGGTGGTGTCAATGTGTCATAGATTCCATATTAAAACCATAAAACCACTTTTAATAAAACCATGTACCATAGTGTTGAGTAAACCCATCAAATCAAAACTACCTACTATTTCTTAAAGTATTTTATAATACATTAAAATATAATTATTAAAAAGCCAACAATACTAATAAATACAATTAAAATATAGTTAAACATTTTATTTTCTTGATATAAAGTTGCAAACTATCCACAAAGATGACTTACCGTAAAGCTACAATTTTATTTGGTATAATTTCTTATGCAACTATATTAGTAAAATATATTTAAAATCTTTTATATAATTTCAAGCAAATTAGTTATAAAATTATAACTTTATAGTATGATCATGCTGACTAATTAAGATTAATTTTATATTAATAATAGATTAAATAAAATATTAAACGAGTTATATACAAAAACAATAAATATTAAATATCTTTATAGGATATTAAATAATCATACAAAGTGAAGAAATGAAAATCTCAAAAATAAATGATACTTTCAATAATGTCCGCTCTCCTAATAAGCGATAAATTCTTAATATTTGCATTCAAAGTCATACTTATTTAAGTAAGTACGTTAATTTTCTTTACCTTTACATATTTTATACATATGCAATGCCACTAAACAATTCATTCTAATACAAATTTGTCTATTTACATTGTAATGTTAGTATCTAAAATTTAGATTGCATGTTTCGTTCTTTAAGTTTTTGAGGTTTTTCATACGATATATATCACGTTTTCATTACTAATTATTAAAATGCTTAAACTACAAATTATTAGCATGAATTTTGAATGAGCTGTGTTTTTGTAACAAACAAATTATATTAAGTTTTCTATTATTTAGTTTATATCAATAGTTATAATTTGTTACAACATAAGCTTTTGAAATCTTATATACTCTTTTAGAAAGATTATAAAACAAATAATTAAATATAAAATTTTCTTCATATACCCGAGCTCCGCACGGGTATTAAACTAGTTGTTATATATAGTTAATGTTGTATATGAAGATTGTCTATCAGCCTATACGCAAGTGATACGTAATAATTTTTCTTTAATACAGTATTGTTAATTTTTTATGTAGTCATATTCTTCAACGCATTGATATTTTTATTAAAGACATCTCCAACGCATTAAATAACATTTGAATGAAAACAAAGTTTAAAATCTAAGAAATACTTATGCAGTATGTGAACATTTATTTATATCTTTATTAGGATTATGAAAATGTGATTATATGTGGCTTGCAACCTTACAATTATATGATGATGTTACTTATATATATATATATATATATATATATATATATATATATATATATATATATATATATATATATATATATATATATATATATATATATATATATATATATAGGCAAAAGTTCAAACGAGAACTGTTTTCGTATAAGAACTGCGAGAACCAATCTGAGCCGTCCAATTCCCCCTCCTTTAATGTTATTGCCCACCCATGAATTCCTCACATGCACTCTGCCACACTTGATCCCCTCCACGCTCTCCATCCATGAACTTTCCATATTCAAGGAACGGCTGAGATTGGTTCTTGCAGTTCTCGTACGAAAAACAGTTATCGTTTGAACCCTCCCCTATATATATATATATATATATATATATATACACACTAGTACAAAATTGACCTTTGGTCACACAAAAAAAGTGTGACGGTATGCCTACGGTCACACTTTTTTTTTTTCATTAAAAGTGTAACCGAAGATCGTGCCATTTTAGGTATGTTATGGTCACACAAAAATTTAGTGACCATATCATATAAAAAAATGTGACCGTAACTAAAAAAGTGTGACTATAGGGTATGGACTTTTCATTTTGAAATCAAACAATTCATCCGAAAGTGTGACAAAAAACTTTTTCTAGACACACAATTTTGTTATTTGAGTGACTGTTGTTTAGCCTATGGTCACACAAGTCTATTATAAGTGTTGTTATTGTTTAGGTTTTAGTCACACATAAATACTAAAAATGTAGCTGAAACCATTTTACGGTCACACAATGTTTTCAAAAATGTGACTATCTATAACTTACAGTCACACAAACGTTGTAACATCCCACCTTACCACAACACAAGCAATTCCCAAGGGTCACCCATCCCTGGATTGCTCTAGCCCAAGCACGCTTAACTGTAGAGTTCTCATGAGATGTGTCATTATTGTGGTCCTTACACGGGTTGTGTCATGTAAGGCCAAAGTTTACTCATAAGCCCATCAAAAGTGTGACAGAACTGTTTTGGAAAAAGTGTGACTAAATGTCATTTTTGTACTAGTGTGTGACCGTATATATATCTATGGTCTCTTATAAAATCCATTACAAATTTTATTCTCATATCAGTGGCATATCATGCCATTTGGTAACACTTTTTACAAGTGTGCCTAGTAATGGTCACGTTTTTATGTTTAAGTGTGACTAAAGGTATTTACTTACTATACAATTGTCACGTTTTTATGTTTAAGTGTGACGAAAAGTATTTACTTACTATGCAATGGTCACACAAACAAAATATAATGTGACTAAAACTATGACAAAATTTAAAAAATGACCTATAGTCACACTTTAAATCAAAAGTGTGACTTTGGTTTGTTTTAGAAAAAGTGTGACTAAAGGTCATTTTTGTACTATTGTGTGACCGTATATATATCTATGGTCTCTTATAAAATTCATCACAAATTTTATTCACATATCAGTGGCATATCATGATATTTGGTCACACTTTTTACAAGTGTAGCTAGGAATGGTCACGTTTTTATGTTTAAGTGTGACTAAAGGTATTTACTTACTATGCAATTGTCACTATTTTATATTTAAGTGTGACTAAATGTATTTACTTATTATGAAATGGTCACATAAACAAAATAAAAAGTGACTAAAACTATGACAAAATTTTAAAAATGACCTATAGTCACACTTTAAATCAAAAGTGTGACTTTGGGTTGTTTTGGAAAAAGTGTGACTAAATGTCATTTTTGTACTATTGTGTGACCGTATATATATCTATGGTCTCTTATAAAATCCATCACAAATTTTATTCAAATATAAGTGGCATATCATGACATTTGGTCACACTTTTTACAAGTGTGGCTAGGAATGGTCACGTTTTTATGTTTAAGTGTGACTAAAGATATTTACTTACTATGCAATTGTCACTATTTTATGTTTAAGTGTGACTAAATGTATTTACTTGTTATGAAATTGTCACGTTTTTATGCTTAAGTGTGACTAAAGGTATTTACTTACTATGCAATAGTCACACAAACAAAATATAATGTGACTAAAAGTATGACATAATTAAAAAATTGACCTATAGTCACACTTTAAATCAAAAGTGTGACTAGACTGTTTTAGAAAAGTGTGACTAAATGTCATTTTTGTACTAGTGATATAAGACATGCAAATTTTCCAAAAATAATTATAAATTGATCCACAATTAACCAATCACAATCTCCAATTTCAAAATCATTCAATTTTCAAAAACTATTTTGGAAATATTTGAATAATCGAATTAAATTCAATTTTTTCGAATTTAATTCAATTTTAAATTAAGTGGGAGGGGACTAAATGAAAATTAGAGAGGGTTTTATAAAAGATGTGAAAGGCTTTTAAGAAAATATGAGGTTTTTTTTTTAAAATTGTATATTAATGTAATTAATTATAAGATGTTTATAAATAATGTTTAGTAACTTGTGATATATTTTGTTTATAGAAAAAATAATTATATATTTACGACCGTCTCATTTTTATCTACGTTTTGGTATAAATTTTATTGTAATATGACACTTTTTTGAAATTAGTATATTCTCATTCCAAAGGTGATATTTTATTTACTGCATTATTTTTATTTGAAATTTTTAATAACGTAAATACACTTCTGAAATACCCGTGCGTACACGGGTCAATAAACTAGTATTATAATAAATGATGAGAGATGAATATGGTTGAGTAAATAAGAAGTGAGTACCCATAATAAAAGAGAGAAAACAATGGGATTAATATGTAAGAGTTGGTCTTACACCTTAAAGAGCTAAATATAATCAGCGTTGCATGAATTACATATATATTTAAGAAAACACGATGATTTAAATAAACAAGGTCGAGGTGTATGATTATATAATTCAAGATAAGGTGTTTTCACAAAGATATACGTATTATATATATATATATATATATATATATATATATATATAGGGGAGAGTTCATGCGAGAACCGTTGTTAGTGTGAGAACCGCGAGAACCAATCTTAGCCGTTCCTTGGATATTAGAAGTATCATGGATGGAGAGCGTGGAGGGATATGGTGTGGCAGGGTGCATGTGAGGAATTCATGGGTGTGCAATGACATTGAAGGAGAGGAAATTGGACGGCTTAGATTGGTTCTCGCGGTTCTCGCGCTAACAACGGTTCTCGCATGAACTTTTGTCTATATATATATATATATATATATATATATATATATATATATATATATATATATATATGCAAAAGTTCAAACGAGAACTGTTCTTCGTACGAGAACTGCGAGAACCAATCTAAGCTGTCCAATTTCTCCTCCTTTAATGTCATTGCCCACCCATGAATTCCTCACATGCTTCCTGCCACACTTGATCCTCTCCACGCTCTCCATCCATGAACTTCCCATATCCAAAGAACGGCTGAGATTGGTTCTCGCAGTTCTCGTACGAAAAACAGTTTTCGTTTGAACCCTCCCCTATATATATATATATATATATATATATATATATATATATATATATATATATATATGAGAAAAGATAAATTAAACGAGTCAGAGATATAAGAATAATGTAGAGACGGTGTAGACATGTACTAATATATTTATATGATATAGGATTATGCCATAATTAAATGGGTCAACGGTAAGAGAATAATGACAGTTATAGATATTGTAGGTGAAGCTACAATTATAGTGTGTCAATGTGACTGTGTGCGAGATAACATAGTATATGATATATATATATATATATATATATATATATATATATATATATATATATATATACATAATGCGAGATGATGTTTAAGCCTATACGGCTATATGCAATACGTGTACACGTGATGCTTATCTAAGCCGATGGCCAACCTACCCAAGTGGCAGTTGTTGTCGGTTATTGCAACTCACCAGATGCTGACGCAACATCCAGGGGTTGAGGTAAGTGATAGTGCTTAGAGGCCCCTTATGCGACCTTCATGATTTCATTGTACATGATGTTTATTATAAGTGTTTGTATATGCTGTATAAATTATATGTATTGGGATACGCGTAATTGCCTGAGTGACAATAGAAATGCCTAAGTGACAAGAGAGATTGCCGGAGTGGCAAACCAAATTAAGGCCTGAGTGACACATAATAGCGTGAGTGGCGTACAGAAGTCTGAATGGTATAATTTGATGAGATTACGTTTACATGTTAATTATCATATGAGTATTTTATGGAGTTACTCACTGAGCTTTATAGCTCATTCCTATTATTTCTTAACCTTGCAGATTTATGACAGACAAGACATCCACATGGACATGTTAGGGAGTTTGTGTGCAACCTCAAAAAAACTGTTTTTAAACTTTTTCTGAGTTGCTTGTTATCCCTTCTTAATGAATTACTATTGTTTTCCTATTACACGTTTAAAAAAAATGTGTTACAAAAAACGGAGGGGGTTTGTGGATTTTAAATTCCTATCATGTTATATCCATATAAGATTAAAAAAAATTCATGGCACTCTTAGAGATTAAGCATTAGAAAGGGGTTTTTCATTATCAAATTTGACAAGGAAAATTTTATATATATCCTTCCATGGAAAGCAAATTAAGGATACAATGTTCTACGTATTTGGAAAAAGAATATTTTGTGTGAAATTTGTTGAAAGCCGCATAAATTTCTATGGCTTTCTTCGAGATTTTAGTCTGACTAACGATTATAAAAGGATTTTCATGGAGTTAAATAGGAAAACCAAAGGTAACCATTTTAGTTGTTGCAAAAATTGTATAACTTTCACATGAATTCCCCACGTAATTGAGTAAGAAACCATAACTAACCATTAAAGTTCGATTTCCCACAAATTTCCTACGGGTAGAAACATAGGAAATTCTATAGAAAAGTTGTATAAGTTCCTCATGTATTTCCTACAAATTTGAGCTTCATAACCAAATGTGAGTCATAGTTAATAGTTTGCAATCAAGTCATACCTATCTGCGAGTCATACTTGAAACTTATTCCTGCTAGTAAATGTGCTACCTCCTTCTTAAATATTGAGTAGCAGCCAACATCATGGGTCGATTAGGACTCAATGTTCAATGTTTACAGAATAAATTGAGCCTTTCAAGATTAAATGCCTTTGACATAAATTGATCACTTATAATAGATGTTACAATTGAACACTTCTTATTTTTTTTATCTATCACATGCAAACTTTAACTTTTCACAAGCAGTTTTTACCTTATTGATATTTGATAATGATTCATATTATCTCTGAGCTCGCAAATTGTTTATATTCCTAATATGTGGGCATTATATAAAGATTCCCGTATAACATCTCATAACGAGGCATATCAATCCTTGGATAGTAGGAGTTATTACACATAAATTAAAGCAAAGGCAAGTAGGACTGCCACAATTCTCCAAACTCCAAAACACATTCTAAAACCATATCATTTAAAGTGTGAGTAGTTGTATACGCAAATTTTGAGCACGTATCTGACTATTGCTACAAACTATTTCTAAAAGTGGAAACAAATCGAGCATCTCAATATGATACAAGCGGTAACAGAGCTCCATGCTTCGAAACAATCTCATCAATATACAACCAGCTAATTTATATATTAATATATATTCATTAGTGGCTAGAAAATGAGCACGCATGGTCAATATATTAACGATGACCCAAAGACTTCGGAGTTGATCTTCTGAAATCAGATCATAAAACTACTAAAGAAATATCAAATTCTGATTACTATACACCATACAAGTAAAACCTCGTTGTACAACAATATAACAATGGTAAATCTTGATCATCTATAATAAAGCTAATTCTATTAAAGAAATCACTACTAATAACCTATAATGATAAATAAATAAAAGATAGTTTTTGGTTTGCAATTCCCATTGCTACGATTCTAATAATAAGAAAAGGTAGATAAAGAAAAAACAAAAAAGCCAAAGAAACCTGATTCTTAATAATAATAGAAATTCATCCACTTAGACTTAAAACCATGTAATATGAACATATTCAATTTAACTATTTTGGAAGAATTTTGTTAATATCTTTTTAAAAGTCAATAATTACATAAGTATTCTTACAAAATTTAATATTAGGTAAATATCTTTCAAAACCTTTAAAACTCTCTCCTATGTCCAAATCTTTATTAATAATAAATTAAGTTAAAATTATATTATAAACTAATTATTTATAAACTTAATAAAAGATTAACCCCTAAAATGCCCCTCTTCAAATTCACGTTGGTAATTAACATTCGTTTTAGATACACTGCATATCTTATTTACGGCAAACTCCAAAACCCTAGAACCAATAATTTTTCTTTACACATCAGGTGACAATTCAGAAGGAAGTTCGATCTCATCTCTCCTGTATTACAAACTTCCCACATGGGTGCCAATTACTATGAACTAAATAGGAGATTAAATAGGAAATGATCAAAGAATTTACATTTTACCCATTTAGCAACTTATCATAGTGATACAACAGTGTTGCAAGAAGATGAAGTTAACTACGCGAGTTTTAAAAGGGATATTTTACGGATTAGAATTTTATTTGATTTTCAGATAATTTGTTGATTTTGATATAAAATCAGTTTAATTTGTTTAAAATAATCATGTGTGGACATAAGCGAGAGTTTTACAAGTTTAGAAGGATATTGACTTAATATTAAGTTTTGTAAGAATATTTACATAATTATATATCGACTTTTATATTTTATATCACATAACCATTATATCATGTATCTAATCTTATAATAACTATTATAAAATCATGAATACAACAAACCTACTTTATAATCTACCAATATGTTCAGATATTCATCCAATTAAGAGGATGTTTGTTTGTTGTATAATAGAACCATTCAACGCTGAATACTGAATTGTTTATCATTCAACATGTTTGATTGTTGCATCTGAATGAAGACTCTGCTGAATGAAATAGAAGAATATTGCTAAATCATTTTACCTCAAAGTATATTTCGAATCATTAAGCACCAAGTATTTGACCATATTCTTTCACACATTATTTTGTTAAACAATTATATCTTATAATATAATATATCACTATTTAGGTTAAAATGATCGGAACCTTTATTAAACATCATGTGACATTCAAAGACAGATTTATTCGGAGACTTTGAATTAGTCAGACCACAAAATTATTCGATGCTTAATCATTTTATTTCATCAAACAGCCTCTAAAACCTTCATCTCTATTGAAATAAAGATTCAAACTTAAAAGCTAAATATCAGGAAATTAATTTAGAAACAAGCTCTAAAATAGTACAATCATTAGCACACCCACCGCAAAAAGAAATATGGACATCATAAATGTGTACTATAAATGTTATTTATAGTGGTATATATATGTATTTTTCTGAACTTTGTAGCTTCAAAGATTAGAAGATACCAATCGATCACAAGGCAAAATGAAAGAAATGATTGAATCTAAATGAATGAGAAACTATTAATAAAGTTTTAAATGAGAGAATTTCCCAACCTCCTAACTGGCATGTGAATATTAGTTATTTTTTAACAAAATATTTGTTATCCTATAACATTTCACATATTTTTGTGATCGTTAACAAAATTTGGTAATATGCTTTGGAATTTACATTTTTGATATTTAATTCAGATATTTTTATTCTTCTTAAATTTGGATATTCATATGCCAATTTGGCCACTCGTTATTTCGTATTTTATATTTGTTACTAGCTAATATATATTTATGTGTATATGCATTATAAAAGAAGTAGATTAAAATCCCATGTGTTACACGGGGTGATTTAGAAAAATTTATAAAAATTAAACATTAATAAAATATATTAAATAATTATTAAACGTGAAATAAATAATAATTTAAAAAATGGCGACAAACGTCAACAACAAGACAAGCGGTAGAAGCATCAATACGAGGAGGAGCGCAGATGTGACGACATCAACGGGATATTATGATAGAGTAAGATTACAACTCCGAGATACCATCTTATACGTGTTATTCATTATTATCGTTACAATTAGAGGCAATATAGTCAAATCTTTATTCGTTACAATTCAAAAGAATTCAAGATGATTATAAATATGATATTTTGAAATATTATAAATAGTCAATATAATATTTATAAATTAGAATGAAAAATAATATATTTTAATATTTAAGAATAACATATATAATATTCTTCCTAATAAATTTTGACTAAAGAGTAATCATAATTGGATTGCAATTTTTAGCAAAATAAACTATTCAAGTTTAATCATTATGTAAATGAATGACGATGATTTACAATGAATGTTATTCATATGATCTATTATTTATATTAGATAAGAAAATAGTTCGTCTCATAAAAATTAATAAAAGATGGATAGTAACAAAATTCTAATATATAGCAACACAAATATATTAGAGTGATTCGATATTTAAAAAAAGAATTAAATTAAAACTAAATGACACGTTTAATGATTTGAAATATAATTTAATAGAGTTATTTTTGAATTTAATAATACTTTATTATTTTATCTTATCTAATATTAAAACTGAATTTAAAAAATTCTTTATTTATTCAAAGTTAAAATTAAATTTTAAGTTTGATTAATTAAAGTTAAAATTGAGTTTTCATTTTAAGGTTCAATACCTAGGAAAACATGTTAGCTTTCTTTTTCCGAGACCAAGTTTCATTTGTTGGAATTTAATCAGAAATCCATATATAGCTAGCACCACAAACATTTCTAGCGGGTTTTTAACATATAAATAAAAAACCCGTCAAAATTCAGTTTCTCAAGACTAATTTTATTCATTGGAATTCCATAGCTAGAAAAAAAAACACATATCCAATCGGATTTACAATGGATTTACTTGTCAAAATTCTATATATTTCTTGATATTTCGTCGGAAACTTTTTAAAACATCGTAGCGAGTACAAAAAAAAAAATTTCAATAAATTAAATCATCCTTCTCAAAACATGTTGGAATTCCTTATTACGACGAGGGTTTTCCAACAAACAAAATCCATCGAAATTTCATATTTTTAATGGATATTGTTTGTTAGAAAAGACTTTCCTAGTAGTAAATTGAATATAAGTTTAAGCATTGACTTTTAATATATACAGATCTTAATTTAGAACAGAAAAATAATTTCCTTGGCAGTGCGTAATCTATATATATATATATGGAAAATGATAACCACAACCCTTATGGTTGTGGATAAGAGTAAAAAAAATAAAATTCTAAGTTTTAAAAATGGTAACCGTGTGTTATGAATAGAAAGTTTGAATGTTATTTAAAAGATGATTAATGTGAATATTTTACAAACATGGAAGGTTGATTATGTAACTTGAGTTATGATTATCAGTTTTGGAAAGTGAAATTACCTTTTATACTCTTAACCACAGCCCTAAGGGCTGTTGTTATCATTGTCCTATATATATATATAAGACATGTAAATTTTTTAAAAATAACCATAAATTGAGTCTCAATCAACCAATTACAACTTTCAATTTCAAAATTAATCAATTCTCAAAACAAGTTTAGAAAGGATAATGTTGATCGGAATTCAATTTTGAAATCAATTAGGAGGGGGCTGGACGAAAATTATGAGATACTTTTATAAAACATGTGAGGGATTTTTAAGAAAATATGAAGGGGTTATATAAAAATTATATATTAATTTAATTAATTATAAGCTTTTTATAAATTATTGTTAGTAACTTTTCATATATTTTGTTTAGAGAGAAAATAATTATATATTTACGACCGTCTCATTTTTATCTACATTTTGGTATAAATTTTATTGTAATATGACACTTTTTTAAATTAGTATATTCTTAATTTTTTGTTATCCATTAATAGTAGTGAGTTGAGTGGATTTGTTGGGATTATAGTGATGAGTTGAGTGGTCAACTTAAATATCATATTCAAAGTGTTTAGTTATTGATTTTGACGTATTTTCAATCTTATTAGAAAGATGTATGGAATTTTTTATAAATATGGTTGAAAATAAGATGTATCATTAAAAGATTATATATTATATATTTAAAAATTTAAATTAAGAGATGTAAAGATATGTGTTATTGATGGTCATAAAACTATATTATTAGTGTAGGTAGTTAGCTAAAGAAGACAATTTCTTCTGATGATGTGTTTTGCTATGACGATTAACAAAAGTCAGGGATAGTCACTTTCAAAAGTTGGTTTATTCCTCAGGAAACCAAAACCGTAATACGGTATTATTTAGTAAAATTTAGTTACGGTATTAAAAGTTGGTTTATATTCAGTTGAGTTGGATAGTCAAGGATAAACTTTAAAAAAATTAGTTATTTTTTGTTAAGTATTATGACATATGTAAGTTTACGGTATTATTTCATTTATTGCATTATTTTTATTTGAAAATTTTAACATCTCAAATACACTTTCGAAATATCCGTGCGTGCACGGGGCAATAAACTAGTTTTTATATATACGAAAACAATTATACAAAACATGAAATTAAACATGATGGAATATTGGAATGATGCATCTTCCTAGGAAGGTAGATCCTTGAGTGCAGAATCATCTCATCAGATCCACACATACATAGATTACAGACACCTACATAAAGTGCTCGTAAGTTTATGATGAGGTTTATGACTTGGTTCAAGACCCACAGAAATCTAAGAAAATAACGTACAAGGGGATCACGCAGGACGTTTCGATTGGTGATTGGTGAATAACTTGAACAACACTGAAGGAACCAATCGGACAACGCAACATATATAACACATGATCTTTTTCTTCTTTGTGGCTTATAAGTTTTTATGAGTATGAACGATCAATGCACTTTTGCACAACAAAGCTTTGTTATGCCAATTAGTAGTCAACAGTATTCTAGACAGCTACATTGCAATAACTTTTCTATGTTGTGCTTTGTTTATATGATTGTTGCCTTGAAGACTTTAGATGTTGGGAATGAATAGAAAGCTAGCTAGCTAGGCTGTCCCATGTCAATGGTATATATCAACAAATTAAAGGTATTATATGTCAAGATCAAATACCACTTGTAATGATTGAATATAAAACCTTAACAACAACATGTTAGAAGATTGCAATTACAATAAGATAAAGCATCAAGAATTTAACATAGTGTGGTCGTCAAGATCATGATCTACATCTACTGAGAGAAACCATAGACTTATTTATTAACCGAAAGTGTTTATTTATATGTGACCTAACTCTAGCTATGGTATTTACAGTTGCAAATAACTAGAAACCTAATGGTACACAAATTACATTGCCGTACAAGATAAGCACAAAAACAAGCCGTCATTTGAATTCCTTGCTCCACGCCGTGGAGAAATATCTCACGTTGTGAGGCTCTCGAGAAAACAAGATACCCCATGTAGTTAGAATTTGAAACAATCAAACCCTAATTTGTAAAAGATAATCAATGAACAAAAAAAAATCTAAGAATAAACAATCGACCCATAAACATAAAAACAAAGAAGCACTCATACTCATTTATATTGAGGCAAACAATCATAAAGAAGGAAATGAAGACGGCGATAATAATAATAAAAAAAAACAATCGATCCCTTGTTGAATATTCAACACATGATGAAGTAGGTCGTGAAGAAGAAACCGAACTATACTTGTTTAAGAAATAAAAAGCAATTGAACTAGATTTCTAGAGATTTAGAAAGCCCTCAAAATAATTACTTAAGACAAAAACACTAGGTAACAGTATGAAATATAACCCTCAAAATAGACACATAATTATTAATGCAAAAATACATAAGTATTAGTATGAAATATAACCGTCAACATTTTGTTTTAATTTTAGAAAACAAAATGATAGATTAAAAGTAGTATACTTTTTACAAAATTTAAAATCACTATTAGGAAACAATTTATTAATCCTACACATATTAAGTATAGCTATGAAAATGGTATTATTGTCTTAAAAATCAATTAAACTTTAACAACATGAATAATGAACAGTTAATTTCAAACAACAATAATACAAGAAAAACAATAATTTAACGGAAAGAAAATCAGCAGGCCAAGCTTTATTAAAAATTTAATAAGTTAATATGATTAAAACTGAAATAAATCTTTTTATTTGTGTATGTATTTAAATAAAATGTGAGAAAAATACAATAATACAAGGGCAAATTGCCGAGAAAGGTAACTAAAATACCCAAATTTGTCAATAAAGGTAACGCCCATTTTTTCGGGCCAACAAAGGACCCTAAATTCTAATTTATTCAAAAAAGGGAATATGGTGACTTGGTGTTTAGGTAACCGGTTAACATTTGATGAGGTGGCAAGAATCTAAATTTTTTTATTAAAAAAAATGCTTATGTGGCAATTAAATTATTTATTACTTTCAAAATATCAATTATCTCCAACTCCAACTCCTCACGTTTCTGCCCACAGCGAGTGGTTTCACCACCGCCACCGTCTCACCACCGCCACCGTCTCACTAGCGCCAGCATCTCACAATCGCACCACCGTTGCACTGTTGCTTCACCATTGCCATGAACCATCGTCCAGAACCATCCCCTCTTCGAGATGTAAGGTTTGTGAGTTTAGGGTTTTCGGATTAGGATTTTCCACCGCCACCATCTTTCTTGAGTTTAGGGTTTTCGAGATTGAAGGTTTTGAGTTCTTCGAAGTTCCACCGCCACCGCCTGTTCTTGAGTTTAGGGTTTTCGAGATTGAAGATATCTGCTCTTCGAAGTTCACCGCCACCGTCTGTTCTTGAGTTTTGGGTTTTCGAGATTCAAGGTTTTCAAGATCCACAAGTTCTAGATCTGTATTTGTTGGTGTTTGAGGTTAGGGTTTCCGAGATTTAAGGTTTAAGATCTGTGTCTTTGTTTGGATATGAAGATCTGAGTTTTTTTTTTGTCTAGATCTGTATTTTGTGTGGCTCAAGAACACAATCTGTGCTGCGGTGGTTCATGGCAGCGATGGTGGTTCACGGTGGTGGTTCTTCTCTTTCAGATCATCAGCTATGGTGGTTCGCGGCGGAGGAGGCTCATGGCGGCGGAGGTTCAGGGCGGCGGAGGTTCAATGCGGTGGTGGTTCAAGAACATAGACATAAATTAACAAACAGACATAAATTCTAATTAATTAAATTATTAAACACAAACATTAATTATTAATAAATAATTAATTAGAAAAATAAAAAAACTTTAAATAAATTCTAATTAAAAATTAAACAGGTTATTTTGCCACATATGTTGCCAAGTCAGCATAGACATGACATGGCATTGACTATACTGCCACGTAGGTTGCCACGTCACTAGTAACCTGCTGACTAGATGGTTAGCAGGTTAAAGAGGTCATCATACCCCTTTATGTCCAAAATTGAAATTTATAATCCTTTGTTGGCCCGAAAAAATAGACGTTACCTTTATTGACAAATTTGGGTATTTTAGTTACCTTTCTCGGCAATTTGCCCATAATACAACTACCGATTTGCTTGACTAAAATAACACAAATTTCTTCATATGCACGAAAACAATTATATTTTTAGAAAGCGATCGATTAGAAAACCTAATATGGATCGGGCTAGAATTGTCTATTTGTTTTGTAAACGAATTAAAAGATCTAAATAACTCATATAAATCGGATCATTCTAAATGTGATGGTCAAAAACAGTTATTTGGTCAAAATTAGAACATGAACGACACCTATTAAAAAATTGAAATTTTATATAAGTTTTTCCAATAATAATTTTACTTAATATATATATATAGAGAGAGAGAGAGAGTAAAGAGAGAGAGAGAGAGAGAGAGAGTAGAGAGTTCATTTAGGAACAAGTTTTATTGCGAGTATCACAAAAACTATTTGTAGCTATTGATTAGTTGTAGCAAACATGTAATTAATTAAAAACATAACCGTCATTTTCACCTTCCAAAAATGTTTTAAGAGAATTTTATGCAAATTGCCTAAATAAAGAGTGACTACTTACCCCCACTTTCTTTAAACTAAAATATATACCAAACGGCAAGTTATTTAAATACGAAAATTATTCCAACTTGATGAAAAAATATGCTCTTAAATATGACGTCCATATTGCTATTTTTTTTCAAAGAAAAAAAGTTCGTTTTTGCTTGGTTATTTTTTTCTAGCACACCATGAGATGTGTGCACATGTGCACATAATAGTCGATTTTTTCAAGCACGGGTGCATATGTGCATTACCTGTTCATATTGAATAGGTGCGCACAGGTGCATAAATGAACCGTACGCGTGTGCATCTCGTGCATATATGCATATGCACATGTAGACGGAACACTAGGGTTTTTTCCCGCACATGTACAAATTTCTACACATGTGCACTAAAAACTAAATATTTTTTCCAGGTATAGATTTATGCACTCGTGCATCTTGTGCATATATGCACATTCAGATGTACATCTAGATATAAGTGCACATGTACATAATTTTGATTAACAAATAAAGAAGGAAGTAAAAGATAAAAAAATTAAATTTTAATATCTATTAGAAAATAAAAAAGGAAAAAAATCAAATGCAAAAAAAATAACTTTACACAAATTTAACTAAAGAAAACCATTCAATATTAAGGGGGTGTTTGGTAGGAAAAAAGAGGATACACAAAGAGAAAAAGAAACATATCCCTTGTCCCTTTTTACAAGTGGTGAGAAAAATTCGATTTCCCTTTCTCTGCCTTAAGTAAAGAAACGGTGGGAATGGGAAAATAGCTTCTCTCGGTGGAAAGTGAGAAAAGCTTGGTTTCTCTCTCACTTGCAACCGCTATCCAGTGAGAGGCGTTGCCACCGCCATAAATTCTCGCATATCTACCGTCGTGCGCCGTTCATTCTCCTTTCTCGCCTACAGTTAGCGGTTCCTTCTTGTTTTCATTTTTCCACAACATATATTTAACATAAACTGTTTTTTTCTAGTGGTATTTTTCGAGATTAAATCTAGAAGTTGAAATGTGAAAGTGTCTAAGAAATTTTTGATTGTTGTTGTCTATGAACCTGAAATGTAAAGTGTTGAGAAATTTATTATTTTTAATACAATTTTATGTTGAAATCTCTGTACTATCAAACAGGAGAAAGATTATCAGTTATATTTTTTAGCTGAAATCTTTGTTCTACCAAACAAAAGATTATTCTCACTCTTTAGATTAATTCTCTTTTCTCTGCAATCATTTCTCTACAATTCCATTCTCTGTACCAAATATACCCTAATAGTAAAATTGGCGGCGTACAACTATAAAATTTTTACATTTCTCGTAATAAAAACAATTCGTAAATGAACTTCTCTCTCTCTCTCTCTCTCTCTCTCTCTCTATATATATATATATATATATATATATATATAAATAGTTATGCCTAATTAATAACATACAGTTCAAGATTATAATTCATTAGGGTATTTCTTAAAAATTATATTTGATACCGATAACTCTTTAAAATCAAATTCTAAGTTAACCGTCTCAAACCTTAAACGTTTTACTATTATCATGCAACTTACATTTTGATCTATTGAAACTTTAAAACTTATCGCTTGATATATTATTTGACCTAAAAGCGGTTATGTGACGACATCAAACTTTTTTGCCGAAGGTTAGATACAAGAAGAATGAAATGATTTAGATGAAAATTTTGCTTCGGAAGCAAGACTTGAAGTTATTAGAATGATCATAGCCTATAGTCATTCACAGTTTTCTAAGTTTTTCATATGGTAGTGAAAACGGCATTCTTAAAGTTGTTTTCAATACATTTTAATAAAAAATTTAGTATATATGACATTATTTATATTTTATGTGTTTTCTTCAAATACCATAAATGTATAAATACTAGTTTGTGAACCCTAAATTATCAAAAAATTATGTTAGGTCTTTAAATTATGTTCAATATATTGAGTGGAGTTTTGTTTATATATGTCATTAGTCATAGTTTAAAGTAGCTATTGTAAATATCCAATAGGTATAAATACAAATTTCTAAACCCTAAATCATTAAGCTTAATCAAATTATACGTTCCTGGCATAAACTCTCTCAAAACTCAAGATCCTTAATTCTAGATTTTATTATTGCTTCAATTGTGGAATGATACTTGATACTACGGGACCTAAAATTGGTATCAGATCAGAAAGTTGATCAAAATTTTAGTTTTAATCAAAATATTGTAGAAAAAAAAGTTTATCGGAATTTCTTTTTGCCGAATGTGTTCTTCAAAAAATATTTCTTTGAATTTGTCACCTATTAATTTGGTTGCTTGCTTGAATTATATCACCTGCTTGCTAGCGTGCTTCAATTAATTTAGGGTCTGTGTGTTTGTCCGCTTAAACTAATTTTCTAGCTTACTAGCCCGCTTGTAATTTCTTGTTGGTCGTATGAAGAACCCTAATTTTTTTAGTGTTTAGTTCAAATTGACCATCAACGTTTGTTAGTTTGGTGTTTATTTAAAGTTTTGAATTGGAATCACTCCTTTTGATTAAGTATCGAGATTATAGGATTGAAGCCATTGTTCCTCATCACGTCATTGTTCTTCCTCATGCCATTTTGATTAAAGCCATTTTACAGTTTAAGCTTTTCATTGGAAGCCATTCCTTTAAGCATTCCTCCCAGCCTTTCCTCCAAGCCATTTACTCCAAGCTTCAGCTCAATCCATTCGGTCAAACCATTCCGTTCAAGCATATCATCAAGCCATTTAATTAGAGCCATTTGTTTAAGGTATTCAGTTCACGCTATTCCATTCAAGCTATTTGGCCAAACCATTCAGTTTAAGTCATTCAGTACAAGTTAAAGTGATCTTAAGCTATTGGACTTAATTTGAACAATTTTTTAATTCACCTTTTATTTCCAATCAAATATCCCATTTTCAAGTATCAATTTAAAATAACTCAAAATGTCGATAGAAGTGATGGTTGATATTGAGTATCTGCACTCTTACATCTCAAAATATGGTTCTCAGGTAAGTACTTCTAACTCTGAATGTATGAATATGATATCTGTATTGAAGTCTTAGATACCTCAATTTGAAAAAAAAAGAACTTTAAAGACAATATTCAAATTCTAGAAGCCATATCAGATAATAGTTACAATGAACTAATTTAGCGCAATAAAGAATTAGCAATCGAAAATGCTCAGTTGTCCTATGTACAAGGAAAGTTCAAACTTTGTGAAGAAAATGTTAAATATCTAACTAAAGTAAAATCTGAAGAAACTGTCAAATTAAGGGATGCAGAAATTCAGTGTAAACATAATGTTGTTGAGATTGATCGCTAACTTAAAGAAAGAACTCAATTGTATTCGAAGGTTAATGAACTGGGCGACCATCTTTGTAAATGTGGTCAAACAAAGCAAACCATTTTACCGAATAAACCAAAAGACACGTGATTTTACAATCCTTATTCTTTTGAAGGTCTAGGATTTGAAAATCCCCATATTTTGGAAAAAGTAATTGCGCTGCAATTATATGATTATGACTTAATACATCTGGAGTATGTGAAACTCATGAAGTTCACAGGGGCAAAAGAGGACGTTGAGTTAGAAAATGTGAAAATAGAAAATAAAGAGAAAATCAACTCTCTTGGATTACACTAGCTTGAATAATAGTTATGCTTCAAGGGAAATAATTATCCACTGGTTATTTACCTAGTTACTCTTTTGAGGAACTAAGTCAGAAATCAGAAAATTTCTCTTAAAACCTAATCTCTCACATTTATTTATACCAAGTTTAATATTGAAAAAGAAGATTTTTTTTAACTTGAACAGAACTTGACACAACAAAAATTGGAGTTTAATGATGCAAAAGAAATTCTTATAGATCGAATGATATTTTAAAACAACAACTTACTTCCGCTGAAAATAACTCCTCAACAATTTTGGTCATGTGCATGGACCAGTTTCATATGCTGCAAATAGTTCTCGTTGTACACAGACTAATGTTTCAAAAGAGGTTGGTTTTAATTCCAATGTACTTCACATGCTAATGTTAGGAAGTATGAATCTTCTACTTTTATTAATTCTTGATGGGATGCTATAGATAAACCTAATGTAGGTTCCAAAATCAGAAGTATCAAATATAAAACAAAGCAACACTATGCAAGATAATGTGGTGGTAAGGGATGTAGAAGATGAATAAAGAACACATACACTACACTAAGAACACACACTAAATTTGTCAAAGTTTTCTTCTGCGTATAATGTGAAAGCTTAGAATTCAAATTCCAAACTTGAATTCTATATATACAATATAACTTATATTACTTACCCACAAGGATGGATAAATACAAAAGTGGCCCTTGGCCTTTTACTATCTATCACTAAACTAGCTAACGATAATAAATAATAAATACAACAAATTGAACATCACAAAATAATTTCCTAACACCTGATGTGAAATATCTATTTAAGATGTATTCCATTAAACATCAGATAAGATTATCTAAGCAGAAAATTTGTTCTCTACTCAACGAGTGAACACATTCTTGGTAAACCAAATATTCAAAAGGAGAAAATGAATTCTTACTACAAATGGATGCCTAAAAATGAATCTGTAGTTAATTCTCCTAATCCATCTGGACCCAAACTCAAATGGGTACCAATATATGCATAATCGATTTTACACATAAGCCAGGAGACATTTTGGAACACCAGAATTACATTTTGGAGAATATTGTGAAGTCAAAATAACTGTGCGCTCAATACGCAAAGAATGTCACATCTCATGGCTAGGAGATTGAAGAGTATACCCTGCAGTCCATCGTACACATCATTATGTTCATCATTAGCTTGAGCTTGATGATCTAAGAAGCTTACCTTTTAAAGTTAATCATTCTGCAATATAACTTTTGTCTTGATGATTGTTACAAGCAAGGGGAGAACTAGTTTTTAGGACCTGTAAGTATGCAAAATTTTCTCAATAAACTTGTTTTTATGCATGCTTGTGGGGGAGTAAATCAGAAAAAGTTTTACAAAAATATTTTTCTTTCCTTTGATATTTTGAAAATAAAAAACACTGAAAATTTAAAAATCCAAAAACAATACAAATGTTCAAAATAGAAAAAAAAAATTAGGTAAATTTTTGTTAATTGTTCAAGAAGGTACTCAATTTTTGCTTCATTTTGATACATTTCTTGTTTTCTTGTTGATCTTTTGAATATGCATCTTTCATTTCTTGTTTTCCATCTCATATGATTCTGAAATCCTTCCTAAATTCATATAATTCTAGAAAGTATTTATACTGTATCAATATGTGGTAATCAATCTTACAACTGTGATTGATTCATTGAATTTTGAAGATCAAATTGCACCATGAGTGAGGGAGTATAGAAAATGACTTACTCCGATGCTTAATCTAGAGCCGGAAGGACCTGCTCCAGGAGTTCACCATTATCATTACAACTTAGTAAGGGCTTACTATGTGAAATATGTGAGCAGAACCAGTTATCACAGGATACTGATTGGTATGCAGGGATAAAGTGTCCAAATGTATCCAAACAAAGATAGATGAACTCATTTAGAAAAGTGAGTATGAGGGAGAAGTTGAAAAAAGATATTTAGAGACAAGATCAAAAGAAAAGGAATATCTTTACCAAATTGTACCAAATATCTGGGTAGCTACATCCATTACTAGTTTTATACTGGTATTGAAGTAGACGTCATGGATACATTGATGCAATACACTTACCCACCCAGCTACTCAATTATCTCTAAAAAGATATTTGTTTCAACTTCACATGAAGATTTTTCACATACACTATTGACATCTCATTTGGAGATTGTTGGTATTGAAAATATGAGGACAGCTACTCCGGTCCCCAGACTTTTTCCGTGCACTTATGAAGTCTAAAGCCAATTGCAATATTAATTTTTTATAGGACACTTGTGGAATCAATTGTCTGTTTATGTTACATTGTCGGAACATCTTGAAGCAATATCTTTATGATATTTACAGTGATAGATGGAAATTCTACATGTGTTAATATCATGCCAATACTGAACGTAGGTCACTCAATTTATTTTAACTGGTATGCAAACAGGAAATCTATGTGATCTCGGCGTTACATTGATGCCAAAATCCAGGTAAAACCAATTTACAAACGCATAATGATCATGATATATGGACTCTGACCATCATGAGGGGGAGAATCAAGGTACGAAAGATAATTCACTTGATTTTGAGTTGAAAATACATTTTTTTTAAAGGAAATTAAGAAAATGTTGAAACAGCAGATCGACTCCCTTCTTCAAAATAGGAAATTTTGTTTTAATGCTAAAGATCAAGATTGTTCTGATGAAGAAAAAAGAGATGATCATGATTTTTAATGACTAGTTTTTTAAGATCTCATGAAGACTTAAAAGTTCAAAGAATGTTCTCTTAATGTTTATTGTAGAAAGAAAAAGAATATCTGGATATGCTAAACAGGGAGATTGTTTGATGCTTAAATATAGTATATTCGTTATTATGTTTAATTGTAAATTGAACACAAAGGGGAGAATGTTAGGTCTTTACTCTTTAAATGATGTTCAATATATTTTAGTGAGGTTTTGTTTATATATGACATTAGTCATAGTTTAAGGTAGCTATTGAAAATATCCAACGGGTATAAATAAAAGTTTGTAAATCCTAAATCATTCGTTCCTAGCATAAACGCTCTCAAAACTCAAAATTCATAATTCTAGAGTTTATCATTGTGTTAATTATTGCTTCAATTGTTGCATGATACTTGATACTAGGAACCTATAAATTTAGTATCATCAAATTAACAGTTTATCTTAGACGTACGTGTTCCCTCATTCCTTTACATACTTACGATCTGAGATCTACATTACATTATGTGATTATTTCAATATGAAGTAATACGTTATACAATTAGGATATATTTTACATACCCCATTTTTGACCGAGCTCTTGTATAAATTGTTTATAAAAACCTATATATGTCCATTTTATAGGACATACATAATTTTATAAAAACCTATATATGTTTAATCTTTTTTGCCATGTGCTAGAAATATTTTGAACATATTAATGTTTAAATTTATTTAGAGTTAAAAGAAAGAAAAAAACGTTTAACTTGTGGAATACCTAACTACGTACTTGCTAGAATTATCTATTCTTAATCGCCAATGGGGTTTAGCTCATCTGGTAAGGCAACCCCCTTTCTCACATAAGGTTGGGGGATCAAATCCTGCTGCATGCAGTGGGTTGGGGGTTTTTCCCTTAGAGGTTTACTCCATGGAGTGAAGGCGTGGTGCTCGAAACTTGGTTAAAGTCAAATAACGAGAGGTGGTTGAAAACCTGCCACCAAGCAATTCGAGCCCACACTGGAGAGGCGGGAAAGTGTCCCCATTTACCGGAAAAAAAATCTATTCTTAATCAATAAAAGTATCAGTCAATGCTCCCCACGAAATTCGCTTGTAACATCATAGCGTGAGTTACAAGCTATCCACAAATTCTCTCTCTTGCATGAACCTAGCTTGCTACTTTATAAGTATATATATTGCCTCTCTCTTTCAATGCACTTCATGGCTTCACTATATGCATGCGTCTTTTTCTCTAACTATATGTTGCTCCATCTTTACTTTTTGTCATTTTAATTACCTCTTTAATTGCTTCCAAAATATATATTTGACTTTGAAAGGGACTGATTTTAATTTGTGCAAATACCCATCCCACCCCCACCTCTCACCACAAAAAAAAAATCTTGTTTATCATAGTATAAACCCTTGATCTCAGCTCGGTCTAACATTTTCAGGAAACCGTACATTATGACCAACGACCTACATATATATTTGATCGAGTAAAATTCTCTTAAGTTTAAGAGTATACGAGCTGTTATATTTTCTCACAATAAAAATAAAGGTGTTGCTAAATAGACATCCTAAATTAAAACATATAAAGACACCCCAAATTAAAAAATAATAATCCATTTTAATTGGATAATTTGTTTATATACTTTTTAAATTTTTTTTAATATTAATAACCTTATCTCGAAATGTGCGAGTCATACACTAACGTTGGCAAAAGAGTTTATTACTCAAATCAAATACCACATGTCATTCTAACCGAGAAGGTCTAAAAAACTTTTGTTAGTTTAAAATTATATTAATTTTATTATTAATTATATTATTTTATTATTCACTTATAACTATTAATGCATAATGTTTGGTTAAATATAATTATATATTTAATTATTGTTTTATATTTATCCACATTTTAATATAAATTTTATTATAATCTTATAATATTTTAAAAAATACATTTTTTTTGTAATATGGCGATACACAACATCACTAATTACCACAACTTTTAATAGAATATGGGGATACTTTGTTCAACATTTGTCGGTAGACAAGAACATAGATATGAGTGAAAAGATTTAGATGGAACGAGATAGAACACTAGGGTTTATTGTAGATATAAAAGATTATTCTTGAATAATATTTTTTTATTATATTTTTAGATTTTGATCATAATTTTGTATTTTTAGAAGAAGATGTGTATTGTTTACTTATATATTTAATTTATATACTACAGGTTTTAGATCAATAACTTACTTAAAATAAAATAAAAACATAACTTACAATATGAAATATAGAATTATAGTAAGTAATTGTTGCAAAAAATACTTTTTTAAGTTTTCGTAGTTTGAATATAAAATACAAAAGTAACTACCAAAACAATTTTATTTTTTAAAATAATAATACATCTAAAAAAACAAAAGTTATAAATTAAGACAAAATTGGTTAAAACAAAAATATAAGTTAGGATAGTGAATTAGTTAGAGTAAGGATTAGTTAGTTAGGGGTTTCAAATAGTAAAAAAAGAATGTATATTAAACCAACCCAGATAATTATCTTTATTTAAAGGAAAATAGGACCTCTTGTAAGACCACTTATTTTTGTTGTAAGTAAACTATCACCTTAACTTGATAAGATATCAATTAATTTATGCGATCTGAACACATAAAAATAATATTTTACAACTATAATAAAAACTTCATATTACCGAAGAATTGAACTGAATGTATAAATTATTGCCGAGTTGGTGGTGAAGTGTCCAAGTTTAATTAGTATTTTTAGTATAATTTAATATAGAATAAAGTTCGAAATTCAATTACTATAGGAATCAACTTTTAAACCTAATAACTCACGAACATTAACTTAAAACTAACAACTAATATTCAGAGTTTGTATAAGGGTTAATAATGAAAAAAACCTCAAACTTTGCTTTATTTTTTGGTTTAAACCTTAATCTATGTTTTTATATGATTTAAACCTTGAACTTTATTTTACTTCTGGTTTAAACCATAAACTTTATTTTACTTGTTGGTTTAAACCTTAAACTTTAGAGTTAATTACACCGTTGGTCCCTGTGGTTTACCAAATGTCCCATGGACAGTCCCTAAACTTCAAAAATTACGTCTATAATCCCAATGGTTGTCATTTTGTCCCATGGGTGGTCCAAAATTAACAGAGTCGTGAAAAAGGACGTTAACTCTGTTATTTTGAAGGGTAAAAAGACATTTTTACCCTTTTTTAATTTTTAAATCATTTAAAAATAAAAAGGCAAACTCTCTCTTTCTGTCATCTCTCTCTCAGACTCTCTACCTCTCACTCTCACTCTCTCTCATGTCACTCTCACTCTCACTCGCACACACTCTCTCTCTTTCTCTCTCTCTCTCTCTCTCTCCCTTTTTTCACTAACCCACTGGCTCGCCCAACCTCCTCCGTCTAGAACCATCGCCCCCACCCTCCTCCACCTTGAATGCCGCCACCACCCTCCTTTGCCCAGAACCCTCGCAAGTCCCTTTATTTTCACTTCATCTTGTTCTAAAAAATACACTCTCTCTTTGTACAACAATGATCACCACCACCACCAATAACGCCGCCGCCGCCATATCGCAAGCAACAACCACCACCACTGCCACAACTCTCTCTCTCTCTTCTCATGGTGACATCGACTTCTCTCTCATTTCTCTCTGCTTCTGTCACAGTTTAACCACACTACCGCCTCACCTATATTTTTCTCTCTCGCGGTGAGAGCGCCACCGCCGCCACCTCTTCAAACATATCTAGGGTTTTCACATGATTGGGTACAGATCTAGGTTTTTCACACGATTTACTACAGATCTAGTGTTGGTGTGTTTCACAAAGGTGCCAATGGTGGTTAGGGGTTTTTTATGGTGTCGGTGGTGGGGTTTTATGTGGTGGTGGCTAGGGTTTTCTATGGTGGTAGCAGATTGTGTTGTTGGTAGATAGGGTTTTCTGTGTCGGTGGTGGAGTGGTGGTAGATTGTCGATGGTAGGGTTTTTTGTGGTGGTGGCGGAGTGGTGGCTTAGGGTAGATGGTGAAGTCAGGGTGGTCTTGGGAGTGTGAGAGAGATGTGATGGCGACTGTGGTGGTGCGGCGACGGCATTCTGGCGACGGTAGTGGAACAGCAGCCGGCGGTTTTGTTGGTCGGCTGTTTTGTTGGTCGACTGTGGTGGTTTGATGGTGATGGTGGTCGGCGGTTTTGTTGAGAGAGAGGGATGAGAGATGAGAGAGGAGAGAGATATGAGAGATGAGAGAGGAGAGAGAGAGAGAGGAGAGAAAGAGGAGAGAGAGAGAGGGTTAGGTGGGTCTGTTAGTGGCAGACTGGCAGGTGGGGTGGGTGGGGGGTTTTATTAATTAATTTAAATTCATTTAGGGGTAAAAATGTCTTTTTACCGTCACAATTAGAGGGGTTAACGTCCAACTTCATGGCTCAGTCAGTTTTGGACCACCCATGGGACAAAATGACAACCATGGGGATTATAGATGTAATTTTTGAAGTTTAGGGACTGTCAATGGGACATTTGGTAAACCACATGGACCAACGGTGTAATTAACTCTAACCTTTATTTCTAAATGATTTAAACCATAAACTTTATATATATTTATGTTTAACCCATATTTACTTACTTAAAATGGGTAAAAAGTAAACCTACATCATATTCAACCGGCTACCTCATCTCCCTTAACACACGACTTGTACAACGTTTAGAGCATAAAAGGGGAGCGGCGGCGAAATCGACGACGGGACCAAGGGCAGTGAACAGCGAAGCTGATGTGCGTAAAGCGTACCAGCTTTTTATTTATAAAATCTGTTATTATTTAGTACGACTACAATACAAATAGGCAAGATGACCTAATCGTATTATAGTATAGAAAATAAGTACGGGTGTCGAACTCAAGGGGAACGGGTATGATTTGATAAAATTATATTAATTTAAATATTAAACTAAACTAAACTACTTGCAATAAAATAGAGGGGGAATTTGGATAATTGAACTATCAACCAACTAACACCACTAACAACCCTAGAAAGCACCTAAAATAACCAAAGAAACAAGAGAGCGAATGAGGAAGGAACTTGGAAATCAGATAATATAGTGCGAGCTTTCCCTCCCTAGATTCGATTACACTTTTCTCATGGCAATTAGATTCATGGTAATAAGAGCTAATGATACTTAAACATTCATGCATCGATTTCTAAAATAGTTAAAACCTTGATCCGGTCATAACCGTATAATTACACTACTTAATAACATTTATGGTCAAAAGCGCGATTAAGAAATATAATTAGCCAATTAATTCGATTAACAAATAAAGCTCTAACCTTTAATGATTGTATGATCAACAAATCATTGGACTAACATATAATGGCCTATTACATGTAAGAATACATATTAAAGTTTCTATCTTTTAGATGTTTAACCCTAGGATTTGATCAATCGCTAGTCATGAACCCTAATGATCATAGATATTCATGATTCAAGTTTAAATAAAGAAAATGGTCATCAACTCTATAAAAACTAAGCCTGTAAACATCAGAAAAACAGATCCTAAAACATGCATGAGCATAGATTAAACAATACTTGAATTAAACATGAATTAAGCATCAAAAACATGAATTTAATCAACCTTAATCAAAGTTGATCTCCTCTAGGGAGGAAAATCAGACGTCTAGCCTAGAACAAACATGCTAAAGCTCTGGAAATTATTCAAACAAAGAAACATGATGAACAAGAATAAATAAAACCGTAAAAGCCGAATGTTCCGGGACTTGATCTTCAATTTATCTTCAATCCAAGCCCCAATGCTCCGAGCTATGCTCCCATATGCTTCATAGTGTTTTTATGGAGTTTCCAGAGGTTAATGATGGTGAAAAGTCGGATTGAAAAGCTTTTTCCCGAAGATAGGATCAAGACAATTTATATAGAGCTGCCGAGGGGACTTCGCGCCGCGAACCGGTACTTCGCGCCGCGACGCGACATGGGTTACCGGCGCTAACGAGCAGATCGTGCAGATTTTTGACTTTTTCAATTTTTGATCTCTATCTCGACTTTTATCCCTTTTTCTTCATCCTTATCATCATATATCCGATTTTTGATCTGGAAAATAATATTTAAACACATTAAACTCAAATTAATTGTATTTTCCATATTTTCTATCAAAAACAATTAAATATCGCTTTAAAAATATAATTAAAAACCGCGATATCAGAAGCCGACGACGGGACCAAGGGCGATGCCAACGACGGGACCAAGGGAGAACGGCCCTACCCTTGGTCCCGTCGTCGTCCTCACCGTTGTTCTCCCTTGGTCTCGTCGTCGTCTTCGTCGGTCGCTGCCCTTGGTCCCGTCGTCGATTTCGCCGCCGCTCCCCTTTTATGCTCTAAACGTTTTACAAGTCGTGTGTTAAGAAGAGATGAGGTAGCCGGCTGAATATGTTATAGGTTTACTTTTTACCCATTTTAAGTAAGTAAATGAAAGTTTAGGGTTAAATAAAAATATATTTAAAGGTAAAGGTTTAAATCATTTAGAAAATAAATCTAAGGTTTAAATCAAAAGTAAAATAAAGT
This sequence comes from Pulicaria dysenterica, assembly GCA_947179395.2. Lineage (NCBI taxonomy): Eukaryota > Viridiplantae > Streptophyta > Magnoliopsida > Asterales > Asteraceae > Pulicaria > Pulicaria dysenterica. The sequence continues at coordinate 82,460,311 of OX359292.1, forward strand.
TTAAGATTTAAACCAAAAATAAAATAAAGTTTAAGGTTTAAATTATGTAAAAATAAATATTAAGGATTAAACCAAAAAGTAAAGTAGAGTTTGGGTTTTTTCCATTTTTAACCCTTTGTATAACTATATATCTTCTAATTTTTTAATATATATAAGAAACTAATTAGAAATTTTTTATTAAATGATCTAGACCGTTTATTTAATAAAATATTTAATGTTGACTCTTTATTTACTTTTTAGAGTCAAACTATCACATGAAATTTTCAAATATTTTTTTAATCTTTAATCTTTATCTTTAGTTATTTATATTATAAGAATAGTATTATGATGTCATAATTTTAGTTTTAGAATATTTTTCAAAAAATAACATATTTAAATTTAAACAAGATTTTAATTCGACCAAGATTAAATTTATATTAATAATAATAATAATTTTTTTTAGAATATTTGTATTTTAAACAAGTTTAAAATTTAAATCAAAGGATAGCATTTCAAATAACAAATACGACCAATTAGTTGATTAAATTTAAAATAAATTTATCTTTATTTTTTTATTTTTATTAAAAGAGTAGTTTTATAATGTCATCATACTTTTTAAATATTTTTCATCAATGATGTCCATTCATTTTCTTAAATGTCTTTTGAATTATTTGTTTTTACGTCAAAAATCTTAAGACTTGCATATTGTTCAAAAATTACATAGCTATTTTTCATCGTGACGTTCATTATTACGATACTTTTTGTATGATTTATAATTATTTTTACTATATATGTTAGTAGTGTTTAAAGCAAGAAACATTCAAAAATTATTTTAACTATTCCGGTGTTTATACACCTAGTATTAAACTAGTTAAATAACAAAGCACGAGTCAATTGAAGTCGCAAGATAATACGGGGCACAAGATATATAGTTGACTTCGGCTCCGGACAAGCTAACGAAGTACCCTAGCTACGTTTTGTAATATTGTGCTTGACTTGTAACTAACTTAATTCTCAAATCTTATCTTCTTTATATATACTAGTATTTTACCCGCGCGATGCGGCGGGGTAAAATAGTTTCATTTGTCGACATAGGGGTGTTCAAAATTTGGATGTAAACCGCTTTAACCTTAATCCGAACCACTCCGTAACCGAAAAAGCCGAAACCGTTTTCAAATTCGGTTTTCGGTTCGGTTTAAAAACCGAAACCGATTACCTTAAACGGTTTTTGGTTCGGTTACGATTTTAGAAATTTTCAAACCGAAAAACCCGAATAAACCGAATTAGATATTTTAATATTTTTTAACTATATATTATATAATATATAAATGTTTTTAAAATTTTTTAAAGTACCCTCTCCGTGGCTCCCTCCGACCTCTCGCCTTTCCTATCATTAAATTCAAAACAGTTTTTTGTAAACATTTAAAGTGTATTTAAATTCTGACAGTTTTTTATAAAGCATTTAAAGTGTCATTAAATTCAGGAGAGTTTTTTTGTAAAACATTTAAAGTGTTTAAGATTATTGCTTAAACATATTGTAAATAATGCTATTTAAGTTGTACAATTTTAAAAGTGTTAAGATTGTTACTGGAAGTTGATCAACTCAACTTAACCCCAAAAATCCGAAAGAGGGTTAGGATATAGCAGTCTCAAAAACTAATCATATAAAAGAAAAATATGATATCATAGTTACTAAAGCAACCACAAACAAAACAAGCTGTTTGTTTGTATGCGTGTGTGTGCTTCTAACAAGAAAAAAACCGACCCAGTTTCTTCCTCCTTTGTGGTCGGCCGAACCAACAGGGAGAGGGGAAGAGAGTTTTTTGGTGACTTGTTTATTAAGCTATCTCATTAACTTATGAGGTAATATTAAGTTAAATATATTTTAAATACCATTTTATTTAAAATAGATCAAACCCATATTTAGCTCATATGGAATTTGGTTCAAATAAAAAGTGAATTAATGTAAAATGTGTAAGAGACATTCACAAGATTACATGTGGCAAAAACTATAAAAGGGTTAATTAGACTTTTTATATCGCTTATGATGCATTTAAAAAAATTTAATTAGTCAAACTAATCCATATTATGTTGGTAAGTATTCCTGCCTGTTTTTATCCTTTTCTCCAATATTCTTTCTGATTTTCATGAGCACTCTCTAGTTTCTTTATATTGGTTTAATTCTGTTTAATGTCTCCTTACAAATTGATTTAAGAATATGTACAGTGTTCATCATTTTAATTGAACAAAATAATATATTCATCGATTTTTAAATATTTGATAATCCATCAATTATTTACTACGCAATCATCAATTTTTAATTATGAAGTTGGGCATCCTTCTATTTTTGAAATATATGATAATTCACCAATTATTTAATATGCAGTCATCAATTTTTAAAATAAATGAAGTTCCGCATTTTTCAATATTATTGTATATTAAATTAATAACATAAATGAAGTTCGCGTACCTTTTCTTTCCGATAAATCATTTCCTTCTGATAAAATAGTCTTCTATTTAACTAATCGTATCAATTCCATTTTCCAAACTATCGTGATTGCTAGAGGCCACGTAGCATATTTCTCGGTATTAGGGTAACTGAATTGATCATTTTATTCCAATTTTGCCCTCGCGTTTCAATTAAACCGTCCTTCCATGTCATCAATTTTGACCGACGGAAATTGACATTTTATGGCAATCCGACGGTTAGGATTGCCTCTTACCCTTTTTACATTTTCACACCTTTTACAATAACCACACTATATATATATACATATTATCCCAAAAAACATATTTTACCCCGCGGCATCGCGCGGGTAAAACACTATATATATATAATATATATATATATATATATATATATATATATATATATATATATATATATATATATATTTACCCGCGCGATGCGGCGGGGTAAAATATGTTTTTTGAGATAAAATGTAACTTTTGAAGTAAAATTAAAAGAAGAAGAGTGTGATTATCGATAATATGTGTTGTCTATATTAAAACCATTTTAAAAGGACTAAATTTAAGATAAGTAATCAAGATATACTTTAAAAAATCATTTTTTAACAAAATTTATGTTGAATTTAATATTATTTAAATCACATCAAAAATTTAATACCATAAAAAAATATTTATTAGTTTTTGAAAACCATTTTAATTAAGTAGTACAATTACTAAAAGATTACTTACAATACCTTAAAGCAATAAATTATTGAACTAAACTTGAGTTCAATTTAATATGCAATAAATCATAATAATTGGTTACAATAATTTGAAATTAATGTAATTAATTAGTTTGTTTTATAACTTACAATTAATTAATTTTCATAATTTCAATGTTTGAAAATGTTGTTTTAATGTATTGTAATATATGTAAAATGTGTTGTACTACTTAACTTAAAACATTCTTAAAAAGAATAGGCTAAATGGTTTAATATATATATATATATATATATATATATATATATATATATATATGGCAAGGTTATATATAGAACCTCCCTTAAACATAAAACCTAAATAACCATCCTGGAGATAACACATGACATATTGTTTAGGGGCAAAAAACTCATTTAAAATAAACTCACGTATGCTACAACGACTAAGCCAAAACCTCATTCATTTTAAATGATCATAACTCATTCGTTTTTAAGAATTTTATCAAAAAAATTATATCATTAAATTCAGATTTTTGTCCTCTTTCAAACAAGATCACGCTTGATATATTTCTGAATTTTTTTTTTGAAAATATAAAGTTTGCATTTTGAGCTTGGTTTCATTCTAAATGCAAAATGCAAAAAAAATTAAAAAAATGCAAAATATGAACATGGAGGTCATATAGATGTTTCCAAAATGCAAAATTATGAAAATGCAAAATGCAAACCCAAAATGATTCAATGAAAATACAGCTTAAAATGCAAAATTACATATTCAAACTCAAAATGCAAAATCCGTACACAACACTACAATTCAGCCCAAAATGCAAAAAAAATTTAAAAAAAATAAGGGAAAAGTGTTCTTGTTTGAAAGAGGATAAAAAAACTAAAATATTGATATAATTTTTTGTTTAAATTCACAAAACTTAAAAAGTTATGACAATTTAAAGTTTTGAGGATATTTTTTTTAAAACGTGGGTTGTTATGGGGGGATTTTCCATGTTTGCCCTTTTATTAGTTAATTAATACATTATAATTACAATTATGCCATCTTTAAATCTCATCCATTGATTTTGATGATCTAATGGTTCAAATTGATTTTTTAGGTTCTTTGTTTAAGGCTAGTTCTTTATTGATGCATTTTCTATCTATCTATCTATATATATATATATATATATATATATATATATATATATATATATATATATATATATATAGGGGACGGTTCAGACGAGAACTGTTTTTCGTACGAGAACTGCGAGAACCAATCTTAGTCGTTGATTTGATAAAGTGGAACTCATGAATGTGGAGCGTGGGGGATCAAGTGTGGCAGAGTACATGTGATAAATTCATGGGTGGGCAATGACATTGAAGGAGGGGGAATTGGACGGCTCAAATTGGTTCTCGCGGTTCTCGTACGGAAAACAATTCTCATTTTCACTTTTGTATATATATATATGGGAGGATTCAAACGAGAACTGTTTTTCGTACGAGAACTGCGATAACCAATCTTAGACGTTAGTTAGATAAGTGGAACTCATGGATGTAGAGCGTGGGGATATCTAGTGTGGCAGGGTGCATGTGAGGAATTCACGGGTGGGTGATTTCACTGAAAGTGGAGGAATTCGACGGCTCAGATTGGTTCTCGTAGTTCTCGTACGAAAAATAGTTCACATTTGAACTTTTGCCTATATATATATATATATATACACACACACACACACACTAGCATAGTACCCCATGCAATGCGGCGGTATCATATAATTTCTACTCGGTAACTTGTTTGTTTTTTGTATTCACGAATACGATAATAACAGATAATTTTCCTTTGGAACAAGTCTATTTCCTTTATATTTTTCCTATTTTCTTTATCTTTCTATTATCATCAATTTTTTTATTATTTTTAAAACAAATTTTGAGAACAATTAAATAAGAAAAACGGTCTCTACTTATAAAGTAGGTTAAATTAAGTGAAATCTAGAGCGTAAGTTAGTAATTTGAAACTATTAAAAATTAAGAGATTAAAAAATAGAATAAATTAATTTGAAACTATTGATTATATGAGCTATATATTTTAAAAATTAAAATATATGTTTATGAATTCTAATTATATGTTATTCACGTTAATGAGCTCTACTTAATTATACACATTTTTTTGATAAATAAGTTAAAATATTTATTACATGATTGAATATTTATTAATTAGTTTTTTTTAAGTATAGAAGTTTTAGTTATTAAAAAGGAATACAAGGATCTTATTAAATCTATCTAGTAGTTACTTCATATAATAGTTTCCATTTATTTATATAAGGGTAATTTATGAATTTCAAAGTTCTTAAAATTTAAGAGATTCAAAAGATGTAAATGTTTTATTATATAGTATAGATATATAGAGGACGGTTCAACTGTTTTTCGTACGAGAACTGAGAGAACTAATCTTAGCCGTTGATTTGGTAAAGTGATGAAATTCATGGATGTGGAGCGTGGGGTAGGGGGTCAAGTTTGACAGAGTGCATATGATGAATTTATGGGTGAGTGATGATAGTGAACGAGGGGCAATTAGACGGCTCAGATTGATTATCGTGGTTCTCGTATAAAAAATACACACACACACACACACACACACAAACTATATTATAAATCATTTAGCCATTTTGAATCTCTTAAATTTTAAGTACTTTGATATTATTAATTTACCCTCATATAACTAAATGAAAAGTATTATATAAAGTAACTATTAGATAGATATAATAAAATTCTTATTTTTTATTTTAATACCTAAATCTTCCATATTTAAAAAAAATCAATTAATAAATATTCAATCATAAAATAAATATTTTAACTTATTTATCAGAAAATGTGTATAAGCATAACTCATAAACCTGAATAATATATATATATATATATATATATATATATATTTAAACAAATGTTTCAAATTAATTTATTTTATTATCTTATTCACTTAATTTTCAATAGTTTTAAATTATTAACTTACGTTTTTTATTTTATGTAATTTAACATACTTTATAAGTAGAAACTTTTTTTCTTATTTAATTGGTCTCAAAATCTATTTTAAAAATAATAAAAGAGTCGATTGAGAACAGAAAATATAGAAAATGAAAATGGTAAATAGACATGTTATCAAAAGAAAATTATTTTTTATTACCATATTTGTAAATACCGAAAACAATACTACTAGCATAGTACTCGCGCACTGCGGCGACGACAAATAATTCTCACTCGATAACATGTCTATTTTCGATAAAGTAGGGGTATCATATTCATGTCGTATGATGATTTTGAATATTTTCATCCGCAACATCTATATATTTTTCTGCTTCTCAATTTCTTTATTGTTTTAATTATTTGTTAACTTTTATTTAATTTGTTATAATGTCTTACAGGTTAAATGAGGGTATATTAGTAATTTCATCTTACTTAATTTTTAAGAGTTTATACAAAAGTGTTAAATGTTTTATAATATATATATATATATATATATATATATATATATATATATATATATATATATATATAAGGAGGGATCCGGTGAGAACACATCTTAAGTAGAGAACGGTGAGAACACTTGTAGGCCAATCATTTGGTTTAATTAAGATATGTTGAGTTTATATACCTTCCTTAATTAAACCAAATAATTAAAATTCAATATACCTTAATTACACCAAGTTAATATGAACCATTAAATAAGGATCATCCAAGGGCTATAAATTGTTCTCACCGTTCTCACATTAAAATGTGTTCTCATTTGATCATGCCTATATATATATATATATATATATATATATATATATATATATATATATATATATATATATATATATATAGGGTGTGGTTAAACAAAGAACCTCCCTTAAACAAAGAACCTCCGTGGTGATGACATGTGGCACATTGTTTAGGGGCAAAAAAGGAAATTAAAAAAAAAATTCATCGACGCCTACACAGCTCAAAGCAAAACCCCTCAACAAACTTAAAAAAAAAACCCCACTTACTTTAAATGATCATAACTCGTTCGTTTTTAACAATTTTAACAAAAAAATTATACCATTAGATTCAATTTTTCGTCCTCTTTCAAACAAGACCGGACTTGATATATTTCTGAAACTTTTTTTTTTGAAATGCAAAGTTTGCATTTTGAGTTGGGTTCATTCAAACTCAAAATGCAAAATCCGTAGTTTGCATTTTGAGCTGGGTTCATTCAAGCCCAAAATGCAAAATTCTTAGCTGCTTGATTCATTCAAGCCTAAATGCAAAATGTAAAATCTGTAATTTGCATTTTGAGCTGGGTTCATTCAAACTTAAATGCAAAATGCAAAATCTGTACAGAACATGCAGAATGTAAAAACATGCAGAATGCAAAAACATGCAGAATGCAAAATGCAAAAAACATGCAGAATGAAGAATGCAGAATACAAAAAAATGCAGAATGCAGAAATGCAAAAAACATGAAGAATGCAAAATGCAAAAAACATGCAAAATGAAGAATGAAGAAAGCAAAAAACATGCAGAATGCAAAAAAAATGCAGAATGTAGAATGCAAAAAACATGTAGAATGCAGAACGTAAATTCGTATAAACATGCAAAATGCAAAAAACGAAAAACGCAAAATTTATGATCTGAGACAAAGCATTTGCGACGACTGCAAGGTCATTAGCGACGACTTTGCTTATTTGCGACGACAGATTTAACTTAATCGTCGCTAATTTCTAATATGAGACGAACCTTTTGCGACAACATTCAGCTCATTAGCGACGACATTCAACTCATTAGCGACGACATTCAGCTCTTAGCGACGAGCTGCCAAAATGCAAAAAAAAAAAAAGGTGTTTTCCTGTACAGCTCCAAAATGCAAAAAAGATTCATTTTCAAATTTTTTTTAGAAAAGTATAGGAAGAGTGATCTTGTTTGAAAGATGATTAAAAAACTAAAAGAATAGTATAATTTTTATGATTAAAATCACAAAACTTAAAAAGTTATGGCAATTTAAAGTTTTTGGAGGGTTTTTTTTAAATCGTGGGTGTGGGAGAGGGATAATTACATTTTTACCCTATTCATCCTAAATTAATACATAATAATTACAGTTTTGCCATCGATCAATCCTATCCTTTGATATTGATGATCCAAAGGTCCAGATTGGTTTTTTAGGTTCTTTGTTTAACACATGGTTCTTTATTGATCCAATTTATATATTATATATATATATATATATATATATATATATATACATATATATATATATATACATATATATATAGGGGAAGGTTAATGCGAGAACCGTTGTTAGTGGATGGAGAGCGTGGAGGGATAGGGTGTGGCAGGGTGCATGTGAGGAATTCATGGGTGGGCAATGACATTGAAGGAGGAGGAATTGGACGGCTTAGATTGGTTCTCGCGGTTCTCTCGCTAACAACGGTTCTCGCATGAACTTTTGTCTATATATATATATATATATATATATATATATATATATATATATATAGAATCAGGATCAAATAAAAAGAGTTTTAGGTAAAAAGGGTAAGAAGAGTTGTGGTGTTGACACGTGTCCTGTTAATAAAAAAAATTAAAAAGGGCATAATAGGCATCTTAAATTATATTATCTCTCATCCCCATAAATGTAGCCCTTAAATATAGCCCACGATTCACACATCCCGATTAACCATTACGTCGGGAGAAAACCTAAATATCATCATCGCTCCCTCAGCCGTCCTTGCTCCCTCCGTCATCCCTGCTCCCTCCGATCTGTGACCGTCGGTTTCTTCTCCGGCACATCGCTCCTTGCACGATACAACTTGCAGAAATCGAAACCCACAACCACGATCCTATATGCTGCTCGCAGATTTCGCCGCCGCTGCTTTCGAATCAGTCCTTCACAGAAGAATCCGACACAGATCTTGGCGATTGAAGACTGATTCATCATCGCAGAATAAAGACTGATTCATCATCGATAGCAGCGATTTTTAGGGTTCCGTTTGTTTGTGCATCGATTGAAGACTGATCCATCATCGCAGATTGAGGACTGATTCATCATAGACAGCAGCGATTTTTAGGGTTCTGTTTGTTTGTGCATCGATTGAAGACTGATTCATCATCGCATTGTGAAGACTGATTCATCGTCGACACGGGTCCCGTTTGTTGTGCATCGATTCTGGAGGTGATTCATCATTGTTGTTCTTCATCGATGCAACAGTTACTGATTTATGTATAAATTGTGTTCATCATTTGTTTTGATATATGAATTATATTCATCAATTGTTTTTTCAAATATAAATGGTTGGTTGTGAATCAAGTTTTGGGTTGTCTGTTAGATTCCTCATCTTTGTTTTTTGTTCTGTACATCTGTTTTTAAATTGTTCATCCAGTGTTAATTTTTCTTTGTAAATCTGTTCATGCACAATCTTTTGATCAGTCAATGCAGTAGTTTCTGGGGAAAGAATTTTTAAATTTGTCCCTGGGAAATGATTTTTTGAGTGGTCGATTATGCCCTTTAGTGAATTTTTTTATAATTAATGAAAAAATAAAAAAGCTATTTTTTAGGGACAAATGGATGGTTGAGATTTCTTCTTACATTTTATACTTTAAAACTCTTTTTACAGGATCCCCTCCCTTATGTTTTTTTTTATTCACCGTTGAACGATTTTGGGCTTGGCTCTTAGATTTGACGTCAACTGCCACGATGGAAGGCCACCCAGACCCAACATTCTTGTTGCTCCCCAAGTCCCCATATACTGTTTTTTCATATTCTTTTTTCTGCTTCTAGAAAGTGTCCATCGATCGCGATTCACTTCCTTTCTCTGCTAAATGTTCCCTATTAATGATATTAGAACTTGGGAGAGACCCATTATTCATCCTTTGACATCCCATTCAACTAGCTTAAGTTTTCTTGAATTCATATATGTTTATTTTCTGGTTTTCGATCATCTATTCATTTTAGAGTACAATGAGATATATTCCAAGAATTATCAACCAACTCGATCTGCAAAATCGTCACATTCTTCCAAATTCCAATATTAAAAGATATTTAAGATGACAATAAGTTTGTCCAGCTTACTCATAGTATTACTCTTTTATTTAAAACGTGTAAACATTCTACCACTAAGAGGAAAATCAAGAAGCCCGGATCAAGATATAAAGTCATTAAGAACTAATAATGGGTGTTAAGAAAACAAAATACCGGAGAATCGAACTGACCCGTATAATTTGAAATCAAGAAAACCTATATCCGAGCACCCCATGATGCGGAGAACCCAAAAATAAGGATACCCGCTAAGTCACGGGTCAGGTTCGGTTCTCTAAGTCTACTACACGTGGGTGTCCTCACCGCAACGTATATATTTAGTTTATTAAGATAAATATATATAAATTGGCATGAAGTCTTTGGGAGTTTATTGGAGCTATTAGTTTTTTATTTTGAATGAAAAAGCAAAAGTTGGGATGAAAAAATTGAAAGTTTTTCTTAGAATGAAAATGCTCTAAAACAAAAGGTTTTTTTGAAGTAGTTTTTAAAACTAGTTTGAAATTTTTTATATAACAAATTACCTAAATACCATTTTTTATTGTTTTATAATTCCTCCTATTTTCATAATTTGTCTTACACTATTAAGCTTCGGCTATCAGCTAATTTGCCAAACACATATATAACTAAAATATATTGCTTCCACCTTTCAGCTACAACTACCAGATGTTTCCGCCAAACATACACCCATAATACAAAATTACTAGTGTTAAGAAAGTTTCTATTTCATAGTGTGTTTCCTTCGTTCACCCCCTACTGTCATTGATTTTGTTTTCTGCTTTCTTTGAAAACCTTCATTGAGCCATTACGTACGCTACCACATCGACGATCAGCGATTCTAATAAAGCGCTCCACACACACACACACACACACACACACACACACACACACATATATATATATATATATATATATATATATGTGTGTGTGTGTGTGTGTGTGTGTGTGTGTGTGTGTGTGTGTGTGTATGTATGTTGAAAAGCTTGATTACTTGTATGCAATAATTATGTATCATATACAAATCATTACAAACTCGATCATCTATCACTTTTTTCTATTCATATATTTTATGGTACAATCGTCCAACGTAACATCATTTGTTTTGTATATTAAATTGTTGTGTAAAATTATTTTGAAAAGGTTTAAAGTATGCAAGTGCTTTTATTAACGAAAGATGGTATATATTTATTGTAAAACTAGTACGCTACTAGAAAGTGAGACAATTACATAAGTGTTTCAAACTTAGCATTTGTAAACTAATACAACTAATTGAGTTTCCTAAATAGTTTTCCTCTAATGTTTAATAGAAGTTTGCAAGTGATTTAATAGGAGTTCCACACATGTAGTTGAGTGGTAATAATTTTGATGTAGATAGTTTAAAAGTCAACGCTTGAGAGTGTGGAGATTTGAAGTTTTGAACAGTTCAATTTTCATGTCTTTCTGGTGTAATTTTTAATTTGATTCCCTACAATAATTAAAACGTAGAATTAATTTGTAATATTATATTTTAATGAGTATTTATAATTCTACAAATTTTAAATGTATATAAACACTAAAAGAATATGTAAGATTAGATTATTTATAATGTTTTTAAATCCGGGTTTTTAATCGACTCATGTAACGAATGTGTTACGTGTAACATCTAAAATTTTTGAATAGATATTTTAGTCACCAAAGAAAAAAAGTATTAAGGTATAAAGTATTAAGGGATGGTCATTTAAGTTAAATTTGTGGAGATTAAAGAAAAGGAGACAATTCATAAAAAAATTCTATTGCGGTAAGTTAATTAAATGGACAATAGGTATTAATACCATTTAAATGACACTTACTATTTAAAGGACAAAACACACCTAAACACACACTATAAGTGTATGATTTGAAGTTTGTTTGTGTGCGTGCTCGTGAGTTTAGAGAGAGCGAGAGAGAGATAGAGAGTAGAGAGAGAAGCATGTTTAGAGAGAGAAAATGTAAGTGTAACTAAAGAGAGATTAAGCAAAAAATAAGCTAGAAGAAGGATTTATCTTCATCAAGAACAAGATTTGAAGCCTTCCTTCATCAAAATCAGATTTGCAAATATACACTGATAGTGTGTGTTCTTGGTGTGAGAGTATTTAGAGAGAGAAAGTGCTAAATTGAAGGAATTAATTAAGGATTCTTGCATGCATGTGAAGATCAAGGAGTTACAAGATTCTAGCTACAAAGAAGTGTTTAATATCACAAATAAAGGTTAAAAATTCTTAAACTTTGGTGTTCTTGTGTTTTTAGAGAGAGAAAGTAGAGATTAGCTCAAATTAATGATAATTTAGCATTGCATGTTATGTTTCTATGTTAATTTGGAGTTTAGACACTTAGTAGGACACTTCGAAGTGATTGGATGTGATTAAAGTTGAGAAATATGAAGATTGAATCTGAGCATAATGATAGAAACCCGAAAACAGGTGTTGTGTACTTTCTACGTACGACCGTATAGGTCCTTTCTGCGAATGTAGAAAGGAGTTGTAGTGGGTAGAAACCTGTTATTCAATTTATAATGTAATTCCCACTTTCAGGTTCCAATTATATATTGTATTGTTCGATGTAAATTAAGTTGTATTCAAGTTACAATTTATATGATGGTAATTATTTAAATTAAGAGAGTTCATATTTTTTTGTTTGGGCTTTGTTGGTTACGAGGTAAGATATATCCGCCGCTCCGCCTCCACGATTTCAACTCCGCCGCTCACACGCAAGTCATCCGCCGTAAACCTCAAATCCGTCATATCCATGGATTCCTCGTCTCCAGAAGTCAAAGCTCTGCCATCGCCGTTTGACGTGGTCGTTCGTCACGTTCGTGGCCATTCGTCGACTGTGTGCATCATCCGCATCGTAAACCCTAACCGCCGTCGGTGATGTTAAGAGCACCGGATACCGAGTCGCCTCCGCTCGCCATCGCTGTTACATCCAGATCTGAAGGTTCGTTGATCCATACAGCCGCCGTTGTATGCCCACCGGATACCTCCGCCTGGTACGCCGCCGTGTATCAGATTTAAACCCACCCAAAGGCAACGCCCTCATAAAGGGTTTTCTGTGATATATTCATCTTTTTTCTAAAATCAGATTTCATCTTTTTTTTTATTTTTTTTCTCAATGAAGTTGTTCATTGGGAGTGTGGTTCTTTGTGTGCATCAGCACTGGATGCACCGAATCATCTTTAGGACTGTGCATCTTATGTCTTATTATGTATGACTCTTAAAATTGTTCACAATTGATTTTGATTTTGTTAGATTTGTGCATCCTATTTTATGGTTTATTTTGTGCATATATTTTAAGCCGTGAATCAAACGTTGATTTGTGAATCAAATGTTTATACGTGCATCTGAAATTGGTTTGAAATTGATCTAAAATTGGTGTATCTGGGAGATGTCATGGTTGCTGAGATGTACCAACCCACGTTTTTCTCTTCCTTTTTTTTTTTTGCTGATTGAATTTACCATATTAACCTTTTGTATTTTTAATTCCGAAAATTCGGTTAAAAAAGTGACTTTTTTGTTTGACTAATGAAAAGATCCTGTGGTCCAGAATTCTCCTTACATTAAGTATCATAACTTTTTTTTACCGGATCTCTACCCTATATATATATATATATATATATATATATATATATATATATATATATATATATATATATATATATATAATTGGGTCACCTATGTAGCAATTGGGCTTAGAAGATTTAACTAATGATGAGTTGGGCTTAAATAGCTAACTACACATCTCTACTAGAGGTGAACAAATAGAAGTAGTCCGACCGGTCCGACAAAGACCGCCAAGACCGGACCGGTCCAGGACCATCATATCACTCCTCAGTCTGGACCGGACCGGACCAGACCGGAAGACTGTCAAGTACCGATTCGAAACGGTCCGAGAATCGGTCGGGACCGAGCCGGTCCAAGAGTACTAACCGGAAATTCCTCACTACTTCTTCCTTTTTTCTTTACACAAAACTTCTTTTTACATATATTCTTTATATTATTCTCTCAACTTTTTAAGTTGTCAAAAAAATTCGAAAATGAAACCAAAAACCGGAAATTTTTACCGAAACTTAAAATTCAAAACGGAACCGAAAGATATCCGAATGAAAACTGGACGGGTCTGGACCAAAGTCGGACCGGTCCGAAAATAGACCAGACCGCTAAAAACGGAATGGTCTTACGCGAGGACTGGTCTGCCGAGGACCGGACCGGCCCAGGACCGCCTAGGTCCGGACCGGAATGGACCGGCAGTGGTCCAGGACCGATTTTGTGCATCTCTAATCTCTACATATGGACTTAGGGGTTAGATGGAAATTATAGGTGGTAGTAGGCTTGTCCCGTGTTAGAAGTCATATACATACAATAATTAGGGCAAGAACATTTCACTATTCCATTGATTCTCCTACTTTAAAAAAGAATACAATACAAACTTCAGAGGGAGAAGAAGATCGAGAGTAGTTGTGCTTGTACTATCAAGAGGAAAGAAGAAACAAGAAGGGAAAATGGCAAAGGTTCAAGCTAGAAGTTCTAAAGGAAATCATAAGGTAATAAATACCAACCTTCTTTAGATTAATTTATATAGAACTTCAGCGAGGAAGAGGGTTTCAGTAAGCTTCCTTGTGAGAGTTGTTCATCTCGTGTTCTTGAATGTGTTTAGCCGAGAACCACACCTTCATAAGCTATTATGGCTTTAAAATCATTTAATGGTATTTCATGTTATTTCATGTTATTTAGTAAACAAGAAAGGATCTGAAACATTTCAGAACAACAAGACAACAGCATGGTAGTATTAATCGAGGTTTTTAAAGAACTAAAACCTGTTTTTCGTGATATGCTTATCAAGAACAAAAGAGACTTTAAGCCCACCAAATCCTTGATCAAAATTCGTATAGATGAACAAGAGTTGCTTAGTAATCATGATGAATTCATGGAATTAGTTCTAGGCTTAGTGGTTATATCTTGTTGGGGTTCGGAAGGGTTGAACATGAGCATGGGGTTTGACGATGGGGAATCCGACTTGCAGGTGGCCATTCAACCTAGGATCAGATCGACCTATCTCTCCCATAACATATTCGACTAAGTTCAAATCCTACGTACAAGTTGTTATGCATGCGTTTAAGTTCGACTTGTGTTGTTAGTTCGAATCCGACTTTTGTTGCTAATAAGGAATTCAACTTGTTGTATGTACGTAGAATCCGACTTAGGGTGTTTTACTGCCTATTCGACTTGTGGAACAGGTTAATATCCGACTTTTATGCTAAACAAGTTATTCGACTTAGTGAAATCCTTATATCCGAGTTAAGCCCTAGTTCCGGTTTGGCCTAAGATGAATAAACCCAAGATGATAAGCCCAATCAGGGTAGCAGGTAGGGCTTGTGGCCTGTGAGGGGTTCGCGTAGCTTCCAGTTGAGCGACGCGTCGCGTCCGGAAATTCTTGACTTGTTCGAATTCTCGTCCCATTCAGTCTTAGAGTGTTTCGACCTAGGGGTTGCGAGTGTGATGTGGTTTAGTAACTCATACTTAGTATTATTTTTGTGTGATGTGTTGTAGGTTCCGACAGTCAGATATCGTTCCGTTTCCACAAATTTGATTAATTTTGTGTTGTATAGTTGTTATTGCTGATCAGGTGAGTTTCACTAACTCTTATATTATATTGTAATACGTGCTCTATTTGATATTGTAATTTATTGACACAAAGGTTGTGTCTTGAGCAGTTGTCGTCATCTGACACGGAGGTTGTGTCTTGAACAATTGTCGTCATCTGACACGGAGGTTGTGTCTTGAGTAGTTGTGCTCGTTATCTGACACGGAGGTTGTGTCTTGAACAGTTGTGCTCATTATCTGACACGGAGGTTGTGTCTTGAGCAGTTGTGCTCGTTATTTGACACGGAGGTTGTGTCATGGGCAGTTGTGCTCGTTTGGCCGAGGGCCACTCGCCGATGTGGCGTATTTGTTGTGATATGCATTATCTGTAGATGTATGATCTGATATAATGTATGAGTGTTATGTGTTCACTAAGTTTTATGCTTAACCTGTTGTTGTTTATTTTCTTTCAGTACCGTCACGTGTTGACAAGGGAAGACTCCCACGTGACAGCAGTTTCCGCAATGTTTTTAAACTCTGATTTATAATGAATACAACTAAACTATTATTTTGAATGTCGTAAGTCCCCGTGTGTTGGGCCCGCCGTTGACTTTGAATGTATTGGATACTTATGAATTTCTGTTTCTATCTTACCTTAAAAAAAAGGATGTTACAACCCAGTTATCAAAAAGTGAATAAAGAATATTAATACGATCACTACTATTATTTTTTCGACGCATCTAGTACAAATATAATTTTTGTGGGTTTATTCTTGAGATTGAAGTTAGTGTTAGGCTTGTGGATGATGCATAATAATTGTTTGGACTTGAAGTGGGCTTAAAAGAAATTAAATTTGCACATTTACGTTTATACCTTATAATTAAATCTAAGTAGATGGTAATTGGGCTTAGGGCGTTTGCAGAGTGGACTAGATAATAAAGTATGGGCTAAAGCCTCTTATGAGGTGAGGTTTATATAAGTGTTTGTTAGGGTTAAAATCTAAAAGAGGTTTTCTACTGTTGCATTACTTTGAAAATTTTAGAGAGAGAGGGAGAGTAAAAGCAAGAAGAAACTGGGAGAAAGGAGGTCACCATTCTTCATCAAACTTCAAGCAATTAGAAGAAGAACCTTCAGGTAACGTTTCCCACCCTATTGTGATCATGTGAGTATTGTTTTTACTGGATTTAAGTAGAGTTCATGGGGGGTTTAAGGGCTATTTTGTGTGTCTTAGTGAGCTATGCACCAAGACAAAGAGAAAGGTAATTTTAGTGATAAAACTAGTTACAACTCTATAAAATCATAAAGAAATGGTTTAGTTGTATAGAGATGTGTTGGGACCATTAGGTTCGAGAGTTAGATTAAAGGGATGCGGGTTAGGACTTGAACCCAGAATTAATCTGTGAAGTTATAAATTGTAGGTTCTCGCAATTGAGCGTGTTAGCTATTCAGAGTTGTGAAATCTGCTGCATTTAATTGTGTTGTGGATAAGGTGAGTTCACTAACTTATACATGATATTAGTGTGAAATGTATATGTTGTATATGTGTGAAATGTTACGTGTTATGTTTATATGTGAAGTGAAGGGTTACATTATATGAGGTGAAAATGTAACTCGGGCACAGTCAGACATAGTGTGAAACCCTTGGTACGACTTGGGTAGTCGGTTGTGACCCAAAGTGTGAAATCATCTTTGGTGCATTGAGTCGTTAGCATGTGAAATGATTATGGTAATGGATTGATATGTGAAGTATGATATATGCATACCTAGTGTGGTATGTAATTTAGTGTGTGCGCTAAGCTTTATGCTTACTACTAGTGATTTACTATTTTCAGGACCCATCGGTGGAGAAACTCCGACAATGTGAAGACGGCTCATTGCTTTTCAACGTTTTCCGCTGTTTTACTTATTTTAACGTGACGTTTATTCAGACTATATTGAAATTTATAGTTAAAGTACAGTTGACGTGAAGTTCCGGGTGGGGGACCTCGTCAGGGTTTTGGTTAAACGTTCGTTACAGGTATTGTCGGTTGTGAAATACATTTCGTGTTGTATTACTTATTTCGAAAAAAAATTGGGCCGTTACATATAAACAACTTAAAGATGTTTGGTGTTACTTTGGTCCGTGTGTAAGTGATAAAATGTAAATTGTTAGGCACCTTGAATGTTATTAGAGCTTGTTTTTAATTATATGACAAAGATTATATGTATTGGATATGGCATGTATTTAATTTATATCAGGAGAGAAAAATACTGAAATTTGCTAGATCTCATGTGAGTATCTTAAAGCTGATACTTGTAGGAATTAGTTAATAATCTTGATATTAGATGAAATTGGAAGTATTATAGTTAATTGATATGAGAAGTTGTAATAGGATTAAAAGGTTTTTTTTCTAAAATTGAGCATGTTATATGAGTTTGGATTTTTAAAGTTATGAACAACTGTGTACAAGTATTTGATAGTTAACAAAATTGTTTATAAGAGTTAGAAGTTTGGGATATGAATATAAGATTCTATTTATAAGATAATAGAGTTATGTTGTATAATAAAAAAATTTAGGATATGAAATACGAAAAGAAAAGTACATTTTATAATTATGCTATGTATTAAAGTGAACATGGGTCATATTATTGAGTAAGCTTGGTTAAGATAAATTAAGAATGTACACATGGATATATTTTCCTATATTTTTAAGTAATTTACATGTGATCAAGTATTGGCATAGTATTAAATTAATTATATGTTAAATACCAACTATGTTATATTTATCTCTATTAAGTATACGAGCTAGTAGAAGAATTGAACGAGAGTTCATATGAAGACATGTTAAGTTTAGATGATAGAAAAAGATCATATTTGTACGAGTTAAGCTATGGTGAAATTAAGATTGTGAAATTAATAAGTAAAAAATATGTATTATTACCGTATGGACAATCAAGTGATAGAAAGTAAATGTATAGAGACCCAAATATATTATTGAGAATTGATTTAAACTAGTTTTACCTAGCCCGCGCGCGCTGCGACGGGTATAGAAACTATTATCTAAACACATATATTTAAAATAAAGCTTGAAAAAAGTTTTAACATTAGAGATTATAATGTGTCATTTGTGAATTAATCCGCTTTTAGTTGATTTTAAGTTCTTTTTCAAACATAATCATTTAGTATTGTTAATACTTACTGTCGGAAACAAATAAATCAAAGAAAAAAAATTATGGAACTATTCTAATGATGATACATAAAGACTGGACTTATTTAATTATATTATTGAAAAATGCATTTTTGATTAGGGTTTAGTTCTTGAAAATGTATCTAAGTTGTTATATTTTGCTATTGTGTGTACTCAACTTCAAAACTTACCATTTAATGTATCCAGCTTCTAAAAATTACCAAATAATGTATCTTGTAACCTATTCTTTAGGTAGCCAGTCATTTTGTTCATTTTTCATTTATATATAATATGCTACTCAATAATTAATTTCCACATCATCACTCAGGTTTTAAAAAAATCAAAAAACTATGAATAGATAAAGAAATAGATGAACAACACATACAAGAACATTCATCATCGTCATACACACAAACCACGAACAAGTGAAGAAATTGAAAACTAAATCAAGAGACAAGAATGGAACCCTAAACACATCTGAAGAAGATGATGAACCCTGTATCGATTAACAGTGAGCCAAGCATTAAGAACATTCAATCGATTAGCTGATTAGGCACCCTAATTTGAACCATATGATATGCAAACAAATGAAACCCTAAATCGCAAAAAAAAATAGACACATATTTGTTCGAACTATATCATATGCAAACAAATGGAATCATATAAGATGAGAATCGAACCCTGAACAATAGACACAGTTCTGTTCGAGACACAGATCTGTTTGAAAACGTAAACCCTAAATCACAAAAATCCATAAATCCCAAAAGATCAATCTGGTCGATTATAAACAAATCGATAAACAAGATTTGGTTTTTTACAAATCGATCAAGAACCCTTAAATCGAGACACGAAGGAACCTGGAATCTCTGGAATCGCTTGGTCACTACTAGAAAAGAGAGCATCACCAACAGAATTTCCTACGGAAGAAATTCGGTTGGAATTTTCCAACAGATTTGCAACAAATTTCCAAGAACATATAGCGTTAGTAGATAGCAAAAAAATTGCTAGGGATTTCCAACGACTTAGCAACAAACGAAAATCCATTGGAAATCTGTTGGAATATCAAGAAAATTTCCAACAAATTTCAAATAGATTACCAACAAACCAATTTTCGTAGGAAATCTGTTGGAAGATTAATATTTTCTTATTATTTAAATAAAATTTTAAAACATATGTTGGAAATCCGTTGGAAATAAAAGTACATTTCCAACCGATTTCCCACGGAATAATTAGTTTTGTAAAAAATAATTGAATTTTAAAATAAGTAATTGGTGCATTTGAAATCTATAGGAAGTGTGTTTAATTTTCAATAGATTTGTAACAAAAACTTGAAAATAACTAACTTCTTATCAAATAAATGTTACACAAAGAATATTTTAAGGTATTAAAAAAATCACAATTTGTGTACGATATGTATGATTGTATAAGATACATAACACATATGTATATTTTGCTTAATAATGGTTATATGTATAGGTAGGATTATAGGTGTTAAAACATATGCATGCATACATACATACATACATACATAGATATTATGTAGTATTTTAATATTACAGGATTATATAAAAATTTGAAAAACGAAAAAGATATTATATACTTTCCAACAGTTTTTCAACGAATAAATAAAGAAATACGAAATATCTTTCCAACGGATTTTCTACAATTTGCCAACAAAAGAAAAATACAAAATTTCCAATGGAATCCGTTGGAAAGATATATTGAAAAGTTGTAGCAAAAAATATCATTAAAATCAATTGGAAATTTGTTGCTAAAATTTTCCAACAGATTTCCAACAAAAACTTTCGAAGGTAAATACTAGTTTTCTAATTTTTATTATTTTTTAAAAACATTTTACCAATAGAATTCCTACGGAAGAATCCGTTGGAAATGATTGAGATCCGTAGGAAACATTCGTAGGAAACAATTTCCTACGACGATTTTGCCTACAGAATATTTTCGTAGGAAATCTGTAGGAAATAGCCATTTCCTACGGATTTCCTACAGATTCTTCCGTTGGTGATGCCCAATTTTTTTGTAGTGGGTGTTTGGATGGTCTGGCGTAGATCTCGAACGTCGTATCCCTTGCCATGAAACCAGCGATGAAGGTGAAGCAGGTAAGCAGATGGAGATCGATGCCATATCTGTGAAATCGCAAGCCCAGTTGAGGAACTAGTAAAACCACATCGGAAATGGAGATTACAAATGGAGCAGATGAGTGAAAACACTCTCGATCGATGGAGATGCAGATGAGTGAAAACCACATCGGAAATAATAAAATAGTTTATTATTATTATTATTATTATTATTATTATTATTATTATTATTATATCTTTTTTTTTGAATTATTTTTAAATAAAAAAGGCCAAGTCAGCAGCCACGTTACTGCCATATCAACTAAACCGGCACCATGTCAGCATCCAACCTACTATAGCAGGTTGGATACATTAAATGGTAAGTTCTGCAAATTTGATACATTAAAAGGTAACTTTGAAAGTTCAGTACATACAATAGCAAAATGTGTCAACTTGGATATATTTTCGTGAACTAAACCCTTTTGAATAAGTATAATATCACGATAAAATTTATATTGAAATGGGGATAGAAATAGCCGGTAAAAAAATATAGAAAGGAATGTTATATTTTAAAAGTTATAAAAGACAAAGAAAAACTATATAAAAATAAATGTTCCAATATAATAATAATAACAATAATAATAACAATAATAATAATAATAATAATAATAAATTGAAATCAAAATATATATAAAGTTGAAGGACCGAAGAAATGTAAAAAAAAAAAAAAAAAACCTGCATAAAGAAAAGGCAAATTAGAAATGAAAAAGACTAGGGTTGAGGTTGATCCCTAGACCATTTGGTTACCAATGCAAATGTTTTACCACTAAACCAAGTGTACTTTATTACTTATCTTACCTATTAAATATATATAATTAGAAATGAAAAGTTACTGTTTGTTCGTATTTATAATTCGAAAGTATTTATAAGAATTGTGCAAGAATATATATATATATATATATATATATATATATATATATATAGGGAGAGATCAAACGAGAACTGTTTTTCGTACGAGAACTGCGAGAACCAATCTCAGTCGTTCATTGGATATGGGAAGTTCATGGATGGAGAGCGTGGAGGAGATCAAGTGTGGCAGGGTGCATGTGAGGAATTCATGGGTGGGCAATGACATTAAAGGAGGGGGAATTGGACGGCTCAGATTGGTTCTCGCAGTTCTCGTACGAAAAATAGTTCTCGTTTGAACTTTTGTCATATATATATATACATACATATATATATATATATATATATATATATATATATATATATATATATATATATATATAGGGGAGGGTTTATGCGAGAACCGTTGTTAATGCGAGAACCGCGAGAACCAATCCCGACCGTTCCTTGGATATGGGAAATTTCATGGATGGTGAGCGTGGAGGGATAGAGTGTGGCAGGGTGCATGTGAGGAATTCATGGGTGGACAATGACATTAAAAAGGGGGGAATTGGACGGCTCAGATTGGTTCTCGCGGTTCTCGCACTAAGAATGGTTCTCGCATGAACTTTTTCCTATATATATATATATATATATTCATTAGAAAATAACGAGACAAGGGTAAAAGAAAAAGAAAGGGTAGAATGTTATATTGAATATTATTTGAAGTAAAATGTATTATGAAGGTAAATAAAACTATAGTTTCGATGAAATTTAATATTCAGTATATCGAGTAGTCAATCAAGAGCAATGAAGTTTATTAAGTTATGATTTATAAGTTTCAGTTTTAAAGTAACTCACTACGCATAAGGCTCATCAAATGGTTTTATAATTTTTTCAGAACCAGAATTGGAGATGACGAGGTTCCAGTGGATGGTGTTCAGTGCTGCCCTAGTTTTAAGTTTTTGTGTTTAGCAAGTTGTACCCCTACTTCTAATAAGTGCGGTTATGTACTAAAAAGACTATTATTATTTATCTTTCAAGTTGCAAATACGGTTTAACTTTTATGTAATAAAAGTACTTTTAAAATACTTGCGCTACGTTTATTTTAGAAATTTTTGGGTTGTACGAGATTTTATTCAAATACTAGGAAACCTTTACTTCGGTTTTTTCTGAAAACGGGGCGTTATATTACAGGTTAACTGTGTTAGGTTGTGGACTAAAAATCATTTATACACACATATGTATTGATTATGAAGTGTAGGGACTGAAAGTGACAATGTGTAGAATTCCTGGGTATGAACTGCCATAGTGATGGTTCTTTGGTAGTTACATACACAAATCTATAAATACAGGGTGTGGTCCCTGATTGTACATACTGATATACGATTTCCATCAAGATTACTGGATGTTCAACACCATCAAAGAACACATACGGGAATCATAAGGACTGTACAATCGGACTGATCACAATACCCAAGCACAATCTGTAAATCATCAAGAACACAGGCATGTTTACTTAAATCTGAACTTTGATTCAAACAAGAATCTGGACAGGCATCAAGATATTATGAAATTCTAACAATTGGTATCAGAGCCTAATGTCTCAGATTCTGTTTGAATTCAGTATTATCATTATTTTTCGTATAACAGAATCATCAATTTTTGTTTTCTGCAAATGGACATCATTTCGAAGTAATCTGTTTTAAAAGTTCTTTTTATAGATACAGATTAATTTCTTTCTGATGTGTTTTCTGTGTTTATCAAAATATCGAAAACAAAGTTTTGATGATTCTGATTTATAGAATCATATCATGATCGGTAGATTATATGATACATTAAGGAGAATTTAAACAGTGTATTCATAAAGAAATGATGATATCAGATTGTTTGGTATTTCATACCAACTATACATCATTTATCGTTTTTTTTTTAACATTGATTCAAGAACCAACAGTGATAAAGAATCAAGAAGGGAACCCTATCGGCAACATCATTTAGGGTTCGATTTCTTTATCACATAAAGATACCCAGATGGCGGCCATAGCCATTACCACCGCCGGCACCCATTAAAGAAACCCTTACCGTGGCCGGAACCGGAGCAGACGACCGGAGATACGAGCGGTTACTGTAACCACCGCCGTTTTGGACTCCGACTACGTTGATCTCTCCGTTTTTAAACACCGCCGTTTATGGTTGCACCGACGACGGTTATTCCCGTCACTGCCTCCACCACGATGGTCCTTCATAACCGCCACCGCCGTAACCGCCGCACCCACTGATTAAAATCCGATTAAGGGCAGAAAACACCACCGAGAGATGAAGTGGCGGCGGATAAAAGAACAAAACCGCCGAGTGGTGTGAAGAACCGTGCGAAACCCAAGTTTCGTATAAGGGAGGACCACCGTCGGTTTCCCTTTTCTCGGTGAACAGAGGAAACGGCAAAAGGGGAGATAGAAACAACCGGTCACATGAGTTGCCAAGGGGAAGCCCTAATTTTGAAATAGGGAGAGAGACCATTAAAGCATTGGTCTAAACGAGGGTGCATAGGGAACCGAAGTGCTCATCGGTTATTCAAAAAGAAAGATCACGTATCTTTTAAAAGGGTTATGTTTAGCGTATGAAGGAAAGCTAAAGGAAACATTGGTTATTGAATCTTGAATACGAAATCACAGCAAATAAATCATAGGTTTCATTGGGATTGGAAAACCAAAATTGAAACATTAAAGCCCTCTTCGGTTTTAAATTCCAGAAAAGGATTCCATATCCTTTTATTCAATATTTTAAATATTAAATTGTACCCTTTTTGGTTCTTAAAAGTTTAATCCATCGTATGATGGATTTGATATTTTAAATCTACCTTTTATCCTATCAAATTTAAATATCAAATCCACCATACTATCTCATTATTTTTAAACAAAATAAAAGGGGGTCAAATTTAATTTTTGATATTGATTTTGGGTTTTTGTACTTTGGGTTTGCTGGAATACACTGTTTAATCAATTTTAGGTTTATTTAATAATAATTCATATTAATTAATTAACACAAAATGTTGCCAAAGTACCCTCTATTGTGTTAATTATTTGATTTGGATTATTATTAAATTATTGGACTTAGTTTATAATTAATAATGATCGGCCCAAAGGAAGGTCATTATTGTTAGAGATTGATAATCATAAAGAAATCATGCATAATAATTATAAACATCCGTCATTAAATGTAAAAGGTCGGCCCAAAGGAAGACTTAACATTTAATTGGATTTTATAATTATTAGGTTATTATTTAACACTTTTAGGTAGAATGCTAAGGCAATATTGTTTCTCTGTCCAAAGACTAGATACAATATTGCATTGATTTCTTTCAAAATTGATTATCAATAGTATACATGCTAGTGAGCTTGATTTTGTTCTATTTATGGATAAAGCCGATGTTCTGAATGCTACTTCGGTTAGTTCTACTATCAATAGCATTCCAGTGCTCAATAGCCCAAACTTTAGGACTTGGAAAAATAAAGTCACTGTGGTCTTGGGTTGCATTGACTTAGATCTCACGTTAAGGGTTCCTAGTTCCGCTGCTCTTACTTCAGAAAGAGGAGAAATGCAAACCCTAAGACCTTTTCGGACGGTTTAAACGAAGTACATGATGCAAAAGGGTTTCTAAACATCCTTGAAAAACGCTTTATATAAAGCAAAAATGCTGAGACACGTTCTACTTTGAGAAAACTTGTCTCTGTGAAATACAAGGATACTGGAAACATAAGGAGTACATTCTTAAACTGTTTCATCTGACGAAAAAAATTGAAAACATTTGGAACTGCCAACTGACTTGTTCATTTAGTGTTGATTTCCCTTTCATCGAAGTTTAGCCAATTTGAGGTAAGTTACAATTGTCAAAAGGACAAACGAATACTTAATGAGCTTATCTCACTTTTGGTGCAAGAGGAAGACATGATGAAACAACACAAGATTGAAAGTACTCACTTTGCATCAACTTCAAATTCCAACAAGAAAAGGAAAGGAAAATACATTGCATATTCCGAGTCAAAGAAGAAGCGCAAGGGTTTTAAGGATGAGAAGTCGGAAAAGAAGTGTTACTTCTGTTAGGAAGCTTCTCATTTTAAGAAAGACTTCCTGAAATACCACGCTTGGCGTGTAAAGATAGGTAAGTCTTTCGCTCTTGTTATTACCGAAGCAAATTTAGTTTCAGTACCCAGATACACTTGGTGGTTGGATTCTGGTATAACAAATCACATAAGTGTATCTAAGCAGGATTGCCTGAATTACCGAAAACCCAGTGACGATCAAAAGTACATCTACGTGGGTGTAGGAAAACCGGTTAAAGTCACAGGCATAGGGACTTTTAGATTATTATAACCTACTGGATTGTATCTAGAATTAAAGAATACTTTTATAATACCTACCTTTAGAAGAAACTTGATTTCTACTGCTATATTAAACAAAGAAGTATATTGATGCATTTCATGAACATGGAGGTTTTCTTCTTTTCTTGGTAGTGCTGAATTATCAGATCAGCACAATCTATATTTACTTGATACAATCCATTCAGTCAATAAGTCCCGTAACACTGAAACTAAAGGTACGAAGCGTAAGTTTCCAAATGAGAATTCTTTCATATTATGGCATAAGCATTTGGGTCATATCTCTAAGCAGAGAATTGACAAGCTTGTGTCAGAAGGAATTCTTGATGCATTTCATGAACATGATGACAATGTACATGTTGAATGCATAAAGGGGAAATTTATTGACAAGAGAAATTTAAGTGCTAATAAGGTTAGTGACGTTTTAGAACTAATACATACCGATATATGTAGACCATTCCCATCAGCTTCTTGGGATGGTCAACGGTATTTTATTATGTTCATTGATGATTACTCTCGTTATGGGTATCTCTATCTCATACACGAGAAGTCACAAGCTCTTCAAGCATTTAAATCGTTCAAAGCCGAAGTTGAGAATCAACTAGGGAAAACTATTAAAGTTGTGACATCTGATCGTGAAGGTGAATATTATGGTAGATATAATGGATCAGGTGAACAACGACCCGGCCCTTTCGCTAAATTCCTTGACGAGTCTGGAATTGTACCTCAATACATCATGTCTGGTTCTCCAACCATGAATGGTGTAGCTGGGAAACGGAATAGGACTCTAAAAGACATGGTTAGGTGTATGATTTGTCATACTCAAATACCACATTCTCTATGGGGAGATGCTTTAGAAACTGCAATGTATATTCTTAATAGAACTCAAGAGGATATAAGTTTTGATCTAAAATCTCGAACCTTCTTTTTTTTTTAGACGAGAAATGCTCGATTCCTTGAGGATATTGAATTTGGGGGGAAGATAAGTTAAATGACTTTGTTCTTGAGAAAAATTCAGTAGCTTCTTTTCCTAACACAAGACAATGTCATAATTCCTGCCCAACAAGATGATCATAATGTGCATCAAGATCATCCAGTTGCTCCTCAACCCATTCTTGAAGAGCAGGAAAGTCAAATTCAACATCCTCAATATCAAGAGAATCTAGTGCCATTAAAAAAGATCCACGAGAGAAAAGAGAAGTGCAATTTCTGAAGATTATGTTGTATTTCTCTGAGAACATAGGGAATACGTTGGCTTAGTGGGAAGTGATCCTCTCACTTTCCGCCAAGCAACAGAAAGTTCTAACTCTCAAAATTGGATGGATGTCATGAATGAGGAAATCAAATTTATGAAAGACAATGACGTTTGGAATCTCGTCCTATTGCCTTCAAATGCAAAACCAATTGGTTGTAAATAGGTGTTTAAGACCAAGCGGGATGCACAAGGCAACATGGAGAGATATAAGGCTTGTCTTGTTGCTAAAGGATTTACTCAGAAGGAAGACATTGACTATAAGGAAACCTTTTCTCCAATATCTTTAAAGGATTCCTTTAGAATTCTTATGGCACTTACAGCACATTTCGATCTTGAGCTAAATCAAATGGATGTTAAGACATCTTTTCTCAATGGAGACATTGAGGAAACCGTTTACATAACACAACCTAAGGGGTTTGCTTCCAAAGAAGGAAACCAAGTGGTTTGTAAACTAAAGAAATCCATTTATGGGCTCAAACAAGTTTCTCGTCAGTGGTACCAAAAGTTTCATCAAGTGGTTCTCTCATTTGGCTTTAAGGTGAACCCTGTTGAAGACTGTGTGTATCATAAGATCAGTGGGAAGAGATGTAACTTGTTGATTCTTTATGTGGATGACATTTTGTTTGCTAGTAGCGATGTAGAGATGCTTCGGGAAACCAAGAAATATCTTTCAAAACAGTTTGATATGAAAGATCTTGGTGAAGCATCATATGTGCTTGGTATACAGATTCATCGTGATCGCTCACGAGGAATCCTGGGGTTATCACAAAAGGCATACATCGAAAAGGTACTAGAAAGGTTTAACATGCAAAATTGTAGGCCACATGATACTCCCATTTCAAAGGGAGATAAGTTTAGCTTATGTCCGAAAAATAAGGTTAAGTACAAGTTTATGAAAGAGATTCCCTATGCATCAGCAAGTGGGAAGTTTGATGTATGCACAAGTTTGTACTCGTCCAGACTTGGCCTTCATAGTGGGAATGTTTGGTAGATACCAAAGCAATACAGGAAGAGAACATTGGGTTGCAGCCAAACTAGTAATGAGGTATCTTTAGAGAACAAAGGACTTTAAGCTCACTTACAGGAAGTCGGAAAAACTTGAGATCATTGGGTATTCTGATTCCGACTTTGCTGGATGCCAAGACAGTTACAAATTGACATCGGGATATATTTGTCTTTTAGCTGAGGGAGCGATATTTTGGAAAAGCTCAAAGCAAACACTTATCTCATCCTCAACTATGGAAGTCGAATTTGTTTCTTGTTATTAGGCATCAAATCACGCAGTATGGCTGCATAATTTCATTATGGGACTGCAAGTAACTATTTGTGTAGAAAGACCACTAAAGTTGTACTGTGACAACAGTGCTGCAGTCCTCTATTTGAATAACAACAGAAACTCGTTAAAGTCTAAGCACATAGACATAAAGGTTCTTGTTGTTAAGGAAAGAGTTCAAAATGGTTACATAAGTATTGAGCATATAAGGATAAAATCTATGGTTGCGAATTCGCTTACTAAGGCATTATTACCCATGATTTTTAAGAGCATGCCAATCATATGGGTATAAAGTTAATAGATGGTCTTTGACTTCATTATAGATTTGTATACTTATGCTCAGAATATTGACATATGATCATATATACGGTTTTAAAGTTTCAAGTTATTTTGAACTCTGATCTCATTTGGTTAAAGTTGGACCAGTTGGAAATAGACATGTGTATATCATTTGACATGTAATTTCCATGCTACACACCTACACTTAATTTATGTCATTTAGTTAATATAGCACTAGTAATCATTGTGGGTTTAGTTGCATGATGACAACGAATGCTCCCTTGGTTCTAGTGCTATTATGACTAATGGACGAGATTGTTTTGGATAACTTTCTTTAAAGTTTACTTGTACGCGTAATTCAGTTTAGATACAGTGTTGACTATGTGAGTATATGATTGTATAGTCCAAGTGGGAAATTGTTAGGTTGTGGACTAAAAATCATTTATACACACATATGTATTGATTATGAAGTGTAGGGACTGAAAGTGACAATGTGTAGAATTCCTGGGTATGAACTGCCATAGTGATGGTTCTTTGGTAGTTACATACACAAATCTATAAATACAGGGTGTGGTCCCTGATTGTACATACTGATATACGATTTCCATCAAGATTACTGGATGTTCAACACCATCAAAGAACACATACGGGAATCATAAGGACTGTACAATCGGACTGATCACAATACCCAAGCACAATCTGTAAATCATCAAGAACACAGGCATGTTTACTTAAATCTGAACTTTGATTCAAACAAGAATCTGGACAGGCATCAAGATATTATGAAATTCTAACAAACTGGTCCAACCGATTCAACCCGCCGGGTCAACCTGACTTTCAGTATACACACATATATTGTGTGGTGTGTCAAACTTTTGTTTATATATTACGATTTTTGGGGGTTTTGTTGATATGATCTTGACATTTCATATCAGAATTTTGCCCTTAATCGTTGAAAAACAACATAAATCAAATAAACTCTAAACCAGGTTGAAGGGCCAGTCAACTGGTTCGACCGGAAACCCAGCCGGTTTAATGTGGATCAATTTTTTTACATAAACTAATTTATTTTCGAAACACCCTCACGACCGGTTCACAGTTCAACTAGTCTAACTGCTAAATTAACCTGGGTTTTAAAATACTGATTATTTGTTAGTTTGTGTGACTTTATATGTATATATCATGGTATACGCCTAACCAACTAGCAGGAATGACATAATTGCCAAACCGTGGTTGACATTTGGGTAGGATACTGCTATATATACCCATATTACTGCTGGCACCTGTAGTTCTTGGCTTTCACTCAAGAAATAAAGCCTTTTATTTAGCTAAAAGGTGGTGGGCTTTTTCCTCCATTAATTACACAAAGAGAAGAAAAAACATCGAAAACGACACTAATTAAGTGGTAGCTTGTTAGTTGCTTGTGGGGATTTATCTTATCTTACAATGCTCTTTTAGTCACGTCTTTCTCTATCAATCTCATATTTCAACATTGCACCGACTTTGCTTAACAAAATATACATATATCGAATAACTCTTTCACAAGATTTGTAGTTTGACCATATATGATTAATGGGGAATCAAGAATAAGAGTCCAGATTGTAATTACTATTTCAAAGGAATAATATATATAGTTTAAAAAAAGTACTTATAAAGTCTCGTCTTTTTTAAACTATAAGCTTCTATTTAAAAAGAATAATAAAGTTTATTTTTTATGCACTGAATACTTTTTATTTAAAAAATAGATAGAAGTCTAATATAGACGTACTATCTTATTTTTTTTAAACAATTAATCTTATTGTCTATGAGTAGAAGCAAGATTGTCGATGTATATTGCTTTCTCAATACCGTGTCCCTAATATTTCAAAAGAATAATAGGAAGTTTTTTTTTGGGAGTTTATATATGTACTGCTAAGCTAGTCAAATGCTTCATACTTTATATAGATATTTTTAAAGAGAAGTGTTATATATCTTACTAATTTTCCTATAACTTACTAGATCATGACAAATATTATAATGAAAAACAAAGATTTAATTGAATAAGTAGATGTACATGACATTAACCGAGTGAAATGATTAAATTAAATAGGAGAAAATATCATTTTTCATTTTAAAAAAATGCATGTTTTTCAGTTTTTAAAGTGGATGTGTTTAGCTAACCCGGCTACCATCCTTATCAACCGAACCTACATGAAAAGCTTTTGTTAGTATATCTGCTGTATTATCACTGTCTACCTTCAGAAGATCCACCACCTTTGATTCTACTACATCCCTTATAAAATGTAGCTTCACGTTGATAAGTTTTGACCTCTCATGAAAAACTCGATTTATGGACAAATGCAATGACTCTGGTCACATAATACTGAAGTATTATGCAACTTGATACCAGTCTTGTTACAAATCTTTTCAACCATAATGCCTCTTTAACAGCTTCAGTTAGTGCAATATATTTTGATTCTATCGTAGACAAAGTTACTACATGTAGTAAGGCTGATTTCTAGCTTACTGAGCACCTAAACACCTTGAACACAGCCCCCAATTGACCTACCACAATATGAGTCTTTTGCAAAGTCAACATCAGAAAAACTCGTCACATTATATCCACAATTAGATTCACCTCCATATATCAACCCACCATCAGTTGACCTGTTTAGATATTAGAGTACCCATTTTACTTCATTCCAATGCATTTTTACATGATTAGAGAGATAACGACTCACCACACTAAGTGCATAAGATATATCAGGCCTAGTACGGACCATGATATACATTAGACTCCCAACAACATTTGAATTTGGTATTTTTGACATAAACTCCATGTCTTCGTATGAATTAGGTGAATCCTGAGTTGATAGTTTAAAATGTTGTACTATAGGAGTTTGCACCTTCTTACTATTTGTCATCCAATAGTTTGACAACACCTTACGCACATAGCTCGTTTGAGAAAGTTTCAACACCTTCTTGACACGATCTCTTTGAATTTCCATACCTAAGATCTTCTTAGCATCCCCCGACTCCATCATGTCAAATTCTGATTTGAGCAACAACTTTGTCACCTCAATTTCTTCTTTATGTTTACATGGCACAAGCATATCATCCACATAAAGCAACAACTATACATACTTATCAGGCATATACTCTTTAAAATAAACACAACTATCATCGTTGCTCCTCGAAAAACCACGATCAACTATATAGGTATCAAATCTCTTGTACCATCTTCGAGGAGATTGTTTTAATTCGTAAAGAGACCTTTTTAAAAGACAAGCTTTGTCTATCTCATTTGACACTTCAAACCCTTTGGGTTGTTTCACATAAATCTTTTCTTCTAAATTTTCATGTAAAAACTCAGTTTTCACATCTAATTGTTGTAATTCGAAATCATTAAATGCAGTTAACGCAAGCATAATTCGAATTGAACAATGTTTTACCACAGGAGAGAAGATATCATGGTAGTCAACACACACTCTTTGTGTGAACCCCCTTGCAACTAGTCGGGGCTTATATCATGGTGCTTGTTCTCCTTGAATTCCTTCTTTGATCTTGAACAACCATTTACAACTTACTATATTCTGGTCTTTAGGTTTATCAACAAGTTCCCAGGTCTCATTTGGATACAAAGACTTAATCTCAACCTCTATAGCTTGTAACCACTTGTCTTTATCAGCTGACTTCATTGCTTCATGATAATCCAATGGTTCACGGCTATCACCATACTCGTCAGCATCAAATGCAAACCGCTACATCTTCATCGTGAAACCTAGTTGGAGGCACAATTAATGTTTCGTCTTGTTCTATCTCTTGCTAGCTGGTAGTTTCCTATTGGATCTTAAACAAAAGATGATTCTTGGTTATTGTTAACAGAATTGTCTTTGTCATTACTCTCCAACTCCACCTCAAGCTAAAAACTACTAACCTTATTGTTACTCACACCCATTCGCAATAGTATGTATTTTGTACATCATAGATTCATCGAACACCACATCCCCACTCAAAATCACTCTCGGACGTACATTGCCCAACCTCCATAATCGATAACCCTTAACTCCATCAGGGTAACCCAAGAACACACGCTTTATCCCCCTTGGTTCCTACTTTCCCTGTTTAGTGGGTGCATATGCAACGCACCAAAAAAAATCCTCAGATGACTGTAATTGACTTCTTTCCCGACCACATTTCCATGGGAGTTTTTAGGCCTATTGTAGTGGAAGGAGCCCAGTTTATGAGATACAAAGCAGTTGTAACAGTTTCTGCCCAAAACATTTTTGCAAGACCCGAATTGGATAACATACGTCGTACTTTGTTTAATAGTGTGCTATTCATACGTTAAACAAGTCCGTTTTGTTGAGGAGTACCTATAGCTGTAAAATGTCTTGCTATACCACTTGTCTTGCAAAGGTTGTTGAACTTATGATTGCAAAACTCCAGCCCATTATCCGTTCTTATCTTCTTAATTCGTCTTCTTGTTTGATTTTCAACTAGGATATTCTATTCATTTAACTTATCGAAAGCTTCATCTTTGCTTTCCAATATATAATTAAGTCCATACCCTTATAGAGAAATCATCTACTATTGATGGAAATACCTCCCACATCCTAAGGATTTTGTTTATGAAGGCCCCTAAAGATCCGAGTACACGTAATCAATCACTCCTTATGTGATATGGTTTCCTCTACTAAAATGCACCAGGTGAGCCTTTCCAAATACACAATTCTCACAAAATCCAAAGTCACCAACTGTAGTTTTTCCAAACACCGATTGTTAATTTGTTGAGTTCCATGAGGCCTTGACCATTAATATGGTCTAATAGCCGGTGCCATACCATCACGTGATCTTGTTGTTTGCATTCTCCTACAACAGCCATGCCTAACTCTACACACCCATCCAACACATATATATCACTTTTCACCCTAGTGAGTTGCAATATACCTTCCGAGCCTTTGACAACATTTAGTTTAACACCTCTTATAGTAACTACACCTCCCTCCTTTTCCATATTTCCGGGCAATATTAAATTCCTACTAAACTTAGGAGCAAGCCTCACATTGTTAAGATCACAACGTGATCCATCATGTAGCCTTAAGGATACCGTTCACATACCCTTCACTTCACACTGTCAATTGTACCCAATTTAACAATGCCTGCATTGACTTCTTTAAAATCTTTGAGAATCTATTCATATGGTGTGGAGTCATATGAAATGAACATCCGTAGTCGGGTACCCATTCTCCTTTGAGTTTGCTTTCTGAAACCATTAACACTTCAGCACTAACATAACCATCGGAGAACATATTGTGCATCTTTGTTTCTTGAATGACTCTCACCATTCTTTTTCCTACTTTCGAGACAATCACGTTTAAGATGTCCCTCTGAATGACATATAAAACACTTTTTTTATACCTTGACTTGGATCTTGAAGAACCTTTCAGTTTGAAGTCTCTGCAATCTGATCGACCTCTCACATAAAGCCCTTCCCCTATCTCATATTTAGGATCTGACCTCTTTTTCAACTCTCTTGAGTTCAAGGCACCAAGAAGTTTCTCGATGGACAAGGTTTCACGTTCATACATCAACGTATCTACAAAGTGCTCGTACGATTGGGGGAGTGAATTCAAGAATATAATTACCTTATCTTCATCTTCTAAAACGACATCTACATTTTCCAAATCAAAAACCAATTTATTGAACTCATCTACGTGATCCTCTGGTGAATTACCTGATATCAATTGAAAAGTGTACAATCTCTTCTTCGGATAAAATCGATGTGCCAAAGATTTCGTCATGTAGAGGCTCTCCATTTTTGCCCAAATTCCAGCAACCACCGTCTCCTTGATCTATGCTCTTTCTTTTGCTGGCAGTGTTTCCGCACCTAAACGAGCATACCAGATTTTTGGCGCCGCTGCCGGGGAAGGTAATAATATGGTAAATTATTCTAACTGTTGATTTAGTTTTGCAATCTTGAACATCTGACTATAAAAGATTCCGCATTTCAAAGCGTTATTCTGTTCGCTTACATACCGTACGAATAGTATGTAACCCGAATAAATGAATCGAAATCATGATTAATCACACATATGCTGGCAGTCAGCTCAGCAACAATACAAAAATTTCGATCTAGTTCTCTGAAATTCACTTTTTTTTATTTTTTTATTTCGTTGTTTGTTCGTAGCGTATTTGTTGTTATTTCCGTATTATTTCATGTCATTTTGTCACATATCAGAGAGTGTTGTGTTTTAAAATGTTCCTCAAGTGTTTAAAATTAGGAAACAGAACGAAAAGTGAAAAATATTACAAATCGTCAATTTCCGCACCGCGGAGCTCATTCTCCTACACGACGCGGAATTTGTCGAACATGTTTTTTTAAATAAAACCCCAAATTCTGTTCAAAACACACACATACACACAACGCGAAACCCTAACCCTTAGACGCGGAATCCACTCCCGACCAAACTCCAACCGATTTCAGTCTACAAATCGATCATCGTACCTCGTAATCGACAAAGGTATACTCGAAAACCACTTTTTCCTGTTTTTCGATCCAATCCGAGAGGTTTACAAGCTATTTTGATCGATTGACCTCAGATCAGTAGATTATAACATGCTAGGTGTGCTTAGGATTGTTCATTTTATGTTGTAGCATGTTTATTTTTCTCAATCTCAAGTTTTTATTCGGGTTTTTCAAAAAACCTAAAATATCGAAACTTTGAGGACTGATTTCTCTCAATCTAGTGGATGAAACTGATTAAAACTAGTCCCCATTGCTTAATCGCTAGTATAGGATCAAAATGGGACTAGTTTGGTCGACTGATTTTGCAAATGGCACTGTTCATCGTCTTCTTAATTTCCGCGCCGCGGTACTAGTTGACTCCGCGCCGCGTAAAGTGCTTTGACCTAGTTTTGACTTTTGTTGACTTTTTCAAACTGTTTTTCCTGATTATTTATCTTTCATGCTTAATGTTAATGCAGGAATTATCATTAGAATAGTCATACCTATAACATAGGTCATTTTGCGTATTTCTCTGATTTAAAACTGTATTTAGATGGCACAGAGACCCAGAGGACGAGCAAGAGCTCAGAGGGGAGCGCCAGCTATTGCACCTCAGATCCCTCATGTTCCACACCGATGGTTAGATTTCCATGCACTGATCGATGATGACGTTACATGTACTGAGTACACTTCTAGGTTAGCACCACTTCTGCCTAGAACCATAGAGATAGGAATCTCAGTAGACTGGGAGATCTTGGATAAATTACACTTGAGTCCACTCATCCAGCGCTACCTTCGCCATTGATATAGATCTGTGTTATTTACCTGTCATGGTTGGCGCAGACTTTTCAGCATACACGAGCATATCTACAGAGAGCTAGTTTTAAAGTTTCTATCTACAGTCCACTTTGATGCCACCTTCCTCGACTACACAGATCCGACTGTCCTACGATTTAGATTGGGAGAGCAGCAAAGGCAGTTGAGCATTAGAGAGTTTGCTTGGAGAGTAGGCTTGTACACTAGGGAAGAGACCGAGGACCCTCAGTTTATACCATTCCTAACAGTTGCATTGAGAGGGCCTCCGTCTACTTTTTCCGGTGCTGAGTTCTGGCGAAGGATCGCCCATGGAGTATATTATTCCGCCAGAGCTCTGGAGAGCAGTTTTCGACGTCCCGTCCACCGTCTCATTCACCGTTTGATATCCACCACCATTGCTCACCGTAGGGGTAGTGAAAAAGTACCCTTATCTGATTTAGTTTTCCAGTGGTGTATTCTGAACACCGATGTCCACTGCCACCTACCATTCAGCCTTGCACTATTTTTGAGCCGTAGAGCCATAGGTGTCCATCCTACCAGTCCCCTCTGCGGTGGTCAGTTCATTACTAGACTAGCCCGATCATATCACATTTTGACCGCAGAGGAGGAACCTCTTTTGACCGCCCACCAGCCTAGGATCCTTTCTGAGATTCTATTAGATACTATGAGTGTTATACAGAGGATTCCTGGTGGTGGTGTGAGGATTTTAGATGATGAACCTGCCAGTGGACCAGAGCAAGAGGCTGATGAGGAGATGGAGCAGCCTGAGATTACAGAGCAGCCACCTGTTAGGAGAGTCAGGCCACGCAGCACTTCTACACAATCCACCACTCTGGATATCCCAGCCAGAGTTTCAGCCTTAGAGCGAGGGTTTAGGGTTTAGGGTTTAGGGTCCCAGCCAGGGTTTAGGGTTTAGGGTTTAGGGTTTAGGGTTTAGGGTTTAGGGTTTAGGGTTTAGGGTTTAGCAGTGGATATGCAGCTCGATACAGTGGATGACTTCATCTATGCAGGAGTATTTTCAGCATCAGGGCTTCACTCCTTCTACTCCTTTTCCTCCACGGGCTCATGACTCAGAGGCTGGTACATCTGGTGCCAGGACAGGTGATGATGGTGATGATCATGATGACATGGCATGATATTTTCTTTTTATTATTTTGTATTTTGTTTGTACTAACACTGGAACGTGTGTATTATATTTCATTTTGTTATTTATGATGTGTTTGATTGATGGTGTTTGCTATGAGTTTTCTCTATTTTCAGAATAGATATTATTGTTTGAGAATCCATATGCTGGCACATCCAAAGGGAATTCCAATCGTCAAAAACAAAAGGGAGTTTTCTCTACCTCAGTTGCTTTATTTCATGTTTTGTATACATTGAGGACAATGTATGTTTTAAGTGTGGGGTAGAGACGTACGTTATTATCCAAAATATTTTTCGCACAAGTTGTTAGAAAACCCCTTAAAAAAGCAAAAAATTTCAAAATTCTCAATGCTTTGTCTGTAAATTAATCTAAATTCAAATTTAAATTTTTTCGCATTTTTGATTATTTGTATGAAATTTTTAATTAAATTTATATGAATTCAGATTACATAATAAAGGAAAATTATTCGAGATTTTACGACTTAGCATAAATACAGCATGTACTTAAATTGAGTGTTTGAGCTTATCAGTTGTTATCATTAAACACTGAATTCTTTTGCTGTGAGAATGTCTAAATTGCATATATTTCAGAACTTGTTACTGAATTCTTTTCGAAACCACCAAAATGAGAACTAGACTATTGCACTGATAGAGACCATCTTTCTTTTTAAAACCCGTTGTTTTAAGCCTTTTTCTTTCAAACTTAAATAATCTCAATTTTAGATTATTTAATTTATTTTATTTTTAACCCTTTTTCAGCGTAATGCTCATTTTTAGCATTCGATACCCTAGTTAACCACTTTGAGCCTTAACCTTTCATTTCATCACCCATGTTTATCCCATTTTTAGTCTATTTTATTTTTAAGTTCCAGAATTAGTTAAATCCATTATATGCTGCTTAGTTCCATTCTGTGTTCCTATATTCTTCAGATTGTTCATGCACCGATCAGTGGGACATGAAAAGTTTATATCTTTGATCTATCCGTTGCATACAGCTGAACCCAAAAATCCATAAAAATCAAAAAATCAATAGAAAAATGAGCAATTTCAGTTGCCTGACATACCTTTCTTCAGCTATTTTTAAGGTTGTCATACATTGAGTAGTAGATTTTTCTTCAGTATTGCCTGAGTGAATAGTTGTCATTCAGAAGATTCTGATTCCATTACAGCTTGATGAACTGTAATCTCAACAAAAATATTATGATATTCCTGTTCAATAGTTCAATAAAAGCAGCTTAGAAAAAATTTTAACTTAATCTCTGGATTCTTATTTTAGCCACTTTTAAAATCCCTTTTTCCCACCTTTAACCCATAGCCTTTTACATTTTAAACCCAAAAGTCCTCTTGACAGTTCTAAACTCTCTAGTGGTGCAGATTCGATTTGGATACAAGCATATGGTAATATTGCATTTTATGACATTGTGTGATTCACTAAATTGATATAAACCTTATACACTTGAGTGAAAGAGTGAACCACGTAATGAGAATGCAAAGGTCGTGTTAAATTTTGAATACTTCTCTGTGATTATGCTAATATCTGAATCATGTTAGATAGAACTAGATTTCTACTATAATTATATTTGTTGAAATTTTGAAGATTTGTTTTTGATTATATTTACAGTTATGCTTGAGGACAAGCATATCCTAAGTGTGGGGTGATTGATATTGCCAGAATTATACATAAAATATATATCTGATATCTGACAATATCTGGTTTAAATAAATAAAATATAGCCAATATGAGCTTTAAATGCTTTCTTATTTTATTCAAGGCTATTTCAGGTAGACAATACGGAAAAATGGATAACACGCGTCAAAACGAGAAAACACCGCGCAAAAGACGAAGATTTTCTAAAAAAGATATTTACGCGGCGCGTACCATATCTTCTTCCGCGACGCGGACCTAACCTTCTAGAATGCAAGCTGTTAGTGCAAGTTGCAAAGGAATCTTGTCAGGGAATCTTGTCAGGCGTCTTTACGCGCCGCGGAAACCGATCATTACGCGGCGCGTAAATCCACTCTCACGCCTATAAATAGCAAGCCAAGTTTCATTCCGAAAACACACCTTTAGACACCAATTTACACCCCAATACACTTCCAAAAACCACACACACCACTCCAGGCGAGTTCAGGTGACTCCAGGGGGGCCTTCGGGCTGCTCTGGAGGTTTCCTCGCCTCTTATCCATGTAAATACGTAGCTTGTAGCGTAGATTTGTAGTTGTCGTAGCTGTAGTTGTTTTTCTGTCTTCGGAAACGAGTTCCGGCAAGTTTGTACGAGTCAGGATGCTGTCCAGATGTATTTCTACCTTGTATAATACGAACTGGTATTCTCTTTCCTTTATTTTCGCTTCGTTATAATGAATCCGAATTGATATAAATATGTAGTTGTTATGCATAGGATTATATTATGATGATTTTATTCAAGACTTGGTATTTCTGAAATAATGAAACATTATAATTAGTTATTTTATAATACTATCATTTCATGCGGATATTCGGCAATGTAAATGTTGAAAAACCATTTGCTTAGGATATCTGTATCCTTATACATATATATTTTCAAACAGACTCAGATTTATATGCATTTGCTCATGAACCCACTTGAGGTGTATGATACGTATAAGTCTGGTATGTGTATACAGGGACATTTGCTCATAGACCCACTTGAGGTGTTGAACTGATATATTATCTTAATACCTAAATATATATCTTCTTACCAGATGTTGACAGACAATGATAATTATCCTGTCTATTATTTCATTAGTAGATAAATACTGACCTTTTAAGTAAAACGGGATAACACCCGGGAAGCGAGGTTTTATCTAACCGGTGTTTTAATAATACAGGGATTAAATCAGACTTATCTTAAGATTGTTATAAATTGATAAATGATTGGTACCGAATCAACTTTAGAAATCATCTTAATAATTTCATTCATTATATAACCGG
This sequence comes from Pulicaria dysenterica, assembly GCA_947179395.2. Lineage (NCBI taxonomy): Eukaryota > Viridiplantae > Streptophyta > Magnoliopsida > Asterales > Asteraceae > Pulicaria > Pulicaria dysenterica. Next base: position 82,500,793 of record OX359292.1, read on the forward strand.
ATTAGCTAACGTTACTATTAATATTGATTTGGAGGATTCGTGACTTGGCACTTTTTTTCCTGCTTTATTTACTTTTCCTGCCTAGTATTTAGTCTATTTTTACCCTCACTTTTCTATCTAACTAGACAGCAGTTTGGAATAAGAGTAGTCATAGCTTTTACGCTTACCCGTGTTCGATATAAATCATCGGTCTTACCAGCACATCTTGCTACATGCGATGGGTTCTCTGCCCAGCCGTGCCGTGTGCATTTGTACCGTTGTGAAATCCGGTCCGCACCTAAACGAGCATACCAATTCTCCCCCAAGTGCCCCTACGATGCCCTCATGCACCAGAAGTGCTCTCATAATCACCCTTCAGAGACCAAAGTCGTTCTTGCCATCAAAATTCTCTAAATCGAATTTTGTGGAAGTCATCTTTTGTCTGATTATCAATAATTCCTTGATTGTCACGAACAGTTCAATCCTTTTAATCGAAGCCTCTTTTTTCCAGATTACAAACATTCTTATCAACTTCTTCTTCCCTAAATCTCAGCACAAGGCTCTGATACCACTTGTTGTAAATTGAAGAACAACACAACAAATAGTTGAATTAGAAGATCAACTTATCTTTTATTAGAACAAAGAGGATTTCTCCATCACTATGTATACGTACAACATAAAGAATAAAAAAGGAATGAAATGTATTTGTGACCTGTAATAGCTTATAAGGATATAAGCACTCTTAAACTCAGCTACCTTCAACTATAACAGAATTACACATACAACCCCTTAACTAACTCAAGAAAATATAACAATATACATGAAAATATATGTGGTATTTCGTTTATTTTTAAAAAAAACTAATGCTACTTAATGATGACCAAATTTCAATATTGTTACACAAATATTGTTTACCATATAGAAACACCTAATACCGCTAGACTATAAATCGTTTGATAAATTTTCTCCTTACAATATTACGTCATCTTATTTACCATATGTATTAAATGTATTTTTAATTTAAAAACAAACTTATATTTAATACATTTTTTAACATATCCTGATTAATGCAATTAATTTAAGTTATATATTTTTATCCTTACATGTATTATACATTATTTATATTTATATGCCCACTTTAAAATCTTGTTCCTACACCATTTCAAGTGATTTTAGTGGGGTGCTTTTCCATGAACCAATGTACCATTTTATCATGAGAAATTGAAAAAGATCTTCATTATTATATCATGAAATAAACATAAAATTACCAAAATGCCCCTTAATTTCTCATGATAAGTTGACATGTTATGTTGCCAATTGATATATATAGTAATAGTGTTCAGATTAAAGGTTAGAAAAGAGAAATGATGAAGAAAGGATTTTGGGTTAAAAATATGGAAAAAGTGACAGACATATTTATGGATCACGCCGTAATGGGGTAAGCATAACCACACCATGGTTTTTAAGAAGCGTGTCGAAGAGTTATGCTAAGAGGATGTAACAACTTGATTTTCAACCCCGAACTTAACTCAGTAAACAAGGTCAATTTTTTGGACATACGAAGAATTAATCAAGATCGAAAATTAGTATACAAAACTAGAACTCTACAGTTATACATCTTTTTCAATCGTATATATATCCAGCCAATAATTAAGTCGCTTAGTTTGGATGAGTCACATTAGTTGTAGAAGATGATACCAATTTCTGGACAGTGGTAGGGCGACAGATGTCGGGCAACAGTTCGCCAGACCAGGCCGAATCAGCAATCACGGAGCTGACCACACGTCCTGGGTTCAATAAATCCCACCACACGTAGTTTGAAGGGTCTTCACATACCATGTTCATGGACATGCACCCAGTCATCCGATTATCCTTTCCCAACCCGCAACATGCTTTCTTCACATTCTCAATTCCTGCATAAATTAGTTTGCAATCACTAATGCACCCTAAAGTTCGTTAATTTGAGCGAAAAGTATAATAACTAATGTGGGGAAAGAAGTTGAAACTTGTATTAAGTTTCAATTTCTATATCAAATTCAAATTATATAAGTGTTACTTTCGGATTAAGATCCTTTTATTGTGGTCAAACATGACCTATCACGCTCACAAAACATGAGAGTTGGACTTAGTAAAAGCCTCCTTGATTTAAAATAAGAGTCTCGCTCTCAAGTTTGTAGAAAAATGACTGGTCATATTTAACTGCAACATAAGAGTATCTTAATCCGTTTCTTTCATAAATAAAAATATGGTTTCAGTCATACCATAGACGTAGGGGTTATTTATGATCTCCATCATCGCACGATATACATCACAAAAGATCAACTGAGCGTCAACTAATTCAGTATTAAGGCGTACAATGCGTTGTTCCAGAAACGCATTGTACTCCAAGATAAAGTTGTTAATGTCATCAGCGCAAACTATCGCCTCTTCACCGTGGTTATCTCCATAAACACCCATACTTACGGAACTATTCATTGAATGCAAAAACTTTGGTGCACATCCTAAAGGCAGTATTCCCATAAAGACAAACTTCCTCACACTTGAACCATAAAGATACTCAATAGCATTAGTCATTTGATCTACCAATATTCGTGACAACTTTTCGGCATTGGATCCTGGAACCTTTGAAGAGTTACTGCGAAAAAGATCGATGTAGTCATCTTTTCCGAATGAAAGGTAGAAGAGGGTGGAGGATTGGATAAAGTTGTTGGCGGTTTCTTGGCCGAGTTCGAGTTGTAAAAGCTGAAAGATCTCGAATGCTTGGCGAAGCTGCTGAGTGAGAGACTGGAGAACTGGGTTTGTTGGGTTACTCATAATCGTGGCTCCGGTTGATCCTAGGTTTATACCACGTAGAAGTACTTCTGAGGAACCATTTTGGCTATAGAATGCTGTGGGAGTTGGCAATCCAATCTTTTTTGCTACATTAACGACAATCATACGAAATTATATTAACCCGGAAATTAATTAAACTCAACAGAAATCAAGAAAATTTAAATTGTGGTTTCTGATTATATATATATATATATATATATATGATGACCTCAAAAACTTTAATTTGATGTTGAAAAGCTGTGTTGTGAACCTATTATAAACAATTTCTAGTAGCTTATTGAGCAAGTGGCAGTAAAAACCAAAGAAATGGGAAAGATCAAGAAGGAAAAAAGTCCATTTAAAAATGGAAATCAAATAAAGAGAATGAGAAGAAGTTACCAAGAAGGTGTGGAAGAATTGAAGAAGGAGGATCATCACAAGGGTGTAAAGAGAGGTTATGAAGAAGAAAAGGGAAGAAGAGAGTGTTTTCTCCACAATCTACAGTTGAATCCCCCAACACATACATTGCCTTTATTTTACTCACTGTGACATTGCAATTCACCATTTTTATGAACATTGAGGTGAATATATGAAGAAGAACAAATTTCATTTTATTTTGCATTATTCTACTTTAATTGATTCTCTTGTTTTTCTTCCTACTTATGACTCTAAAGACCATATCCCTATTTATTGTTTTAAGTCAAATAAACAGTTTAGTTATTGTTTAAAAATTGTTAAACATGCTTTATGTACATATATTTGAGAAACAGTACATATATATTTATTTACATAAGTGGTTTTGAATTTAGCTTGCATGTGTCTAAAAGATGAACTCTTATGATTTTTTCAAAAAGCTCATTAAACCACTGTTAATTAACTTTATAAATATATAATCATGAAGATGTTCATAGATAAGAAATTCAAGAAAATCATGATAAAGAAAAGGATATTAGTAACAATATATAACAACATTGATATTAATTAGTAATAAACATATAATTAAGATGATGATTATTATATATATCAAGGATCGAATGCATAAGATTAAAGATTAGAGACAAAAGAAATCAGAGATTTGTAAATAATCACTTATGTTCATGATATCGCCTGTTTAGAGTTAGAAGACATGTAGATGTGCACGCATTAATTAATCAAGCAGCATATATAATTTATTAGGTTCATCATGAATATTATGTTGAACTCTACACGACCCGTTTATGGATCAACGAATTTGTAGAATTTTGAAACTAATTAAGTTTATTAATTATATATCTTTAAAATTTATATCGTCGATGAATTCATTTAAAATGAGTTAAATATGGTTATAATCAGTGTTCTAAAAGGCGCGCCAAGGCGTGAGGCGTGGCTCCGCCGTTAAGAAATGACCCTAGGCGTGAGTGCTAGGCGTGGCGCACGCCAAAGCTTGCCAAGGCGCGCCTTTGCGTGCCAAATGGCGAGTTTTTTAAAACGTGGCGTAGAAAAAATAATTTAAAAAAAAATACAATTTTTTGTATAAATTTTGCAATTAAGTGTATAGAACTTATATAAATTTGTATTTTATAATTTGCATATGTTATTTTTGCTTATCATTTCTTTAACTTTGTGTATTTAGTATATTAATAATGATAAATTTAATATATATAATTATAAAATATACATAAAATCGCCGCCTTAAGTCACACCTTAAGAAACGTCATGGCTCGTAAAGCTTGAGGCTTGACCTCGCCGCCATCCACGCCTTACGTTATCTAGAACCATGGTTATAATGATATGTAATCTGATATTCGAATTTAATTAGCCTTATGATTTTTTTTATCAGTGGAAAGAGAAACTAGTCTAAGAGTTTTGACATAGCCATCACCTACGACTAAAAACCGAAATTATTATTAATAAAAACATTTCTAGCAAGATGCTAGAAAAATTACAAACACGATTAAAGTAAAGAAAATTGGTTACAACACCACATAGACCAATATAATACCTTATAATTAGATCTAAACGAGTGGGCTATCCCCCGTGCCATGCGACGGGATAAATAATGATCAATAATATTAAATGTTAATACTTGAAATAAGGTAGAGAAATCTATACAATTAAAATTAGATATATACTAATTTCTTGTAAGAAAATTATACTGCATTCACATTGTTTCATTCGAACTCAAATATATACCCGACATTAACATAACATATAGCTATTATTCTTTACAATCAAAGAAAGATTTAAAAAAAATGAGAAAAACTTATATGAAGCCATTCTAAGTTTTTCGTAAAGAAACATAAAGAAAGTAAACTTCAAAATATATATACATATAAAAAATAACTAGTGGGGTACCCGCGCAATGCGGCGGCATCGACAAATAAAGAGGTATGGTGGCTGGTTGTCGTGGCCGTTTGCAATAGATAGGACGTAGGAGACAATGATCATTTGCAAATCTAAAATTACATTGAAAGTATGTCAGGATCGGATATATTATATCAAATAACAAGAACTAACTTTTAAATAATAAATCAGAGTAATATAAAAGTTAATCTTTAACTATGATCACAATCAACTAAGAAGTTGCGGAATCACACTTAATTGATTAAAGAAGGTTTTAAGCAAAGATTAATTCAATCAAACAGTAGTTTTATTAACCAACCAGAATGATTACAAAAACAAACTTCACCCCCAATCTAACTTATTCTGTTAGACGAAGAACACAGATTGTTCTTAGGTTTCAACAAGAAACTTAGAGGCTAAAAACACTTTCAGAAAAATAAATAACAATAAGAACAAATGCTTTGAAATAATGAGATCAAGTCGTCGTCGTCAATTGATCATCTAATGAAGAATATATAGACTCTTGATCCTCCTTGAATTGTTGACAGTTAGGTAATCTTCTATCTTCTGAGATAATCTTGTTAATCTTCAAAGTATTTCGAGATATCTTCTATGATAGGATTTTCCAAATATAGCTCAATAGAAACTGTTTAACGAACACAACAGTTCTTTATTCTTCTAAAAGTCTTCAGCTTCAAGGTCTTCAAACAGTTGTAGTAGTTTATACTAACAGTTCTCAACTGTTTTCATATTTTCAACAAACAGTTTTAAACTGTTTCACCAACCTTTACCAAACAGTTCTCATTTTCATGCTCAATAACTTAGATTATTTCCCAACAATCTCCCCCTAACTTAAAGTATTGAATAATACATTTAAGTTGTTGGTTTGATCATAGACAAATTAATATAAGTAATGAGTCACATTTCTTCTAATCTCCTTTTGAATCTGTTCAGTAAGTCTTCCTTCTGTTTTGAGTCTCCATGGAATTTAGCTTTAATAAAATACTCCAGCTTAGTCTTGTGATGCCCAATGAAGTTCAAATCAAACCACTCATGCAATGTATTTCCCATTACCACGTAATACGTCCTTGATCTTGCATATACCTTCACTGCCTTTATGGGAAAAGCTTCCTCTGCTGTCAGTTTGGGCATAATCTTCAATGGGTTGCAAATGCTGGTAAGATATTCCATCAAAATCTTGATTCCTTCATTTGGGTCACTAAAGTGCTTAATTCCATATGTATACAATTCTTGTACATCTTCTGGTGAGATTCTTGTCATCATTTGTACAAAATTGTCATATACCTCAACAGATCCATCTTCCCTTGCAATAGTAATGCAATGTTTGTCCTTTGCTTTTTCTTCAAACTTCCATTCAACAATATGAGACTTTTCACCTAATTCTTTTTCCAATTGGTCAATCCCTTGCTGAACGTCTACTGTCAGTTTATCTTTCAAAATTTTGTGAACCACAGCAGCTTTGTTTGAAGTGGGAAGTTTCTTGGTTGGCTTAACTGTAACTGTTTTATCTTTTATTACCCTTTTTCTTTTAACTCCCTTACCAGCAGCTTCCTTCTCCTTTTTCTCTTCTTCTTCTAACTCTTTTGTCATTTGAGCACCTATCTTTTTAGCTAGCTCAAAATCTGATTGTTCTTGCAATTCAAGCTCAGCATTCAATCTCTGTGCATATTCCCTATCCCGTTCTTCTTGCTGTTCTTTAGAAAGTTTCAGCTTGGGAATATCAACCATTACTTCCTTTCCTTTTAATGATACAGGGGGCATCTTTTCTTCTTTCTTTTCTTCTTTCTGTTTCTCAGTAAAAGCAATGCCTTTAAATCCTGCTTTAGGAGGAAGTGGTTCCAACTTCTTTACCTTTCCTTCTAGCCATCCATCATCGATCCTTTGAGCCATTTTAAATGTGCTGATGTTGAGAATTTGAGCACCGATTTCAATTAAGTAATTTTGTTTGACTTTGGACCATGATCTGAAAGCTTCAGTCGTTGGATAATCACCTTGCATAACCAAATCATCACTCTATCCACCGCTGATAAACTTTCTTCTTCAACTACAGCTGTTTGCACATCTTCAACAACAGTTTCATCAACTACAGCAACTGTTTCCACAACTTCAGCAGCAACTGTTGGGTCAATGGTTGCAACTGTTTGTTCAGTTGTAGCAACAACTGTTTGTTTATCCTGTGGAACTGTCTGTTTAACTCCTTCCTGCTTGGATTTTCTTTTTCCTTTAGCTTGAGCAGTTGAAGAGGTTTTCACCAAGGATTTGGGTTTAAGCAGCATCTCATGAGTATGAAGAACATTAGTTGCCTTCTTCAGATTCTCATCAAGAAAGTTCAGCTGCTTATCTTGCCTTATTAGCACCTCATTGTGAATTGCTACTACCTTGAGTACTTCGGTTGCCTTCTCCAACTGTTTAGTCAGTTCTTTTATCTTCTCATCTTGAGAAACTATCCTTTTGTTTTGAAGAGCAATCCTTTTCTTTAGGTGTATATGAGCAGCAAGGTAAGGTGCAAAGTTAGGATCCGTCAATGCATGTTGTTTCAGTCTAGTCTCAATGTCAGTTAGTGTTTCCACTGTGACTATATCATCGACATTTTTCACTGGTGGCTTACTCCCCTGAGTATCACCATCAGTACCCCTCTTTTCTTGGTTCTGGGGATTACCAGAAACTGTTTTACTAGTCTCTGTTGCCATGGTTGAGGTCTTAGCTATGTTAACACTGTCCTGTTTATCCCTTGCAGATAAAACAGTAGTGTCAGCCTCAAAGACCATATGATCACCCTCTTGAGGAATGATCACCTCCTCATTGTGCCTGGGAGACAGCACCAAAGGTTCCCTTTCGATATTCTGCACAGGTAAATGCACCTGTGCAGGGCTAACAGTTTGGGGTTCACTAACTGTGGTGGAAGGAGCACCAACAGTTTTCCTCTTCTTTCTAAATATTTTTAGTGCAGGGGCTTGTGTTGTAGCTCTTTCAAAAGAAGCAGGTTGGGAATTTTGAGTATCTTGGACTGTGGGTTCCAGTGTTGGTGGTGTAGCAATACGATGGGTTTCATGCTCAACACTGGCAGTCCTGTTTCTTGACAGAAACTCCACCATTTCAGGGAGTGGAGGAGTTATGGCACCAGAGAAACTCTTGCCATTAATCAACAGTTTGCTCAAAGTGGAAGCCACATGAGCAGAGGGAATAATGACCCTCTTGTGTGTTTTCAGATTTGGCAACAAAAAGTTTAACAATACTTGCACAAATCGAGGATACATCAAAAAGAGACCATACTTGGTCCCTAGATGTTTTACCATGCCATTGAAAATTAATTTTGAGAAATTGAAGCAACGATTGTTGGCCAAACAGATTAAGGCCAAAGCAATGTTGCTTCCAAACTCGTTCCATCCTGTTCTTTTAGGACTAATGCACTGCTGGAGAGTATGGATTAAATACTTCCAGTGAGCACAAAATTGTCCTTTATAGAATGTACCCTTCCCTGAAGGACCCTCATACCCAAGCTTAACAAGCTCGGCATGCAAAAAATCTAGTGAAACTGAATCAGAATACTCACCCTCACTATCATTTAGTTGTAGAATTTGGCGAATGGTGTCCTCAGAGATTGAGACGGTCAACTCATCAATGGTAGAATCAATCCATTGCACGTCATCAGTTGTTCGAAGTTGAGCATGTTTCCAAAACTGATCAATGTGTGAAGTGTATATGGTAGGGTTGATGGTGAGAGCAGTATTGAGATTGGACATTGAGAGATAATCAATCATATCGTGAAACGTGTGAAGATCATCGGGTTTTGAAAGAAAAGCAAGCATGTTATGTTCCTTGACGAATGGAAGGGGAGCCATGGCGATTTGATAGCAGAATTTTAGGGTTTTAGCGTTCAAACGAAGTTCAGTATGCGTAAAGAAACCTCTGAGGAGGGAATGGTTTATATATGTTTCGATTGTTGAACGTAATCCAAAGGCTTTCAAAATCCTGCAAAGACCAAAGCACCCTTTAAAAGCTTAACAGTTGACGGACAAAAAGGAACTAACAGTTGAGAAACTGTTTTCATAAGATGTAACAACTGTTATTCAAAAGTTCACTCCCTTTTGTTTGATCATTTATATGAATTGACAGTTGTTTAGGATTTACAACTGTTCTTTATTTCTCGCCCTTAGTTGACGAAATTCTCCCCCTCAGTTGCACATGGACTTTGTCTAACAGCTGCCAAAGCCATATGCTAACAGTTGAAAAACTGTTAGTATTGATTGAAACAGAAATGTGCAACTGTCAAACAAACTTTCGGCTCACATATATCAAATGCTGAAGCAATAAAAATAAAACATTAGAGAACACAGTCATCAACATAAGATATATTTTATTCAAGATAATCACAATTGAGCTACAATAAGTTGAAAAGAAAAACAAAACTGTCTTGTACTATAGATCTAAACACAGCTTATAAGAACTGTCTTAACTCCTAGATCTACATATGACAAATGATTGATAACAGTTTGTATCATCAAATCTGAACTTTAAGGGAAGACAATCATCATCACATTCACATTCTTGCTCAAGACTGTCTTCGTTATTTAAGAATCGAGTTCAGAATAGCCTCTACAGTGCCACCATCGTCTTACTGAGAAGCCTGTCTTTAAAGAATGGTCATGTAATACACAAGCCATTGTTGGTACTGCTTATCTAATTGTGCAAGGCCGTCTCGTAGGTGTGGGAGAACAATGATCTACACCGTAAGTGTAGACAACTTTCTCAGTCAACTGTTGATAAGCCTTAGACAATTGTCAAAACATACTACCTACCAATGGGTGTGCAGTAGACCTTCTCATCTTATGCATCACCAGAGACGATTGTCATAATTTGCCTCGTGGGTGTGCAGTGGAACTAGTCATCGAAGACAGTGACTTCCACTGCCTCATCATCTGAGGCCCTCTGGTGGTTACGAGTATTATATCTTCGAACATTGAACCACACTACGGAGTTTGTAGTGCCTGCTAGGTTCAAGACGAATCTTAGACAACATGGTGTAGGCAATTCATGAAAGAGAGTGAAATTTTCAAAATCACCTCTTATACGAATATGATCAATTTGTTTATTTGGCCTACGTGGATCTGGATATTGTGTCAAGGGAAACCTATCCCGATCATCATGCATCCCAAGAACACATGATGAGTGATGCCAAAGCTCATGCATTCTTACAAATGGGGCAGGGATGGTTACATAACTTTGTCTAACATTAATATCTTTGAGGGTTATTAGAAAAAGTTAGTATCCATTTGCAGAGAGAAGAGTGTGCAAATGTAGGTGTGATTTGTGAAGGATGGGTGCAAGACTATTTATAGAGAAACTAGGAGGCATTAATGTCCGTTAATAGCCATTAATGACCATTAATATCCAGTAATTTCCATTAATAGCATGCAGTGACTGGTCATATCAAATGCACTAGAGAACAAGCAAAAGGACTCACCTTTATCAGTTTGGAACTGTTGATTCAAGAAAGTGAATTTACCTTTACCTCATAACAAGGACAGTCACGAGTGTGAAAAACTGTTTGTGAGACAGGTCAGCAGATATGTCCAAAACTGATGTGTGAAATTGCATTTCCCTCTCTGAATACTTAAAGGATAACAGTTGTTAGAAAACGTAACTAACAGTTGCACACTGTTAGTGTGAAAAACATGGAATAATGAACAACTGTTAGTCCAAGTTAATCATTCCAATGTTGGAAATCAAAAAGTTGAATCTGCTCACATCAAAAGCTTTAGTAAACAAATCAGCTAATTGATCATCAGTATGAATTTTCATAACTTGGATTAATCTCTTTTCATTGCAGTCTCTTATGAAGTGAAATCTGATTTCAATGTGCTTGGTTTAGAATGCTTCACTGGATTATTAACTATGCTAATAGCACTGGTGTTATCAACATAAATAGGAGTATTTAAGAAAGACAAACCATAATCCAGAAGCTGATTTTGGATCCATAACACTTGTGAACAGCAGCTTGATGCAGCAATGTATTCAGCCTCAGCTGTTGAAGTTGAAACTGTTGTTTGTTTCTTGCATTGCCATGAGATCAGCCTTGATCCAAAGAATTGACATCCTCCAGAGGTTGATTTTCTGTCCACATTGGCTCCACCATAGTCACTATCAGAATATGCCACCAAATCAAAAGGTGAATCTTTAGGATACCAAAGTCCCAATTTTGGTTGGCCTTTGAGATATCTAAAGATTCTCTTTACAGCAAACAGGTGTGACATCTTCGGACTGCATTGGAACCTGGCACAAACACAAACAGCAAACATTATATCAGGTCTAGAAGCAGTTAAGTACATTAGTGAACCAATCATTGATCGATAGAGGTGTATATCAACATCCTCCCCCTCAGAATCTGCTCCCAACTGTTTGTGTGTTTCCATTGGAGTACTTGCCAGCTTCACATCTTGATAGCCAAACTTGTCCAATATGTCCTTGACATACTTAGATTGGCTTAGAAAAATACCAGTGGGCTTCTGTTTGACTTGTAATCCCAAGAAAAATGTGAGTTCACCCATTGAACTCATCTGAAATCTTTTGTGCATAATGACTTCAAATTCTTTGCACAAGCTGTCATTTGTGGATCCAAAGATTATATCATCAACATAGATTTGAACAAGCAAAATCTCTGTTTTAACAATCTTTGTAAACAATGTTTTGTCAATTGTGCCTCTCTTAAAACCATTCTCAAGGAGATAGGATGATAATGTCTCATACCAAGCTCGAGGAGCTTGATGTAGACCATATAGGGCTTTATCTAACCTATATACCTTGTCAGGGTACTTTGAGTCTTCAAAGCCAGGGGGTTGACACACATATACCTCCTCATCAATAGTGCCATAGAGAAAAGCAGACTTGACATCCATTTGATACACCTTAAATCCTTTGAAGCTTGCAAAAGCAAGAAATATCCTAATGGCTTCAATCCTTGCAACAGGTGCAAAAACATCATCATAGTCTATTCCTTCCTCTTGTGTGTAGCCTTGTGCAACCAGTCTTGCTTTGTTCTTGATAACAATTCCTCTTTCATCTTTCTTGTTTCTGAACACCCACTTGGTGCCAATTACTCTTTTACCTCTTGGAAGCTCAACCAACTTCCAAACTTGCTGAATTTGAAATTGTAAGAGCTCCTCTTGCATTGCCTCTACCCATGAAGGATCTTTCAATGCCTCAATTGCTTTCTTTGGTTCTATTTGAGACAAAAAGCAAGCATTCACGTCAAATTGGGCAAGATCCACACCACTATTTTCATTTTGCAGCATATTTCTTGTTCTGATAGGAGTGGTTGGATTTCCAATTATTTGTGATATTGGATGAATCTTGTGAACTCTTGATGTAGGAATGTTTTCTTCAGTCAGTTCATCCCCTAGATTAGATAGATCAAATTCACATTCACTTGAATTTTCAGCGTTATCACACACTTGATCAGCAGAGTCAGTGTGATGTTGAGGATCATGGGATTCCATGTCCTTTAAAGATTCAGCATCCATCAATGGATCAACAACGTTGGAGAACTCTTGTTGAAGCATAGGAATCACAACAAAGTCTTCAGTAACTTTGTTTGAACCAACAGTTGTTGGTTTTGAGCTAACAGTATCAAAACTGTTTGGGCTGGAGGAAGATGTTTGATGACTTTCACCAACAGTTGTTGGGGTACCTGTAGCTGTTTCAGTAGAATACTCAAAAGAAAGAGATTTAGACAATGCATCAATATCAAATAACCAATCAGGTCCATTACCTGCAATATTGATCCTATTTTCATTGAAAGAGATATTCATACTCTCTTCTATGATTCTAGTGACATTGTTAAAAACTCTATAAGCTTTACTTTGAGTGGAGTATCCTACAAAGAAACCTTCTTCAGCCTTACTCTCAAACTTGCCTAACTGTGACTTGGTATTAAGGATAGTGCACGGACAACCAAACGGTTTGAAGAAGTTGATTAAAGGTTTTCTCTTGAGAAACAACTCATAAGGAGTTTTCCCTTTGGACTTGACTACTTGTACTCTATTCTGAACATAGCAGGCAGTGTTCACTGCTTCTGCCCAGAATGTCATTGGAAGTCTAGAATCGGCTAACATTGACCTAGCAGCCTCTATCAAAGTCCTATTCCTTCTCTCAGCAACTCCATTCTGTTGGGGAGTCCTAGGAGCACTAAACTGTCTTTCAATACCTTTACTTTCACAAAAACTGTTTAGCTCATAGTTCTTAAATTCAGAACCATTGTCAGATCTAATGACTTTCACCTTCAAATCAGATTGATTTTCAATTTTAAGAATAAGGGACTTAACTAACTCAGCTGTTTCATCCTTTGTTCTAAGAAATTGAACCCATGTGAACCTGGTGAAGTCATCAACTATGACTAAACAATATGCTTTCTTCCCTATACTCATCACAGATGTAGGACCAAAAAGGTCCATGTGTAACAATTGTAAAGGTGCAGTAATAGAATAAACTTCTTTGGTCTTATAAGAAGTTTTGTGTTGCTTGCCTTTAAGACATGCCACACAATGATCATCACATGAGAACTCTTTTTGGGGCAAACCTCTTACCAAACTGTTTTTAGCTAACAAGTTCATGGTTTTAAAATTCATGTGACACATCCTTCTATGCCAAATGGCAGACTCATCATGAGATGCTTTGGAGAGTAAACAGCTTAACACATTCTGTTTAGCAATCTTTTGTGGATCAAGACAATATACATTATCTTTTCTAGGTGTTCTTAAAAGAACATCCTTCTCATTTAATTTAAAATCTTTTGAAAGAATAATGCATTCTGAATCTGTAAACAAAACTTTGTTTCCATTGTCACAAATTTGAGATACACTTAGCAGATTGTACTTAAGCTGTTCAACAAAGAAAACATCATTAAATGTAAGTGTACCTGCCTCAACAGCTCCTTTACCTGTGATTTTTCCTCCCTTTGGATTTCCTCCAAATGCTACAAATCCTCCATTGATTCTTTTTAAATCCTTCAAACATTGTGGATTTCCAGTCATGTGCCTTGAGCATCCACTATCCACATGCCAGATAGATCCATGATTGGCCCTATGAATGCTCTGCACAAATAAGATCAGTTAGTAGCAGGAAGTACCCAGGCCATGCAGGTCTTGGGTACACCGTTCAAGTCATAATACTTAAACAGAGTTTGGTTCTTTTTGATTTCATCCAACTTAGATTTCTCTAATTTGTGTGATGAATACTTTGTAAGAACATGTGGTTTCCAACTGTTGTGATTAACAGTGGATACCTTTGAACAAACAGCTGGTGGAGTTGGTAAAACAGATGAATCAACTTGTGATTCCTTTTGATTTTCAGTTTGAAGAACAGTTTTACCTTCTCCAGAATCAGTTTGTTTTTGAATTTTCATCCAAGCCAAACCAGCAGTTTTTGGTTTTGCTAAAATAGTTTTGGAACTGTTAGTTGGTTTGGATGTAACAGTTTTAGAACTGGTTGCCAGTTTTGACTTAACAGTTTTAGAACTGTTATTCTGTCTTTTGGAACTTTTGTTTTGAGTGCCATTGGTCTGTGGGTTATAGTAACAGTCTTGAACTAGATGATTAGATCTTCCACAAATGTAGCACTTTTTGGTTTTCACAATAGGTAAACCAGTCCTTTGTGACCAGAATTGGTTCCTATTTCTTTGATTTCCTCTAACAGCTGCAGATTGAGGAAACTTTTGGACACCATGTTTTTGACATGTGCATGCAGGCACTTCAGTATGCCTTTTCTTAGATTTGGGTTTAGCCTGAGGTTTTGCAACTTCCTTCTTCTTCCTAGTATACACAACTTCACCAACTTTCTCCTTTCCTTTGGCTTTGGTACTAACAGTTGGGCTTTTTAGCTTAGAACTGTTTGGGTTCTTGTTGAAACTGTTAGTGTAAAGATGGGGACTATTTGTAACAGTTGTGGAACTGCTAATAGAGTTAACAGTTTTTGAGGATTTTGGCTCATTGGTGAGGGGTTCAGTGGATGCTTTTACAAACACCACAGGTTGTAAAGACGATTTTGTGGGAATGGGCTCACACAGGATGTGATTTTCATATGGAATACCTTCATCCTTCTTCACAACTTCCTCATTATCTTCAACACTTACTACTGACACAACGTCATCTTCATAACTCTCAAACTTTGGATCAGCTGACTTAAGTTCATCTTCCAAAGGTTCATTAACATATCTGTCAGCTACCTCAGACATTGGAGTTATGTAGTTTTGGTTGTATGGAGGTGGGGTTTGTTTGTATCCTAGGCCAGTTTTCACCTTGTCTCTCACTTGAGATTGTAGCAGAGTCTCAAGCTTAAGGTTTGCAGCCCTGAACATTCCAAGATCAATGTCCACACCCTCCAATTTCTTTGTGAGTTCATTCACCTTGTCTTCTTTTTCAACTAACTTCTTTTTCAGACTATCAATCTCATCTTGAAACTGCTCTTTCTCCCACTTATGATATTTTCTATCATAGTCCATTTGCAGTTCATTAGCCTGATAGTCTTTAATTTTCTTTTCAAAATCTTCTATCACAGCAGTATACTCATACCTTCTCTCCTCCATTTTACTTAGAGCAGCACATACTTTCTTATTGTGCTCTCTAAATCTCTTAACAATAGCTCTACATTCACCAGGACATAGTTTAGAAGATACCTGTATGTCCTCAGATTCTGGAGAATCCATCTTGATGGAGGAGTCAGTCAATGCCATCAAAGCTTTGTTGCTGGTAGCCTCCTCTGCTTGATCACTCCAATCAAATCCATGGCCTTCTTGTGAGACCAATGCTGAGGAGGTATGGTTCTGAGTTTGCCTCTGACCTTGATTCTGAACTTGTCCACCAGATTTGCATTCTCTTGCAAAGTGGCCAAGTTGTTGACATTTGAAGCATCTAACCTTTGACTTGTCAAATCCAGCCTTGCCATCAGCTCTGAAGTTCATGTTTTGCCTTCCAGTTCTTTTAATGAATCGCTTGGCTCTAACGGTAAGCATGGCCATCTGCCATTTGAGATCCATTTCCTCAAGATCATCAGGGTGCACTTGTTCAAGATCCTCATTGGTGAGGGTTGAATGAGCATGGCTGGCAAGAAAAGCTTCAAGAACTGCATCTGGAGTATTCATATCTAGTCCAACACCAGAACTAGTACCTGCACCACTATCAAGAGAGTTAGTTAATGAATGGTTTGATTCCATACCTGAGGAAGATAGGAGAGCAGCATTATGACTAGGGATAGCAGTTTTTCTTTTTCCCTCTATCTCTCCCTCAAACACTATCAAACTATTATAGAGGTCATCTAACTCTATGTCTTCAAGAGAATCCTTGGTTCTCCATTGTGCAGCAAACACAGTCCATTCATCACCTAGAGACCTAAGAAATTTTCTATTTATCTCATCTTGATCAAGCCTAACCTTAGCACTCTCCAGTTGACTCACCAGTTTGTAAAACCTATCAAAGATTTGGGTGATACTCTCATTCTTCCCACTGGTGAAGTTCTCATAGGCTTGTTTAAGAAGATCTCTTTGGTTTCTCTTAGAACTAGCATTCCCAGCAAACCTCTTTTCCAGAGCATTCCAAAGTTCATGAGCATCATCAAATTTCTTGAATTGATGTTGATACTCATTGGGAATTGCAATCTGAAGGATGCTGAGGGCTTTCATCTCAATCATTCTACTTTTCTTTTCAGCATCTGTCTTTGGTGGTGGTTTCTTCTTTGGTTTTCCATTCTCATCCAGTTCAATAGTATTAGTAGGAACAGTTTCAATGATTTGCCAAACATCATAGTCCATTAGTTGGACATGCTGTTTAATTCTTAGTTTCCACATCTCAAAATCAGATGGTTTGAGCATGGGAACACGAATGTTGGACCCTGATCCACTGTTATCAGAAGAACCTCCCGAATCCATTGAAACAAATTGATTTAAAAATAAAAACAGTTTGAAAAATAAAGCAAGGTAAAGCAAAAACCTTCAACTGGTGATCAAAGGAACCTTAATGATAAGGCTCTGATACCACTTGTCAGGATCGGATATATTATATCAAATAACAAGAACTAACTTTTAAATAATAAATCAGAGTAATATAAAAGTTAATCTTTAACTATGATCACAATCAACTAAGAAGTTGCGGAATCACACTTAATTGATTAAAGAAGGTTTTAAGCAAAGATTAATTCAATCAAACAGTAGTTTTATTAACCAACCAGAATGATTACAAAAGCAAACTTCACCCCCAATCTAACTTATTCTGTTAGACGAAGAACACAGACTGTTCTTAGGTTTCAACAAGAAACTTAGAGGCTAAAAACACTTTCAGAAAAATAAATAACAATAAGAACAAATGCTTTGAAATAATGAGATCAAGTCGTCGTCGTCAATTGATCATCTAATGAAGAATATATAGACTCTTGATCCTCCTTGAATTGTTGACAGTTAGGTAATCTTCTATCTTCTGAGATAATCTTGTTAATCTTCAAAGTATTTCGAGATATCTTCTATGATAGGATTTTCCACATATAGCTCAACAGAAACTGTTTAACGAACACAACAGTTCTTTATTCTTCTAACAGTCTTCAGCTTCAAGGTCTTCAAACAGTTGTAGTAGTTTATACTAACAGTTCTCAACTGTTTTCATATTTTCAACAAACAGTTTTAAACTGTTTCACCAACCTTTACCAAACAGTTCTCATTTTCATGCTCAATAACTTAGATTATTTCCCAACAAAGTAAAATATTCTCATTAACTAAACTTACAATCAATGAACTCAAACTACATTAGAGCATTAATAAAAAGAAATAGACTTGGTGACGCCAACATAAGTAGATGACGTCATGCCGATCCAGATGAAACAAATAATTATCTATTTAAAAGTAGGAAAAATAAATATCGACGCCGCCAAGTCTATCCGCAAGGTCAATCATTGATTCAAAAATTTTGTCAAACTGCAAGAATTTTTTTCCAACAAAGTCGAATGGGGCACAATAATACAAATACGCAAATTTGATGAACCTCCAACACATGAACTCAAAAAAATCCAAAATATTCCAGCCAGTAACGTCGAGATCCACAAGTTTGTACATCTCGCCACCTGAGTAATGAGGGAACGGATCTTTTTTAACATTATCACAATGATAGCAATTCACGGTGATAACGTGACGAGCCATGAAAATAATCTGTGAAAGATTTATTCAGGTCAATATATTAACTAAACAACAACTTAGATTTAATTCTAATTATTCTAATTAATTGTAGGAAAGTTATTGATAATTAATACTAAGAAGATTAATATACTATGTTCAATATTAATATACCCTTTTCGTTGAACCAAAACGTCACATGCGTTTCTAAATAGGTAAAATGATATGAAATTAATTATTGCTAAAACTGAAATATAATATACGCATGATTTATTCTACATATTAAAAGTTTTCAAATATAATGATGAATTTTGTTTTATATTTTTTTACACATAGATGTTTGTTTATTTAACAAGGTTAGAGGGTTAGCGTTTCGCTGCGGTTACATATATTGAATTCTTGTTATGAATTATAGCAAAATAATAAAAGATTTTTAACATAAAGTTACCTATTTATTAATCACATATAGTTATGTAATCAAGTTTTATACTCGTATAGAATGTATTAAATTGTTCAAAGACATATTATACTATTTGGATATATAAAGTTTTGAATTTCATTTTTGGATATATGAAGTTTTGAATTTCATTTTTTCATGTTTGATTAAATTTTAAATGGTTCAAGTTAAGGATTTTTTTGTTATTAAAATAAAATTACAATTCGCTAAAGAAAAAAAGATATATTATGTAAACATATATAGACATATTAAATCCATACACAGTTTTATAATTGACCTTGCCATTGAATATGTCCAAAAACGAAACAAAAAAAGTTATCATAATGTAATTTTTTTATAAATCATAGTAAAGTAAGGTATTTCATTATAACTTACAAATTATTTGAGGTTATAATTAAAATTTGAAAAAGGATTTGAGGTTATTATTGAAATATGAGAAAAAAGAAAGGCTTAGTAGTGAAAATTTAGAAGGAAAGAATTGTAAGAAAATTTGTATAGTTGGAATCAATTACTTACAAAACATATCCTCACACCTGAGACTTTTTGTTTAACAAAGCCACTTTTAATTATTTATTTAGAAGTGTGTTTCTTATTTCTAAAAAACGTATTGTATATTACTACTACTTATTTATACATGCACCTGGTCAAAAAAATTTCTCTTTCTTAATCGCTCTGCCGAGAATTAGGGTTTTCGGGTTCTTTCGCCACCATCAAAGATTAAGCCTGCTGCCGGAGGTGTTGGGGGTGGGGAGGTACATGGTTCGATTGCACCACCGATCTATTAGGGTTTCGATTTGGGGGCGACTTTATCTTCATCTTCATCTTCATCTTCATCGACTGATCCTTCGCTAACAGCTCTCCAATAGTGAGAAAGGATGATTCCGAAGTGAGAAAGGTACACCAACTGCTGCTCGAAGTAAGGGTTCCGTTTCTAATTACGTCTGTTTCTATGTGTGTTCCGTTTTCTAATTAGGGTTCCGTTTTATAATTAGGGTTCCGTTTGTGGGTGTTCCGGTGAGTGTTCCGTTTGTGGGTGTTCCGTTTCATAATTAAGGTTCCGTCTGTCTTCATCGGCTGTTATGTGCGTGTGTGTGAGAGTCGGTGTGTGTATGTTTGTGTGTGTGAGTCGGTCTACGTGTGTGTGTGAGTCGGCCTGTGTGTGTTCTGTGCGTGTGTGTGTGAGAGAGTCGGCCTGTGTGTGTTCTGTGCGTGTGTGTGTGAGTCGGTGTGTGTTCATTGTTAAGATAAAATCATTTATTAGTTGCTCTAGAAAGAAATTAATTGATTGTGTTATCTTCCCTTGTTAAAAGGCTTTATAATAGTTCATATTGGCAATATTATTTACTGTTAAATTCAAAAAAAAAATCATGTATATATGGTTCTGAATCATTTGATAGTATTTATGAAGATCGGTTCATATAAATATGGTTCTGAATCATTTGTTGTTGCAGGGATCTGCAGAAGTTAATTTTTTCACCGAATATGGTGAACGGAGTAGGTATAAAATAGAAGAAGTAATTGGTAAAGGGAGTTACGGAGTTGTATGTTCCGCCACCTTCAAGAAGAGAATCCAAACATATATACATCAGGTTATTAAGGTAAATGATGACTTAACACCAGAACATTATGAGTTCTTTCTTTATCAACTTCTTAGGGGGTTGAAATACATACATACATGTTATTTATACACTATTATTATCATTACACCAGAACATATAAGTTTGATTTGGAATTACTTCTTTTGCAGCAAATGTTTTTCACAGAGATCTAAAACCCAAAAATATTTTGGCGAATGCCGATTGTAAAATAAGACTTCTTGATTTCTAATTTGTTATGTTTGTGGGTCGTGAAGATGATGTGGATGCTTCAAAGGGTGATGATGGCAACAAAGTTTCAACAGCTGAAGTAACTGGAGTGGGTGGTAATGCTGAAAACCAGAACAACAGAAAGGTGTCTAACTGGGCTAGGAAGGATGGCGTTCATCGAGCATCCAAGATAGTACATAATAAATTTATGTTTTATTTGGTAACTTGTTGATTTAGAAGTGGTTTCCGCGTTGTGAACGACGTTTGTTTCTTGTAAATAGTATAGATTTGTGGTTTTGATTAGGATTCTGAAGTTCCTCCATCCGAGAATGTTCCTAGAGTATTACCAAAAGATGAGGATCCCAGCTTGGTTAATAGGAATAGAAGAATGTTGGTTCAGCTCCTTGGAACTTTGGAGGTACAATAATATAAAACCTCACCCTCTTCAGCATCTGTTGTAAATGATTTTGTTTTTCTTGAACCATGTGATATCTGTTTCAGTCCAATTTACTTTTTCAGAGTCTATTATTGTATCACTGCTACTATTTACTAATCATGTCTTCGAAAGAAAGTTATTAGTTTATACTGCACTTGGATGATATAAGAATAGACTTCAATTTTAGTTCATACTGCTACTATTAATCGCCCCTAAAGTTTTTAGTATTATACTAGAACTAATAGACTTATTTTTTTATACTGCTACTCTTTTAGTTCATACTCAATTATATATGCCTTATTGCGTTTAGTTTCATCAGCTACATGATTAACGAATACTTTCAGAAAAGATATTTGACTTTGAAAAATCAAAAGGTCGTTGTATAACTTAAGTTCTCATGAAGCCTAATATGTTTCAAATAAAATCTACATTTAAAAGTACGGTGTAACTGTAACACCCTCTCTTCCGACCTAGATTAATTAAGGTAATTAATTAAGTTTGATTTGGGTTTTGAATTAATTTAAGTAAATTAATTCTTTTATTATGTGACTTATATGAATAATTGTGAATATCATTAAATTAATATTAAAATAATGGATGGTGGGGCGGTAGCCATGAGGTGGCCGATTAGGGAGTGATTAGTCACCACCCTATTATTCTAGGTTGCCACTAACCCCTTTTGCATGTGTGTTTGTGGGTATACTCACCGGTTAGAAAGGTTTAGCTCTCTCTTCATTCCTCATTTGCATGCAAACTTCAAACTTAGTGTGTGTGTGTTCTTCTTTGCTCTCGGTTGAAGTTAGAAAGAAGAAGAAAGCCGATTTTGGTATTATAATCTCGAATTGATATTATATTTCAAGTGTTCAAGATTACAAGGTTAGATTAATTGAACTTTATGTGTTAATTGTTATTTGAATTCGGTTTTAGGATTTGCATGCTATTTTCGAGTAAACATGATGAACTCATGAAGAATATATGAATGCATGTTAGATTGATCATGCTTATATGATATTTCTATGTTTTATAAGATTTTAGAACATGCATGCTTAAATCGATGTTAATTATGAAATAAAGTAGAAGTTTGGCTGAATTTATGATCTGATCGGATTTGGAGGATGAAACAATCGGAATTTGATTGAAATCCGAATCTTATGGGCTGAATCGCATGGACTGTTTAGGAATCGAACTGCATTGAACCTTTATACTTAGAAATGCCTTTGCTGGATTTAAATCGCATTGTCCTTACTGGAATCGAATCACATTGAGCTTAATCGCATATGATTTGATAAGTATGAAAATTGGATCGCATTTGATTGGATTATATTAAACTTGCCCTAACATTTTGGATTGCATTCGATTAGATTGTAAAAATTGAATTCGCATGGAAGTTGAATCGCGTTGGAATCACATTGAAATCCTAATCGCATGGAATTATATTGAACTGATTAGCATTGGATTGATGTTTGAATCGTACATGGTAAATCGCATTGGTTAATAGCATGCGAATGAATCACATTGGATAACTTAGCCATTCCTCGATACTATTGGATTGATCGCACTGAAATTAGACTGAATCGCATTGGATTTAACTTAGAGAATTATTCGGGTTCGTGTATGAATCGCATGGAAAAGCATAGTGTAAATCGCATGCGATTCACAAGACTCAATCGCGTGCGATTCACAAGTAACCCGGATTCTACAAGTGGTTGATCGCATGCGATTCACATGAACCAATCGCGTGCGATTCTCAAAGGGATTCGAATTTTGCAAAGGATAAATTATATAGTATATAAACATGATTTATATGCTTTGGAATTTATGTATGATGAACTTGTGTATATGTTCAATAGTGTTAGTACATGAATTAGTTGGATAGATATGATATCTATGTTTGGATCAGTATTATGATTTAAATACTGACTTGGGTTACTTCAATCTCAGGAACTGAGAAGACTCAGTGAGTTAGTCACTTGAGTGCATCAGAGTTTGTGAAGACTTTGGTGAGTGGGTTTATATCTTTTGATATACAGGATTTAATATCCTATTTGGAATGCTCTTGTTTGGATTGTATATACATGTTATTTAGAGATCAGCATGATGCTGGGCTTGTTGCTTGGGGGTGTACCGTACCAGATCTTGAAGTGCATTTATTGTACACAAGAAGGCTGGTACTGTTATCACTGTTAGCAGGGCTATCGGTAAACCTTGGTTTTGGCCGACCTTGGTTGTAGGTGCTTGCAACACCGCCGGTTCTCTTGGGATTCATGAGCTATTTGGGTTTAGGCATGTTTGCCTTGTATTTGATTAGATATTGGTTCCCTCACTTAGCTTTGTGCTAATTCCCCACTAGACTGTTTTGCAGATTAACTTGGTGAGCTTTGAAGCTTGGGACTGGGAATATGGACAGACCTCACTCTGATGTCAAAGTTTTAATTAAGAGCCTGTTTTGGTTTAACACTGTAAAAGATTTGATGTATAAAACAAGATAATCTTTTGTATCTATTATGTAATTAAGTTAATTATATGTATTTAGCTTCCGCATGCGATTTAATTATATGTTTAAAAGTACAGTGTTACAGTAACAATTGAAATACTTCATGTTACTGAAATACTTGACAAGATATTTCTTTATAGGCATTAATGATTATGATACTGTTAAATGCCTGCTTAAGTTTCTTTTTTTCTTTTTTTTTTGTAATTGGATTAATTAATTTGTTTTATAAACAGATCATATAGAGTATGGTATATAGAGTATATATGATTTGGTAGTGTAAAGGAAAACAAGCATTTATGTGAAGTTGATAATTTGATTAGAATATGAAAGCATACTTAATCATCATCAAGTGACTTTGTTTTTTTTATGTGAAGTTGATAATATGATTAGAATATGAAAACATATTTAAATCAATTAATCATCATCAAGTGACTTTGTTTTCTGTTTGAATATGTATAGTCATAGTATTTCTTTTCAAGATGATGATGGTAAGTTTCTACATGTAAATTTCTAATCTTGTTACTATTAGATTCTTCATATTTTATCTATGTTGGCTGAACTTTGTACTTCATATGTCTTTAATACTTCATAATTTATTCAGAATCTTTTTTTGAAGTGCATGTATGTGAATTTATTTGCAATTGGTTTCACATATCAGGTATTGTCTCAGTTGAATAAAACAAAAGGATTGCAATATGTTAACCAACTGGTTAAGAAGTTTGAAAAGAGAGTCAAGTTGGTTAGTTAGGCACATACTGATGAATGAATCTCATAAATTCAACTTAATTAGCTCCTGCTTAGATATGATAAATAGCAGATGAATGATTCATATCCTGAGATAAATAAAGTTAAAAAAATTAAGAAGCTAATCCATCTATCTCATAGTAGTATAAACATCAAATATTTCCTTTCTCCCGTACAAGGCAAAGCATAATCATTTATTTAAAGCAGATAAACAAATCTATATGCAAGCATTGTAATTAGTGTTTTGTAATTTACTCTTCTTTTAAAGACTTTTTTGTCTTGTTCTTTTGGGTTTCCTTGTTCTGTAGTGACAAAGGATATGCCTTGCCCCTGTTTGCCTTGACAATTAAATCTTGCTTACTTGATGTATGAAAAATGCTTGATTAGTGTTCAACTGTTCCGTTATTTACCAGATCTGAATAGTTAGACAGAGATCTGCGATAAATCTGTTCTTTCTAAGCTACATCGATCTTATTTGATTTATCTCTTGTTTTCAATCTGTTTATATGAATTTATATTCGTGCATAGTTTAGTTGATGCTTTGCTAAAGGATACATTATAGGATTTAACTCAATAGTTACAAAATTATGTTTCTAAACTGTAGATCTCACCAGATATTCCGTTAAAGATCAATTTGCTGGTGTTTCTTACTTCGCATGTGTGTGTGTGAGTGTTTGTGTGTGTGTTAAAATGTCTCATGAATATTAACAACACTACAGCGCATAAATAGTTAAAATGGTTTGCATCAGTGGCTATATCAGGTGATTGTTAAAATGTATCTTCTATGGTTATACTATTTAGTTACTAAAAACATAAATTAGTTACATATATAGTTTATGTATTCTAAAATTACGCTTGATAAATAAATAATATATACTATTTAGTTACTAAACAATATAATTAATCAATTGCTAATTGTTTGTTAAGTTGCTACCTCCTTCGATGTAACACCGGGTTTCACGAGCTTAAAATCCGTAATAATTTAAACTTTTTTAAGTATATTTATCAAAGAAGTGCAGCGGAACTAAGCACCGGTTATAAATATAGAGGGGTGTAAACCGACTGGGTAATTATAAACAACAAAACCAAGTATCCAAAACCAACCGGTGTTACCATACTAAAAACCGACCATCGGATCACAGACAATTAAAACAGCAGAGTGTTCCAAAAGAGCTAAATACAATTACCCACAAGTACCCGCCTCACCAAGCTGCCTAATCTTTACGTGTGAAAAGAGTAAATCATGAACCGGTTAGCTACACTAGCTAGTGAGTACAGGTTGCACATAAGTATCAATAAGCATACAGTCAAAACTCAGGAAAGCACACAGGGCTATCCTATCATATTGCGGCGCGCCAATCATGTCAGCAGAAGTCGTGTCTTGCAGGGTAGTGAGCCCCGCTCAACAATCCTAGCTGGGGAAATCATCCGCTACCAATTGCACCAGTGGGGGAGCGAAGAGCAGTCCACATGGTGCACTCTGTCTATCATGCTGGTTCCTGCCTAAGCAAGGAACCCTGTTCATATTAAGGAACGGCATCCTGCAGAACCTTACCCATGCGTATACTCATGAGTACCGTTAGTTCCTCAATTTGTAGCCCCTAAGGACCCTGGGAACCCAGCCAGATGTTATCACCCGTCTACCTGACTGACCTTAATCGTGTTGGGAACTGTTGGTACAGCCCCCCGAGTGTCCGGACATAATAACATATACAAATAGCTGATCCGGTTAGGATCCAGTTAATGCGCGCGTATAATCACACCAATTAATATCTTTCATATTGATAAACAAGCATGTGAGTACAATTCTATCATAGCATACACTCACCACATCATTTCTGTCATGAGTATTCTCTTACTTTTACTGCAATTCTAATCATCATAAACATGGTACATCATATCATAACACACCTTTGCATACGTACATAGAATCACCAATACACGTCTAAACATACAATGGTTAGCACTACTTACTGAGCCTCATGGGAAACCGGTACTCACCTCGAGATTACAGGAGGCAGACAACGTTGGGAATGCCTAGAGTCGCCCGAATCACCTAACATGGCAGGTATAGATTTAAACACCACTTAGTATAAACTACATTTAACTATACTAACAACTGTCTCAATCAAAAGAACAACATGGCTTCTGACACCCTCCTACGGCCGTAGGAACATGTCCCTGCGCCCGCAGGATGTCCTTCCAACACCTACTACGGCCGCAGGAGATATACACTGCGCCCGCAGAACGTGTCCCCAGGAAACCATGACCTACGGCCGAAGGGACCATTCCCTACGCTCGCAGGAGGTATCCTTTGGGTACCCACAGCCGCAGGTTATGTACCCACGCCCGTAGGCTTCGTTCCTTCACCCTTAGGTGGTAAACTACATAAAATACCCTCCTACGGCCGCAGAAACCTTTTCCTACGGCCACAGAAAGCTTAATTCCAATAATCCTGAAAAACACCCTCATATGGCCGTAGGAACTTTTTTACTACTGCCGCAGGAATATTAGGGTCCATATGGCCACAGAAACATTTCCCTACGGCCGTAGGAAGGGTCTGCACAGCAGACTTCGTCCCTGTTCTTCAACAGCTGCTGTTCTTCACGTTTTTGGACACCAATTTGACCAAAACTCAATTTCAATCATCTATACACTTCCTTTTACATCCATTGAAATCTATAAACATGTTTTATGCTCAAACCCATAATTAAAACACCATTAAAACCTTCAATTTGCACTATCACCATGAAACCTACAATAACTAAACCTTCAAATAGAAATACTTACAAGAAGAAGAAGCAAGAACAGTTTTCACCCTTCAATACTGCTACTAACTTCCTTGCTACTGATTTCCCTTGATTTCTTCTTCAACAATTGAGAGAACTTGAGTGTGTGTGTTTGTAAACACGTGAAGGTGTATGTGTATACACTGTGTTCGAGTTCTTCAACTCCACTGGAGATAAGGACACATCCTAAGACCGACCTAAGTGGGTTTAATACCCCACGAGGGTATTTTGTCCCCCTATTCAACTTACCATACAACTTAGGTTTACTCGTTTCAACTAACGGGGATATCTTCGGAATCATTACGCGAAACCGTTTAATATTTTATCACTTTTTACTTCTTAATTCTAACTTTCACACGACACCTCATATACCCACTTTAAATAACTAAAACATAAAACAACCATTAAAATACTTATATAAAGTCAAGATACAACCAACTAAGCATAAGGTACAACTAAGTACTACTAAGCCCATTTTGAGGATGTTACATTCGAGATGCAAAATAATCTGAGCAGGATGATTAAGAAGCGACATTGGTACAAAAGTAAGTGAGGGAGTTATCTTGTTATTTAGAGTTTGTTTTAATATTTAACGCATCTATCTTATCTCATTTTAACATAATGACTGAAATATTTTGTGCTCCAGACTCACACACTGCTCAGATTATATATCAGAGGAGAAGGAACCAAAGCAAGACTTGAAAATTTTTGGGGACATAGAAGTTGAAGGTAAATAAATAAAAAGGTTGATTTTTATAACCTCTAAGTGATGACACTTTGATTTATTTATAACCATAGAAGTTAAGGTCTGCATAGAAGTTGCGATAGTATGATAGTTTTTTTTAAATAATGCATAACCAAACAACCTATTAATGTGGATATATTTTATATAAATATTGACAAATTGTTGTTGTGTTTAAGTTTAGAGTGAAATAGTTAATTGACCTAAATATTTTTTTGACTTATTTTGAACATTTGGTTATCACAAAGTAAAACAAGATTGTTTCTCCTTGGTTTATTATACTGCACACCAGGTGTTTGTTGTTTTGCTTCACGTTTTTCTTTAAGATTTACTAAGAAATTATGAGCATTGTGACTTTATTATTACAAGTAGCATCGTTTTATTGAAACAAGCAGCATATTTCAATGAATGAAGAAACTACATGAATGAAGAAAAACAACATTTACATTCACCTATTATATGGCTTAGAAGACCGTAACTTTTGATGATGACTTCCACTGTTTAATTGTTTTCCTATTTCACTCGGCACTATGTACAAGTAGATAATATTTTTATTCTTTTGTGAAATATTTCGCTTATGTTGTATCTATATTAGTTTGTGACAATCGAAGGTCAATAATTTGTTGCTTTCAATCCGAGAGTTTCTTATATATGTAATTTTAAATCAAATGGTTCTCATTTATATGCAGATGTTTAATCTTTGTTTTAAGCTTTATCAGTCCTATTTTTTAGTATGGTTTTCTTTCTCGTTTAATTGTTTGCCTTTATCATGCTTTCAAGCGTTGAACTTCTGGATTTAACAAAGGTATGAATTTCTAGATTTAAATGTTCGGTTAGCCTTTACCATGCTTTCTGAATTTCTGAGTTTCTGGATTTAACCTTTGGTATGTTTGTTTAAATATACTGCTTTATTTTCTGGGGATCTTTTCTTATTTACAAAAAGATGAATTTGAATATGCTTCATTACTGCTTCTTAAAGAACATGCTTCATTACTGCTTCTATTGTATCTACATCACAAACATGAATTTGAATTTCTTTGGATTGGTGTTTACCTCATTTTGGTTGATAAGATCGACCTCCACTTCAGTGACAACAGCTGGAGGAGTAGTGACATTGACTGGAATGGTCTCTAAGCTCATATTCTCATGCTGCAAATCATTAATATGGTTAGTTTTTAAAGTTTCACAGGTATTCCAGAAATCAGAACACAAATCAAATAATATAATGTAAACTTTACCTCATCTTGGCCACCAAAACCGATATTCATTTCAGTGTTCATAGTTTTCCTGTTATTTCCTGTTATTTTGCAACCTGATATTGGGTGGAGAATAATGGGCTGCACAGTGAAAACGTATTCGGTATATATAGTGTATTTCCTGTTATTTTGCAACCTCTTATTAATTTCATGTAGCAGGAAAGCATATTACACATCATAAGCACTACAAAAAAAAGGGTTTATGCGGCGACATAAGTCGCCGCTAAAACTCAAATTGTCGCCGCCATAGGTTATTAGCGGCGACACTCGGCGACATTTCGCCGCAAAAGTGTCGCCGCTAAAGCTTCGTACCCAAAAGTTTTTTGCGACGACATTTTTTACTTTTTGGGACGTCACACAACGGACCCATCAAGTGCCACGTGGATGTGTTTTTGCGGCGACATGAGTACTTTTAGCGGCGACGATTTTGATTTAATTTAAAAAATAAAATAATACTTTTTGCGGCGACATATGTAGTATTTGCGGCGACGTATTTATTTAAATAAATTAAATTTTAAAATATAAATAATACTTTTTGCGGCGACATGTCGCCGCTAAAAGTCTAAATTTTTTTTTTCACCATTTTGCTGTATTTTGCGTTTTCCACCCATTTTAAACCGGGCAATTACAATAACCTGCTATTTCAGAACTCAAAACAACTGTAACACGACATTTTAAGCTATATAAAACAAACATACATACCAATCAATAGTTTCAAAGTTAACATAAACGTTTTTAGACAATCACGTCGCCTAACAAACTAATAGACTAATCATCATGATCCCTAGACGCTTCATCACGAGAAGCCAAATCAGTGCTTGGTTCATTCCACGAACATGTTCTCGGCGTTCACCCAACACCGCCTTCAAGATTTCTTCTTCACTCAACGGATTTTGGCTCCCGACTTGACCGTCTCTCAAGAAAACCATACGGCGCTGTGTATAAATAAGATATAAAAACAATTAAAATCATATTATATATATATATATATATATATATATATATATATATATATATATATATATTTAAACACATAAGTTTCATGAATTATAAATAATTACTTACATAATTTTCTTGAAGAGACTCGGATGTAAAGACGCCATTGCGTGAATGGTTTAACATGTACTGTTCAATCAAGCTAGGGGGTTATAGCGTTTCCGGGTCACGCTATAAACAAATTTAATAAGTATATATTTAATAAGGATTAATATATATACTTAAAGATAAATACTATGTCAAAATTAAGATTTAAAGATAAATAGACTTACGTTCTCGAATCGATACTGACAGTATGATCTCCGACCATGCAAGCTTTGATTTACTTGCTGCGCTCTTACTTGTGTGTTCGCTATTGACCGTTGAACGGTCTTTACCCCACAATAATAGTCAATGTACAAACCCCACTCACTCAGTTCCATGTTAGGAGGAGGGTCTTGACGCAGTCGTTGAGCCTGCGAGACCCCCCCTCTTCTCTAAAACCATTGAAGCTTAAACTTGTATTTTTGGTCTCTGTACATCTCAGCACACATCTTATCGATTCCCGTCAAGATCGACGAACGGTGTGGAGTGTCATAATGGTGCCTTAAATCAAAGTAAGTCTGTAAATTATACGAAAAAGTTAGTTTATTGTATATTTTTTACAAATATACAATATATAAAAAAAACTTAAGTGAAACCTCAAGGCTCGGTACGATCGCTGCCTTCAATTCTACGGGGACTTTTTCCCATGACGGGAAGTAATATGGGATGTCGTCTCTCACCAAGGTCCCCGCGTAACTCGTAAAGTAATCGGCATTAACTCCGACCGGTCTCCAAGTTTTGTTACATCTAATATCATCAAACTCGATTGGAAGTGGTCGTTTCCCGTTCCTCTTCCACGCCTTTCTCATTTCTACATTTCGGGCTACTCCACGCCCTTTCTTGCTGCCTACGATTTCAAGCAAACAAGTTAAGAATACACGTAATTAAATTAACCTATAAAAAACATTTCAAAGTTATATAATACCATCACCGCCACAAGCACCAGAAGAAGGTTGCCAGTTACCATCAGGTGGATCACCACCACAATCACCACCATGGCCGCGAGCTACAGCTGCCATCTGAAAAAAAAATACAAATATACAAACAAGCCCATGAAAGTAGCATTAATGTTAGTTTTCAAATAACCATTATATAAATCAAAAAACCTGCTAAAAATAACAATTCAAAGTAGTATCTTTTTACAAATACCAATTACTAATTTAGATTAATCAGATTCATCACTACTACAATTATGTGGTTCACATTCATGTTCAGAATCAGAATCTTCATTATCATAGTCGTCAATGTCATCATCACTATCATCAACATTATTAGCATGTTCGGGTAAATGAACATGTTCAACTTCCGTTGGTTGACCTATACTCAAACTCGTATAAGTCAAATGATCCAAATCAGCAGACAATGATAGATCTGATGAATTTCTGTCATGTATAACATCTTCGTCGCCTTCAGTAATGATATCCCGGTCCCAGATCTTCCTATGATTTACCTCATGAACGACCTTCCAATAATGTTGGCTTGAATCACCTCTTTGACGGCCTTTTGACGGGTCATCAAGGTAAAAAACTTGATTTGCTTGAGTTGCAAGAATGTATTGGTCTTCTACATACCATTCAGTCTGAGTAGAAATACTAGTTATGTTATTCTTAATGACACAACGTTGTTGATTATCGGTTTTAAACCATTTACATCGAAACAGCACAACCCTGTAATCACTAATATATGTCAGCTCCAGAATTTCTTCCAGCAGACCATAATACTTTGTTCCATCTGGTCCGGTTGTTGAAACACCACTGTTTTGAGTTGTACGGCCTAAATCTCGACTATGAACCACAAACCTCACACCATTTACAATGCACGCGGTGTAAGTGTTTGCACTATTTGGTCCGTTTGCAAGAGCAAATAACTCATCACTGCATTGAGATTTATTCGCATCTCGTGCACAATTGATCTATGAAAAGCAAAAAATTATAAGTGATTGAGTGATAATTGTTATTTATTCAAGGTAATATACAATGTGCTTACCTTCTTCTTAAACCAACGAGGAAACATTGTTTGTAAATTACTCCCGATCGGCATCTCTGTAGTAAATTGACTATAAATATTCTTAATATTAGTAGAATTATTGAAAATAAAACTTATGAAAATACAAACCGAAAGAAACACGTACGTCTTGTAGGTGTCAATCTAGGGACTATTGTTGAGTACAAACCAATCAACTTTCGAGCGAATCATGTGATCCAATTTTATATCTACACCTTTACTAATTGGTGTACATACTGATTGGAACACATAAAACTCACGTGTTGGAATTGGAGCATCCTCGTTTCTATCCGGACGATTAAATTTCGTCGATACACCCTCGAGATACCTTGAACAGAAAGTCAAAGCTTCGTCTGCAACATAGCCCTCCGCTATAGATCCCTCCGGCCTTGCTTTATTTCTAACATAATTTTTTTAGCTTTTTCATGTATCTTTCAAATTGATACATCCACCTCATGTAAACAGGGCCACCTTGAATAGCCTCTTCCGGTAAATGCATAACCAAATGAATCATTATGTCGAAAAATGCCGGTGGAAATATTTGCTCAAAACTACACAAAATATTGATCAATTGCTTTTCAGCTTTTTTCATATCTTGCGTCATCAAGTTTCGAGCACAAATTTGTTTGAAGAAAAAGCATAACTCAATTATTGGTGTTGAAATAGTTGGGTCTAAGTACGCTTTCACTCCAAGTGGCAACAACCTTTGTATCATTATATGATGATCATGAGACTTTAGCCCGGTTATGTTGCTATCATTATCGGAAACTTTCTTTTTGAAATTTGAGCCAAATACATCAGGTAGTTTAACTCCTTTAATGAATTTACAAAAAAGTTTTATGTTCTCGGTTGAGAAAGAATACTTAGGATGAGGCTTTAAGACCTTATTGCGACCATTAGTTGTGATCCACAATTCAAGTCGAATATTCATATTTTCCAAGTCTTTTCGTGCCTTTAAAGTGTCTTTAGACTTCTCATTCATTAATAGTGTATTCAACAAACTTTCACACACATTTTTTTCAATATGCATGACATCCAAATTGTGTTTTAATTGAAGAGAAGACCAGTATTCGAGCTCGAAGAAAATAGAACGTTTACTCCAATTCAACTCAACCGCTGTATCACGTTTTCTCTTCTTGCCCCCATAAAGAGCATGTTTCCCCGGAATACGAGGCATCAACTTATTAAGTTGGCTTAGTATAATACTCTTTGTTAATTTTCTAGGAGGAAGTATAGTCTCATCTTTACCATTGAATGACTTGTTCTTCCTCCAATGATGTTTTGGACCTAAGAATCTTCTATGACCAACATAAGCGGTTTTACCTTGAACATGAATGGATGGAGTGTCCACATTACATGTAGGGCACGCTAAGTAGCCTTGACCGCTCCAACCTGATAAACTACTACGAGCAGGAAAATCATTGATGGTCCATAAAAGCATTGCACGCATTGTGAAGCAATTGCCTGTAGCTGCATCTTTCGTTCGGACTCCGTTAGACCATAAACTCTTCAATTCATCAACTAACGGCCTCAAGAAAACATCAATATCCTTACCAGGTGATTTAGGGCCAGGAATTAACAAGGTCAACATGAATGAAGACTCTTTCATACATAACCACGGAGGTGTGTTGTATGTTGTCAATATGACCGGCCACATGCTGTAAGAAGTACTCATGTTGCCAAACGGATTGAAACCATCAGCAGCCAACCCTAATCTGACATTTCTAGGTTCTGCAGCAAAATCAGGATACTGTGCATCGAAATGTTTCCATGCAGTACCATCCACCGGGTGGCGCATCTTACCATCTTCTCTACACTGACCGGTAGCATGCCAAGTCATAGACTTTGCAGTGTGTCTTGAACTATAAATACGCTTTAGCCTAGGCGTCAAAGGAAAGTAACGCAGTATCTTGTTAGCAACTTTCTTCCCCTTCGTGTTTTTGTCTTTCCATCTACTCTCAGAACATATGGGACAACTTTGCAAATCTTTGTATTCATCCCAAAATAAACAGCAGTCGTTGATACAAGCATGGATAGGTACGTATCCTAACCCGACCGTTCTCATTATCTTCCTAGCTTCATAGTGTGATGACGGGATATTAGCTGTCGGAAATGCAACCCTAAGCAATTCTAACAATTGGTCAAATGAAGTATCGGTCCATTTATTGATAACCTTCATATGCCTTAATTTTGCCAAAAAGTCAAGCGAAGACATCCAATCACTACCAGGGTATAGCTCCGTGCCGGCTAACTTGAATAATTCACCAAGTTCATCATTTGTATCACTTGGGCCTTCAGTTGGCTCATCATTTGGGCCTTTAGTTGGCTCATCACTTTCCGTGTTGTGTTCGTTTACAGTATTCTCCTGACGAACATCATTGAGGTAATCATGCAAGTCATTATTCGTTTGACCAAGACCGTCACGTGATGCTCGATGAACAATTGGTTCTCCGTGATACCTCCAAATCCTGTAGCCCTCGCTAAACCCGTTTTCATGTATATGAACCCTAAGTACCCTAAGCGGGTGATAACAGGTGTTATCACAATAATCACACGGGCAACGAATATTACCATAGCTATTTACGTAGTCTTTACACCTATCAAGGAATGCGTCAAGACCAATAAAAAATTCACGACAATTACGGTTTGCTAAAGTAGTCTAACTCTTATCAATCGTCATAACTGCGTTCAAAGCATATCATACTAATTAAGAATACAAATCATGTATTAAAATTTTATATTAAGAAATTGTGAGTGGTTTGTAGCAGGGTGGCCTTCCTAACCCACTTTTTGAATACTTTACCTCATATGTGAATACATATTACATGATCGGTTGTTTAAGAAAAATTCGGCAGCATTTACCCTTAGCTCCCAAGTATACAAAGAAATATATACCAGGGAAGCATAGAGTAAATGACAATCGAATCTTTCTTAAACACACAACCATGTAACAAACATTCACATCCTAAATGAGATAAGGTATTCAAATAGCAGTCCCAACATGGGAACAACCCGAAATTAATTTCTAAATCAATTTCGAGCGGGCATTCTAAGCTCACACATGCAAATTTAACAACTAGCATGATTACTAACACTAAATGAACATTTACTTTAACAAAATTTAAAAAACATAATTAAACATCATATTAATTAAAGCTAACATTAATCTAATTTCTACCATTATTATTATACTAACAATAATTGTATATTAAATATTAAAGATTAATGATTAACACTTACTTTAGCGGCGACATGTTTCAATCAGATGGTTGTGGGCCCAATTTTTGTCGTTTAGCGGGGTTTTAGCGGCGACATATGTCGCCGCAAAAAGCTTAAGTCGCAAAAAACGTTTTTTCTTGTAGTGTTTATGGTCTTATTATTATACCAACATGGGAACAACTAATTAATAATCTAACATTACAGATTAAAGATTAAAAGTAATTAGCACTAATCTATCATTATTGACAATAGATAATAATCAATCATTATCAAATAAACTATAACATCATCATATATAAACTATTTAACACATTATTAGTATACTAACAATACTTAAACATTAACACTAATTAACAATAATCTAAAATTATAACAAAAAATATTATCTAACATAATGAATTTAAATTAATCAATTATTAACACTAATTAATCTAACATTAACTAACAATAATCTTAGATTAATCAATTATTACCACAAATTAACAATTAAATAACTTAAATTACTAATAATAACCTAAACTAATTAACATTAATATATAGCATTAATATAAAATTAATAAAAAAAATACCTTAATGAGGATCGGAGGAGGAGGTTGACGGAGGCAAGGAGGCAGAGGGTTCCGACCGGTGATGGCGGCAGGAGTGAGGTTGCTGGACGAGAATTCCGACCGGCGGCGGTGGCGGCGGCAGGAGGTGGTCGACGGCGGCAGTGAATAGGGGAGGATGAGGAGATAACTTGTAAACAAATAAAAAACAAAAAAATATGAATCTAAAACTAAACCCTAGATTTATAAAACACAAAAAGGGATCTTTACCTCTAACTCAAGTTCGCCGGCGACGGAGAAGGCGGCGAACGGCGGAACGGCGGAGGAAGAAGGGTGGTGAGAGGCGGCAGCGGTTTCGACGGTGAGAGGGAGCGGGGCAGCGGCGGTTTCGACGGCGGCGGTTTCGACGGCGACGGCCGAGAGAGCTCCGGGCAGCGGCGGTTTCGACGGGAGAGTGAGCGCTCGGGAGAGAGAGAGACGGTAATGTTTGCGCAGTGCAGAAAGAAAGAGGTTAAAACCCTATATCTCGTAAATGTTTTTGCGGCGACGCTTTTAGCGGCGACATGGGTCCTTTTGCGGCGACGCCTATATTTAATTAATAAATAAAATGGAAAATTGTTTTAATTAAATAAAGAAAAATATAAAAGCCTTTTGCGGCGATCTTTTAGCGGCGGCGAGTGACCTTTTGCGGCGACACTGAATATTTTAGGTGGGAAATAATCCCGCCATGGTATTCGTGTGGTGGGAAAACCTTTAGCGGCAACACCAGACGCCGCAAAGAACCTTTTGCGGCGACACTTACTTTTCTGAAGAGCCTGGCCCACTTTTTTGTCGCGTAGCTATGTTTTAGCGGCGATATATGTCGCCGCAAAAGTTAGACGCCGCAAAAAGGTCAATTTCTTGTAGTGAAGGTGAAAGATTGCAGCATAAGGGATATAGCGTATTTCCTGTTTACAATCAAGGTATTTGAATCAATTGTAATTTTTCATTCAATTGTAATTTCTGTCTTTCATTGCCTTGTATTTTTGGGTTGATTTCCAGCAGAGAGATCCAGCTGTGATTTCCTTTTTTTGGGTTGATTTACTGTGATTTTGTTATTTTAGTTTATAATAGGAAAAGCTTCCAGAGAGATATGGTCGTATATTTTTCCCTGCTTTTTGGTTGTTTGAGTTAAGGGCATAATAGTAATTTTAAGTGACTGAAATTTAAGAGTTTTAAGTAAAAAAACTTAAATGTTTTATATAATAGTAAAGATATATTAAATGAAAAGAAACTTAAAATATATTCTCTATAAGAAAAGTTTAATTAGACTACCTCTTTAATAATGAAATATAAATTCTAAGTGTTTTAATAAATTAATAAAACAAAAAATCTAAATTGGAATATGTGAGCAAAGGCCGATGAAAAAAGTTGTAATAAAAGCAAAAATGTAACCTCTAAGGAAAAAAATAAAGTGCAGGGGAGGAGCTGAGAGTCGAACATTTGACATTGTAAAAAGATATGTCTCCCCACTGCGCCAACAGGCTAGGTTGATTTTTATTATGGGTTTACTTTATATATAAACAATTATAAGTGGTTACTGTTCATTTCCTGACAATTATTATATAGTATAATTTTAGCCAAGTAAAAAAATTTGCTTGACTTTCAACAATCAGTGTAACGTCGAGAATCGTTTATGGTTAAATACAAAGTTATTACAGCTCTTCCAAATAAACCAAAAAATTGTTCCCACCACCGCTTTCAAAAAACATCTTTTTTTTATCCTCGGGATCCTTCATTTATTAATTTGAAAACCATTTGTTCTAATAAAGAATGTTTGCCCAAATTGATACCACACCAAGAGTACATCCACCCAAATTTCTTTAATCTTTGG
This sequence comes from Pulicaria dysenterica, assembly GCA_947179395.2. Lineage (NCBI taxonomy): Eukaryota > Viridiplantae > Streptophyta > Magnoliopsida > Asterales > Asteraceae > Pulicaria > Pulicaria dysenterica. The sequence goes on from OX359292.1 coordinate 82,538,517, forward strand.
ACATGAATGAAATAGATGATCCACAAACTCCACATTTGCTTCAAGCAAATTTTCTGGTACATTTGTGAGTCCTCTAGATCTCAAGTTAGACCTTGTGGGAGTTCTTTTTATTAACAATTGTCACACAAAACAATTTATAAGATGGTATAACCAACTATTCCATAAACAAAATCTTGTAAAAGGGGAGTTGAGAATTGTCAATAATCAACTGTATAGATTTGACAAAGAACTTACTAGTCTAATCTCCTGTCCATCTCCAAGTGTCGACTAATTCGGGTATTGAAATATCTAGTTTAAATAGCTCTTTATGACTCAAACTCAACTCCCAAATGCATCTTTTTTGTTATTTGCAAGAGTATTATAATCTATACCCTATACCCCGTGAATAGATTTTTATCCCTTTGGCCCATAATGCATCTTGATTATTCATCCATCTCCACCACCTTTTTATAAGTAAGGCGATGTTCTTCGATGGTAATGAACTGATTCCCAATCCACCGAAAGTTCTTGGTTCAACTATTCTTTGCCATTCTATCCAACAGATTTTGGTATTTCATTTATCATTCGACCCCATAGAAATTTGTGTTGGATTTTTTCAAGAGCATCAATCACACTATGGGGCTTTGAATAATGAAAGAAAATAAGGAATACTCCCAAGCACAGATAGAGTGGCCCTGCCCTTAAAGGAATGGTTTATTGCTTTCCAATTAGATAGCCTTGAGTTAACCTTATCTATAACTTGTTTCCAATTTCTTGTTAACCCTATAAATTAGTCTTGTGAATGGAACTCATACACCTACCCCTTGAATATATACTTAATTATATGAAGGGCACCACCACTTAGCTAAGAATTAAATTATGTTTTTACTAACTATTTTATCTCTTATAAGAATTAAATTTTAAAAGTTGAGTTAATGAATGGTTAAGATTTAGTTATGATTGAATAAATAGTCAAGATTTCTATTTAGATTAATTAATATTAATTTTTTATATATATTAGAAGATTACATATTCAGTTTCAATTTTTTCAATTAAATATATAATACTCATATCATTTACTTAAATAACATATTATATCTCCTTTTTTTCTCCACGTTAGTTTACACATCCTATTTAAAATAGGGTTTACTTCTAGAAAATGTATTAAACTATATCCAAATGTTAATGTGTGTATTCACTTTTCAAAAATGTTATTATGTGTATCAAACTTTGAAAAAACATGTTATTGTGTGTATTAAATATCCTATTAAACTTTTTTCCTTTTTTATGTAATCAAAGTACGTATAATAACAACAAATTAAAAGTTCAATACATACAATAACTTTTTTGGAAGGTACATACATAAATTAACATTTGGAGTGTAGTGTAATAAATTTTGAAGAAGTAACTCTTTAAAATATCAATAATACACTACAAAGAAAAAGGGCATTATGTGCAACATATGTCGCCCTAATACTCCAGAAAGTCGCCTCTAAAGGCAATAGGGGCGACATGTCGCCCCTAATGCGTCGCCCCTATTGTTTCGTTGATGTTGCCCAAACTGTCACCCCTATCTCTGTCGCCCCTAATGCCTCAATGTCGTCCCTATTAGTGTCGCTGCTATTAATAATTAAAAAACATTTTTTAAATAAATGTTGTTCATAAATCATGTTTATTGGTATCAATAACTGCTATAACCAGAAATATATAATAAACTTGCATGTATTATAAAACGACCCGCATATTCATAATACAAAATCCAAAAGATCGATATCATATCGATCAAATGAAACTTGTTTTAAGTAGCTAGTTTCACACAAAAGAAAGTCTAATTTATCTAACATAAACTACGATTCATCATCGTTATCGGCATCTTCGTTTCCTGCATTCTCTGACCCATTATCACTTTGAGGCGGCATTGATCGGAATATCTCCATGATTCTCGCTGTAAATGCCGGATTATTAAGAATAGCTTCAATATCCGGCTACAAAATAAACATATATAAGGCATTAGATATTAAACAACTAATCACCCGTTTGAAATATAACTCATTTAATACAATTATGACCCGTTACAAGTGTATATAACTCAAATATACCAATTTTGACCCATTAGAAATATATATAACTTCTACATAGCAATTATGACCCGTTACAAGTGTATATAACCTATATATACCATTTATTACCCGTTAGAATTGTTAGAATTGAATATAACCCATACATAGCAAATATGACCCGTTACAAGTGTATGTAACCCATATTTACCAATTATGACCCATTAGAAGTGAATATAACCCATACATAGCAATTATGACCCATTAGAAGAGAATATAACGTATACAAAAATTATGACCTATTAGAAGTGAATGTAACTCATACATAACAAGTATGACCCGTTAGAAGGGAATATAACCCATATTTGCCTTTAAAATCAAATAAAATAAAAAAACAAGTAATATAACCAATACATAGCAATTATAACCCATTAGAAGTGAATATAACTCATACATAACAACTATAACCCATTAGAAGTGAATATAACTTATACATAGCAATTATGACCCATTAGAAGTGAATATAACCCACACATAGCAAATATATGACCCATTACAAGTGTATATAACCCACATTTACCAATTATGACCTATTAGAAGTGAATATAACCCATACATAGTAATTATGACATATTAGAAGTGAATATAATTTATACATACCAATCAAGTATATATAACATTACTACCACTAATAACCGTAAACAAGATAATCTGTTGCAATCTCAATAACAAATTCTATTGAATTAATTAATAATATTGTTAACAATATGTATTGAACAAAATTATAAATGGAAGCAAAACAATAATGAGTACACACACTGAAACACACAAACACACACTATTACACACACATGCTGGAACACACACAACTAAAAACATCTGTACACATATACACATTGAAATACACGCACAGATACACACTGAGATACATACACACAGAGATACATATTGAAATACATACACTTAGATACACACATACTATTAAAAGCACACACACATACGCTGGAAGACACACACACACACACAATAAAACACACACACTCATATACACACGCTCAAAACATACAAACACACACTATTACACATACACATACACGCTGGAAACACACCTACACACAATTAAACACACCCACACATTGAAACACACACAACTAAACACACCCACACACATATATACACAGATACACTCTGAGATACACACACAAATATGTACATACTGAAATACACACACTACTAAAAACACACACATACGCTCGAAGACACACACACACAATTAAACACACACACACATAATTAACCACACACACACACACACTCATATACACACACTTAAAACACACAACACACACTATTACACATACTCACATGCTGAAACACACACCCACACACAATTAAACACACCAACACATAAAAACACACACACACACACATAAAATGAATCAAAATCCACAACATTTTACAAATAAATTTTAAGTGGGATTGAGAGTTTTACCTGTTACTGGAGTGCAGCGGTAATGTAGGTTTCAGGCGAGGCAGGGGCAGCAGCAGCGGCGGAAGCGGAGCAACGACGGAAGAAGAGGCGGTGACGGAAGCAGCGCCGGAGGCGAGGCAAGCAGAGGCGACGAGGCGGTTGTCGTCTTCGTTTGAACGAGAGCAGGGGAAAACGAAAAAAAAAAAAGAGGATCAAGTTTAATCAGTCTGCTACTGTAGGGCTTTTAATTGAAAGCCTTTAGTCTCGACCCAATTGGGGCGACAGGCCCTTTGAAGCGGACCACAAAAAAAGAAGAGGGAAATGTTACTGGACTTTTGCTAATTGGCAATAGAGTCGACACTAATAGGGGCGACATTACCGGGTGTTGTCACTATTGCCTAATGTCGCCCCGATTAGTGTCGCCCCTATTGCTCGGTTTTCTTGTAGTGATAGTTATATTCCACCTTTAAAACAAACCATCTTCTTATAAATACATTAGTTTGATTAGAAAATTCATTATTGAATTGTCCATCAATTTTTTCCTGTTTGTTTCATTAATCTTCATGGATTCACCCAAACACATTTTTTTATTAATATCATGATTATTTTTTCTGTTTTGTACATAATTTCAAGTTTTCTCTTTAGTTGGATAAGAAAATAACTTTAATTAATGACTTAAATTTAGAAAAAGATTTATATACCATCAAAATATGTGTCATCTTGAGATGTTTTCTAAGAATTCATCTATCATATACTCTTTAGGATTAATTAATGGATAGATAATAAAATTAAAAAAATAGAGATTAAATGGTTAAAATTAATTCTATAATAATTTTAATAATTTTTATATTAATTTTTTTCATATATAAATATAGAAATAGAATCAATAAAGCCCCATGCTTAAACAAAGCGTATAAAGTTCAAATATAGACCATTAAATTTATCAAATTAATGGTCAAGATCTAATAATGGCATTATTGTAATTTAGTAAACAATTATAAGATTTAAATATAGAAGGAAGGGTATTATTGGAATCATCCATCCCTTAAATCACGCCCCTTCTATTTCACGTAACAGTTTCCGAAAATGATGAAACTAGTAGTTGTTATGGATATGAAAGTGCTGACGAAGATGATGAAATTGACTGACTGTTATAGATTTGAAGGTGATGACGAAAATGATGAAACCTGTAGATGTTATAGATATGAAAGTGATGACGAAAAATCTGAAACTGGTTGACTGTTATAGATATGAACTTGATGACGGAAATGATGAAACTGTTAGTTGTTATAGATGTAAAAGTGATGACGAATATGATGAAACTGACTGACTATTATAGATATGAAAGTGATGACGAAAATGATGGAACTGGTAGCTGTTATAGATTTTGAAGTGATGACGAAAATGATGAAACTGGTAGTTGTTATGGATATGAAAGTGATGACGAAAATGATGAAACTGACTGACTGTTATAGATATGAAAGTGATGACGAATATGATGAAACTTGCAGCTGTTATAGATATGAAAGTGATGATGAAAATGATGAAACTAGCTGAGTGTTATAGATATGAAAGTGATAACGAATATGATGAAACTGGTAGCTGTTATAGATATGAAAGTGATGAGGAAAATGATGAAACTGATAGTTGTTATGGATATGAAAGTGATGACGAAAATGATGAAACTGACTTACTGTTATAGATATGAAAGAGATGACAAAAATGGTAGTTGTTATAAATATGAAAGTGAAGAAAAAAATGATGAAACTGATAGTTGTTATGGATATGTAAGTGATGACGAAAACGATGAAACTAGTAGCTGTTATGAAAGTGATAACTTACGGTCGAAAATGATAACTTTCTTCAGCAGCCGAAAATAATAACTTTCTTCCAGCAGCCGAAAATGATAATTTTCAAAATAAAATTTTAAGAAATATAGGAAGAGTGGTCTTGTTTAAAAGAGGATTAAATAATGAGTAGATTGTATAATTTTTTTATTCAAATTCTAAAAAAATTTAAATAGTCATGATCATTTAAATATTTAAAGGGTAAAAAAATAAAAATAAAAGAAACTTTGAGAGTTGGCTGGATGAGGCGTGTGAGTTATTCTTAATTTTATAATTCCTATTTATCTTTTTAAATGAATGATTAAGAATTAATTTTTAAGATATTTATTTAAGAGTGAGGATTTATTAATGTTACCATATAGTGAGGCTTTATTAATGTTACCATATAAATATATGTGTTTGCGAGCGGACATGTGATAACTCCACTAACACATACGAGTGTATACCAATGATCTCTTAGCCTAGTGGTTAAGAGTGAGGGGGAGGCAAAGCCTTCTAGGAGGTCCAGGGTTCAAACCTTGGCAATGGAGTTTATTTCTAACTTGGGGTTTACTAACTTACTAACAACTAACTTTGCCGTTCAAAAAAAAAAACACATACGAGTGTATATATGTTTGACTTGTTTTCAAAACTATATATATCGTCTAGTCGCCAACACCCATTTTAACTTTTGTCTTCGAAGTCCCTACTCCCTAATCTCTATTCTCGAGATATCTATTTTCCCATTTGTCGTTTTCCGTATAGTTATGCGACATCCACCTAAAATCAACTATAGAAAATATTACACTATTAATTAATTAATGTTGTAGACTTGTGGTCAATCATATTAATTAATTAAGTCTTCTTAACAGATCAAACTTATAAATGTAAGTCATATGATACACATCAGAAAAAATTAGTATAAGTGATATATATATATATATATATATATATATATATATATATATATATATATATATATATATATATATAGGGGAGGGTTCATTCGAGAACCGTTGATAGTGCAAGAACCGCGAGAACCAATCTCAGCCGTTCCTTGGATATGAGAAGTTTCATGGATGGTGAGCGTGGAGAGATAGAGTGTGGCAGGGTGCATGTGAGGAATTAATTGGTGGGCAATGACATTGAAAGAGGGGAAATTAGACGGCTCAGATTGGTTCTCGCGGATCTCGCACTAAGAATAGTTCTCACATTAACTTTTTCATATATAATATATATATATATATATATATATATATATATATATATATATATATATATATATATATATATATAATTAGATCAAATAAAAAAGAATTAGGATAAAAATAGTAAGGAGATACATAGGCTTAATATGTATCATAACCAACCAAAACTAACAAAAGGGTAAAACATGAAGTTTTTAAAAAAAAAATTCTCTCTCTCCCTTTACCCACTACCCCCACGTACATCTGGCAGCCCCCTTCTCTGTGCAAAACCCTAATCGCCCCCAGACCACCCATCTTCCGCCGATGCATCATCCAGTCGATGCCCTTTGTGAGACGCCGCCGTCGACACTGATCCTCCTTCGTGAAGTCGGAACCCTTGTGAAGTCGATGCCGTCGTTCATATGAGCACCACCCTCCCAACAGAAACCCTAAACGTTCCATATGACCACCGCCATTCCAAACGTTCCACCCTCCATCCGCCGTTCCTCCTTGTGAAGCCGCCGACCATGTGAATCACCACCACTGTGAAGTCGCCGCTCCTTCTCGTTCTCTTGGCCGGAGTTAAAAGAAGACCGTTGCTTCTTCTCGTTCTCTTGGCCGGAGTTAAAAAGAAAACCGGCGTCGCCATTCATCTTCTCTTTCGTTGCCGTTGTGAACAAACCACTACTACGGCAGAATCAAAACCAATACGATAGAGATCAACCGCCCCTGCTCTATCACTGCCGCTACTCCATCTCTGATTCTTTTCCACCACCGCCGCCGCACCACAACCGCCGACGCCGTTCCGGTTAAAATTCTATTTAATTTCATTTGAATTTTTTTTCTTATATTCTATATGTGTCTTTATATTACTTGTTCATCATTTTTAGCAACACTTTTGATCTTCATCTTCATTTTGTGATGTATGTATATAGTTGTGCATCAGTTAGTAGCATCTTTTTTGATGAATATTACTGGTTTGATGAATGTAATTCATTACCAATTTCTGTATATGTATTTCAAGGATTTATTCATCATGTTTTCATTTTTTGGGAGATAATTTAGACGTATGGTGCATCATTTTAGAGCAAATAGTTCTAAAGAATGTGAATCAATTTGGGGATAACCGAAAGTTTTTGATGATTCTGTTTTGTGCATCAAAACAGTTAGTAGAAAATCTGTATTTTTTGGAGAACATAATCAGTATTTTTGGAGAATTTGAATAAATTAAAAATATGCACCTAAATATTAGGAACTGGATTTTGTAAAAGGTCGAGTATACCCTTTTCTGCATTTTTTTAGTTTTTAATAGAAAAAGGAAAAAGTTATTTTTTAGGAGGAGACTAATGGTTGAAATTTCTCTTTACTTATGGTATGGTATGTAAATTCGATGTTAGTCAACATGTCCATGTATTTTCTACCTTTTCTGATTTATTTACCTTTTTTTTACAATCAACTATTTTATTAGTTGTTAAAATAGTTTTTGAAAAACAAAAAAAATATTATTATTGAATAATTAGAAAAAAAGATATTATATCCTTAAAATTGTATTGATGTAAGTAATTTAGCCATAATAAGATAAATTAAATAATTTTGGTGATATTTAATGATTCATTAAAGTAATAATTGTCTTAAATTAGTTGAGATAATCAAGGGAATGATTGGTTAGACTATTGATTTAAGTGTTTGTATCTTAAGCGAAAAAATTTGTACTACTTAAAATTAAGTAGTCTTAAAATTTTTAAGAGAGAGAAAGTTAAATGCTTTATAATGTAGTATATATATATATATATATATATATATATATATATATATTAATTCTTTTCCAGATGTTTGATACAAACATTAACAATATATTTATGTGATACTTAATTATATAATTTTCTCAAAGGAATGGGAAACACTTTTTCAATCTATAAAAGTATAAAATTAATTATGAGTAAACTAGCTACACATTTCAGTTAATAATTAGTTGAGCAAAAGGATTCTTGGAATTAATTGTATTTGTTTTGGTATATAGAGACAGTAGTACTGCTGTAAAAAGAAAGTAGAAAACAGTGAACATTTGCTCCTTGCAAATCATGTGGGATTCACACTTGTCTAATTGGTTGTACGTGTTGAGTTATAATACATGGGTAGCCTTTATATATTATATATGAAAAACAAAGAAAAACAATTCGTACATGCATGTGGTATCTCACAAATTTCAAATATTGTCTTTTTTTAAAGTTGAAGAAAAATAAAAGAAAATATATTATATATAATATATGTACATATACGACCTGAAATAGGTGTTTATTACGCTTGACCCATAAAGAATATATATACGACTTTCTGCAAACATTTATAATGATCAGTTCATCAATTGACTCGCTCTTTAATTAAATTCTTGTTATGATAATAAAAGTTTTTACACGTTGTAGGTGAGTTTTGATGTTGGTGTACGCTGATGTTTGCATGCATTGCAATTTGACTTTACTTTTCAATTCCTTCTCGCTGACAAAACTTAAAACACAAGTAAATTTTGTCTGACGACTGACCGACTTCATATATGTCTATGCAAATCATAAAGTACTGATCGATCATATATCGACAACCTTGCCAGCATCCACAGGTACTGTTTGTCTATGTGCTCTATGTGGTGCATGTAGTGATGCATGCCACATGATAATCAATTGAAAAGAAAATTAATATTTCCTTCTCCTAAATTAATTTATGTTACTACTCTCATTTATCTTCTTTCTTGACTTTTACACTTGTTTTAATCTTGTAATTAAAAAGATAATTAGTAGAATTATGTACAAAGTAGAAGCTAGGAATTAAGTACAACTTAATTCATTAATTTCTTAAATTCTAAATCTGCTTTCTTTAAATTCGATCTTAACATGATCTCTTAGTTGCAGTTTGTTTCACCGTAATATGAAGAAATGTAATGCAATTGAAATCAAATTTCGTTATATATTGCGTTTGGTAACATTATTTGAAAAATGAATTAAATTTTTTGAAGTATTAATATTCCTTTAGGTAGAGGAATGTCATTCCATAATAACTAACATGGATGGAATTAAAATCATGTTCATTCATATTACGATGAAACAAACGTGACCTTAGAGTATACACAATATATTGGCCGGCTTGTTAATTACGAGGCATGGATTCCCTCATCCCGAGCTTGTTAGAGCTGTGATCCGGCCCGGGCCACATCGTTGTTGGCTGGTTAATTATCAAGCATCTCGTTGCCCACACGATCGATGAGCGCTACAAACTATTGAAATATTGTGTGGGTACAGTTAAACATATTACTGCAGATAAGCAGATTGTTGATGATGGGTTAACATTCCTGCGTGTAGTACTCTTAGAAATAAGAGGAAAATTAAAATAAATGTTATTAAACACTGTATATTGAATGAAAGGAACATAGAATAAAATTCGAATTAACCAAACACAGAAGCTTTCGGCAATCCCAGTGCAAATGCCAAGACTGTGAAATAGACATTTCAATTCCATATCACTAAATGCAAGCTTCTATGGCAATTCAGATCTTTCATCTTTCTTTATATAGTACGTACTACACTACACTACTACTACTACTGGCATGCAAACGTCTAGTGACATAACAGAAACCCACAAGTCAGTCACAATAACACCCTCATCCCTCTAGCTGCTTGCTATATTACTTAATTAAATTTAATTTAATTTACACCATGCAAGGTACAATCTTTATTACACGATATACAAGTCATTACAACAACGACCTTACACTAAAAACGGGAATTTTAATTGATTTGATTTGACACCCTAAGCTAGTGAAAGAAAGAATTGCGCGCTAGCTTTATTTAATTAATTCATCGATAATATATGATCTTCTTGAAAACTTAACCCTAGATAATATGTCAAAGGTTCGAGTCATGTCCATTTCATTCACTTAGCTAGGTAGTTTTCTAGCTACCTAGGGTTTAATCAGTTAGATCGAGGTAGTGGGTTGGACGGTGTGAGATCGTCTCTAAGAGTACCGCCTGTGGTGGTGGTCGGGAAGAGTTGTAGGGTTTTGGGTGGTTCTCTTGCGCAATATGGACTTGTACGCTGATCCACCATCATCATCACTCTCATGAGTGAGCAATCACACATAACCTTCTTCTTGCAAGTCTCATCATCAGCTACCCTCCATTCATTTACCATGTTTTTGCAGTTTGATTTATCTTCAACTACACCACCCTGTATCATGTAATTATATATATACCCACACTCGATCAATTAGCTAGCTGGGATAATTATAGAAGCTATATATATATATAAGTTTAGTCAAACTATATGTACCATATATATTTAACTATATGTATAATCAAAGTAATGCACATGCCCATATACTTCTGTTGTACATTAATTCAAGATTTTAGTTTGAGACTTCCTATATATCATACAACTCTTGAGTTTCAATATATCATCTTAATTTATTTTTTAGTGAATGTGTTAATTTTTGTTTGAGAAAAAGAAAAAAAAATTAAATTAACTGGACCAAGTAATAACCAGCATCTAAAAGATTCTGATCGATGATATTTTTATAAACATTTAATTTGACCTAGGGAAACTTAATTTTGCTATTTCACGATTTTCAAATAGAAAAATTGAAGTTCTGTTGCTTAGATTTCAAAATTTATTTTAACGATACAACATATATATGTATAGTTGTCTTAAGAATACTTAATGTCCTATATGATATCAAAACAAATTGACTATATATTAATTAGTTACAAATTAAGCTTTTATTTTATTTTAACATATTCAAGTACACCAAAAAAACCCTAATCTGGTTTAGCGCGTCTCATAATATCTAGCTTTTTTGGAAACATGAAATTTATAACAAAGGTTCAATGTCGTCAAACTATGTAATTAGATGTCAGTAAAAAACACGAGATAGGTTAATCACCCTCAATTTGTATATATATCATGGTTCTAAAACTAAGACTCCTATATATGATTCACTAATTAATTAAGTGACGCGTTAGTTAAACAATATATATTGTTCAAGTGTTAATTCGTTAACTAATTGTTATTTAAATTTATCAAAATTAACCAACTAATTAAAAGCATGTTTAATTAATTGCTTTTGACGTACCTTAAACTAACAAAGTAAGAGAAGCTAGTGAGTAGCTAGGTTACCTGAAGAGGAATAATGGGATTATGATAAGATGAGTTATAAGCAGGTGGTGGGTACAGACTACGTTGGTGTTGATACATCGCCATGAGTTTCTTTCGAAGTTTTTGTCGATCTCGAGCTTTATGATTCTGAAACCAATAAAACACATTTTTCCCTTGAATTTTACCGTACAGAGAAAGCCTTGCTGTTATTTGTTGTATCTGTGTTGCCGTTGGTGTTTTCAGGCCTCCTCTATACATCCCCTCTAACAACATCACCTGCTCCGGTGTCGGACACCACCTGCTCCCACCACCGCCGCCGCTTGATGATCGTGACATCACGGCCGTCTCCATTGCAGACATGATCTCACTCTGGTTTATGTTGATTGAGTGTAAAGGAAGGGTATTTATAGACAGAATGGGTTATATTTATTATTATTACCATTAATTTATTATGTCATCTCGTCACCCTCCATCAGTTTGCATGTACTTTTTTAATATATATATATATATATATATATATATATATATATATATATATATATATATATATATATATATATATATATATATATATATATATATATATATATATATATATATATATATATATATATAAGTAATAAAATTCATGGAATGTAAAAGTAAAGTGGATTCTGGATTTGATCGATGCAGCCGTGCAAAAAATTATTTTATTATAAATTGTTTTGGATCAAAGATTATAATATTGGCACTCCAACTTAATTGGGATATATATATATATATATATATATATATATATATATATATATATATATATATATATATATATATATATATATATATATATATATAAAATTGTGTTCAAGTAAAAAAAAACCTAAAGATACTTAATGTAAGAAGAAAAAAGAAAAAGTTGTCATGTGTCATTTTCTGTTAAAGGGTATTATAGGTAACAAATATATTTTATCTCTCCTAATTCAGCCCATGTCCCCACACCCCACGTCCCACCCTTTCAGATTCATATTTTGCGCAGCTTTTTGAAACCACCATGGGACTGAAATTTTGAAATCACCGTCCGCCGTTTTCCAATACCACCAAGCCCAGACGTTGCCGACGACCACCGCCACATTCGAAGCCATTGCTGCCGCCGTGAAGTCGCCAACCAACACCGCCACACGAAACCCTAGATCTGTCTTTTTTTCCGCCTCCGTATTTTTTTTCCTCCGCCGCATTATGCTTCTGCATCGCATCCGAGATACACACTCTCTGCAACCGTCGCTGAAACCGCCGCTGCATCACACACGAGATGCACGCGCCGCCACTGTACCGTCAATGCACACGCCGCTTCATTTGATTTGCCATCTTCTTCCGCAAAGGGATCTTCATCTAATTTCCATTAGGGTTAATTCTGTGCATCTGTTTTCAGTTTCGATGAAAAATTCATGGATGCACGTTGGTGCACAATCCATGGATGGCGTTCTGTTTTTGTGAATCGAAGGTTGTGTTATGTACATCTGTTTCTTCGCCACCGTCTGTGCATCTGGCTGACGTGAACCGAGTTTGGCCGCCGGCGACTCTGATTTAGGCGGACGATGGTTCTAGGGTTTCACGTGACAGTTTCTTCGATTTTTGATTTACGGTTTTACCCTTTTCTTCTTTTTTTAATTCCGAAATTAAAAGGCTTTTAATGACTTTTTTTTGTTGATTTGGGGAGAGATCTTATGGTTGAGATCTCTTCTTACCTTTAGTACCATAACATTTTTTGTAGCGTATCCCTACCCTATATATATATATATATATATAATATTACTTTATATTTATATTTTTATTTTTATTTATATTTGTATTTTATATTTCTATTGTTATTTTTTATCTCGTTGTCGGAAGTTTATCTTCGGAAGCAATTTCTCTATCTACGTATAAAGGTATTATTGTCAATATATATATATATATATATATATATATATATATATATATATATATATATATATATATCACTACAACACAGTACCCCTTTTTGTGTCGGACGAATCCGTGGAAAATCCGTGGGAAAATGATGTTTCTCTCGGATTTCCCACGGAATCGACCGTGGCTAAAAGATTCGTGGGAAAACCATTTTCCCTCGGATTTCCCAGGATTTCCCACGGATTTTCGTAGGAAATCCGTTAAAAAACAGCTTTCTGACTCAAATCCGTGGGAAAACCGTTGAAAATTTCCCACCGAATTTGATCCGTAGGAAATCTGTGGGAAATCCGTTTCTAAAGCCTGATTTTCTTGTAGTGTATATATATAGGGAGAAGCAATCTTAGCCACTTATATGTAAGGGTGTTCAAAATAATTCGAAACCGAACATCCGACTCAATTATCCGAAAATCCGATCCGAAATTATCCGAAAATTCGGATATCCGAAATTTTGGATACCCGAAATTGGATATTAGAATTTTCGGATTCGTATTCGGATAGTGATTTTTGGAAGTTTCGGATATCCGATATCCGAGAATATTTTTTTTAATTTTTAAATTGTTTATTTATTTAGTTTTCTTAACATATATAGTTTTATATTCATGTATTTTTAAAATTTGAAACATAGTTGAGCTATTTTTGGTGATTAAAGTTTAAAATATGGTTATTTATTAATTATTTATTTTTTAAAAAGTATATAAAAAAATATTTTTTGAAATTATAGGATATTTCGGATATCCGATATCCGAATCCGAAACTTTGGATATCCGAATTTCAATTCGGATTCGGATTCGGATACTGAAATCCACTATCCGAAAATTTTGGATATCCGAAAATGAACACCCCTAGTTATATGTATTTGATAGAGTGGTCTAGATTAATCATGTTGTTTTAATTTTTTTTAATTTAAAAGGGCATAATGGTAAACTAAAACTATTCTCTCTCCAATTTATTTCCCTCTCATAATTTTTCTCTCTCCTAAAAATTTCAAACAAAAATAAATCATAAATAATAATCTAACAGTTTTACAGTGTTCAATGACGAACACACCTAATACAGGTTTTCCGGCTTTATGTATACAATATTGAACACTACCAAAAATAAATACGTTTTAATATTTATTTATAATATTCAATACTGAACACGTCCGTACAATTTACAAAATTTTCGTTATGTGTAATGTGTTCATCGCTGAATATAGCCACACCCAACAGCTATTAAAACTAGTAATTTATTATTAACACGGTGTTCTTTACTGAACACAATGTAAGATATACATAATTTTCGTTATATGTATTGTGTTCATCCGTGAATACAACCCATAACAAGCTTTTTATTACTTGTTCAATGCTGAATATAATTAAATAGATATATTATCAATTAACAATATATAAAACTCAAAACCTGAAACTTTCATATCAAACTTAAAGAAATACAATCCAAACGAACTTTGTACTTTAAAGAAATACATTGTGTTCTTTCTGAACGTGATTAACATTTTTCTCACATTCAGTAGTAAAAAAAAAATATATATATATATATATATAATTTAAACATTCTTCTATCAGCAGTGAACATAGGCATTTAAACTTTTTCACTTCTAAATCCAGAAAAAAAAACAAATAAAAAGGAAAAAAAATAAAGACTGGTGAAGATGGTGAGATGGACACATGCATACAACTGAAATCCTCTAGTTTTGGTAGATCAACCGTCGATCTTGTACACCACCTCTATCATGTTTTACCTCCTCTCTCAACAACCGATTGACTCCCTCAGCATTACCACCTCCATCATGTTTCATCTTTGTACCTTGATTGAGATAAATTGGCAATTACAAAGGTTTGATTACGAACATAGTTTTATGTTGGTTTGTATTTTGTTTGTAGTTATTATTGATTTTTACCCAGCGTCGTATTTTGTAACACTGTACTTTCTAAAACTACCTTGATATACGCGCGGAAGCTAAAACACATTTCTAATATAATATAATAAAGAAAATACAACTTTAATCTGTTTGATTTACATAACAACATATACAGTGTTACTCAAAAACAGGCTCTTTCCAAAACAACAGATATCAGAGTAATGATCAGTCCCAAAATTCCAGTTTCATTTCTTTAATCCATATACCAGTAAAAGATTACAACAGTGGGGATTAGCACAAAGCTAAGTGAGAGAATAGATATCACAAACATACAAGGCATAAAGCCCAAACCAACAATGCTCAAACAAACAAGAGAACCGGCGGTCTTGCGGGACCTTCAACCAAATGCCAGCCAAAGCATAGGTTTACCGATAGCCTAGTTACAACAGACAACAGTAATAGCACTTCTTGATTACAACAAATGCAAATCAAGACAATTACTACTACTGTATATCTCTAAACATAGGCCCAGCTGAATAACAACCGCCAAGCTGATCTCACAACCACATCATGTATATACAGAATAAGAGCAAACAATCAGGTGATATATCTTATACATCCAAGATATATATCCACTCACCGATATCTTCAACAGTTCAAGCAACTCAGTCTTTTCTTACTACTGAGTCTTGCCTCCACCTGAACAAACAACTAACAGTCAGTATTTGCTTAATCAACACACAATAAGCACAATACTATAATCAAACACATATGCACATACAATCACAAGTACATATCAACTCATGTATATTCAAACCAATATACCACAATTCATTATTACTCTTTACTTACTGTAATCTTGTGAATTCATCCAACTCCTTAGCTTAGGCATTACATACATCATTTTATAAGCCAAGACAATCAAGTTCATGATTATCTTCAAATCATCCAAGAGTTGATCTTTCATAACACAATATTTACCAATTCCGAGCATAGGTATGGTTTGAATTCCGATTGTGTCAAAATCCGATAAGATCAAATCTGATAGGTTCAAATCCGATTAACATGAAATCTGATCAACCAATTCCGAGCAAATGCAAATCCGAGTAAAGGAAATTCCAATCTAGTAGGATTCCGATACAATGCACAATCCGAGAAAAGGCCAATTCCGATAAAAGTCCTCCATTCGATTAAATAAGGAATCCGATGAAATCTAGTGATCCGATAGACTTCAAATCCGATAAACATACAATCCGAGAATCCAACAATCCGATAAAAGCTAATCCGATAAAAAGTTAAGGCAAATAGTCCAGTTTTCTCGGATTCTAACCAATTCCGATAGAAATGATCGGAATTCACCAATTCCGATAGATTCATCCCTCCATTCCGATTGATTCATACTTGTCAATCCGACAGATTCAAAAATGATTCTAACTTCAATTTTAAATCTGATTTTAAGCATGCAACAACATATATGTTTCCATAATTGAATTCTAACATGTATTGTTCATCCTAACATCATAATCTAACATACATGCAACCTAAAATCATCAATTCATCAAACAAATTCATTCAATCGTATTCTTGCATACATGCATTTAAAACCAAGATTAAACATCAATTAACAATCAATTCAGTTAATCTAACCTTTAATTGTTGTAGAACACTTCAATATTTCAGATTACACAATCCAAATCTGCAATTTGGGTTCAATTCTTTCTTTGATCTCTCTCTCGGCCGTAACACACAAAACACACACTTACACTTTAATTCAATTGCATGTAAATGACACTTAGGTGGTGTGATGGTGGTTTAGGTGTCCCAAAACTGACACCTCATCAAGCCCCACTAACAAATTAATTATTTAATTAATAACTAATCATATTTAATTAAATTCAATTAATTAAAACACATAAACAAATAATCAATCAATTAATTAAAGTAATCCTACTAATTACCTTAATCCTACTAGGCCGGTAAGGAGGGAGTTACAAATCTTCCCCCCTTAAGAAGATTCCGTCCTCGGAATCTCATCGCGCTCAAACAAGGTTGGATAACGACTCCTCAAATCTTCTTCAGTTTCCCATGTCAAATCCGAACCCAAACTGTGTTTCCACTTCACAAGAACCATTGGAATCTGCTTATTTCTCAACTTTGTTACCTTATGATCAAGTACTTCAACGGGTTCCTCAATCAGCCTCTTATTAGAATCTACACGAAGATCTTGTGTTGGCAACACCTGTGTCTGATCCTCTACATTACACTTTCTCAGATAGCAAACATTGAAAGTATCATGTATACCTGCCAATTCATCAGGAAGATCCAAAACAACCGTCTGATCATTCATTACTTTACGAATTCTGAACGGACCAATATATCGAGGAGCTAACTTTCCACGTTTCCCAAAGCGTATCACGCCCTTCCATGGAGAAACTTTTAAATAAACTCTTTCACCCTCAACAAAAGTTACTGGTCGACGACGCGGATCTGCATACATCTTTTGTCGATCTCTTGCAACTTTCAACTTTTCCCGAGCCACTGCAACTTTATCCGCTGTGATCTGAACAATATCTGGCCCAGCAAACTATTTCTCTCCTGCCTCTAACCAACAAGTAGGAGTTCTGCACGGTCGCCCATATAACATCTCATACGGCGGCATTCCGATGCTGGAGTGGTAGGAATTGTTGTAAGCAAACTCAACCAACGGTATATGCGAATCCCAAGAACCCCCAAACTCTAACGCACATGCCCGAAGCATATCTTCTAAAGTCTGAATCGTTCTTTCTGATTGACCATCTGTCTGCGGATGATAAGCTGTACTCAGATTAACTCTCGATCCCAACTCTTGCTGTAGTTTGTTCCAGAAGTTTGACACAAACCTCGAATCCCGATCTGGCACAATAGACAAAGGAACTCCATGTCTAGATACTATCTCATCAATATACAGCTTAGCTAACTTACTTAAATTTGCAGTCTCAGCAGTAGCAAGAAAGTGTGCACTCTTGGTTAATCTGTCAACAATAACCCATATCATATCGTTTCCCTTCTGAGTCTTTGGAAATTTCGTTACAAAATCCATTGTGATATGATCCCACTTCCATTCAGGTATTGCTAACTGTCTCAGAGATCCATATGGCTTCTGGTGTTCGGCTTTCACTTGTGCGCATATATGACATGACTCCACGAATCGAGCTACATCTAACTTCATAGTAGGCCACCAATAAAAGGTCTTCATACTATGATACATCCTAGTGCTACCAGGATCAACAGACATTCTGGATTTATGTGCTTCAGTCAAAATCAATTCTCGCAACTTACCAAACTTTGGCACCCAAACACGATTCTGAAACATCTTCAACCCACGTGAATCGGTTGTTAATTCATGCTGTCTCTTAACCATTAATTCATCTTTCATATTTTCTGCCTTCAGTGCTTCCAATTGTGCAGCCATTAACTGATCTATCAAATCTGACTTAATCTCTAACCGCATAAACTTTACTGTATTTACAGAACCTTTCCTGCTAAGTGCATCAGCAACCACATTAGCTTTCCCGGGGTGATACTGAATATCGCAGTCATAATCTTTAATCAGCTCTAACCATCGGCGCTGTCTCATATTCAATTCCTTCTGTGTGAATACATACTGTAGACTTTTGTGATCAGTGCAAATCGTGCATTTTGTTCCATACAAGTAATGTCTCCACAGTTTCAAAGCAAACACTACCGCTGCTAACTCCAAATCATGAGTCGGATAGTTCTTCTCGTTGGGTTTTAACTGTCTGGAAGCATAAGCTATCACCTTACATCTTTGCATTAGTACACATCCTAACCCCGCATGTGAAGCATCACAGTAAACCACAAAATCTTCAGATCCTTCAGGCAACGCAAGAACAGGAGCCTGACACAGAAGTTGCTTCAAAGTCTGAAAAGCATTCTCCTGAGCCTCACTCCATTGAAACTGAACATCCTTTCTGGTTAGTTTAGTCAACGGACCAGCAAGCTTCGAAAAGTCTTTAATGAACCTTCTGTAATAACCTGCCAAACCAAGAAAACTCTTGATCTCTGTCGGTGTCTTAGGCGTGTTCCAATTCATTACAGCTTCTATCTTTGACGGATCAACCTTAACACCATCATCACAGATCACATGACCCAGAAACTTAACTTCACGCAGCCAAAACTCACACTTTGACAACTTTGCATATAGCTTGTGTTGTTTTAAGATTTCCAAAACTTGACGCAGATGCTGATCATGCTCATCCTCCGTTTCAGAAAACACAAGAATATCATCAATAAACACAATGACAAACCTATCAAAGAATGGTCGACACACCCGATTCATCAGATCCATGAACACTGCAGGAGCATTAGTCAAACCGAACGGCATAACGAGAAACTCATAGTGACCATACCGCGTACGAAAGGCTGTCTTCGGTATATCCTCTTCGTCCACTCTCACCTGATGGTATCCCAACCTCAAATCAATCTTCGAAAAGTACAAAGCTCCCTGAAGTTGATCGAACAAATCATCTATTCTTGGCAACGGATACTTATTCTTGACAGTCCTCTTAGTCAAATCTCTGTAATCTATACACATACGCAGAGTCCCATCTTTATTTTTTCACAAACAACACCGGTGCACCCCAAGGCGAAGAGCTTGGACGAATAAACCCCTTGTCTAACAGTTCTTGTATCTGAGTTATCATCTCTCTGATTTCTGAAAGAGCTAATCTGTACGGAGCTTTCGCAATCGGAGTACTACCAGGTATCAGATCAATCTTATACTCAACATCACGCACTGGTGGCAATCCTGGCAAATCATCTGGAAATATCTCCGGATACTCCGAAACAACACGAACATCAAGAACAGGCCGTTTCTCCTTCTTCACATCAATAGCATAAGCTAGAAAGGACGCACACCCTTTGGCTAAAGATTTTCTAGCCTTCATATACGAAATAATCGGAAGAGATTATGGAGATCTATCCCCACGAGCCATGACATGCGACCCGTCAACCAGAGGAATAGTGATCAATTTCTTATGACACTGGATACTAGCCCTGTGGTAACTCAACCAGTCCATGCCTAATACTAAATCAAAACCAGGTATAGGCATCACCAAGCAGTCTACAGGGAAACTAGCACCATCATTATTAACCTGAACTCCAGTCACAGAAGTGGTTACAGGTACTACATTACCATCAGCTACTTCTACCTCTAAAGGAGTAGTATTCACAGAAACAGGTAATTTCAACTTGTCACACAAAGTCATAGAAATAAATGACCTATTTGCACCAGAATCAAACAAAACACGTGCAGGCATAGAGTTAACTATGAACATATTGGTTATCACATCATCACTGCCAGTAGCTTCCTTGGCAGTCATCTTGAAACCCTACCCTCAGCAGAAGGTACAGTCTTTCTCTTCTGACCTGCAGAAGACGATCCCCCGGTGATATTTACCCCTGCCCCAGTCCCCCGTGGTCTTCAACTTAGGACACGCACCAGTCCTGTGCCCCTCTTCTTTGCAGTTCCAGCAAACAAAGGTGTTGAACTTACATGCACCGATATCATGACCTGTCTCAACACACCTCAAACATCTCCGTGTTTGAGGTGTACACTGCCCAGTGTGACGAGATTTGCAACTATGGCACCACGGCTTATTCTGAGGAAACCCTGATCCCTTGGACCTCTGATCGGATTTACTCTAATGACTCTGTCCCTTACCTTTGCTTTGATTCCCACTAGAACCTCTACCAAACTTGCCAAAAGACCCTCTGTTCATCTTCTCCCAATCTTTAGCATCAGACTCTGCAGATCTTGCTAATGTGAATGCCTGAACAAGCAATCTCGCCAGACGAGTGTTACCCCGATATTCTGGTAACGAAGCTTTCACAAAATGTTGAACCTGAAAATGTTCATATGACACCCACTGTTTTGCAAATCTGAGAGTTACTTGAAATTTGCTGATCAACTCATCCACAGACATATACTTGTCTGAGCCAAATCTAAGAACTCTCGCTGAATCTTAGCCATATTAAATGCATTACAATATTGCTCACAGAACTTATCCTGGAATTGCTCCCAGGTAATGGCATTTACAACATCTCGCGGCAGATGTGTAGTCAGAGAATCCCACCACGTCAGAGCTTGATCTTTCAACCGTCTTGTTGTAAACTTGACCCACTCAGCTTTCTCACAGTTGCAGGCTTCCAAAGCCTTCACAGTTTCTTTCAACCAGTTTAGGGTGACATTCGGGTTTGAGCTTCCTGAATACTCAGGTGCTCCACACACCACAAAATCTTTCGGGTTTGAGCTTCCTGAATACTCAGGTGCTCCACACGCCACAAAATCTTTAAATTGGCAATTGTTCCTAGTTTCTTGCTGTGGAAACCACGGAATAAAAAAATTCTGCTGTGGTGTTTGATGTTGGGTAGACACTCCCTGTGGCATAGGAATAAACGGAAAAGATCCATATGGAGTTGACACCGTACTCACAGTAGCTGTAGTATAAACTGGTGGTGGTATCGGTTGAGTAACGGGAACTGTTACTGTAGGCATTCGAACCGAGGTGGTTGGTTGGGAAGACTGGGTTTGATTTAACTGTTGCTCCAATTCAAGAATCCGATCCCTCTGAGTTTGCAAAGTGTCTTCCAGTTGTAACACATAATCTTGGTTATCTGACTCCCCATGATGAGAAGTACCCGCTCTGTGCTGCTCATTCGCAACAGTAGATGAAACATTGTTATGATGTCTTCCAGGGGACTGTGGGGTAAATACCGGGATCTCGTTGTTATCAGCCATAATCTGTTCTACACAACATCTCACTATTTGTCAGATTATAATTCGTTAGTACCACATCATATTCTCTATAGCTACCTTACTAATTACCCACCCTGGAATATTGGACTGATCAGAACCTTAGTTCGAGTATTGCACGAAATCACCAATGCAAATCCTCAAACCAGAGCTCTAATACCAAATTGTAACACTGTACTTTCTAAAACTACCTTGAAATACGCGCGGAAGCTAAAACACATTTCTAATATAATATAATAAAGAAAATACAACTTTAATATGTTTGATTTACAAAACAACATATACAGTGTTACTAAAAAACAGACTCTTTACAAAACAACAGATATCAGAGTAATGATCAGTCCCAAAATTCCAGTTTCATCTCTTTAATCCACATACCAGGTTTAAGCTATAAAAGATTACAACAGTGGGGGATTAGCACAAAGCTAAGTGAGAGAATAGATATCACAAACATACAAGGCATAAAGCCCAAACCAACAATGCTCAAACAAACAAGAGAACTGGCGGTCTTGCGGGACCTTCAACCAAATGTCAGCCAAAGCATAGGTTTACCGATAGCCTAGTTACAACAGCCAACAGTAATAGCACTTCTTGATTACAACAAATGCAAATCAAGACAATTACTACTACTGTATATCTCTAAACATAGGCCCAGCTGAATAACAACCGCCAAGATGATCTCACAACCACATCATGTATATACAAAATAAGAGCAAACAATCAGGTGATTCCTCTAACTCCTTAGCTTAGGCATTACATACATCCTTTTATAAGCCAAGACAATCAAGTTCATGATTATATTCAAATCATCCAAGAGTTGATCTTTCATAACACAATATTTACCAATTCCGAGCATAGGTATGGTTTGAATTCCGATTGTGTCAAAATCCGATAAGATCAAATCTGATAGGTTCAAATCCGATTAACATGAAATCCAATCAACGAATTCCGAGCAAATGCAAATCCGAGTAAAGGAAATTCCAATCTAGTAGGATTCCGATACAATGCACAATCCGAGAAAAGGCCAATTCCGATAAAAGTCCTCCATTCGATTAAATAAGGAATCCGATGAAATCTAGCGATCCGATAGACTTCAAATCCGATAAACATACAATCCGAGAATCCAACAATCCGATAAAAGCTAATCCGATAAAAAGCTAAGGCAAATAGTCCAGTTTTCTCGGATTCTAACCAATTCCGATAGAAATGATCGGAATTCACCAATTCCGATAGATTCATCCCTCCATTCCGATTGATTCATACTTGTCAATCCGACAGATTCAAAAATGATTCTAACTTCAATTTTAAATCTGATTTTAAGCATGCAACAACATATATGTTTCCAGAATTGAATTCTAACATGTATTGTTCATCCTAACATCATAATCTAACATACATGCAACCTAAAATAATCAATTCATCAAACAAATTCATTCAATCGTATTCTTGCATACATGCATTTAAAACCAAGATTAAACATCAGTTAACAATCAATCCAGTTAATCTAACCTTTAATTGTTGTAGAACACTTCAATGTTTCAGATTACACAATCCAAATCTATAATTTGGGTTCAATTCTTTCTTTGATCTCTCTCTCGGCCGTAACACACAAAACACACACTTACACTTTAATTCAATTGCATGTAAATGACACTTAGGTGGTGTGATGGTGGTTTAGGTGTCCCAAAATTGACACCTCATCAAGCCCCACTAACAAATTAATTATTTAATTAATAACTAATCATATTTAATTAAATTCAATTAATTAAAACACATAAACATATAATCAATCAATTAATTAAAGTAATCCTACTAATTACTTTAATCCTACTAGGCCGGTAAGGAGGGTGTTACATATTTCACTACCTATTTATTAAAATAAAATGATATAAGTTTCTGTTTGTTTAATTACATTTAGTATCTTAAGGTTTTTTTTACTTGAACTTAATTATATATATATATATATATATATATAGGGGAGGGTTCATGCGAGAACCGTTGTTAGTGCGAGAACAGCGAGAACCAATCTCAGCCGTTCCTTGGATATGGGAAGTATCATGGATGGAGAGCGTGGAGGGATAGGGTGTGGCAGGGTGCATGTGAGGAATTCATGGGTGGGCAATGACATTGAAGGAGGAGGAATTGGACGGCTTAGATTGGTTCTCGCGGTTCTCGCGCTAACAACGGTTCTCGCATGAACTTTTGTCTATATATTATAGATGGTTATGTCTCAACACTACAAAAAGATAAAAGTAAATTACGTTGAAAATATACGTCCACATTCAAATGCATCATAAATCAACTCCTCTTAAAGTCTTGGGTTAATAGTTCACTAATGAATAGAAACTACTTGGTACAACTCAAATGCATTTGTGATGTTTTGATTTGTAAATAATTGCATATTCATTATTGAAACAGAGTTTATTTGTTTTTACATAGTCTCGTTAAAATAATTCTTTTCTAAAGGTGTTCATTAATAAACATATACAATATTAATGATAAAAAAACTCATAATTTTATTGGTAGTTTCACTAGTGAACAACGTACATAAATAAATTACTGGTACATCATTTCTAATTTATTTTGTTTATATTTGAAATTGGGAGAGTGAAAAATATGTGAGAGAAACAGATTGGAAAGAGTAAATTTTGATTTACTATTATGCCCCTTTTAAAATTAACAAAATAAATAAATATAATTAATCTAAGCCATTAGAACAAATATAAATAAAATGCTAAGATAGATTTATGCAGTTCTAGTACGAAAAATAGTTCTCGATTTGAAATGTCCCATTTTTTTAATGTAACATATTCAAACCATGTAAAGTAAATATTAATTACCTATGCTAACTTAAAATCATCTTATATATAATATTACATGTTGATTAAATTAACTTAAAATATGATATTTGAATATCACCCGGCATAACGTACGGGTTTGGTATACCGTATTTGCTTCAAAATGTTGGCACGTTACACTTTTAGGGGGTTGTGGGAGATATTTTTATAAGATGGAGAATGTATTACCACTCCTATGCAAATTTATAGGTTTTAGTAGAAATTTCAAAGACCACAATCAACCCTAAAAAGGATTTCTAAAGTAACAAACAAAAGAAAACAAATGAAATGGCATTCGATGTGAACTTTCCCTCCTTGCCTCTCCGATCACTAGAAATTAGGGCAAACTGCTTCAAAATACAACAAAATTTTACTAAGCTACCAATGTATACAACCAACTCTGAAATTGAAAAAAAAAAATACAACCAAGCCTCTTTTATCTCCCATTTTATATAAGTTGTAACCTGCTTGACAGGTTACATGTTATTTTTTTTGCTTAAATTTTTATTTTTTTATTTTTATGTTCATCATCAAGTTCACCAAGTTCTTCAAATGAATCCAAGAAGATTCAAACTCAATTAGAATCTAAAACATTCAAATCTTAGATATGTGAATAAATCACATATCCAAACATAAAAAACCAAATAACAAGTCATAATATATATCAAATTAAAGATGAACTCAAGATCTCATTAAGTAAAAGAAAATTCATATCTGGAACAATTTTAGATAGTGTTCTTCAGATCCAAAAGCCTAAACCAAGAACCAAATGATATGTTCAAATCGAAAATCAAAACTAGAACATTCAGCTCTGAATGAGAGAGAGAGAGCCCAAAACATTAACATCAAAACCTATCTGAAATAACTAAAAGACGTAATTTTGATCCATAAAATCACTTACTAAAAAAATCACAAAAGCTTTAAATCTGACCAAAATCACACACCTTCAAGGAGGCAACGTTGATTGAACAAACCAATCTTGCCTAACGATGAATGGTGGTAGCTTCCGATATGGAAATGGAGGTCAAAAACTCCATATCTGAAAACATGAGGTCAAACGCGAAGGCGGCAGTGGTGCGTCGGTTTGAGGTGACGAATGGTGCTGTTGGTTTCCATGGCGGTAGTGATGGTCTGAAATCAAACCCGGCCCCCAACTTTAGGCAGTGGTACGACAGTGGTCTGAAATCAAACGCCCAGTTTAAGGCGGCGGTGGTGCGGCAGTTTACAGGTGGCGATGTCGCGGCGGTGGCGCCGTTGGTTTTTAGTGACGGCGGCGATGGTCTAAAATCAAACGCCCAACCTCAGGGTTGATGATGGTGGGTTGGTGCGCAGTGGTGGTGGGTTAAAGGTTGATGACGATGGGTTAGTGGCTATGGAAGGATATGAGGAAAGCATAAACAACACAGGGGATGAAGATCTGGAATGTGAGAGAATATTTGAACAAGCCTCCAATCAAAATTCATATTTTTTTTTTTTTTTTTTAATAATAAAAAAATGAAGAAAAAGCATGTAACCGGTTGCTTACCGGTTATTAAAGGTAATGTTGTCTAAAATGGGAGATAAAATAGGGTTTTTACAAATTTCAAAGTTGACTGTATATATTGGTAGCTTAGTAAAAGTTCCATGTATTTTAAAGCAGTTTGCCCAAGAAATTATTACTGTCAGTGGCAATACTTCCCGGAAATCAACCTTCTCTTCCACCAAAAAGAGTCACATGATGTCAATAGTCGCTAGCAATTCGACTAAAGAACCACTAACAACCTCCCAAAAATCGAGCTTGAATTCATAGGATCAATAATCCAGATTTCATTTTTAATTTTTTTGGCAAAGGGGCATTTTCGTAAAAATTCACAGTATACTGAACCATCTGTGATTGCATATTAAAATTTGAAGACTATGTTTATTACATGGACTATATTGAATACAACTCTTTATTATAAACCTACATCTTTACATGGGTGATGTACTAGGCCAACTCTATCGTGACTACTTGAGCGTACACATACTTTTCATTTTTTGCTTAATACTAGGGCTTCCAGATTCCTACATCATGTCTTATATATAGCCCTGTGACCTTTACTTCACAGGGTGATTAATGCGCGTTAAATGTGCACTCCTATAAACAACTTCGAGAGAAGTGAACAAGGTTGTTCTTCGTCTACCGTGACTATGGTCCAGGAGGGTAACACAACCGTACCACTTATAATTTTATAAGTATCAACCCTATTTCTTCAAATTCAACATATACTATGCAATTATAGCGGTTAAAGATCAAATAGTGGTCAAGGAACATGATTTGAAATATCGGTTATAACTGCGAGATAATAGTTTTTAGTATTATGTAGGATATATATAAACTAGTTTTCAAGCCCGCGTAAACGCGGGCATGTATCTATGATATTGTTTAAATGTATTTTGATTTATCTTATTTTTTATAGCAAGTATAAAAATAAGTTTATAAGGTTTGTTCAATAGGTTTACTAAAACCTTCATAAACACATAACATAAAATAGCATACAATATTTTTCATTATATGACAACAACCTTATTTTCTAATTATAAATTCCAACCCTTGATGTCTTCTAATCAAGCCCTGATGATTCTTTTCCTCAAGATAATCTTGCATTCAACATCAACAAATGATATATCATCAAAACTGAATCAAAATTAAAAAATTAAAATAACTGAAGAAGGAAAAGAGAAAAACCTTACCATTTAGTTCCATCGCCGAATACTCTCAAAAGTTGTCCTCCGACTAATGCCATAAACAATGAGCGCACCGAGGTAGCAACTGCAGGTTCGGCTTCAGGCTACATTTATTTGAAGATAAACCTGACGAAGTGATTTAATGAAACTTTAAACTGTTTATATAGCCTTCACTTCTTAAAAAAGTAGAAGAGAAACTTTTAAATTAAAGATGACACACCAAAAAAAGCAAAAAAGAAACCGTGTTTCAACTTGAATGGTGAGATAACACCAAAAAGTTTTAATAAACTAAAAAAATATCAATCTTAAGTAGACATGATTGAGATTAATAAAATATGGAGATCATGTAACTCAATTTCACATGTCAATGGAATAAAAACACCACAAAGACAACTTTGGAGTCAATATGCAAAAACACTAAACTAAAATATGAACCAACTTTAAAAACATTGAACATAAACGAAAAATAGCCTGCTAGTGAGTTAGTCTGCTTTAGAACCAATATAAAATAGATACATGAACCACTTTCACTAAAAACAACCTTATTAGGAATGTATTGTTTAGGCATATTATAAAAAATATAATAAGATATTAAGAAATATTCCAGAATGTAGGCAGATAAATTCAAGTAAATTTACACCTCAAAAAAGTAATATTCCCCGACAACATGCAAAGTATTCATGAAAATACCGGAATAAGATGAGCACATCAATAATAATTTGTTACTATTACTGATCTAACGTCCAAGATTTCACATAATAGAAATCAGAAGGTTGAAGATGTGAATTTTTTCCTTCACATCAAATAAAGAAGATGCACCAAACGAAGCAGATAAAGACTTGGAACATGAAACATGGAAAATATCAACAAAGAGTGTGACATTAAGAAAAAATAGACATCAGTATACTGTTAACAGAAGTAAAAATAAATATCAGTAGACACTGTTAACGAAAGTACACTTTTGTAGAGAAAACTACAACCACATGCTAAGTTACGCTAAAAGAATAAACTTACAGGTAATTCAAGTTCAATGGGATCTACTGGTCTGTTAAATGGATAAGCTGCATCCAGTTCCATGGTCTTTTCAATCACCTAAGATAGAAAAATGTTATCCATAAGTCTAAACCCATAATGCAGAATTTGTAGAAAGATAGTCAATTCAATTATATCTATAATAGACCATACTGCTAGTGCAACATTCAATTCTGGCTTCTTGTATTCTGAATTTCGGCGTAGTGGGTTTCATTTTCTCAAGATCAATGCTAACATGAGGCTGCCCCCTGTGTAACATATAGACACCCATCAACAATGCTATGTCTAATACCGAAGTAGGAAATAACGGTGTTTGTTTGGTATAATGAGATAATAACAAATTTGCATGGTCTTTTGCCTGAATATAATATCCTCAAGAAGCTCTTTTAGCTCAGGAAAAGATATGTATGTATCACTATCTTGATCAATCTTTGTAAACAAACTGCAAATAAGTAATCAGATCAATCTGACAAGAAGCGCGCGCATATAAAAGGAAGACCAAAAGTAAAGAAAGGACAAACCTTTTTATAGCAGGCGGTTTGCTAAACCCTCTTCGGTGAGTTTTTTTTCTTTAGTTTGCTCCTGCAAATGTTTTAGTATGTCTAAAAGTAAACGCTCATGTTTGTCGTATGACATATTCTCTTTTGGATAGAAGGCTCAAACACCTACAGACGAACAAATTCAATACTATGATGACAAAAAAAACGAAAAGAACTAAAGTGAAATATAAATAAACATAAACTTCGCTATTGAATGATTTTATAAACAAAACAGAAACAGTTGGGGATTACAAAAAAGGAAAGTGAAAAACAGAATATGTTACAGATCAATGTAATATAATCCTACTCTATCTTCTTTTGTTTACTGGGTTTTGATCATAACATATAAGTTTCACATTAAAGATCTACATACAATGAAATAAATATGCTTCCAAATTAAGTTACTTCAATATTTCAACAAAAGGGTGCTACAATTACCTCGATAACAGTCCACCTAGTTTCAGAAGGTCCAAGTATGACGTCCCCATTCTCATATGATTCTTCAGAATCAGAAACATCCTCAGACTGGATGATACCGATGAAGCTTCGCTTGTTTCACAGGATCTGGTTAATCTTCATGGAAGTAAAGAAAAGTGTATGTATCTTTTCAAAGTTTTCAAACACTATGGTCTGGTTTATCTATCTTGGACATAGAGAAATATAGTAAACTCTCCACTTTTAGTTTGCTATCTCTTGAGGAACCATAAAAGAAGCATATGCACAAAGACTGAGCAACAATAAACTAAATAATTAGATTAAGTTGATCTCTTACAAATCTTGCTTGCCTCCCTGATATACCCACAATTTAGCCCCTATAATATCACAAATAGAAATAAAGGAGAACCTTTTATCAAAAAAGAACTCCATATAAATTAATACTCGGATGTTCAATGCTCCAAACCGCATAACCTGTCTAGCGGTATAGCAAGTAGATTACACCCCTAAGATAAGACATAAGCAACAATGAATATACATATTATCGTGGATGCTACGCGAGAATTGAAAACATGTCCATGTAAGAACAGGAGCAACATTTTTGTTGAAAGAAATCTGTTCTTCCATTTGGTCCCCGCTTTTCATAGTAAAAGTTTCAACAAAATGATAGTATTAAGTAGGAAAAAGAATCATCTTTTTCATACAAAATCCATATGCTAAGCAGATCAACAATGTAAATGAAGTTAGGTTTGATAAAAACACATTATTAACATATCAGCTTAACATTTAATCACCAACCGACACAAAGATAGTTCAGCTCCCGACGCCCAAATCTAAAAGTACATACAAATTTGACAAATTCCTTGGAATTGCAATGATGTAACCACTCTTTTCCCCTTAAGAAAACGAAAGTAAAACACCTGAAGGCGAATTAACCACAACTAAACACAATAAAGAGCTGGACTATGCAACTGTTCACCCTCAAATAGCCAACATTTCAAATTAAACAAATTTCAAAAAGACATAGATCTTAATCGGCTGTAAGTTTATGTATATATAGAATAGATCATACCATTTTCAATCAAGCTTGGATCAGATCGGGAAACGGCAGTGCGTTAAATCACTTCAATAAATCAACTACAGCTTCAACCTTTGCTTCTTTAATCTGTTTTGAAAATAAAAGATGGAAATGTGTGAAAATCATTACTAAAACCATATAACGTTTTAAAAAACTAATAAATTATTAAATATCATTAATTGTTAGTAAGATTAAAGCTTACAGCAATTGATAACCCCTTAATTCTTGATTAAGAATTAGCTCTTGATCTAAGGGCTTACCTATTATCCATAAACATGAGAATTGTTATCAAGATTAAAGTTAGTAATATCAACCACACAATACATGTTTCAGAAACATATCAAAATATATAAAACCTCTTGCATTGTTTTCTAACAGTATCCTCAACAATAAACATCCAATTAACATCATTTTTCTATTAAATGCTTAATCTAAGTAGCCAAGTCAAAACAGAGTTTTTTCTGTACTATTTCAAATGCCAAAATATTTAAGAGGTCGCCGTCGAGATAATAGTTAGTTGCAGCTATTTTATATATTCATAAACTTACGTGAAAACAAATAGCCATATATTCATAAAGCTATTCTATATATTCATAAACTTACATGAAAACAACTAACTATTTTGTGTGTAAAGTACATATATACCTAAAGAGCCGATGCAACTGTAATATAGAAGATTGAACATTGCCTTAACTAAGGCAGGTTAATACACATTCCATTCACCTGATCAATACGCATTCCATTCACAAAACAAACGTGTATCGTTAATGAGAAAGAAATTAACATAGACGTGAAAACAAACCCTAATCCAATATGCACAAAACGAACCAGACGATGCAAAATTTGAAATGGAATTCGCTAAAAATCGACATAATAGCCATACCTAGGAGGTCGCCGTCGAGATAGAGGCAGATTAATTCCATGCCTTTACACATATAATAGTTAGTTGTAGCTCGCTAGAATCACTACCCACCATCATTGAATGCATAACCATATGATTACAACCCACGAAAAATGGAACTGACTTATATATCCTTCCGCTTAAGAATGCAGAATAATCCCTTAACTAAATGACAACAAACCAAATTAGGGTTTAACAAAGAAGTTGCGTACCTAAAGATGGTAAATATGTTATGCGAAGATTCACCAGACTATCGCCTACGAGCTGTCCATTTTAGCATAAGGATGCGAGACAATTTATACGCAGGAGATGAACTACATAATCGATTCGTCTTCACAACGGATGAAATGAAACCGGGGAACCCTTGAGGACTTCAATCGTCAAAAACCGCAGCGAACGGATTTAATGGCCAAAGCCCAAGTAATGCTAATCAGTCCAGTAATTAAAGATCACGAGCCCAAATCAGAGAATTAAGGCCACGTCAGCATTTCTAGCTACTCCAATTACTCATGTTTCAATTTTACACACTCCATGACCAATGACACATGGGATACAAAACATCCTAAGATATATAGGATATAGATCAAATCGTAAAACATTAAATAAAAAGCATTGTATAAAACTTATTTTAATACACTAATATAGTAAATAGTAATATGGGAAGTATCAAAAGGAATTTAATTGCAATCCAAGGGCTGGGCATTGGAATCAACCAACATCGTCTAAAGCATTCATTTCTTCATTTACGTCATGTCCCACACCTAGATCTTCCACTTCAACGCTAATTTCATCATCTCCATCGTTATAATGCTCCCTTTTACTCCTTGTACTAGGTCTGGTGTCTAAATTTTCTCCCATCACTTCTCTCACATCCGACCAAAGAAGACCATCAATTGTATTCGCGTTTGTAGAATCTCTAAATCTAAAGTTTTCATGAAGTCGAGCCGTAGAAGAAGAAAGAAAAAAGAATCGTTGAATGAATATGGAGCTATCGACTCCTTAGAAATAAATAGATGGGCTAAAATTAAATTAAAAATGTAGGAACCTAGAAGAGGGTGAATATGTTCTTTTACTTGGTTTACCACTTTTTCTAAAAAATTGGTAAGTTGTGTCATGCAAGTGTTAACAAATTTGCACTATATTCATTCATTGGCATCACTTACCAAGATTTCACTCCACTAAAACTTCTCTCTTTAAAGGTAGAGATAAACATTTACAACTTCTTTGTTTAGCTTACAATAGATAAGCTTCTCACTTGCAAACAAAACTAAGATATGCCTAACTTCACTCTAACTATATTGGATAGAGTTAATCCTCACATTTCACTCTAATTTGTTCGCTAGGGTTAATCCTCACACAACTATACTAATAAAATGATAGAATGGGATGTAGATTTGCTCTTTAAAGCTTTACAACTTTTCTCTTGATCTTGACCTTCAACGATGATATTTTTGTATGGAATATAAGCTCACAAGATCTAATATTTAAGTGTTTAAAAGTTGAAAAAAATAAGGTTAAAAGCTTCTTTAAATAGCCACAAATGGGCAAAAGTAAATTTTGTCCGAATCCTCACGGACGATGACATGGTCTACCGTGGACATGCCATGAGATGTCAGTTCACAATTTTTTATTATTGAATATAGGCATTGCTATTTGTTTTGTACCATACTCAAACACTTTTTGCCATTAAAAATCACTGGAGAATTCATTTAGAAAAGTCCCGAGTTGACTTACTAAATAAGTTTTAATTTTTATGCAAATTTGGAAGGTTGGAAGAATTTACAAAAATGACGTTGGATATTTACCACTTATAGAAGCTGATTTGCTATTTTTGGTGTTGTGGGATTTCAATACAAAATCATGTTTAGTTTTTGCCACAATGAGAAATTATATGTTTTATTATAGTTTGTCTTATATTGCATACAAGACAAATTAATAAAAGTTTGAAGTATTTTTATAAAATATATGTGTGTCATATTTATAAAAATGTAGGTAATATAATATTTTATAAAAATTATTTGTAAGCTTATATTATCCTTATTCGTCTTTTAAAATATCGTCTTCATTTGTCGAATATGACTTTGAGCGTGAGCGCGAAAGATGATATTGTAGTTTGAAGACAATGTAGTGACAAATCGTGCATGGTTGACCGTGGGTCAACTGTGAACGTTGATTTTCATTTTCTTCTTGTTTGTTTTCTTCTTTTATTGTTGATCTAAGATCTTCACTATGTTTGTTCTTTACTTGATCATCGATTTGATTTTTGTCAATATATTAAAAATGTAGCACTTGAACATATGAATAATTTTGATAAACAATAATATTACTTATTCATATTTTTATTATCATCAAAATAAAGAGTGCATTTCTCAATATGTAACCATATATACACTAACAAAAAAAATAACAAAAATAGTCCACTAACCAAAATAGCGCTATTTTAAACACTATACCATGCCAAGAATATAAGTAAAGTAACGGAGACATTAACTACACATAACGTCTATACTAAACATATTTAACACAAACCCTCCGATCTATATCCACGAACCAACCTACAAATGTTAATTTGTCAACCGAATAAACTTTGCAAAAGATTAATTGATATAGTAAAATATCATTTTATTAAATGAATTAAATGAATTATATGTTTGTTTATATATCTCTTTTAAATAAGGGAAGATAAAAGTTATTCAATTCTCTATATGTGGATCTATATATATATGGTTACAAATGGATTGGGAGACAACGCGACACTTCCGTAAATCAATTCGGAGAAGAATTAAATGAAGATAACAATCCGTTTTAATTGTGATTCTTTGCACCAACAAGAATGTTTTTATGCTTTTCTTTTGAAGAACATATAATATTTGTACAGTATTTTAGATATACAAGTTACATTTTTACTAGCTTAAATCAGAGTACTTGCAGAATTGACTGAATTACTGCATTTATCAAATATGAAAACATGTTTCAAATCCTAAAGTAACTATCAATGCTAATCGAATTGCATATCAAAGTTCTTTAGCAAATAAACTTAAAACATGAAGAACAAGTTTTGTTAGAGCAACCACATGAATGGCTTTAAGAGTACTACTAGCTACTAGGCAAACAATTTCCTTTTGTATTTTAACCCAAAAGGAGTAACCTTAGCCTCGCAAACATTGATGCCGTGCCATACGTTTCGTGGCAGATATCGGCGAAAATAGAAGGGAGTTGAACTTAGGTGTGGGCCCTCTACTACTCGGATTTGAGCAAAACCAGGACGCCAGTCGTCGTTTCCTGTTATCTTTAGATATATATAACATACGGGCAAATCCACGCACTTGCTCGTGTGTTCAAATTGGTCTATCGTGCAAGCTTGAAATGGTTTTATTGGCACGTCGTCCAGGACTTGTGGCTCTAGCGGGTCAAGCCTTTTTACATGCTTCGAGTTAAGATGATGAACCAAGATGTCGTTTGAATTCGAGTCCCCGAACCTTAAGCTCACATGGGTGGACGTGTCGGCACCTTTTGTACATGTCGTTTCTACAGTAATTGCATAGGTACAATTTCTCTACAATGTTTATGTTAGATCTACGAGTAAAGAAAAACTATACCAAGAAAATACAAATCAATTAATAATCGGATATATACCTTATTGTCTTTTAGATTACGAGTGATAGTGACCCTTGATGTCACTACGAAACTTTGTGAAAGAATAACATAAATAACAAACGGTAACACAAAGATCGTTCTTCCAAAGTTGCACTTCCTCATTTTTTTTGGTCTCTTTTTACTGTTTTTTCTAGGAGAAAAGAAATGTATAAACAACACATATATAAGAGTAACATGTATGTTGTTCTTCTACTCACTCATTCCTTTCTTCAATTACTCACATAACTTATATTCTTGAAAGCCATTTTTGAATTCTTTCTTAGCTCATGTTTTGAGAAAAAGTGTTATTTTAAAAGACATATCAAAGTTTTTTATTTTTTGCTATTGTTTGTATACAATTTTAAAAAATACCATTTCACATACTAAAATTTATAAATCTACAATTTAGCTTATCATAACCCTTTGATAATAAGTTACCGCATGTTTAAAAATTAAATTATTTTTAATAATAATAATAATAATAATAATAATAATAATAATGATAATAATAATAATAATAATAATAAAAGCCTGAATTGAAACGGGCTTTAACTAAGCACTGCATGATTGATCTCTAACAATTTGCTAAGGTCAATAAAGTTGCATCTAAATTTGGGTGACAATCGGAACCACTTTTACCATTGCTTTACATTATGGGTATGTTTGACACTAGTTTAAGGGGCTTATGAGGCTTTTTCTTTATTCTAAATTCAACTTTTTTTTTTATAATTTTATTTACCGTGAATATATTTTGGAGCTTATAAATATAAATAAGCTCCTAAAGTAACATGTATAAAGAAGCTTAAACTTTTAAGTGGCCCATTGGGTAAAGTCTTAGCCCATAATGTCAACAGGCCCCAACCCACATGCCATGTCCTACAATCAGCCCACTTATTCACAACGCATTTGCTCCTGAGTCATGCCTTCCTGACCTGACTCCTGAGTTTTCTAGTTTCAGCAGGTGTGGAAATCAGCAACCTCTTCGGTCCTGTGCGCCTTCAGCTCTGTGCCTCTCGTCAGACAGAACTATAATTCGTCTCTTCTTTGTGGTACATTTCTAAGTTCTAATCAGTGGCGGACCCAGGATTTCTCGGGAACGGTAACAACATATAATGCGAAAATAAAATAAAATAAAAGTGAGGGTGTGGTTCGGGTTTTTTCTCAGGTTTCCGGTTAATCGGGTCGGATTAACGAGATTTCGACTGTTATTATGGTATTTTAGAGCCAAAATTTAAAACAAAACACAATTTATATGAAGTAATGTTAACTAAAACTTGATTTTAAAGGTATAAATTGAAAGATTAAACTATTTTTTATCATTTTTTTTAGAAAACTTTCATTTTTCCTTTGATTTTGGTGGCATCACGGGTGCACCCTGAAAATTTACCGGTGGCAACGTATCAAAAAGTCGAAAATTAACACTGCAAACCGCCAAAGGACCGGTGGCGCTTGACCCCCCCCCCCCCCCCAAAGGGTAGGTCCGCCACTGGTTCTAATTGATTGTTACTGATGAACTATGATTGTTATCTTAGCTCGTATTCCATAAGAGACTTCAAGTTGCTTCTGTATTTGCAAGTGGTCTTTTTTCTTGACCTAAAAGCTGACTGCATGATCATAAACCTCCCCCTCCCCTTAGTGAGACATTATGTTAGTTTGACCCTTTGAGTAAGTAGCATGTAACTGATATTTTTCATGGATTAGGATTGTTACTTATTTGTGAATTTGGGATGATACTTGTGAATTTTATCAATAGTTATGGAAAGAAAATTGAAGTTGTAGTTCGATGAATTTTGTATTTTAATTGGGTGATTACTAGTATCAATTTTGTGTCAAATTACAAAATGAATACACACTGAAGTTAGAATACATGAATTTGATTTGATTTGTTTTTCTTTTCTTTTTTTCAATTTCGAATATGCCGTTTTATGACTTAGGATGTTCTAGCTACTAACTGAGAAGTTTTAGTAGTAAACTTGTGATACACTGATACTTGTCATATTTTTATGTACTTAGGCTGATTGGATGCAAGATGTTCTTGCTATTTGTTATACAACTTGTTCTGACCCGAACCACATTGATTCATTACCCACCCACTCATATTGTAACCTCTGGTAAATTTGGGAACTGTTAACTTATACTATTTATATATGAGTTGTGGTTACTTTGAATTTTTTATACACTTGTACTAAAATGTGCAAATGGTTATTCGTGTTAACTTCTTAAGAAAGCTGTTTTAAGTTTAAATACTAATTTTCAGTCCTATTGCTCACGAAAACTGTTTTCTTTTTTGCTGTTTTTTTGGCAGTTCATTCTTAAGAAAGCATTGAACAGGTTCTTTCCCCAGTTTTCTAAAACCCTAACTCCTCTATCTCTCACCCTTTCCTCTCTGCGTAATCAACTCCTTCAACATCTCATCTATAGCAAATACAATGTACAGAAATAGAGTTGGACAAGACACCACGCTTACGTTCACGAAAGAACCTTACGTTGAAGATGTTGGCCCCCGAAGAATGTAAGAGTTTACCTATTCATTTCAAGCAAGCTCCTTTGCAAAAATCATACTCATTTTGCTCAATATTTTATGTTTTAAACAGTAAAAGCATCAAATTTTCAATGTTATCTGATGCGGATGTCCTAAACATGGGGGAAGTTCAAGTTTCTCGTTCGCAATGTTACGTGAGTCAAGCAGACAAAAGCCCTGTTGCTAATGGATTGCTTGATCCGCATATGGTAATTTGGTTTTCAACTTCATTATATAGATTTTTGATCCGCTTTTAGTTTCTGGTACTGCAATTGATAGCTCTTTGGTCACTACCTCTAATTTGAAAGTAGAGTCCACTTTTCATATGCTACATCTTTTTTTGCTTGTGGAATTTAACCTTTTCCTCTGTTCGTTTTTCTTATTATTTTATCTTAATCAAGTTCTGAAAAGCATTGTGTTGGTATTTCAGGGTCCCCCAAACAAGTTTGGAACATGTGAGACATGTCATGGGAATTTCGAGAAGTGCCCTGGTCACTTTGGTTACATGATACTTGCTCTGCCAGTTTATAATGTTGGATATATATCTCATATTGTTGACATTTTGAAGTGTATTTGCAAGGTAGTGTAGCTTTTATTTTCTGTCATTTGTTTTTAATCATTTGTCAGCTTTCTTTGATCGGATTTTCTATATATCTTGTTCTTAAATCAATGTGCATTATTATGAACCGTAAATCATATATCCAGAATATAGCGTCTTCGGATTAGTGTTGTTTAAGCATTATACTATTTGATTAGTAACAGTGAATAGAGTGAAGGATCTTCCTTAGCATTTGTAAAAGATGATTTTGTCTCTGCTCATAATTCAGCAAAAAGAAATTACCAAAGTCATAATTGGGTGTTAAGATTTGTGTGCTAGTTTTGAATGTTGAATTGCTTATCGTGATCATCCTATTTGATCTGGGTGTCAAATTGTGTGTTTAAATGATTTATTTTATACCATTGACCTATTTTTGACAGCATATGTATCTCAGAACTGTTTTGTTAATTTCTACATTTGATTGTGGTTTTTGATAATTCTTTTCTTTACCCCATTCTCATTTGTTTTCCCCTTTTCAGTTTTGTTCCCGTATATTGTTGCTGGAGGAAGAACGTATAGACTTCTTAAAGAAAATGAGAAATCCAAAACTGGATCATTTGAAGAAGAACGAGATTTTTAAAAAAGTAGTTAAAAGGTGCACTGCTATGGCAAGTAGCAAGAAGGCGGTAAAATGCTCCAGATGTGGTTATATAAATGGTTGAACACTTCTTTATTTCTATATCTTTTTTTAAGTTTCTGTTTCTTGTTTGAATCAAGTAAGGAGTTTATAAACTTTCTCAAGTATGGTGTCTATATTGTTCTTGTCTGTAAAAAATAAGACAAATAGATAGCAACCATCACTTTAACCACCAAATTTACCATGACATTTATTTATGCATAGAATTAATAGAGAATTAGGTTGCATATGCTGAAATTTCAAATGAGTTATTGTTTTATTAATGTTTAGTTTTAATAATGCATTACAGGTATAGTGAAAAAAGCTGTCGGAACTGTGGGAGTGATACATGATCGTACAAAAGTTCAAGATAATACTTCAAAGGAGTCCAGTGACGCTCTTTCTGACATGAAGGACTTGAAGACACCTGTTAATTTGTCTTCTATGTTGAACCCTGATAAAGTTCTTAAACTTTTTAAGAAGATGCTGGATGTGGTATAACAGTCTGCACATTCTTATATAATATTCTGAAAACAAATAAATATATGTGAGGGGTATATATTGTATATCCACATATTCTATTGAAAGGGATTTTTCCGCTTTAAGCAGGCTCCCTCGGGGCCTATGGGAGTCGAGCAATGCTCTGATGTACATGGTCTTACCGTTTCTGATACTCCCCCCCCCCCCCCCCCCCCCACCCCCTCCAAAAAAAGGAATAACTTCATATACATTCACTTAGAACATATGCTTAAATGTACATATATAATTATATGTCGACTTCTGAATCATTTTTTTCTTTGTGTTTCAGGATTGTGATTTGCTATATCTCGATGATAGACCTGAGAAACTCATTATATCAAACATTCCCGTTCCTCCACTACCTATTCGTCCTTCTGTCAAAGTTGACGGGGGAACAACAAGGTTAGCTTTACATGGAAATGCTTGCTTAATCTCAGTTCTTCTCGACTATTGGTAATCAATCGTCTAGTAAAAACAAAAACTATATATGAAAAATGAAATAATATAACGTTTCAACGAATGTTTTATTGCTATGAAGCTTCTTCCATGTTCCAATTGGCCAACATGGCAACATATAAACTAAATAGTTTTGCTTCCTTGGAGCATGAGAATTGTAATATTGTAAAGTCAAGTTTTTTCTTTTCTTTTTTTTTTTATTTTCCCCCCTTTTAGTTATATCAAGGTTAAGTCTACTAGTATGGACATCCTTAGGAATTAGAACCGTAGAGATACATGTATCATATCCTGTAAACTTTGATAGCTAACTTACTTTGTTTTTGCCAAAATTGAGAACATGTTTTAAATGAAGGATTTCGTATATTTTTCCTCCTTTTAAATCAAAGAGGTATTGTTGTCATGTTAAAGGGTTGTTATTGAACTGTGTATTTTCTAAATTATAGTAGTAGCATTCATAACATTGTGGATTTACCAAAAGGTCATAAATTTTAATGCAAGATATTAGCATAATATGCAATAATGCATATACATTAAGGAGAAACAAGTGTAATATATTTGATTGCCGACTGTTGTTTACTCCATTGATATATGTCTCCTCTATCTTGCAGCAATGAGAATGATGTTACCCTGAGATTGGGAGAGATTATAAAAACCAATGCTCGTGTTCATCAGGTTTTATCAGAAACAAGTGTTAGTAACAGAAACCTGGTATGGTTTTGTTCTAACTTCTAATTCCTTTACAATCTTCTTGTTAGTAGAAAAACTATGTAGTCTAGAGGTAGCAATTGTAGCCCATTCCATTTACTTATGAATTGGATGATTGGGTTGCGTTTCATGTGAAATGGGTTGAACAAAAAGATTTAGCGAAAAGGGTATCGGGTCAAATGTGTTGAACTAATTAAGTAGTATGTAGGATTCTGAGTTTTATCAGGACCAGCACCGGCTCCTTAATCACACCCATATTGTAATGTTAATAGCATACCCTCAAACCAAACACCTTGTTTTCTCCCGGGTTGTGAATAGTTAAAGCATATTAAGTAGACATATAACTCGGGTGTTTGTTTTTTTTGTAATTTCTTTTTTTAGGATGCTTGGGAGCATTTGCAATTTCAAGTGGCTCAATATATAAATAGTGATGTTCGCGTACCACCATCGTATGCTTTAGCACAATCTAAACCAATGAGTGGTCTTGTTCAGCGTATGAAAGGGAAACAAGGACGTTTTCGAGGAAATTTGTCTGGGAAGCGTGTTGAGTATACTGGACGGACTGTTATCTCTCCTGACCCTAATCTCAAGATTACAGAGGTGATATTTTTTATTTTTTAATATATTAAGGGGCCAATTCAGGTTTCATTTGTTTCATAATGGGTTTTTATATATAAAAGAAGTTATATTACTTCCCCTTCCAAAAATTATCGTCTACATACTATATTAGTAAGGTTAAAAATGACAATTTAACCAATTAAACCTTGCAATATATGCATTATCTTAAAGTGTGTGTATTTTGTTTATGGACTAGTTTTAGGACGGGGGAGAGAGAGAGAGAAGTGTGTGTGTGTGTGTGTGTAGTGAGAAAAGTTTAAACCAGAACCGATTTTGGTGTGAGAACCATCCGTAACACCATTAGTGACTCATTAATAGGGGTATTTGGTCATGTAATACCTAACTGTGAATTGCGTTCGGGTGGACCTCTATTAATAAGAATTATTTAAGGA
Source organism: Pulicaria dysenterica (assembly GCA_947179395.2). NCBI lineage: Eukaryota > Viridiplantae > Streptophyta > Magnoliopsida > Asterales > Asteraceae > Pulicaria > Pulicaria dysenterica. The sequence continues at coordinate 82,580,384 of OX359292.1, forward strand.
GGCTATATTTTTCCAAAACACCCCTCCTCAATGGTGGTCGTGGTGTCTGATTCCTTATTTATCATTATCCCGTTAGCATTATTAGTCAATGATTTATTTTAATCAAGGCCCAAGATTATTTATCGCACCACAATCTGTTCTTGTTTGAACCCTCACCTATATGTATGTATGTGTGTGTGTGTTTGTGTGTGTGTGTGTGTGTATATATATATATATATAGACAAAAGTTCATGCGAGAACCGTTGTTAACGCGAGAACCGCGAGAACCAATCTAAGCCGTCCAATTCCCCCTCCTTCAATGTCATTGCCCACCCATGAATTCCTCACATGCACCCTGCCACACCCTATCCCTCCACGCTCTCCATCCATGATACTTCCCATATCCAAGGAACGGCTGAGATTGGTTCTCGCGGTTCTCGCACTAACAACGGTTCTCGCATGAACCCTCCCCTATATATATATAGGGGAGGGCTCAAATGAGAACTGTTTTTGGTATGAGATCTGCCGGAACCGATCTTAGCCCTTGATTAAAATTAATCAATGGTTGTGAATTTTTTGCGGCTCATTAATGATTCACACATGGCTCATTAATGACGGTTAATTTGGGAAAATCAAGCCTTGTAAATTAATGATAGCTCACCTGGACGCAATTCACGGTCTAGTCTATTAATGAATCATTAATGCTGTTACACATAGTTCTTGCAGTTCTCATACAAAAAACAGTTCTTGATTGAACATTTCCCCCTACTTCAATGTCATTGCCCACCCATGAATTCCTCACACGCACCCTGCCACACTTCATCCCTCCACGCTCTTCATCCGTGAACTTCCCATATCCAAGGAACGACTGAGATTGGTTCTCGCGGTTCTCGCACTAACAATGGTTTTCGAATGAACCCTCCCCTATATATATATATATATATATATATATATATATATATATAATCATATTTAATTTCAAAAGAATTGAAAGGAGAAGAAGTGTTAAAGGTTGGTGTGACCTAATAGACCTGTTTGGATCAGTACAACAAATTACCCGCTTTGACCCGCCACCGTGTTTGTTTTGCCACCTCCAGTGTGGTCAAATGGCTCATGATTATGAGAATACTTTACAAGACTATTATATTCTTTTGATGAGATTATTGATCCAGGTTGCTATTCCCATCTTAATGGCTCGGATTTTAACTTACCCAGAACGTGTTTCACATCACAATATAGAGAGACTGAGAAATGCTGTTCGTAATGGAACTTCTAAATACCCTGGTGCAAAACATATCAGAAAGCCGGATGGTACAATGATGTAAGGATTGAGATGGATTCGGATTGTAACGAGTCCTATTCTAGTACAGGTTACAATGGGCTGGGCAGGGTTGACTCGCGAACAGTTTTCATGATTTACATTGTCTATAAATAATCAGGCGTTAATTATGATTAGATAAGTAATATTATTGCAGTAATAATCTAAAGCTTTAAATAAAATGATTTCGGAAGCTAGCCTTGGGGTACTTTCCACACGTCTAACCACTTTGAACTGTATCTCCTTTTAGCTATATATTTTTAAGTGACCCGTTTGAGATAGAACACAACCCAAGTTGACTAAATCAGTAGTAAATGATCTTGTTGCAGGTCGTTGAGCATCAATGCTAGAAAACGTTTGGCTGATGAGCTGAAATTTGGTGATATAGTTGACCGTCATTTAATAGATGGTGATGTTGTCCTCTTTAACAGGCAACCCAGCTTACATCGTATGTCAATCATGAGTCACAGAGTGAGTGCTAATTCTAATGACGTTTTCTTCATTATTCGAATATTACTTTATCAATTTGTGTATGTATGTAGGCTAGGATTATGCCTTGGCGCACATTGAGATTCAATGAATCCGTTTGTAATCCTTACAATGCTGATTTTGATGGCGATGAGATGAATATGCACGTTCCGCAAACAGAAGAGGCTCGAACCGAGGCTCTTATGTTAATGGGGGTAATAATCTTGTAATCCAGATTCCAGAATTCAAATATTGAGATCCGGCATAATATTAAAACTGCTTAATGTTTTTTGTTTAACTATGCAGGTGCAAAACAACTTATGCACACCAAAGAATGGAGAAATTTTAGTTGCATCCACTCAAGATTTTTTAACATCTTCCTTCCTTATTACAAGAAAGGACACATATTATGATCGTGCTTCATTTTCTCTTATGTGTTGTTATATGGGTGATGCAATGGATATACTCGATTTGCCAACTCCTGCTATACTAAAGGCATGATGCGAAAAGTTGCACTATATGTTTTTAGTTTTGAAATAAATATGTAGCATCTTTATATATCTTTATTTGGGTATATGCTGTTTGTAGTTTGATATCGGTTTATTTATGTTGTTTTGCAGCCCGTAGAGCTTTGGACTGGTAAACAGTTGTTTAGTGTACTTTTGCGTCCACATGCAGATATGAAAGTTTATTTGAATCTCACAGTTACTGAAAAGAGTTACACTAAACCAAGTGGGAAACGGGACAAACCTTATGAGACAATGTGTCCTAATGATGGATATGTTTACATCTACAATAGTGAACTTTTAAGTGGCCAGCTCGGGAAGGCTACTTTAGGTCGATTTATTCTTTTTTCTTGTTCTTTTTTATTTCTTATTTTGAGGCAACTAACAAGTGTTCGTGAATTCAACAGGAAACGGAAACAAGGATGGACTTTACTCTGTTCTTCTTAGGGACTACAATTCACATGCTGCTGCTGCTTGTATGAACCGCTTAGCAAAACTGAGGTACATTGATAGCATCATGTGACTATGTTTTGTAAATCCAATATAACCGAAAAAGTGTTTACTAAAAGATATTATATTGTGGATATTGTGATGTTTTCTTAGTACGGTATATATATCTTCGTGTCAGACTCTCAGAATGCATTAAGTCAACTTTTTCAATTTCTACTTGAGGTGGCAAAATGAGTAGGCCGGACAGGTCATGTAATGGGTCAAACCTTTCGATCCTAAACAGTTAATATAACAGCAAAGGCTGTGTTGAATTGGCCTGCATTTTTTCGGTATACGACATTTAACACTTAATATACTTAAAACGTTCACATATGTTATTTTACTAACACAATAAAATTTTGAATCAAGCAATCTAGGAATATGTGTTTTACTACCAACTGGCAAGGTTTATAGACTTCTGTGTGCAGTTGCATTAGTTTTATTGTTTTTATCATTACCAATCTTTATAGACAAGAGATGTGTGTTTTGGTCTGATATTATTTTGTTACAGTGCTCGATGGATAGGGAATCATGGCTTCTCAATTGGAATTGATGATGTCCAACCTGGGGATAATTTGAATGAAAATACAAATAGAATCATCTCTGAAGGGAATAAAAAATGTGATAATTTTATCCTTGATTTCAATAAAGGAAAACTCAAGTTGCAACCTGGTTGTAATGCTGCTCAGACGCTTGAAGCTGAGATAACCGGCGTCCTAAATAAAATCAGAGATGAAACTGGAAAGGTAATGTGTTTTTCTTTTTTAAGTTCGTTTAATTTATATCAGTCATTAATGTTCTTTTCTTTGTTGATTATTTGCTTCAACTCTCTGAATTTGTACTTCCACTCTACTCCCATCTCCCTCTTTTAACATTTCATATCACATAGCAGACATTAATAGGGCAAATGAAGAACTTAAAACTTCATAAGTTGTATCGAGTGTGCACTTGCCACTTGGACCAAAGTGTCTAATAATAATCAAAAGTTACAAGGGAAGATTAAAAAACATCCACCAAGTTAATGTTGCATAACATCCAACTGTTCAAGTTCAAATTAAAATATAGTTACCGTTTATGACATTCATGAACATCAATCTTACTCTTTCCATTAGTTTCTTTTTTTTCTTTTGACAACTTGAAACTTTTTCTACAAATTATGAATTCTTCAACAGGTTTGTATGGAAAAACTACATTGGAGAAACAGCCCCTTAATTATGTCTCAGTGTGGTTCCAAGGGATCTCCTATCAATATAAGTCAGATGATTGCATGTGTCGGTCAACAATCTGTTGGAGGTCAACGTGCTCCAAATGGATTTATGGATCGAAGTCTTCCTCATTTTCCCAGAAAGTCAAAGACCCCAGCTGTATGTTTTGTGCTCTGATCGCATTTAGTCTGATTTTGCTTTCATTATACTTAGTCCTTGTGGTTTCTTGATGCTCATTTTCATTCATATTTCATGCATAAGCTTTGCTAAGAACATGCATGATTGTTAGTATTCTTTTATCCACAAGAGTCATGTAATCAAGTGCAAATTAGATGAGTGGTTGGTAACTTTATTTTTGTTTACTGTCAATTAGTCTTTCTAATTTTTTTTCTCCTATGCAGGCAAAGGGATTTGTAGCAAATTCTTTTTACAGTGGTTTGACTGCTACTGAGTTTTTTTTCCATACAATGGGAGGACGAGAAGGACTTGTGGATACAGCGGTAAGCTGCTAAATTGAAACTAAAATTCAAACATTATATTTATAGAGAGCTTGATAGTCTTGTCTATTGTGTTATTTGATAGTATTAGACTTAAGTTATTTTAAATGTTTATCAATGTTTCTGCAAATCATGCAGTTTTGGAATCTGTAATTAAATAGGTTGAAGATCTAAGTTAGCATCACATAGGTGATAATTACGACCTGTTTATGGGTAAACGGGTCGATTCAGTCATTTGATGTCTCTAAAGGATCAAATGGGGAAAAAAAAAAGATTAACTAAATTAAAAGGTCAAAATATGAAATAGACAAACTGTGTATTGAAAACTTTTTAAAACCTATTAAAGGGTGTGCTATTCACAAAGCAGGTTATAGTTCTAGTTAGAGGTGGCAAATGTTGCCCATTCATTCACTTTTGGGTCCATTTGGGCAATTATTTTCAATGTTTGGATTGAATGGGCCATGCCTTTTATTTTTCGTGGGTCAATATGGGCAGCAAACAAATATAAGTGTCAAACTAACGGGTTGATTTGGGCTGGAAACGGGTCGTATTGGGCAGTCTAAGAAAACGAGGGGGCGGGCTGCAAACTCAATCTCTCGTCTCTCATCTGTGCAAATGCAGACTTTTCGCACACGACGAACATCTTCATCGAATCATCGTCAACTCGTCATCGGCTCATCTGTGCAAAAGTATTCCAGCGGAGACTCTGCCCTCGATAACTCCTCGGTTGATATTGAATCCCTCGATAACTCCTCGGTTGATATCTCGATTGATACTCGGTTGAACCCTAGATAACTCGATTTATACAACCTATTAACTCTAGATTGCAGCAGATTGACTCCTCAATTGCAGCCTTTGATTGATATTTCGATTGACACAACTCGATTGATATTTCGATTGACTCCTCATACAAACGATTAACTCTCTGTGCTACTTTTGGGCTTTTCTCTTCCAGATTGTATAATCTATTTGCTGCTCGTTTTGGCCTCAAATCCTCATATTCAACATGAACAGTGTACAAAAACATTGTTTTGATGATGTATAGTTAAGCTTATGCAGCCATTGCTATCAGATAGAACATAAGCAAGCAACAACCTATCTGTATCATTAACTTGAAGGCAAGTAAGAATGAACAGCATACCCAATCTTCCAATTACCCAAGTACACAACTTTCCTCACAACCCAACAATTGTGTAATGTTTAAGTTGAGTTTGATCTAATGGGTTTGAAATTTTGAATCATATGAAGAATACATTGTTTAGGTTTGAATCAGCTAGTTCTAATGGATTTGAATCATTTCTGTTTGATGGGTTTGAATCAGGCTAATATACCAAAGTTTTGGTTCTGTTTGAAGTCAAAGAGTTGGTTGTGTGGCATTGAATAATTATATAATCCACAGCATATATGTTTAAGTGCTTGTGTTTTGGAAAAAAGATTAGGCCATGAAAGAAAAATAGCTTCTGGCAAATGTTTAAGTGCTTGTGTTTTAATTGCTGCTTGTGATCACCAATCTTGATGGTTTAATTGATGTTAGTAAATTTGTCATCCACCTAATGAATATGCATTTGATTATTTTTCTAAAGTGGCCCACCCGGCCCGACCCGCCCGTTTCAACCCGAACCCGTTAAGTACCCGAACCCATTTGGACCCATTACCCGATCCGACCCAACCCGCCCGTTTTGCCAGTACTAGTACTACTTCTAGTAATATGGTTTTTGAATCATATTAGCGCTTAATTATAACCCGTACTAAAAGTTAACCATTTCGGCTCAAACCCGTTCTGGTTCCCTACTTGCCCTACCTGTCCAGTTGTTAATGGTTGGACTAATGCTGCTATCATGAACAGGTTAAAACAGCTGACACAGGTTATATGTCTCGAAAACTGATTAAGGGATTGGAAGACTTATCTGTTTACTATGACAACACAGTAAGGGATTCCAGTGCATGTATTGTTCAATTTACATATGGTGGTGATGGAAGGGACCCGTCTCAAATGGAAGGAAAGGCAGGATTTCCTCTCAATTTTGATCGGTTATTGATGAAAGTCAAGGTTTGACCCTAATTTCACTTCTATCATGTCAACACATTTTGCTATACCTGATTAATATCTAACGAAAATGGGTTTGATTTGGGCTTTCTTTTCATGTTAACGGATCAAACACGCTTTCTTTATTTAAAAAGGTTAAAAATACTAAAATAAAGAACATGTTTGACCTATCTTAAAATATACCCTCTTGTTACCTGGCCCAGCTGTTTTGCAAAGTATACTAATTAGGTTTATATGAAAGGCTACATGTCCTGCTGGGCAACACAGAGGCCTATCTTCGTCAGACATACGTGAAATGGTTGATGAGCGTCTTTCAATGCATGATATGACTCCCGAAGGAGGTTGCTCTGAGGATTTCAGGAAGAAATTAAAACAGTTTTTGGAAAAATATACTGCAACACTTGAAATCACAAAAAGAGCACTTCTACCGCATGATGGACAGCTTAACAATGAAGAATCTAGTATTCTAGACAATGTTGCTCAAAGCATATCTGGCATCACTTCTCAACAGCTTCAGGTAATTATTTGATAATGAATTTTATACTTTTTATTCATATTTCAGGTAGACCCTAGTTTGCATTTTGTTCCTCAATTTGACTCATTTGGTTGATGCTTTTCTGTTATAACTTGCATCAACATAATAGGTATTCTTAAGTACTTGCATCTTTCGTTACCATCAAAAGAAGATTGATGCTGGAACAAATATCGGTGCAATTGGTGCTCAAAGTATTGGAGAACCTGGAACACAAATGACATTAAAAACTTTTCATTTTGCTGGAGTTGCTAGCATGAGTATCCTTTTGATATCATTTTCATTTGATCATATTTAATATACATGTTGATTTTTTGTAGTGTAAATGGTAGTGTCCTACTTAACTTTCGACAGATGTCACTCTTGGGGTTCCTCGTATCAAGGAAATTTTAAATGCGGCCAAGAAAATTAGCACACCGGTTATTACTGCAAAGCTTAGATCTAACGATAACATATCATTTGCAAAACTGGTTAAAGGCCAAATGGAGAGAACTCTTTTGGGGCAGGTTATTACATCTTTCTTATAAATTGTGACACTATCACATTCACATGTGTGTGTGTATCCAGCTATCATATAAAGATTATTCTGAACAGAATTTTGGATCTATATTTATTTAACAAATTCAATAATCTGACCAATTCGTATGATATTTAGAATATGATGTATACATAGTCCAATTAGTAAGGAATCTACATGGATACTTGGGTAGCCGAGTATTGAACCATTACTGCCAGAATTAGTAAGGAATCTACATGGATACTTGGGTAGCCTCTAATGTTCAAATGCTTGGGTGGCCTAAATGGAATAAAAAACTTCGGTGGTCTATTTATACATGATCCCTTTTGAAATCTTAATTATCTAAACCGTATTGGATATACTTAATTGAAAGCAGGGTCTCTGAGCATAGCACATGTATAACAATCTATATTTTGTTGGTATAGTTGGCATATGTACCACATTATTGTAATAAGTTTCTCTTGAAATACTAATTTTGATTTTTCCTCTTTTAATGTAGGTTGCAAAGAGTATAAAGCTTGTACTGGGATTAAGATCCGCTTCTATTGTTATTAGTCTTGACAAGGCCACAATTCAAGCCCTACAACTCACTGTAGATGCATATACCGTGAAAGAATCAATCCTAAAGACTCCTAAAATCAAATTGAAGGAACACGTAAGAGTTGTTTGTCATTTAGTTGGTACTTGTTCTAATGTCTCAAAAGATTACTGAAGATATTTTGTTATGTATGCAGCATATCAAGGTTTTAGATGCTAGAAAACTTGAAGTTAATCCCCCTTCTGATAGGAGCAAACTTTATTTTGATCTTCATTGGCTCAGAAATAGGCTTCCAACAGTTGTCGTGAAGGTGAGAGTATTAAAAGTGAAAATTTTAACCTCTTTTTTGTTTGATATAATAATTTCGTGAATATGTATTTCGTTTATTGCCAGGGCATTGGTACTATTGAACGTGCTGTGATAAACAAAAAAAAAGAGCAGGACAAGTTTAACTTGCTTGTAGAAGGGTAAGTTTGTAATTGACTATAATATAATGTACAATTGATTTTTATTCACAACACATTAGGATTATTTTAGATACTTTGTCACAACATGTCTAAACAATTGTTGCATTTGTTTTGAGATGGAAGAAGTAGCATTTATGATGCTCAGTTCTTAGCCTGCATGTAAAGTTGGAAAAGGGACGGGTTAAATGGATGGGGTAACGGGTCAAAATTGGAAAATTTTGGTACACGGAACTGGTCAGGTAATCCAAAACTCTTTTTATCCAAAATTTTTTAATATTTTATAGTAAAAATATGATTATTATATATGTTATGACAATAATAATTTATGAATAAAGTGATTCGGTATGTTATATGCAGTAGAAGTCAGTACGGGCGACTTTTCAGTTTTCACCAATTTGACCCTTTGTGGTACATGCTCTTATACCATTGACCTGTCAAAGGCAAAGCATAACCCGAATTGACCCATTAGGAACTAAGTCGAAGTTGCACCTATACCTACATGTGACCTCGTATAGATTTACCCCAGCCCCTGTTTTTAGGACCATTGCTCCTTCGACAAGTGGCATTGCTCTTATGCTATTGTTTTGTTTATCAAAATGAATGTATTTTCTTGGCCGGTATATCTTTACATTGATCTTTAGAATGAAGTGATTCTGATGGTATATGGAATTATTAGAACGGGGCTTCAAGCGGTCATGGGGATGGAAGGAATTAATGGACATGAAACGACAAGTAATCATATTCTAGAAGTACAAAACACACTTGGCATCGAAGCTGCAAGAAGGTCCATTATTAAAGAGATCCAATACACCATGGAAAGTCATGGAATGAGTATCGATATTCGACATATGATGCTTTTAGCTGATGTCATGACATACAAGGTACATTCCTCATAATACTTTGTTTCTTTTGTTTTTTGTTCTTAGTTTTTCTTTTGTTTTTTCTAATGATATAATAGATAACACGTTTATTATACGTAACAGGGGGAAGTTTTGGGGATAACGAGATTTGGTATTCAAAAAATGAAAGAAAGTGTGTTGATGTTGGCTTCATTTGAGAAGACTGCAGATCATCTTTTTAATGCATCTGTTAACGGGCGAGTGGACAAGATAGAAGGTGTTAGTGAATGTATTATCATGGGTATACCAATGCAATCTGGCACAGGAATTATCGGAGTTAAACAAAGGTACACAAGAATTTTTTTATCCGTAATAGTTGTCTAAATATTTGATTCTGACATGCCCGTTACAGATAACAAATTCATTGGGTCGAATGGGTTGGGTCATGTGGTGAAACGGGTTGTAAAAGCTTGTTTTTTCTACTTAAATTTTATAGGTAATTAATGCATTAAATATGGTTAACCCACTCTGGTAAATTGTCTTTTTTTTACAAGTAATTAATGCATTAAACATGGTTGAATAACTCTGTTAAAATGCCAATCTTCTTTTTGTTTTGTTTTTTCTTTGTAAACGTTGTTTCTAGAGGTTGTCACTTTTGATCTATTCCACCTGAGATTTCACTTTTATCAAAGCTTTTAAAAGAATTACCATTAGATATAAAATATGTAAATCCAAAACTCATTTTTTAAGTAAATAGGTCAAAATTGCCACTTGTATTAAATATTTGCTAATATTTATTGGCAGGGCTCCTCAACTCGAACTGTGCAAGGGAACAGATGTGATTTTATCTTAAAGCTGATCATGCAAGATAACTATCGGCTGCAAAGTTATTCACTCGCTATCCCGACATCTTTTGAGCGAAAAGGGTGCAAGCGATCATTAGTTGTGGCATAAACAATTTTGGCAGAAAAGAAAACGAAACTATGCATCTAACACAAATTGTATAGGATCGAAAAGCAATCGTATTAGATGAACAAGGTTATTTCAAAAGTTTATGAATCGGACATCAGCTCTAGCTAGAATAAAAAAGCAATCGTATTTGATGTACATATCAAATCATATACTAATCACCGTATGTCGGAAATGTCTTTTTGCATCCTTTCTATACATCATTGAGGTTAGATTCAAAACAATTAACTACATAAGTAATCAAGAAAAACAAATAAGTAAAGCCAAGTAAATAATTTCACTATAATAACAAAAACAAGTTCAGTCAAACTGTCGAAGTAAATCATGACTAGAACAGATAAGTATAAGGCAAGTATATGCTTTTCAAGGAAAAACAAGCCTTGATCCAAGTAGATATTATTTCTTGCAAAAAAAGTGTCATAAAATTGCAAAAGTTAAATTTGCACATGTCAAAGTATAAAAAAAAGTTGAAAATTGGGCAACATTCATAAAGCTCGTCTCTGAAGCGCCTTGGAGCCTCAGCGCCTCGGTGTGCCTCGTAGAGGTGCCTCGCTTCGATGTCAAAAAAGCCCAGCTCTTTGAGCTTCTGCGCTTCAGCGCCTTAGGTGCGCCTCAGGTGCGTTTTTTACAACTATGAACCAGAGACTATGGTAATCACTGGAGTTGGTGGCTATGGCCGGTCATGGTCATAATGGTACTAGTGGTTTCTGAACATGAAAGGATTAGGCTAATTCACTAATTAAACATTATTAAATGATTATCTAACCATAAATACTAATTGAAATTAATTAAAAATCAAAGAAAAAAATTAATAATTGAGATAAGGTCAATCTAGTACTTTCAAGTTGAAGAGGGGTCAATATACAAAAAATCCCAATAGAGAGACACAAAGCCATAAAAATTATAACCTAGGATCAAATTCATAATTTTTATCAAACTACATAAAGCAAAAATAAAATTAACTCTAGAAACATATTGGAAGTAAATAATACATGAAATAAATTAATTAATATTGATATATTAACATGTAAGAAAATACATAACATGAAAATCGCTAAGCATAACACGAGGCATAAATTAATTGGCTCAAAACAAAATCATTAAATAATAAAAATTCAAAAACAAAAATGTGTACATATATATTTAGTGACTTTGTAGACACGTTATATTATACACATGGAAATTGGAACACGTATTTTGGGACATTAATACTTGTTCTTGGCTTGTATCAAGATCCGAACATCACTCGTACCAAACCAATTCTTCCCATCCAAACTTCATTCAACCTAAAATTTTGCTAACAATTGACCACCATACTCCACCACCTTCTCACTTTTCAAATCCTCCCATCACCACCGGTATAATGACCTCCTCCCCCACCCAACACCGCCCTCCCACCACCCCTACCTTCCGATCATCCCTCCCATCTCTTTTCTTCCTCCTCCTCCTCCTCTACCTCCTTTACTCCTCTAAACTTCTCATTTATCCTACCCACTTCACCACCAGAATCAACTGCCAACATTCCAATCTCACCACCGCTGCCACCTTAGCTAACCTCTCCCAAACCCAACATCCGAAAACCGGTTACAACACCGAGCTCAAACACATTGCATTCTGCATTGCTGCATCCTCTAAACTATGGGAAACAAGAAAGGAATACATAAAACTCTGGTGGCGCCCCGGTGAAACCCGAGGGGCGGTTTGGCTAGACAATCAAGTCAAGATCAAACCAAACGAAAGCTTACCCGAAATCCGAATCTCAGAGGAAACTTCAGAATTCCCGTACACGAACCGCCAGGGCCACCGGTCGGCGATCCGGATTTCAAGAATCGTTTCAGAAGCAGTAAGATCAGGATTTGATGAGGATGTCCGGTGGTTTGTGATGGGAGACGACGACACAGTTTTTGTAGTAGAGAATGTAATAAGAGTTTTAAATAAATACAATCATAATCAGTTTTATTATATCGGGAGCTCATCTGAAAGCCATTTCCAAAACATTTTCTTTTCGTATTCCATGGCGTACGGCGGCGGCGGGTTCGCCATAAGTTATCCGTTGGTAAAAGAGTTAGAAAAGATGCAAGATCGGTGTATCAAAAGGTACCCTGGGTTATATGGTAGTGATGATCGGATGCAAGCTTGCATGGCTGAACTTAATGTCCCACTCACTAAAGAACCAGGATTTCATCAGGTATTCTTTCTGAAATGACAGAATTGGGTACGGTTGTTGTTATTATTATGATTGTTTTCTTGATAAATGTTTTCATAAATTTGCAGAATGATGTTTATGGAAACTTACTGGGATTACTATCAGGCCATCCAGTGACTCCATTGGTGTCCCTCCATCATTTCGATGTAGTAGACCCGATATTCCCGGGAATGAAAAGAGTCGAATCACTCAAACACTTGCTAGAATCCGCTAAATACGATTCCGCGAGTCTCATACAACAATCCATATGTTATGACAAGAAACGAGAATGGTCGATCTTGGTATCGTGGGGATTTACGGTCCAGATCATGAGAGGGATACTCTCTCCAAGAGAGCTCGAGACTCCCAGTCGAACATTCATCAACTGGTACAAAGTGCTCGACTTTACAGCCTACGCGTTTAATACTCGGCCTGTCTCAGGCCACCACTGCCAGAAACCATTCGTGTTTTATGTGATGTCGACTCGTTATGATGAAGCCAGGAGGCAGATCATCGGGATTTATAGGATTCATAGGGAACGCCACCGTCGTTGCACGTGGAAGATGGAATCTCCAGAAAATATTCATACCATCGTTGTCTTGAAGCACGAGGATCCTGATCGATGGCAACGGGTACACGTCTTTTCACTTATCAGTCTAATCATTTACGAATAAAATAAAACCCGAATCAAATCATTCACAAGTAAATGACCTTTTTGCAGGCACCAAGAAAGGATTGTTGTAGAGTTTTGCCTTCAAGTAAAGAAGGAATTATGTATTTATGGGTTGGTCATTGTGGAGAAAATGAGGTTGTTGAGGTGTAAATCTTTCCAACTTCTGTGCATATTCATCAAAAAGTACAATGAAACAACAATGTTTGTATTGTAATTCTACCTATGATTATAGTATCATCTTTGTGTACATTCTCCTTGCTGTATTATGTACCATTAGCAATTGATGATGAAACTATGATCCCTCACCCTGGTCAGGATTCTTCTCCTTAGATGTTGATCCTGTTCTTGATTTATGAGAAGAACTGCTCGAAGCACTTTGGTGAACCGAAGGATCATATGTTTGGGAAGCAAGAAAATTAAGAGCAGTAACAACTTCAGCCACAACAGGTCTTTTGCTTGATAGTTCTTGGACACACATTGCAGCAATGGTTATAGCCTGAAACAGTCCTCTCAAAGGATACTTTCCCTCGAGCCCCGGGTCTGCCATTTGTGTGAATTTCCTTCGGTCTCTGATCAATGGTCGTGCCCAAGAAACAAGATACTGCTCCGGTGCAGGCTTTGTAGTATCAAATGCTTTTCTCCCTGAAATGAGCTCCAAGAGCACAACCCCAAGGCTATAGATGTCGGATTTGTAAGTAAGTTGACCGGTCATTGCATATTCAGGAGCACAGTAGCCATATGTCCCCATCACTCGGGTCGAAACATGGGTCTTGTCTCCAACTGGGCCCACCTTTGCCATTCCAAAATCTGACAGCTTGGCGTGAAACTCCTCGTTTAACAATATGTTGGCGCTTTTCATGTCCCGGTATATAACAGGCGGCTTCATCTCGTTATGCAGATAGGCTAAACCCCTTGCTGCACCTGCTGCTATCTTCATTCTCGCGTTCCAATCGAGCCATTTCCTATTTGGGCTTACACCTAATCCATATAATAATATATCATATAAAGATCATGAGTTTTTTACTCTAATTATAAGATAACAATATAGAATTTAACATAACTCACTGTGCAAATGGTCTGCTAAAGAACCTAATGGCATGTATTCGTATATTAATAATCTTTGTTCGCCTTCAGCACAATAACCAATCAGTTTAACCAGATTAGGATGATCCGCCATGTTTAAAGTCAACACTTCAACGACAAATTCCCTAATCCCTTGACCCCCATCAGGTTTCAATTGCTTAATAGCAACAATCTGCAACAAAATTTATAAAAAAATGCTAATTATTCAAAGCTCATACTTCAATTTTTAAACAAATTAACATTCCATTGCTTCTTGTTACAGTCTGTTCGTTAATTGATCATATATCACAAACCTGACCAGAGTCTTCTAATATTCCTTTATAAACTTTGCCAAATCCACCCTCACCCAAGAAATTGGCAGCCTTGAAATGATGGGTGGCAGCTACCAATTGGGCAAATGTGAATGCCTTAGAGTTACTGCTCTCTGGGAGATTAGTTCTGTCATCACGCTCATTGCCAACCGATGATTGTGCAGATTCATGAGCATTCTCCTGTGCTTCGTTAAGTACTACAAAAATTCACCAACAACTCTGTGTCTGTGTGGGTAGATTGAGAAAGAAACGAGAAAAAGGACAACAATGATTGAAATTAAAAGGCAAACAAATAACCAAGATTTGATTTAAACAGTATTACTATTTACTGTAAGTTTCACCGCATTCTTGATGAACAGATTATATCCGATTACAAACAAATGATTGAAACCCATTTCAATAATGATCAAGATTCGAAATGTCGAACAATAATGAGCTTAAAACCACCAAGATCAATCACTTCCGTCAACATTAGCATATGTAAAGGAATTACGGTGAACAGGTAAAGGGCAAGAACGATTCATAACGAAAAACGACAACTATTTCATTAAATTAAGAAAGAAGAAGAAAATCTGAAAGAAATGCGTCATGAAAAATTTTCTCAAGAAACGAAACCGATGGGATTGATCTTATCGGAAATTACAATTTTGAATGCAATTATACGTAAACAGAACATAAGAGACGATTGCATTATGCTTACCAGAAGGGGGATGAAGTTGATCGGTGTGGCCGGTGTTGCTCATTGTCCTATCATTTGGCGATTTCGGCAAAGAACCCCTGCCGGAGCAAAAGACACAGCCCATGCCGGTGCCTTCTCTCTCTTCCTCTTCCACTTCCACTTCGATCGCACACTTTCTCTCTCTATATTCTATCTTAAACTTGAAAAGAAGCGCTTCTGTTACTTCGGGAAAAGATTATTAATTCTCGTTCTTCTTCATCGTCTTCTGTGCTGCCAAGAACATACCAAAATCAACACTAACGACCATGAGAGTAAAAACAGAGTATTTAGAAGTTGTAAATTTAGGGATGTAAATGAGCCGAGTTACTTGCGAGTTATTCGAGCTCGGATTTTTTAAAAGCTCGAAACGAGCCTAGCCTAAACGAGCTCGAGCACGAGTTCAAGCCTAGATTAAAGCTCTTTTGATAAACGGGCCGAGCTCGAGCTCCAAAGAGTGGGTTCGCCGGCTTAAACGAGCCTAAACAAGCTCCATATATAATATATTTTTATATTTTATATATTTAATTTTTAATAATTATATATATAATTTTAATAAAGATATCAAAATAATACCCTAGCTTAAACGAGCCGAGTTCGAGCTTCACAAATATTAAACGAGCCGAGCTCGAGCTCGAGCTTAAAAAATCCTAAACGAGCCCGGCTCGATAAGGGTCTAGCTCGGCTCGGCTCGTTTACATCCCTAGGTAAATTAATATATTTATTTATAGAGGGTGGGGAAACCGAGGGGAATTATGTGGCTAATTATAATTTTATATGTTTTGTTTTTAAAAAATGATATTTGCTAATACTTTTTTCTCCTACTTTATTGTCCTACTCACCACAACATGACATGTGGACTACACTAATTCTCTTTCTTGATCTCATCCATTGATTGTGACACTTGTGTTGATCTTGTGAGTAGGAGGATAAAGTAGGAGGAAATACTCGTAACACAAAGACACTTTACTTTCTTAGTTTTCGTATTTAATTGTCGTGAAGAGTAGGCTTTACAAATCTTTTTTTTTTTTTTTTTGAAAGACAATATTTTATATTAATAGGAGAAATATTTCCAGCTAGTACATAACTGCACAAAACTATCTCCATGGGATATGGAGATTACCAGCTCAACCTAATTGTTATCGTGATAAATGAAGCCAAACAGATCCAATTATTACAATAACAAATGGTATATGGCTTGGATCATCCTATCATTTCAGCTAAAATTTATAAAACTTGGAAATGCTAACCACGTAGACCAATCCAACTTTTGTTTTGCTTTCAATCTCGGTTTAATCCAATGGAAGCTCGACAATTGAATCTGAAACAGCAGGTCCGTTACATTGCATTTTCCTTCAAACACCAATCGGTTCCTGTTCTTCCAAATTTCGTACGCCGCGATACGTATGGTCACTTGCCACAATGAAATGCCATCCTTTGATAGTTTCCCTGATGCATCTTTGTCAATTTGGATTAAGGAGCCGGCAGTCACAAAATGTAATCCCCACCACTTATATACAGCCCTCCATATTTGCAAAATTCTAGGACATTTGAACACTGCATGTTCAGTTGTTTCAACATCGTCTTCGCATCTCGGGCATAAAATGGATGGAATATCCATACCCCTATTAGATAAATTTATTCTCACTGGAAGTCTATTTCTATCAACTCTCCAGCTGAATATATTTACCTTTTTTGGTGCTATTTTATTCCAAAACGTTTCGCCGTGATCAGAATGAGGTATAACCAGTTTCTCAAGATGATCTCTAGTTTCTTTTACTGAAAATCCCGTCATCCCGTTTCCACACCAACTCCAACAGTCTTTCTTTTGTCTTGAAATCGTTACAGTCGTTAGTCTTGATTTTAAAGATCTGATCTCTTCTCTGACTCTTCCAATTGCGCAGCTTTCATCGATTCCATTCCACATCCAGTGGTCCCCCTCCCAGCTTCCCATATCCGCTACCGCCGGTTCAGATTTGCCCAACTTGTTGAAAAGTCTCGGGTAGTCTCGATCCAGGGCACTTCCACCTAGCCATACATCTTTCCAAAAATTGATACTTTTGCCGTTACCAATTTCAACTTTTTGCAAGGACTGAATATGTATATCTTTCTTTAACAGATCTCTTCCCACATTAATAACACCCCCCCACATACTTGCCCCGTAATTGATATCATTATAAAGTCCCCCCCATTTACCGTAAATGCTTTTTATAACATTGACCCAAAAAGAATTCGTTTCCGATTTGAACTTCCACCACCATTTAAGGAGTAGGCTTAAGTTAAATAGATTTAAACATCCAATTCCCAACCCCCCTTTTTCCCTGTTGACCGTCACATCATCCCATTTTACCCAAGCTATATATCTTTTTAATTGTCCCCCCCCCCTTCCAAAAGAATTGTTTTCTTACTCTATCTAGGTGATTAAGGATACTGGACGGGGCACGAAACATCGATAGATAGTAGACGGGAAGACTCGAGAGAACCGATTTGACTAAGGTCCATCTTCCTCCAAACGACAGACACTTGCTCTTCCAACTTGCTAATGACGATTCGAATTTATTTATCACTTTTTCCCAACTAGCTTTCAATCTCATGTTCGCGTTCACGGGCACACCCAAGTAGTTGAGGTTTTTGTTGTTTAATTTACACCCTAGCCTTCTTGAGAAATCCACTTGTTCCGTATGTGATACCGCAATACCCAGCAATGTACTCTTTTTCCAATTTACTTTCAATCCCGAGGCTTCTTCCCAACATTTGAGGAGGGATGATATAACTCTAACATTTTTGTTGCTCCATTTTCCAACAATAATGATGTCATCCGCGTATTGGAGATGAGATATCATCAATTGATCATTTCCAATATTGACCCCTTCAAACACCCTTTTTTCCGTTGCATCTCTAAGCATCACATTCAAACCCTCCGCTACTAATAAGAATAAATAAGGTGCTATGGGATCTCCCTGTCGAACTCCTTTTTCCGGGGTGAATTCTTTAGTTGGTGATCCATTAATAAGGATCGACATGTGTGATGATGTCAAGCAACCTTTTATCCATGCAATCCAAGTTTCACCGAAACCCATAGCTTTCATTGTTTCAAAAAGGAATTCCCAATTAATGCTGTCATAAGCTTTCTCGAAGTCTAGTTTAAGAACCATACTTCTCTTCTTCTTCCTTTTGAGCTCTTTCAATACTTCCCCCACTATCATAATTCCATCCATGATAGACCTTCCTTTGAGAAAAGCCGTTTGTTCTTGACCAATTAGAGACGGAAGTACTTCTTTTAACCTGTTTGCTAAAATCTTTGAGATGATTTTGTAGTAGCTACCGATGAGGTTTATTGGCCTATAATCCCCAAATACAAGTTGGTCAACCCCTTTGGGGATGAGTGTAATGAACGACGCATTGCATCCTTTTGAAATTGATTTTTCTCTCCAAAACCACGTCAAAGCCTCTTGTAGATCAAACTTTATCAACTCCCAAAAATGCTTGATAAAAGTAAAGTTAAAACCATCGGGGCCGGGTGCTTTGTTGTTACCACATTGCGTCACTACTTCCTTAATCTCCTGAGTAGTGAACGGACCTTCCAAACTGTTACTTTGTGTTTCACTAAGCCTCTTGAACCCACTGTTTTTAAAACCCAACTTTCTTTCTTTTTTGCACCGGTAGAATTCTTTAAAAAAGTTCACCGCTTCCACTTTTATATCTTCTATATTATCCACCCACAAACCGTTAGACATGACCCCAACTATTTTGTTGACCATTGACCTCCTTTTGATTGAGTTGTGAAAGAATCGTGTATTTTCGTCACCTTCCGTAATCCATTTCAATCTTGATTTTTGTCTCAATTGGCTATTTAGTATCACTTCCAATTCTTTGAGTTGTTTTGCTTTTTCCACCCAATCAGCTCTTTCTTGTGCGTTTAAATCGTTGCATTCTGCTTTTTCTTCCAGTAGACTGGTTTCTTCTTTTAAAGAGTTGATATTTGCTTGTAAATTGCCATAAGCACCATTTGACCAATTTTTAAGAGCTTTCTTCACATTTCTGAATTTTTCACAAAGTCTTTGGTCCTGGTTCTTTGCAAAAACTGGCTGTTCCCACGCCTTTGTAACTATTCCATCACACTCTTCATTTTGTAGCCACACGTCGTAAAACTTGAACGGCTTGGGACCTGAGTTATGATTTTCATCATAGCAAATCAGTGGGCAATGGTCCGAATCTTTCCTGTCAACTGCTTTGCAACAAAGGTTATTCCACAACTGTATAAAACCTTCTGAAATAAGGATTCTATCAAGTTTGCTGAATTTTGACCCGTCATCCGAAATTCTGGTGAATTTTCTATTAACTAATTTGACCTCAATTAGTTCATTTGTTTCAATGAACTCATTAAAATCGTTGATATCCGATTGTATTGAATTAGCGTTCAGTCTTTCTTTTTGATCCTGACCTCGTTAAAGTCCCCAAAGAACATCAATCTTTCACTGCTGTTTGACACTAATTCTGTTAAATTCAACCATAATTCCTTCTTTTTCACAGATATGTGTGGACCATAAACGTTTATGAACGAGCATCTGCTACATCTACCCTTCCATTCCCCCACTACAACCAGATGATTGACCAAACCGAATGATGTACCATTTATAAGAACTCTAGGGTCCCAAACAGTAAGTAAACCCCCCGCACTTCCCGTTGATTTTACGAATGCATAACTGAAATTGGAGTTCCCCCACAGATTTTCAACCAAATCTTCATCAATAAACTCTAATTTCGTTTCTTGAACACCCAAAATATCCGGTTTTTCTTTTTGACAAAGTTTTCTTAACCAATTTCTTTTATCAAATGATCCAAGACCTCTTACGTTTAATGAAATAACCTTCATTTATAATGTAAAATCGAACAGTAATAACAAACAGCTGATTGTACCTCTGTTTCAGATGTGGAAAAATCCCACCCTTTCTCCGATCCTTGATGTGTTTTCTGAAGAATTGGAGATACTTGATGATTGAACTCCTTCTGCTTTGTTTCTTTCCAATCGGCATCCTGCATTTTTCACGAGCACTCCTTTCTTTCCTTTCGATCTCGCAATTTTTTTCATCATGTGTAGGCTCAGTTTACCTGAACCCCTCCACTCCTGCTTCGATTTTACTCTTTCAATTCCCCCTTTTGATAGTTGCTTTTTTGAGCTTTGAGTTGCTGGGATCGCTGAAACCGGGTGAGGTTGTTCTTCACTTGTACCATGAAAACCCTTCTGATTCGCCCCCAAAGTGTTCGTGGATGCTGAGTCTTGGATTTTTTCATTGGAAGAATTAAGAATAGAGTGAAAGTCAACCACTCTTTGGCCCAATGGAAATACTTTTAATTGGCCAGGGTTAGTTTGTTTTAATATCTTATCTGGGCTTCCTTTTTTTAATTCAATATCTGAATTGCAAGGGTCATGATCCATTGTAGTTAATGGGCCCGGTGTTATGCTTTCACTACTAGGCTCCATCTCTTGTAGCCCATTAAGTTCTTTTACCCACTCATTAGAAACAAAACCCCCCACCGTACCATCTCTTTGACCGAAACCTGCGCCTGTAGCTTCTCGAAGACTTCTCTCTAATCTTGTCCCATCGTTTTCTTCCACCGTTCGATTTGCAGTGGGCAAATCTTCCTTTTCTGACAACAAATCTTTATTTCCGGCTAACTCGTACGTGTGTATTGTACTTTTTTCGACCTGCCGTTGGTTTCCCTCCAATTGTTTTTCCGGCGAACCTCCCCCGTTGGTTCTTTTATTTTCTGCCGGAATCGTCCCTCCGATGTCTTCATCTGAGATGTGTGTTTCCAACTGTAAATCATCCTCATCTCCCGACTCCTCTGAGCTATCAGATGCCGTGTTATCAGTGTCTTCATCAATATTCTCCACCCATCCATCTTCCTTAACTAGAATTTCTCGTGAATAACCATGGCTTTTTATTATATATCTATCCATCATGGGGTAAGAGTAAGAAGTATTAATTAAGACTTTTCCTGAAATCAGAGATCTTGAATCACTCCAAGTGCAGTTTTCACAACTTAATGGTTCACCCCACTTGGCTGCTATTCTCTTGAAATTGTTTTCATTCCATAAGTCAAGGGGTAAACCATATATCTTAATCCAAGTCAACCGATGGACTCCGTTTGAATAGTCTTTGCTCCATTCAAATAACTTATCACACCACTTCCACAGTTCCCCATCCTTATTTTTGATGATGTTGTCCACCATTTGTTTGGAGTTGCAGACTAGTAAAACTTCTTTCCCTCCAATGAATTTCCAATCCACCACCTCCTTACAAATTAAGTTTATTAGGTTTTGAAAGTCTTCAAGCATATCAGTTCTTTTTACTGATACCACAAGACTCTTTGCCAATAACTCATCTGCTTTAGAATCCTTTTCCAGGTTGTTTATGTGACCCCAAGTCTCTTGAAATTTGTAGGTATTTCTTTGTTTTGTTTTTTCTGTATCTACACTTTTTCTTCCTTCTAGAACCTCCAGATATGTTCTTCCATCATTCAATGTCCTCCTATAGTTATTGGGTTGTTTGGAGATTCTTCCAACACTGTTTCTTTGAGTCACTTTGTTTGGATCTGTACCCCACTTGTTCCCCCTGGTGTTATTAAAAGCCTTAAAGCACCTGATCTTAAATGTGCCTATCCAACAACCATTCAGTCTTTTTAGTAGGACATCCATGTCTTTAATGTTATCAAATCTCATAAAACCGAATGTTTGACCTTTCCTTGACCTTCTTCTGCTCACGTACATATCCACCACCTTCCCAAACAATCCAAAGAGTTTCCATAGTTTAATAACAGTTGTATTTTCCGGGTAGTTGCAGAAGTAAATCGAATTGTTTTGATTCTTCGTATGTTGCTGTAGAGTTCTCTGTGAGTCTTCCTTCCACTGCCACGATGTTTCGCCGCCTCTTCCAGTAGCTCCGGTTGAAACTCCCCTGAACGATCTCTGAACTCTCTCTCTCTCTCATCTCTCTAATTCTTCTTCACGTATTTTTTACAAATCTTGATTTTGAAGGCCATCATTTTATAAAAGTGTTTTATTTATTAAGAAACGATCTATACTTTAACAGCGCCTATTATAAGGTTTATCGTACTTACAGAAATACTTAAATTATTAAACAGAAAAAAGATACATATACCTTTACTTAAGTATGTTCTGAGTGTAATTGTACATATGGTAAGTGTTGTTAACAACAGAAATGATTCCTGCTTTATTTATAGGGGTATTGCTTCGTGATCCAAATGCATCGTTTCTTGGATGATACTTTTTTCTTTGGGAATTGGCCACCAAATGATGTCGTGTCTATTTTAAAATGAATCTATGGAACCTCCGTTCTAAAGGCTAATAATATCTCAAAAAAGTTGGATTAATGGAGTAAGTGCTAATCAAAGGTGAGGGGAGAACATTGCTTTCTCTTCGCAATGTAACTACAAAGACTTTCCCTTCTCTTTGGGTTTAGGAATGAGCTTCGTTTCAACCCTCTATCGACTGTCTTCTTCTCCCGGCAGCCCCAAATCATCGTTTCTCTATTGCTCTCTTCTTCTCTCTCACTCTCGATTTCGATTTTAAGTTTACGGATGAGAGATTTCGAGAATGGCGATTTAGAAGGGATTATGGTCGACTTCATAGTTTTTTTTTTGAACGGCAAAAGTTACTCTAGGAAGGTGCTTCGGCTCGGCCATCACACCCCCTATCGCAACATGATTTATTAAAAGCTTCTAGTTACTCTAGGATGATCGACTTCATAGTTATTATGATAGTAGGAGAAGGAACCGGAGGTGATAAGCTCCGATTCAAAACTCGAGTCATCATTTTATTATTTTATTATTTTTGTTGGAGTTTAGATAGGGCTTAAGAGTTAAGTAAATGGGCCTGATTTGATTAATTACTATGAGTTTAGATTTGGATGTTAAAATGTCAAAATTTTCTTGGGTTTTCTTTTGTTTCGACTGGTGTGAAAGCTCTATGACTATGTTTCAACTTGTTTGAAGGATCATTGACTGTCGAAATCAAACTCTGTTCTTTTGACATATTGAAAAGAAAAATCCGATAACACCAAATTCATATAAGGTTTTCGACAACCTGTAAACGAACAAGTTTATGAACCCCTCATGAAATTCATAGAAGTCCGTTTGAATATGTTTGTTTAATAAATAAACGAACACGAATAGAACTCTCGTTTGTTCATTTATGTTTGTAAATATTCGGTTATCCGTTTGTTTTGTGTTCGTTGATATCATATATACATACATACATACATATATATATATATATATACATATATATATATATATATATATATATATATATATATGCAAAAGTTCAAACGAGAACTGTTTTTCGTACGAGAACTGCGAGAACCAATCTGAGCCGCTCAATTCCCCCTCCTTTAATGTCATTGCCCACCCATGAATTCCTCACATGCACCCTGCCACACTTGATCCCCTCCGCGCCCTCCATCCATGAACTTCTCATATCCAAGGAACGTCTGAGATTGGTTCTCGCAGTTCTCGTACGAAAAATAGTTCTCGTTTGAACTCTCCCCTATATATATATATATATATATATATATATATATATATATATATAGAGAGAGAGAGAGAGAGAGAGAGAGTAGAGTTCTTGTAAGATGCATATAAAGATAAGATGTGTAAAATGTGTTTTAAGCCGTTGGATACACATCAAAAGTCAACAAGATGAAGTCAAGATTGCTAAAATTAAATTCAGATTAAATAATGCAAAAGGGTATAATAGGTAGCACAAAATTTATGAAATCCGGTATTAATAGAAACCCCTAAAAATAAGGAACGCGATTTAAAAAATTATTCATAATTATGTTGAAATTGACAACCCTTAAAAAGGTACTAAATACTAATTTAACACAGATTCTATATAATTTTCCTTCAATACACTTAAACATATTCATCACCATAAAAAACGAAATTTTGATTAACAAAATGTAACTTGAAATTTGATGAAGTAGAAATTTGATGCACATAATCAATTTCCACCAAAACTAGAACTTGCAGTAATGACAAAAATTCATGTGTAGTTCATTATTCATCCATTTTGCTATGAAATCATTAGAATTAAGAAAATACACGTATAACTTTTTTGATGAAATAATTGAGAAAATAACTGATGAAACAAGAATAAGATATGTGAAGAAAAGCTTTGATTCACAGGTACATAAATCTATTCCGAATTCATCAAGAACACGTCAATTTGATGAAATAAAATCATAAATATATCAAACTAACTGTATAAATATCTACAAATTACTACAATACACAATCATCTATGAAAATAATTGTGGGTAAAAGAGATGATGGCAGAAATAATGAGATACAAATCACTATAAATCATTGTCGGCGGTCGACCTTCAAACCACAAATGGCGGCGGAGGCACGTAAGTTTCTTAGAAAGATAGAGGTCGGGAAGAGATAGATAGTTGCCGACGACAATTTTGGTGGAAGCGTGCAGTCTTATTTCGCATGAGAACCTGTTGATAGTCGACAACTACAACGGAGATGACGTTGAAACATGCAACGGTTGCTTTGCCTACGGGTCTGCGATTGAATGATGAAAAAATAGACGATAAGTCCACATGACAACGAGAGCAGAAAGATAGTCCGGTGGGGGAACTCGGGCGAAAGAAAACGAGGGGCTGGAAGTTGCAATTTAAATGTGGAGAGATAATTAATTTAATGTTGTATTTAATTGGAATGGATGGAGTCATGGAGGTTATCGTAATTTTTGGAATTAATCATCAATCTATTAATCATTAATTAATTAATTATAATACCTATTATACCCTTTTGTTGCTAATGCCACATGTCATTCATATAATACATCTTACACATCTTACTTAAAAACACATCTTATTTGATCATAATCCTATATATATATAGAATCAGGATCAAATAAAAAGAGTTTTATGGTAAAAAGGGTAAGGAGAATTCTGATGATGACACGTGGCATACCTAACAAAAATCAACTAAAGGGCAAATTAGGAAATTTAATAAAATAAATAAAATTCTCTCTCCTAAAAGTCTCCCACGTAACCCTTTCAGATTTATATTCCCTCAAACCTTCCCCCCTTCTTCCCCTGCAGCATCGTCCCACGCAAACCCTAAAAACTGCCGCACACCATCATTGCTATTTCTCCACCACTGCCTCAGCTCCTTCTCCGGCCATCGCTTTCTTCTACGGCAACCACACCCTTCTCCGGTCATCGCTACCCTAGACAACCGCCACCGTGCTTCTCGAAACCCTAGTTTACGCCGTCACCTGCATCTGCTCATCCTTCCCCTCACGAAACCCTATTTATCGCCGCAGCTACAACCTGCCTCCGATGGACGTCCGCTGGTCCCGTGTTGCGCCATATCACAACCGCTGTCCCAACAAAAACCCTAAACATTCCATCCGTCGACGCTGGTTTTGCAATTGAAAATGCTCCCGTCGCGTATCCCGCTTTATAAAGTCGCCGACCATGTGAATAATCGCACCTGTGAAGTTCGCCGCTGCTACGAAGTCGAGGTACGAAACTGTTCTCCCTCTCTTTGCGCATCTGATGCATAAATTACATCACCGCCGCCGTTCATTACCGCCACCGCCGTTCATCACCGCCGCCGCCGTTCATCACCGCCGCAGTCTCCTGTGCATCAGATTTAGATAAAGTTTGCATCTTCGTGCATCAGATCTGTAGACTGATTGTGAATCAAGTTTATTGTGAATCAAATTTCTTGTTGATTCTTGGTATCCAACATTGAATTTATTTGTTAATTATTGTGCATTTCTTGTTGATTCTGGTTTTTTTGAATTTATTTTGTGAAATTTGTGCATTTGTATGTTGAATCTGGTTGTTGAAATTGTTGTTGATCTATGGTTTTTTTTTTTCATATTTGTATCTGTGAATCAGATGTCGTTTTGTGCGTCTGAATTGGTTTGAATTTGTTTGTGAATCAAATGTTTGTTTTTGTGAATCTGAATTTGTTTGAATTTGTTCTAAGGATTTGGTTTGAATCTGACGATGCATATCATCATGTCCTGAAATTAAGGAAAATGCTTTTTTATTTCTTTCCAAAAATGCCCTTAACTGCCAAAACTTGAACGTAAAATGGGTGAGATCTTGACTTTTTTCTTTTTGACTTTTAGTTAGATCTAATGGTCTGGATTTCTCCTTACTCTTTGTACAATAACTTTCTTTTTACTGGATCCTCTCCCTATATATATATATATATATATATATATATAGTAGGGTTATTGTAAGATGTAAAAAAGTGTAAGATGTGTAAGATGTAATCCTAGCCATCCATTTTTGATGCATAGTCAACAGATTTGGTCAAAAATTAATTACGTATAAGTTGAAAATTAAATAGCTCAAAGGGCAAATTAGGAAAAAAAAATTGTGATGAATTTAATGATTACAAAAATAGAGAATATTTAGATAACTAAATTTGATATTTTCCAGCATCTAATTTTATTAAAAAAAACATCTTCAAACACGGATTACGCAGAAACTAGACAAAATTTCATCAAATAATTTTCATCAATAATTTCATGAGAACCGTGCACAGTACCTGAATTAGTGATGCAGAATAAGTGATCTTCGGAAAATTAATTCATCAATAATTTTCATCAGTAAGTGTGTTTGATTGACTAATATCATCATTATAGATTACAAATATTCATCAATAAGATTCAAACAAGATTACAACATTCATCAATAAAATTTCAAACAAAAAAAACCTAAGAATATTCCATAACTTGTGTCAAAGTAATGACATGAACGAACTTATACAAAATTGATGAATTGATGAATATAACTAATAACTAATTGTGAAAATGTTTGCCTTCTTCAAAAAACAAAAGAAAAATTTGATGAAAATAGATTGTTTTATAGGCTCGGTATACATACACCCCGAAAAGAACCAACCTTGCTCAAACCCCAAAAATGATGCACCCCTGCAAAAAACCAACCGAAAATCCTATCAGGAGTGAGGCCCGTAACGATGGTGGTGGATTAGGGCGGTTTCCAGATCTGATGCAAACGAACGATGTCGCATGTGTCGCCAAACTTGATGGCGGTTTTCAGATCTGATGCAATCGCCGCTGGAGTGAGGCGCCCCTGTGTCGCCGGTCGGAATACGAAGGGGTTCTCAAAATCGAAGCTGATGCGTGGCCGTTGTCGCCGGTTGGAGTACGACGCGGTGGGCTATGTGGTCGCCGATCTCAGTTCACACAGGGGCGGGTGAAAAAAAAGGTTAGGATTTGAATCTACAGTATACTCGGACGTTACCAGTGATAGCATGGATGGCGGCGTTTTGATGAGGGTGGCTGACGGTTTTGATGAGGGCGGCGAAACCTTGCAGGGTGGAAAAACCCTCGGTGGTGTTTTCACGATGGTGTGGCTGCCTTTTAGGTTTATATGAGAAAGAAAAGTGAATGAGTTGCCTTATTTATGGTTATCAATTAAAATAAGTAATTTAATTATAAAGATAAATGGACTATTATACCCTTTTATTAAAAGTGTCATGTGTCATCCTCTCCATGCATCTTTCACATCTTATTTTTAAACACATCTTATTTGATCATAATCATATATATATATAACTTAATTGATTGTATTTTCTGTTTTAGCTTATTTACAAAATCACATGTCTGTAGCAAAAATAATAATTTGCAAAGATATTATATGATATAAATGCATAATTAGTTAAAATATATAATTATTAACAAAAACTTTAAATTCTTATTCCGGCTAATCTGGTCACCCGAACATCTTTTTTTTCTAACCGACACCCGACCCGAATAAGGTCACTCTTAATCGGGTTAACCGAATATAACACCCGAAAACTGATTAACCCGACCTGATAAACCCGAATTTGATTCGGTTCGGTTGGGTTATTCAGTTTCGGTTTTTTTCGACACCCTTAGATATAGTAAAGTAACAACAAAAGGGAACACAGAAGAAAGGACAAGAAAATGATAGAAACCATTTGCAATCAATAACCATAATTTCACAGATTATCACTAACAAATGACGATTTCTCAAAAGAAATCTAACCTGAACTTTTGATGATTCGAGATTTCTTGATCGGCTTTGTTTGTTTATTCAAATAAGGTCTTATTTTAAAGAAATATCTACGGGTGTGCAGACATTTTCAATAAGCTTGTTTGTTTTTTAAAAGAAACGTCTGCATGCTAGAAGACGTTTCTAATAAGTTTTTTTTTTTTTTTTTCTGAACCACATCTTCATCTGAAGACATGAAATAAGACATAAGATATTTATTTCAGTATAAATTTAGTTAGAAAAGCATACAATTTTGAATAATTCTCACTATATATATGCTTGTTGATCATATGATTACTTGATTTAAAGAGGAGAAAAAGGAGAAGAACTTCATCATCAAAAATGGATTACTTCCCTTAAGCTACTTGCAAATAATAAAAAATCAAACTTTATATCTCCTTGTAAGCTTCAACTTGAAAATATTAATCAATGGCTCACTAGTATCAAAGTTATAACAGCTTCTGTTAATGGAACATGATGATTATTAATGGCAGATATGCTTTCTTTGAAAAAGGAATTCAAATTAAATGAAATCTCTCAATTCCAAAAACTAACAAGTAATATCTCAATTTCAATGAAACTGAATGTAACACCCCGTTTCCAGAGGCTACTCATTCGATACAAAACAGAGTAAAAATTCTAAGAGTTAATACCTTAAACAACTCGTGCTCTACTCTCGAACTCTTTACTCTTCAGATCCTTATGTAAACCTGCGGTATTGAAAGAAAATGTGGCTGAGCCAAGTGTCCAGTGCGCGGATACAAAACAAACAAAGATATACACTAATACAATAATACAATACGAACAAGACATACCGAAACTAAGACCGGCAATAATTAACGAACCAATACGAAGACAAACAAATTTAATACTATAAAACCAATATGAAAGCAGAACAATAACTAACGAATCAATGGGGTACGAACAATCCGAGCTTAATAATACCGATACTTGTATAAAACAAAGATTTGTTTCAGTTGATCTAAGTAATACATAAATGGATTATCCGTCCTAATTATTGGTGTTCCAACTTCATACGTACTCCACATATAGATTCTTATGTATCTTTATCATTTTTCATGTTCTGACTTTATATGTGAGCCACCAAACTTCAAATAAGACTTATGTTAATGGCAGAAGCCATATCCCATTCTCACCCATGTTTCCATACCACTTATTAGTAATTTCCTTATTATTAAAACAACCTGCCAATTAAAACTTGAAGATTCCATCAGACTGCGATTGGGATTTTTGAGAAATAAATCCAAGAACTTAACCCATCAGACCTCATCGCTACAATTTGTCTTAAAGAACACTCAGTTGGGTTCAAGGAATAAAATCGATAGGCAGTAAGCACCAAACGAAGACTAACCTTCGTTGTTGACTTCAATCAATCGTACTCGCAGCTCAGAGCTCGTGGGATTTCAACCCTCTATCGACTGTCTTCTTCTCCAGGCAGCCCCAAATCATCGTTTCTCCATCGCTCTCTTCTTCTCTCTCACTCTCGATTTCGATTTCAAGTTTACAGATGGGAAATTTCGAGAATGGCATACTGCAACAGAGGGTATATATATCGATGAATTTTGTTGGAGATTGAGAGATTGATGGCGATTTAGAAGGGATTATGGTCGCTTCATAGTTATCGTCATAATAGGAGAAGGAACCGGAGGTGATAAAGCTCCGATTCAAAACTTGAGTCGTCATTTTTTTTTTTTTTTTGGAGTTTAGATAGGGCTTAAGGCTTAAGTAAATGGGCCTGATTTGATTAATTACTATGAGTTTACTAATACACTCTTGGCCCACTAAAATATACATACTTTGGATTTATAAAGAAAGGGGGAGAAGAAAGTAACAAGAGCGGGTGAAATGTCAAAATTTTCTTGGGTTTTCTTTTGTTTCGACTGGTGTGAAAGCTCCATGACTGTGTTTCAACTTGTTTGAAGGATTATTACTGTCGAAATCAAACTCTATTCTTTTGACATATTGGAAAGAAAAATTCGATAACACCAAAATCATATAAGTAAACGAACAGTTTATGAACCCCTCATGAAATTCATAGAAGTACGTTTAAATATGTTTGTTTAATAATGAACGAACATGAACAAAAATTTTATTCGTTTAATTAAACGAACGAACACGAATGGAATTCTTGTTCGTTTATTTATGTTTGTGAATATTCGGTTATCTATTTGTTTTGTGTTCGTTGATATCATATATATATATATATATATATATATATATATATATATATATATATATATATATATATAGGGGACGGTTCAAACGAGAACTGTTTTTCGTACGAGAACTGCGAGAACCAATTACAGCCGTTGAGATTAAAGAGTTGTTAATGGATAACCTTAAACTAATCAAACTTATCCTTAATTAACTAAGGGTAGTTTGGGCATTTTTACATTACCCCCACATTTTTTAAACTAATATATACATCAAACGGAAACATGTTAAATTACGAAAATTAAACCAAATTAACGAGAAAACTATGCTCTTTAATTTGAGACCGGTCTTGATATATTTTTTCAATTTTTTTTTTGTGTATGCTGGGTTTTTTTTTCACTGCACCTCGACATTGCACATGTTCAAATATACAAAATTTGCACATGTTCAAATATTTTTGCACATGTTCAAATGTTTTTGCACGTGTAAATATATCTTTGATTTTAGTTTGTAACATTAGATTCATTTTAAGTTATCCACTTTTCCTTAACAAAAGTTAATGTTAAGTAAAATTTGAACCTAAAATTAAATCCTATAAGCCACGTTTGTTCAGCTAATTAAAAGAAGAAACTAATTGTAACATGATTTGTAAATGTATGTAACTCCATAAGAATAGAAAAAATACAATAGCCAATAAAAACCTAGAAACACATTCTTTTTAGAAGAGATTCCTACTTTTAGACTTTTAGTATAAGCCACATTCACTCCTAATTTGACTTTACGAAGCAGCTATCATTATCTTCATTCTTCATCTTCATTATATTTAATTGGTATTAAATATTTATTTATTTTTACGTCAACTTTTTATGTGATTTTGATCTATGGTTGGAATCTAATCTGTAACGGAAGCCGGTAACCACCAACGATAGAGAAGCTAGTCGGTTCAATGAGAGAAGTAAGATCAGAGTCTTCACCAGCGGTAGAAGGTAGTCGGCGGTCGTTAGTGCTGTTAACAAAGTTATCACCGTCGTTACTGTTGCTGTAAAATTGGATATCACCGTCCTCGTCCTTCCGGTAAACACATTCCCGACGTAACTCTTTGACACCTTTCCGATAAAATGGTTGTTGTTTAGAAACGGAGTCTCGACACTGTCCAGAAAATCGGGGATTTCGCCAGAGAGTAAATTGTGGCGTAGATCGACGGTGGATCCCAGCCCGTAAGGTTAAGGAAATAATGACAGTGGAAATAATAACTTAAGGTACTAAATGTAAGAAGAAAGAAGGTTGTGACAAGTGTCATTTTATTTGTAAGGGTATTTTAGGTAAATAGGTTTTATTTTATATTTCCATTTAAACCTAGTACGTCCCTTTCTAAAAAACCGCCGCCTCCCTCGATTCTTCCGATAATGCTCTGCGTAGTCCCCCAAGCGACAGCCAAAACTTCCGCCGACCCTGTGTTTCTGCCGATGCAAAGGTTAGACCTTCTTCGCCGCCGCCGTCGTGCACAATCCATGGCTACCGGCCTCCCTCGATTATTCCGATAGTGCTCTTCGTAGTCCCCCAAGCGGCAGCGTCTTAAACCTAGAAAATTTCCGCCACCCCTGTGTTTCCGCCGATGCACAAGTTAGACCTTCTTCGCCGCCGCCGTCGTGCACAATCCATGGCTACCGGTTTGTTTAGCGTGAGTCGGTGCACAGTTTAGACCTTCTTCTTGTCAGATTTGATCAACGGTCTTTTGTTTAGCGTGAGTCGGTGCACAATCCATGGCTACCGGTTTATTTTCTTTTGTCATAACTGATGAACAATTTTTCGTAATATGTGCATCGAAGGTGTATTCTGTGCATCGAAGATTGTATTTCAGTGCATCTGGCTGACGGGTACAAAGAAATCCGACACCGGTGATCTTGATTTGGCCGACGACGGCGACTTTATTGTGGTAGTCGACCGGCGATGAAGGTGGCGTTGAGGGTGGTTCCGAGAATGAAGGCCGACGGGTACAAAGAAACTGCCACGTTTTTTTATTTATTTTCCATTAATGCCCTTTTTGTTTTTTTAATTCATGTAAATTTGTTCTCGATTTTGACTATTTTTCTTTGACTTTTTGAAGAATCGTGTCGCTGATGTTTCTCCTTACATTTAGTAGCATTTCTTTTTATGTAGTATAACCTTACCATATATATATATATATATATATATATATATATATATATATTATGTGTGTTTATATATAGTATTTAATAATGTTGGATTTGTATTATAACGTATGTTCCTTCGTTTACCTTTGTTTATCATGAAATGAACGAACAAATTATACACAAACTAACCAATCTTTTAAACAATCAAACATAAATGCTGGTTCGTTTATCCATTCAAGTTCGGATAAAGTTAACAAACGAACACATAAATCTGTTCTTTTACCCGTTCGTGTTCATTTATTTGTTCGGCTAAAGTTAAACAAACAAACACAAATGAACCCAGTTCATATTCATTTGGTTCATTTACAGCCCTAGTCGTTACTTATATACGACTCACTTTGATCATGATTTGATGACTTTGTTCTAATTTGTGTTTCTTCATATTCACCTAAAAATCTAAAATGAAAGAAAATTATTATTGGTCTAAAATCATTTATTTTTAAGGGTTTTTTGAGTTTTTTTTATCCTAAATCTATATGTTTAAAATTTGGATAATTTGAAATGAAATTATTTATTTTTATTTTATTTCCTCTTCTTATTAAACTCGAGAACATAGTGTACATCTTCATACTAGTCTACCATTATCTTTATGTATCTTTATCATCACCCACCTCAGTGTTGTTATTTCACCAAAATGATGCATCGTATGCAACATTTTCTACTAAAGGATATTTTAGGGATCAACTGATGTTGTGAACATATGTGTAGTTATGGTGAATAAGTGTGTTTGCTTTTTTTTAAAGATGCAGCATCTTCTCGATACTCTATTTTTTAGTGTATCTAATTTTTTCTATAAAATAAATTGATTCAAATTAAAATGGCATAATGAAAGGAAAATTATGTTTTATTGTTATCAAATGACGATGTCTATATCTAACAGATTCAATTAATCTAGACTTGACCAGAATTTGGTGTTGATGATGGGGTGTGATGGGTCTGGTCATGTAGTTCTCTTTATAGAGCTACATATACTCAAAATAAAGCATCCTCAAAAACTTACAATTTTTCTTCAAAAATAAAAACACGAGGTTTATCTCACATCGACATCCTTTTAATTAAGAGTTAATTATCAAATTGGTCCTTTAACATAGTTATTTCTTCCATTTTAATCCTTTAACTTTGGGAGTGATCAAAATGGTCCTTTAACTACCACTTTATCACAAAAATGGTCCATTCGTTAGTTGACTGTTAGTCAAATCTGTTAAGTGAGGTAAAATGACATTTTTGCCCTTGTCTATTAAATAAAATGAGATTTAATAATATTTAATATATATTTATTATATTAAATTATTAATATTTATTATATTTCACTTTCTCTCACCTCTCTCATCTGCCTCTCTCATCTCTCATCTCTCTCTCGTCTCCCTCTCTCTCTCGTCTCCCTCTCTCTCTAATCCCAACCACCACCTACTACCACCAATTACCTGGGATTTTTTAGAAAAGCAAACACCGGCGATTCTTCAAGCATGTCATAGAAAAGATCGAAGCTTACAAGATGTCTTTCAAGCATCCCAACCACCACCGCAACCACCTGCCAAGCTTTCTTATGTTAATCTTATCTCCGCCAAACCCTCGATTTACCATAATCCCTATGTACCATCGACAACTCTGTGCAAACCCTAGATCTATACCTAAAATGTGTGCAAACCCCTACAGATCTTTGAAGATGAGGCGGCGGCGGCGATTTGGTGGTGGCGATTGTGGGTGAAAACCCTAAACTTAAGAACATAGGTTATGGTAGCGGCCACCACCACCACAACAACTACCAAACGGATCTGGATGTTTCAAGAACATAAGTTATGGTGGCGGCGGCGGTTTCCAAGAGAGAAAGACAGATCTAAACGATTTACAGTGGCGGCGGCGGTGTCGGTTTCCGGTTTCCGAGAGAGAAAGACAGATATGTAAACGATTTACGATTTACACCTAAAATGACTGAAAACCCTAGAGAGCTAAACGATTTACGATGGTTGTATATCTGAAAGTGTATGTTTGTGTATATCTGAAAGTGTGAAAACCCTAAACTTACGAACTCAAACTTTCTTCTTGTTTTTCTTGTTCTGTAGATCTGAAAGTGTGTGTTTGTGTATATGTGTGTGGTGGTTGCCGGTGAAACAGTAGATATGGTGGTCGATTGTGTCGAGAGAGAAAGACAGAGAGAAAGAAAGGTGGTGGTTGTTGGTGGTAGGCGAGAGAGAAAGACCAGTGGTGGTGGTTGTTTCCGGTTGTAGGCGGTGGTGGTTGTTTCCGGTTGTAGCGGTGGTGGTTGTTTCCGGTTATAGGCGGTGGTGGTTGTTTCTGGTTGTAGGCGGTTTCCAGCGGTGGTGGTGTGTGTTCCGAGAGAGAGAGAGAGAGTGAGTGAGATCTGTGTATAGAGAGAGGGAAAAATATCAAGAATATATATTTTTAATAGTTTATAAATAATTAAATATTTTATTTATTCAATAACAAATAGAAAAATGATAAAAGGACCAAAATACCCTTCACTTAACGGAGTTGACTAACAGTCAACTAACAGATGGACTATTTTGGTGATAAAGTGTTAGTTAAAGTACCATTTTGGTCACTCCCAAAGTTAAAGGACCAAAATGGAAGAAATAGTTATGTTAAAGGACCAATTTGATAATTAACTCTTTAATTAATTAGAGCATGGGCAGACAAAGCCTTACACACGAGCAGAAAGTAAAAAGATATCTTCCCTCAAATTCAACCCATCTCTCTCTCTCTCTCTCTCTTCTCTCTTTTTTTTTCTACGGTTTCTAAAACTTTCACAAATTTGTCCACGAAGAGACTCGAATCCATGATTTTAGACCATAGACACACCAAACCTATACTACCCCATACCTCTCTCGTTACTTGGAATCTCAAATCAAAGTAAATAATTATGAGAAAAGGATTGAGGTTTGATTTAAGGATTGGTTCAATATGTATTTTTATTTCCAACTTTGTTCTACTAGTCTCTTAGTAAAAGCAAGACTTTCTCGTGATTGTTTTTTTTACTGCAGAACACAAGCGCACACTAATCTAGTCTTATTTTATAGCTTTTGTTTACAGTAAAAGTTGAATATATGACCATAAGTCAAGAAGAACACCTTTCAACACCTACAGATCCTTTTGTGAAACAAATCTTTCCTTCTTAAATGAAAAATATCAAACACCATATATATACAAATTAACCAGATGCTCATAATATTGTGTATGATACTTGTAGGGTCTTCAGTTTGAAAAGCCACAACCGAGGACCAATTGAATCTCAGAGGAATTTTTGACTTGTCCTCTGTCATGTTCACATTTGGTTTTCTTCTTCCTTTAGTTCTCATATACCTGTTTAGTCAAATTTTAGTTTTTTTCTTTGGTCAACGTCTTAATCTTTTGACCAAACTTTGATTTTTCTTTTTTCTTCTTCTATTCATGTCATCTACCTATATAAGTACCAATTTATCAAACTACTCATGGCCCTGAAATATCTAGTGTTTTGAGTGTTCTACAAATTTAATTGTTGTCTCAAGTCCTGTTATAAAAAAAATGATACATAATTATGTTTGGGAAGTCTATGTTTAATAGTATAAAAATCTACCTTATCTAACTTAATATTCTATACTAGAAAAAAAACTATGTTTTACTCTTTTATAGTCCTTTTTGATTTACATGTTTTTGGTTGAAGCTAAATAGCTATACTTAGAAGGACATATTATCTTATTGTTTATGTAAAAATGATTACTTTTTTTTTATATTTGTCTAGCTGGAATTTTAGTAGTATTTATTTAACAGGATTGCGTTCGTAAATAGTTTAGATTATTTCTTAATAATGTGTTGTATATCATTCTACTCTAAAGCAAAGTAAAGATATGATATGATGAAAGTGAATTAGTATAGAATTTTGTTACCCAAATCTTTTTTAGCTTAAATTTCACATTATCAAAACGAGTGTTCTAAAAGGCGCATAAAGATGTGAGGAGTGGCTTCGACATTAAGAAATAACCATAGGCTTGAATGTTAGGCGGCGCACGGCAAGGCTCATATTTACGCGCCAAAGTTGTGAGTTTTTTAAGGTGTGGCGCATAAAAATCATTTTTTTAATTGCACTTTTTATTTATGTTTTTTGATCGCGTATATTGAAATTCTATAAATTTGTATTTTGTAATTTGTATGCGTTATTATGCTACTTATTTGTGCAATTTGTGTTATCTATATATTAATAATGATAAATTTGATATACATAGTTATAAAATATATACAAAATTAAAGTTTTAAGTCATGTCTTTAAAAAATGTAATAATTTCATTATTACTTTTAAATCTTGGGAATTGACTTTACCACCATACTAGGTTTTATGTTATTTAGAACGAAAATCATATCATAATGAAAATCATATTATGAATTTAGTTTTGAACAATTTAAAAATATTTAAAAAAATGGGAAAAAAATTTGTGTATAAAAAGTAGGTGATGACGTGAACTTAGAAAATGAATTGGATATTTCAATTTTCCAAGTCAAATGGGGGTAGGCCTGTAAACGAACCGAACGAACACGAACACGAACACGAACATTTAACCGAACGAGAATTTATGTTCGTGTTCGTTCGTTTAAGAAATGCGGATGTTCGTGTTCGTTCGTTTAAATGTTAAACGAACATAAACGAACGAACCTGAACGAACCAAAACGAACGAACACAAACGAACAGAAACAAACATAAATGAACACGAACGAACATAAATGAACAAACATAAATGATCCTTAAAAGTTAAAACCAACATTCAGGTCTCAATACAATTCATCAAGTAGCAAAACACATTTTCAAATATTAAATCAAAATGCAAATCAACTTGCTGCTTCTATCCAAGCTTGCTTCTTTTTCCAATTTGTTTCCCAGCTTGCATAATGCTTATAGTAGTTCAATATATATATAATCTTGATTTTCCTATAATAAATGAAAAAGGCTATTAGTACAATAACAAATATTAAAACTAAAAGTAACAGCTACGAAAAACTAAAAGTTAATAACTACGAATATTAATCATCATACTAAACATAAAAACTAAATTAATAATAATCATACAAGAGACAACAAACCTGATGGAGATAATCAGCAAGATAATCAACAAACCTGATGGACAACAAACTAAAAGTTAATAGCTATGATAATCAGCAAGATAATCGTTTTGCCCCAAGAAACAACAAACCTGATGGAGATCGGAGGGCTCGACTGAAATAAGCGGTTGAAGGGGAGCTGCGACGGTGGTGATAGGCGGCTGTGGTGCGGCGGTCTGGAGCTCGACAAAATAAGCGGCTGAAGGGTAGAGATCGGAGGGCTCGACTGAAATAAGGGCTGTTGTGCGACGGTGGCTGTGGACTGTTGTGCGCCGGTGGTGATAGACGGTGGCTTTGGACTGTTGTTCGAAGGTGCCTGTGGACCGTCTAGAGGTGGACGGCGATGAGAGAACGAGAGAAAGAGGATAGGCGGCGGTAGACTTTTGTTCGACGGTGGCTGAGGAGCGAGTAGCCGAGGAGTCCGAGGACTATCTGGAGGGGACGACACAGTTTCAACAAGAGAAAGCGGCTGGAGGAGTGGAGCTGTGGAGGTATACGATTTGAGAGAGAAGTGAGGGCTAGGGTTTTTAATTCAAACCCTTGTGGCCTTGTCTTTATTAATATTCCTTATTTACTTATTTAGTTTTTATTAATGCAACTTTATTTAAATGAGATATAATTTAAATTACTTAATTACAATTTATAAATATATATGTATTATATAAATATACGAACGAACATAAATATACGAACATAAATGAACGAACATAAACGAACGGTTCACGAACATTAACGAACAGATAACCGAACGGTTCACGAACATAAATAAACGAACGAGAGCTTTGTTCATGTTCGTTCGTTTAATTAACCGAACGAAAATTTTGTTCATGTTCGTTCGTTTAATAAACAAACGAACATAAACGAACTTCCCGCCGAACATTTTCACGAACGGTTCATGAACGTTCGGTTCGTTTAAAGCCCTATATAGGGGCATGGACCGTATGGTAGGGTAAAGGATTACCTGTTGGTCGTATATGTAATGGAAAATGATATATTTTCAAGCGGGGTGAGTATCAAAATTAATTAACTGAATCATAAGATTATGAGTTATGGTTATATCAATCTAAATTAATGTAAATATCATATATTTTTTCTTTTTTTTTCTTTTTTTTATCTAAAACTCAAATAGCATTCATCTTAAATTAATTTAAACAATCTAAATATTTCCGGTCTTCTTATTCTTTTAATAAAACAAAAAAAGAAAGGAAATAATCCTCGTTATGCTCAGGTGTAGAAAGTTGAAAAGGGAAAAAAAGGAAGGAAACACAAAATAGGGGTAGCTATGAACTAAAGATGTACGGATGGCATTATAGTGATTGGCTCAACTAAAGACGCTTCCGACTTTATCAAGTTATATAAATATTTTTTTTAGTAGATATACTATTATAAATAGGAAAAATGCTAACCGCAAAAAGGGTTATGAATAACAATACAAAAATGACAAACTTAGACCATGTGCATCCATCACACATTTTATACAGCCATATCAGCTCCACATCATTTTCTCACAATTTCCTCATCTCATCACATCACACAAACTCCGCATTCATCACATGCTTCACATCACAAAAAAGAAAAAAAAAACTCTCTCTCACGACCTCATCTCACGCATGCGATGGCTGTCACGATAGGCGACCGTGAGCCCTTCTTCACATACCTTGGCGATGGTGCTCACAGGCGTGAGGAGCTCTCACGAGCACCCTCACGAGACCGATGCACATGGTCTTATATCATATATTTAAAGTTGATAACTATATAAAACGTAACTATAAAAATTATTAAAAGTTAATTATAAAAAATGAGTTGTAATTATTATTTTTAAAAATTAAAATTAGTATTTTTATTGTTATCCTCAGCAATTTTAGTTGTGGTTATCATACTCCTTATAAATATATTATTTCATTTTTTTGTCGTTTTTCCCACATTTCATTATCCAAACGATGATGCCGCCCAACACTCACGATCTTCAATTCTTCATACAAAACTCAAATTTTATATAATTTTTTATTAATTGTTTGCTAATTTCATTAACTCGATACATAATCTATATATATTTTATACACTAATTTTGTTAAAACTACATTGATAACAAGAAAGAACTTTATATTAGCAATATCAACTAAAAAAATGCTCTGTT
This sequence comes from Pulicaria dysenterica, assembly GCA_947179395.2. Lineage (NCBI taxonomy): Eukaryota > Viridiplantae > Streptophyta > Magnoliopsida > Asterales > Asteraceae > Pulicaria > Pulicaria dysenterica. The sequence continues at coordinate 82,620,420 of OX359292.1, forward strand.
TTTCTTATAACGACAAATCTGAAACAGAGCATTGTTAACTTTTCATCGGACGAGTTTCGACCGTCGGAATACGTCGTCCGCCGCCGTGGGCTTCTTTTTCCTTTACTCCGGACGCTTCAACATCGATGAATGATTCCAACTCTCCATAATGTTCCACAGGGATAACGGTGGCCGGCGAGTGGAAGCATCCTCCGGCGACCTCGATTGTTAAATCTTTGAGTGATTTAGCAAACATCTTAAAAATCTTAACTTTGATCTGACCCCTCCTTGGTCGGTTTTGCCTGATTACACGTTCAGAACCACCTGAACTTAACGCTCGAACGGTTTCCTCCGGGATCATAATGGTTGTCGAGCTACAACATTCGCCGCCGCTGTCTCCCTTTCCGGCGACCCCATTTGCTAAATCTTTTAGTGATTTAGCAATAATCTTGAAAATCTTGATCTTGATCTGGCCTCTCTTCGGTAGGGTTCGATTGATAATTAGTTTTGAATGTGAGACAGCCATTTTTGGAGGAATAATTTTTGTGTGAGCTTCGTAAGTGAAGAAAAACAGAGAGTATAAAGGTGAGTGCCGGCGTTATAGTGCTATAGACGACACGTCGGTAACTCAGTTTCTTAGGGGCCAAGCTTTAAATTTAACAGTAGTTATTTTTAGGTTGTTTTAAGTTTAAAGATAAAAGTAGTACCATTTTTTGTTTTAAAAAAAGGTTATCTTGTACTCATCAAGACATCAACAGTAGTAACATTTTAAGTATTTAATTTAAAACTTTAATATTGTTTTAAATTTATTTTTTTACAGCCAACAACATACTGTTTTTAGAACCTGAATTCATGATTTAAATAGGGTATACGTAGTGTTTAGTTTTTCTAAAAAAAATCTTTTTTACCTCTTTAAGTTTATAACTGGACTAACATAGAAAGTGTTTGTGTTTGACATAAAAGATACTTATATAACATAGAGTTAATTACACAAATAGTACTTTTGGTTTACAAAATTTTACACCGTTGGTCCCTAAATTCAAAAATTACATCAAGTGTCCCTGTGTTAAAGCAATTTGTAGCAATGTTGGTCCATTTAACTATGTCGTTCAAACAAACGTTAAGTTTTTTACTTGTAAGGGTATTAATGTCTTTTTACCCTCCACACTCTCCCTCATGCCCTATCTTTCCTGCGAATGTGTGAGACAGGGGTGATGGCGGTGGAGAGAGAGTCAGAGAGATATGATGGAGGAGGTGGTAGGTTTGCAGGAAAGATAGGGCATGAGGGAGACTGTGGAGGGTAAAAAGACATTAATATCCTCACAAGTAAAGGAGTTAACTTCAATTAAAACGGCAGGGTTAAATATGGACAAACATTGTTACAAACTACTAAACACATGGACGTTTGATGTTATTTCATAAGTTTAGGAACCAACGATGAAAATTTTCGTAAACCAGATGGACAAATTGTATAATTAACTCTATAATATATATATATATATAGGTAAAAGTTCAAATGAGAACTGTTTTTCGTACGAGAACTGCGAGAACCAATCTGAGCCGTCCAATTCCCCCTCCTTTAATGTCATTGTCCATCCATGAATTCCTCACGTGCACCCTGCCACACTTGATCCCCTCCACGCTCTCCATCCATGAACTTCCCATATCCAAGGAACGGCTGAGATTGGTTCTCGCAGTTCTCGTACGAAAAACAGTTCTCGTTTGAACCCTCCCCTACATATATATATATATATATATATATATATATATGTGTGTGTGTGTGTGTGTGTGTGTGTGTGTGTGTGTGAAAAAGTTCATGTGAGAACCATTCTTAGTGCGAGAACCGCGAAAACCAATCTGAGCCGTTCAATTTTCCCACCTTTAATGTCATTGTCCACCCATGAATTCCTCACATGCACCCTGCCACACTATATCCCTTCACGCTCACCATCCATGAAACTTCCCATATCCAGGGAACGGCCGAGATTGGTTCTCGCGGTTCTCACACTAACAACTGTTCTCGAATGAACCTTCCATATATATTTGTATGTATGTATGTATGTATATGACAACTCTTGATTGCCATAAATTTAGGTTTAAAAACCATATATTTAAGCTTAGAGGTTTTATAGATGTAATTGGAAAATCTATTTATTATGGATATAAGTAAAATAAGGTTTATAATAATACAATACCCTACCAGAGTCAAGAGGAGAATGTTAGTCATCTAACCAAAACTCAGAGGCAAACAATCATGATCAAGCAAAACATTTCTTATCTTTAAACTCCTACGTGATTGTCTGATTGAGTGAACTTTAGCATGTTATTATTGATATATACAATACAATTAAGCATGACTTCAATTCATGGTACGTTGAAATGCATACATTTCTTTAATATTCATATGTGAAATATACACTAAAACAAGTTGGTAGACATAGAAAATTCTTGATTAGTGTGATTATATGAATGAATATTATGATGCTAAATGTCATATAATCAATAACGCAAGAGCAGCTTCAATATTTTGATGAATTTGTTGTAATACATGCTTTAAATTCTTGATTTTATATTTTTATGTTTATGTAAACTTTGTTGGGTTTGGTAATATAGGCTTGCTTTTTAAAAATTAAGAATTGCTACAATCAAGATTAGAATTCCATGATTAATTAGGCTAAAAAGTGCTAGCTAGAAATACGTTTGAAAGCAAGCACAACTTGAACTAGGTTAAGATCCTTTATCTATGTGCTTGATAGGATAGTCATTAGAATGTCTATGACACACTTGAACTTCAAGTTTTCACATTGAAAGCAAGCACAACTTCTAGAATATATCTTAACCAGTGATCAAAATTATTTAAGCTGACAATATATATAAGATGATTAGTAAAACAAATTATGATCGATCATAAAACAAATTATGATTGATCTTATGGTGAATCCTTGATTAAACTTAATCCTACCACTTAAATAAAATGATTATTTTTTTTGAGTTAATTACATTTTTGGTCCATATGGTTTACACAAAATTGCAAATTTGATCCTTAGGGTTCATTAATTACGGATTTAGTCCTTGTGCATTACCATTTGTTTCAATGTTGGTTCCTGACCCACTTAAAAAAACTAAAATACCCCTCATCCCTTAATTTATTATTTTGTTTTTACATTTTATTCATTTAAATAATACATAATTATTATTAAAAAATAAAAATACATAATTATTATTAAAAAATAAAAAATAATTATTAGAAATACCCTCCCCCTTGTCTCTCTAATCCCCTTTCCCCTCTCTTTCTCTCTCCAGTACTTCACACCGCCACCACCTACCAGCCTGCCACCTCCTCCTTCTCTCTGGCGAGTATCTTCCTTGCCGGTGACCCCCTCCGACGAACACCCTCTCTCCACCACCCTTCAACTCCCAATCAGTAAACCCTCTCTCGATCTTCTCTCTCTCTATCTCTCTGTTGTACCTAGCACCACCAGTGCCACCTCCGACCACCGACCTACACCGACCAACCTCCGACCAGATCTGTGATCGCCGCATCACCACCATTCCCGACTTTGTCAAATCTCCCAGAAACCCTAATCGTTTGTCAAATCTCTATCCTCCGACCACCGACCTACCCTCTCTCGATCCTATCTCTCTCTCTATATCTCAAAAAGCTAATCGTTTGTCGAGATCAGAAACCCTAATCACCACCATTACGACAATGAAATCAAAAACATAAATCAAAATCAGAAACCCTAATCGTTTGAGCGATGGCGGCGGTAGTGGTAGACGTTGGCTAGGTTGGAGACGATGATCGGAAATGGTGAGGTGAAGATGATCGGAAAAGGTGGTGCCAGAGGAGAGAAAAGGAGGTAGTGGTTTTGAATCGGTCTGGTGGTAGTGTGGTGGTGTTGGCCGGAAAAGCGAGTTTTTGGGTGGTGGCTATATATGGTGTTATAGTAGAGAGAGAGAGAGAGGAGGGGGACAGATAGAGAGACGATAGAGAGAGAGAGGGGATGGTGTGGGTGGTGGCTGTAGATGGTGCCGGTGGGTGGTGGCTGTAGGTGGCGGTGGCGTTGGATGGTGGTTATGGCGGTAGAGCAGCCCACGGTGGAGAGGAGGGAGAGATAGAAAGAGAGAGAGAGAGAGAGAGAGAGTATGTGTTGTGAGTGTGTAAGAGAGTGTGTATATATTTCTTATTTAAACTTAATTATTATTTGAATTAATTACACTTTATTAATAATAATTATGTATTTTTTATTTTTAATAATAATTATGTATTATTTAAATGAATTAAATTTAAAAACAAAATAATAAATTAAGGGATGAGGGGTATTTTAGTCTTTTTAAGTGGGCGAGGGACCAACATTGAAACAAATTGTAATGCACAAGGACTAAATCCGTAATTAATGAAGCCTAAGGACCAAATTTGCAATTTTTTGTAAACCACAGGGACCAAAAATGTAATTATAATGACTTCTAAATCTTTTCCAATTTACCTTTAACATAACTTGAATCTATAACCTTTGGTCAATAGACAATCACCACAACAAAACACCAATATACTTACCACAAGGCTCCAATTAAAATGGCTGATGATTAACAAGTGCTTATAAGTAGGGTGTGCGTAAAAACCGAAAAACCGAAACCAGTCCGTTAAAAATGACAAAACCGAATCGATAAAACCAAAATCATTTCAAAACCGACGGTTCGGTTTCAAATTATAAAAACCGATGGGTTTGGTTTGGTTACGGTTTTTTACCCGAACCGCCCCATTAAGAAACCGAAATGATAATAATTAATATATTATTTATTTTTTCATATTATATTAATTAAATAGAAATCCGTCGATTAAAATTTTAATATCCAATTACTTTTAATTTCTTTTGGACTTTGTCCTAGATGTCGCCGCCGCTGGAGGGGGTTGCCGTTGGAGGAGAAAAAAGGCAACAAAAGGAATGGAACGAAAAAGCAGGCAACGAAAGCTTGCGAAGATGAGAAGCTATTGCGTCGGCCGTTGGGAGGAATCGAAGCCGTGAAGGAGGCAATGGAGATTGGAGAAGACGTGAAGGAATCCCAGTTGCGTATGGAGGTCTCGATAAGCGTAGATGGACGAATGGATTGAGAAAGGAGGCGATTAGTAATTCTTTGTGTTTTTTTATTTCTCCCAGAGAATTGGAAACTGAATTCTATCTATTTCTCCACTTATCATAGAGAAAAAAAATAGAGAATTGGAATTAAATGATTTCGTCTTTCCTAATTCCCAATTGTAACCAAATAGAGGATTTAATTTTTAATTCCATTTCTCTACTCCCAAGTCTCTCTGCCAAACACACCCTATGTTTACCTATTCTCAAAGACACATACTCACAGTCACAGACCGACGTTTGGACTTTGGTGTTTGTTTTCTTCAATCTTCATGACGTTTGGATGACTCTCCGAATTTCATATCCAGCAAAGCTGGAACTCCGGTGTCCTCTTTCGGGAGTGTCCCTTGCTGGCCGACTTTCTATTTTTTTGCGAAATTTGCATACAACATTTACTAATGTTGAAAACTAAGTTGTTTCGGTATTAAAACCGAAATGTAACCATTTATTGGCAAGAACCCACCAAAACCGAAACAGATAGAAACTAAAACCATTGAGTTTGAAAATCTTAAAACCAAAATTAACGGATTAGGTTTTGGTTTGAGCAGAAACCGCTCCATACACACCACTATTTATAAGAATACTTGTATAAAATCATAAATCATCAAATTAAAATATACATACATAGAAAGTATCATGCCTTGTAACCTCTAAATATATCAAAAGGAATTAAAAAAAAATCTGTATAAATAACGATTTCTATATATAATTTATTTATAACAATTTCTGTATATGAAACAAAAATATTTTGTAAATATATTTACAGATCATCGATAATGAACATACATATCCTCTTGATCAGATTCGAGTGTCGTGAAATACTTCCAAGATTATCAAAACAAATTAAACATCAAAAAACGAATTATTATTAATACTTTTTTACCTTAAATAGCCTGAACATGTATAGTTAATTTGCACTTTTTCCTCTTCATAGTATCGGCCAGCAGCTGAAACCATAGATATGTCGTTTTATTATTTGGTAGGTTTTATTCCTGAAACTATAAACAAACCTTTTAATTATTTATAGATACCCCAAAAGTCGTATTTATTCATACTTGGAGGCCAAGTTTGGCCAGTTCATCAGATTCTATACATTTTTTATTTCATTAGAGCAATTTTAGACCCCACAAATTAAATTGCATTGACTGCTTTGTCTTTTCTTTCTTTCCATAGACAGGCTACGTATATTTTCTGCTAAGAATATATACGGAGACAAATGGTTTGTTTGGCAACTTGTTTATTTTAATTCTTAAGCCATTTAGATTCCAATATTTCATGTATATTTATGAATTTAGGTTATAAGTTATTTAAATTAATAAGTTATATTTATATATAATTTCTAATAGTTAGGTTATAATATATATTCAGTGACAAAATATTTATAATGAAATATTTAATTGTTATAAAATATTTTGTAATATTTAAGTTAAATGGTATTACTTGATAATATTTTTTTAGGGTTAAGGCCATAAAATAACAACCTACTTTTTCAAAACTATCTATGTAGTCAACTTATTTTTTTATTATCTAAATACGTAACGTACTTTTTTAAAATTATCTATGTAGGTAACTTACTTTTTTTATTACCTAAATAGGTAACTTACTTTCTGATGACTTGTTAAATTAGGTAACCATTTTGAATACAACATGTAAACATCTTATGTCATGGATTTTTTTTTGTGGAATGTACCTTGTTTTTTGGTTAATATATGTGTCATAATGCCAATAAAATACAAATTATGTATTAAATAAAATGTTGTAAATGCACAACTAAATAAACAAAAATGTTGTCTAAATGTTGTCATCGAGAATGTTGTCCAAAAAAGAAACAAAATGCCGCCAACACACATGAAATGCTGCATAAAAATGGTTGTACCACTATTGATTGTACAAGTCATTATTTTCTCATTAAACCCTTTTAAGCTTTAACCGATAAAATAGATAACAGGTAAATTTTTGTTTAAAGTGGTAAAATATTTCAAAGTAAGTTACCTTATTTATGTAATAAAAAATTAAATTACCTACATAAAATTTTTTGAAAAAGTATGTTGCCTATCTTACTTATCGTAATATATATAATACGAAAATGAAATAAAGAATAAGGTAAAATTGAATTAGGCCATAATAACTTTTGTGTTGAGAAGTAGAAGATGTGGCGCTGATATAACTTTTGGGTTGAGATTCCCAAAATTAATACCATACGGATGTGGTTACATTTCAAAATAATTTAAAGTGTTACACTAAGGGCTGTAAACATTAACATTGTAGTATTCTGACACAGGAACCATAGCAGAGATGTGCTGGAAATGGATGACTTAGAAGCCAAACTCGAGTTGAAATAACTTCAAAAAGCATTTTGATTTTGATATTTGTATACAACTAAGTGTTCCTCATATTTGTAATTCATAGTTTACCTTTTCATTTCTCATTTATATCATGTATATCTTGTAATTATTTGATACTATTTTATAGATGATTACCATTTTCTAAAGCAAACCCGTGTAATACACGGGTATCTTACCATTTTCTAAAGCAAACCCGTGTAATACACGGGTATCTAACCTAGTTTAGTTAATAAAACGGTAAGTTACCTACATAGATAATTTTGAAAAAGTAGGTTGTTATTTTATGGCCTTAACCCTTTTTTTTTATTATAAAAGTTTAGTTACTAAAATGGTATATTTAATCTCATTAACTCATTGTAATAGTTACTTTATCTAATAGTTACATTTAGTTTGATATGAGGATAAATTAGTAATTTTAAATTATTTAAAATTAAGCGATTAAGATAAAGGCTTAAATTCTTTATAAGATATAGTACAATTATATATTATTTTTATATGTGTAAATTATCATTTATAATATTACATCTCTAAGATAAAAAATTAAAAAAAAAAGAAGAGAAATGAAGTTAGCATGTCAAAAAGTAAGAGAAAATCAGCGCTCTCTGTATTTATTGATGTTTTTAAAAAACTGAAGTGTCATATTACAACGCAAAACTTTATATAACGAATTTGAAATAATAAGGTTGTAGAGAAATGTTTACTATAGTTTATACTTAATCTATAATGTTAAAGAATTAATTTTAGTTTTTGTATCAGTTTTATTAATGGTTTAGATTGAATTTTAAATATCAAACGGAGTAACAATTACGTAATTAACATGTAATGCTTTTACAATCACATTTGAGTGAGTATTAAAATTTTAGGACTATGTTTTTTATATTGATTTTATTGAACACAACTTATATATATATATATATATATATATATATATATATATATATATATATATAGGGGAGGGTTCCATCGAGAACCAAAAAAAAAAGCGAGAACTGCGAGAACCGATCCCCATTTTTTTTAAACTAAAATATCTACCAAACGCCAAGATATTAAATTATGAAAATTATACCAAATTAACGACAAAAATATGCTCTTTAATATGACATCTATATTGCTATATTTTTTTCAACAAAAAAAAATTTGTTACATATATGTAACATACCTTATAGTACTGATTTAATATATGTTACTACTGAGTACATATATGTAACATACTTTATAGTACTAGAAAAAAACCCCGGCAAAAACGAATTTTTTTTGTTGAAAAAAATATAGCAATATAGATGTCATATTAAAAGAGCATATTTGGTATAATTTTCATAATTTAATATCTTGTCGTTTGGTAGATATTTTACGGTTTAGATCGGTTCTCGCAGTTCTCGCATTTTTTTTGTTCTCGATGGAACTTCCCTCTCTCTCTCTCTCTCTCTATATATATATATATATATATATATATATATAGGCACAAGTTCAAACGAGAACTGTTTTTCATACTAGAACCGCGATAACCAATCTGAGCCGTCTAATTCCCCGTCTTTCTATGTCATTGCCCACCTCTGAAATCATCACATGCGTGGATAACATGTTGTTATATAAAATATAGAAATATATTATTCGGAGAATAGTTTCTTTTGTAGGTGGGGAAAGTGTCTAGTTATGGAAGAATGCGTTTATTAATTAGTTTCTAAGTAGTATAGAGAGTGTATATGAAAATGAAGTTTATTTAAAGGGTATATTTATTAACAATAATAGATTCAATAAGTTTCCATAAATAATAATTCCTATGAAAAGAAGTTTAATAAAATCATTGACTTTTATTTTAAAATGTGAAGGTATTAAGGACATTTCAAGTTACTTAAAAATTAAGAGTTTAAGTATTTGGTTTAAATACTTTATAATATAGTATAGATTTGGTGTTTGAGAAATTCAAAAAGTAAAAAAACAAATTTAAATAAGGGGAAAGGGAATATGTGGCTATTGAGTATCTAAGCTAAGGTGTAGAACCCTTACTTACGATGTCGTTTTAAGCTTTGGAATATAAAAAACGCACAATTAACTTGAAGACGTAATCGTGGGTTTTCTCATGCTCCTGACTTCGATTTCATCTCCGGCTTCCATTCTTGCCTCAGTCAATTCTAAAAGCATGTTTATGAAATCGATTAAAGCCATTGAATAAATATCATCTCGTAACAAACCTGAATCTGATTCGATTTCATTTGAATCATATCATCTCGTGGGTGATTTTAATTCTAATCATGGGAGTGGGTGGCAATTAACAAACTTGTTTCAATTCAACTGAAGCTATTCGGTGAATCATGTTCATTCTCTAATAAAAAAAACAATACAGAGAACATATTAATCCAGTCAATTCTAGAAGAAACAAAATTAAGATATTAAATATCATTAATCAAGTTTCTTGGAACCCTTCTTTCTTAAAGCCAAAAGAACGAATAAATAAAAATGTATCTTAATCATGTTTTTTTCTTTTCAATCAGATTTTTGGACCAAACAAAAACAGGGAATCAAGTCTTCTAGTTATTATCCAGTTATCATGTCGAGTTTCTTGGTTGTTCATTGTCTTTTAAGGTACATATGAGTTGATATAAATTTGAACAGATTCTCATAATGATATTGTTCTTTAGAACAGATTCTCATCAGGTGCTATACAAGTATACAACGCACACAATGTGAGGAAAAGAATCAACTTGAAAGATCATTTCAATATATGGACAATTCAAGGCTAGTAGCTTGTTTGTATCAAATTAACTAGGCTTGTAGTAAACAATTTTTCCACAGCAGAATGCACAAATGGTTGACAGGGGTAGTGCATCATATCATCTACATAGAAGATTATCAATGTTAGAGTTAGCAGAAAGCTCCATGACCAGAATTTTAAAAAATTAATAGGATTTTTAGTAGGCATTTTGTTGAAACACAAATAGCAAACATCAAAGACATACTTAGGTGAATATAGAGAGCAAAATTTCAGCAAGTTACTTAGCTGCTATCCTGTTGCTCTCATCGTTTAGAGTGCTTGAATTCCTTGTGTGAGAACATGTAATGGACATTGAAAACCAATTTCAAACTTGCTATATAAGAATATAAGTTGGCCATCCATATAAATTAAACCAATAAACATCCATCTCATTAGTTCTTAACTCAATTTCTTACTGCATTGATTATTGCTTCCATAGTTTCTCCACGACTTCTTTTTTCAATAGAACATTTGATCCTCCAATCGAGCATCACTTCCACCTTACAGAAGCATAAAGATAGATGGGTGGTATATCTCATACTTTAAAGACACAAATATGTAACGAAATCAAATAAAAATTTGAAAATTGATTACTGAAGCATTTAATCGAACACCTGGCGTGCATTACATAAAAATTTGTTATCAAGCTCATATGATAATCAGATTATTCCCATATGATATCCGTTTGTATACTTACTGGAACAATGAAACAAAATATCAAAGAAGATGCCCAACAACAAACCAAAGCAAATTAATTTGAGGGTATTAATGTATAATGTTGCTTCTGTAGCTTACTAATTCAATAACTAGAATAATAAAAGAAAAAGACCAACAACAAATCAAAAAAACATAATTATGACCATACACGTTTATCGTAATCTTACAAGGATAGTGAGTGAAGCAATGTAGATTTTCAGTTGGTTTAGCAATGTTGAGATTCAACAGGGGAGATGGCAGTGGCACAGATGATTAAGAAAATTGCAGAGGGCTGTCGTGATGATGACGAGGAGCTAACGAGGATGGCTCTGACGATTGATTCAATAAAGAAATCAACGAAACTCTGAACCGGTGAGAATCTTGAAATTTATGAGAGCGTATTGGGTGGATAGTGAGCGTAAGTTTTAAAAAGCTTAAAACGACATCGTAAGTAAGGGTTCTACACCTAAGCTTAGATACCCAATAGCCACATATTAAAAATAATTTAAAAGGCTTCGAAATTTTAGCTTTAACTTCAGTCACTAATATTAATATAAATAAATAATGAATTTGAACTAAATTGTTTTTAGTATAAATAATAAAAATATAATAATAATAATAATAACAATAATAATAATAATAATAATAATAATAATAATAATAATAATAATAATAATAATAATAGGTTTGATAATAAGAAATGAAATATAAAATATATGTCTATTTACTACTACTATTAATAATAATAATAATAATAATAATAATAATAATAATAATAATAATAATAATAATAATAATATTTATTTTTATTATTATATAATATAATTAAAAATAATAAGAATAATAATAATAATAATAATATTTATTATTATTATTATTATAATATAACAATAATAATATAATAATAATATTTATTATTATTATTATAATAATATAATAATAATATCATTTTATATTTTTTTTGAAAGGCAATATCATTTTATATTATATAATAATAATAATAATAATAATAATATAATTAAAATATCATTTTGCACAAAATGCCAAAATACATAAAAAACAAAAGTTTTTCCTTCCTTTTGTATATAGTTATATAATTTGTATTATATAATATATATCATAGATAAGTTAATTTATTTTTGTAAATGATATAAATAGAATTACTCTTAATTTAACTAAATAGCATTCTGGTTTATTTTGGATATATCAATGAGATTTTTAAATTGACCAAAATAATATAAACATTTACTTCTTAATTAATATGATTAATGCATGTGTATCAATGTTTCTTTTGTTTACCATTTTTTAACTCAATCTACCTAGAATTAAAAATATGCGATCTCGAAATGTAAGGTATGTACGTACAAACATGGAGGATCGACGAATAAAATGATTTGCAGGTTATGTTTTTAGTTGTCGGATCGTATCTCTTTTTATTTCATTTTTAAATCTTTCTGTATTAGAATATAAAATATATCTTTTTCATCATGTTCTTTAGATTTTAGTTATATTCACTTTTCTTCATTTTCCCTTTTAATATTATTGACGCTTTTATGTTTTCTTTTTCCTTTTGCTAACTTGATTTTATTTATATTCAATTAACTTAACTATTATTTTATGGCTACTATTTTAGTATTATTGATGCATTTAATCGAAATCATTTTGATTATGCTTTTAAATAACTAGTTTTCATGTGATCCCTGATTTAGTGCATGCAATTCAATAATTCATTCAGTGACCTACAGTTTATGACGGTGACCATATGCCGTCATAGCTTACCACGAATTTGGTGACGCTATCTACTACTTGCCTACATCCAAAAAGCATGTGACGGCTTAAGATTCATTACAATTTTATAATTATTAAAAACTCTATTTATTTATTATTAAATTTCTCAACTTCATGCCTTTTCTGGGTAAATAATAATATACTATCTCCTATTTTTCTTTATTTATTTTAACTCTTAATTTAAACTTTTTTCTTGATCTAATAATTCAAAAAAACAGAGCATAAAGATTTAATTGAAAGAAATAAAAATGATCAACTATTGACATATATAATTTCATATAATTTGGAGTCATTTTTATTTAAACTTTACATGAACAAACAACAAACTCAATATGATATTATCATGTGACATTGATTTTCCTTAAAGTTGAGATTCTCTAAGGTTGATTCATGTGCTCATGTATAGTTAAAAGAAAGAAAAGAAATAGAGCTTTTACTTGAAAATAAAAGGACCTGATCTTTTCTAAAATTTATAATACACCCACCGGACATATCTCCATCAGACGAATTCCGGCCGTCGCCGGCAGCAGCTTATCCATTCTTTCCATCGGATTCTAGAGCACCGGTGACAGATTCCAACACTGCAAGGACTTCAACAGGGCTAACAGAGGCCGGTGAGCGAGAACAACTTCCGGTGAATCCAATTGCTAAGTCTCGGAGTGATTTAGCAAACATCTTAATGATCTTAATCTTAATCTGGCCCCTTTTTGGTAGATTTTGCTTGACTGCACGTATGGAACCCGAGTACTTTAACCCTTGTCCATTTCCGGCGGCCTTCTTCCCTCCTCCGGCGACCCCATTTGCTAATTTTTTTAGAGATTTAGCAACCATCTTGAAGATCCTGTTCTTGATCTGACCCCTTTTCGGTAGGATTTTAACTGTTGATGCGGAGACTGCCATTTTCAGATGAAGTTCAGTTTGTGTGAAAACTCAAGTGAAGAAAGGAATGGAATATAAATTGTGTTAAAGGGTCTAGAAGCTTTTGGCGCCATGATTTACAATATCATTAAAGTTATGTATAAATTTATTTGTAAAATACATATATACTTAGTATTATTTAGGGGAGGTGATTCGTACATAACAAAAACTGTTCATACACAACAGGTACAAGTACATTACAACATATGGTATAAGTCAATAATACAGTAATTGTTGTGTATGAACAATTTCTATTGTGTACGAATCACTTCCCTTTAGGAGTGGTGATTCGTACATAACAAAAACCATCGCATGGTGAGGCTTAACTGGTCAAAGTTGTATCCACTCCAAAAGCTACCAGCTGCGTGGACATGAAAGTTGCGAGGAGGCCAACACATGTGGGGAGCTACAGTTTTCTGGTGGGCCAAGTTTAATTTTCTAATTTTTTTATTGTTTAATTGGTTAATGAGATAATAAATAAGTAGTAGAAATTAATATAGTGACGGAGTTATATAAAGTGTATCATTACAGGATTAAGTATGGGTTAAATGGTGATGAAGAAAATTAAAGTAACAGTATGATAAGTATGATAATATGTGAGAGTTACCAATACTTAGCTGTTTCTATTTTTCAGAATTATTCTAGGTTATCTTGAAACATATAGTGACTTTTTCTAAAGATCAAAACTATAAATCTTAACCTAACATTAATTTAAATATATAAGTGTGAAAGAGATAAAAGAAGATGTAGAGAGAAGAGAGTACGTATGTAAGAAAGAGGACCAATCGCTGTTTTCTGGGCGTGATGATTTTACTGGGTGGTAAAAAGCTTTCCTCACTTCGCCTGTTGTGCGTATCATATTATCGAACCGTTGTTATTTTTTATTTTTTTATTTTTTGTAAAAATGACAAGGATTTGTCTGTTTAATATTTACATTTAAATAAATCAAATGAAATTAGAAATCATAGAACTCAAGTAAAATCACCAGAGTGAAGACTTCTTTTGCGTAACACTCTTTTCTCAAGTTCGTTAATTATGAAAAAAATGTTATTCCTTGGTTTTCCACTTCCAGTATTGATTTGTAGATTGCTAAATATAGAATGCAGTTTTTTCTTTTTGTTTTTTTATAATACAATTTGCATTTTGAAAATCAGATTCAGAATATTTTTCATTTTCTAGACTTAATTACTTATATGGTCATTTATTTATTTATATATATGTTTCTCTCTTTCTCTCTCTCTTATCTCTTTCTTTCCATTCTTAAGAAAGTCAAAAGCTCTAATTAAAATGGAAGAAAATTTATATATAACACAAATTAGTTATACATAACAATAATTATTCTTCTTTTTTTACCAACTCATTATCTATTATTCTTTTTTATAAATTCAAAGATATATAATAATATAAACAATCACTTATATTCTTTATAAACAACCAATTTCAAAACCCAGGTAGAATGCCGGATGCAGATCGAGTGTGGGTCTTTGACTCTTGACAAGACCCCATTGTGTGGCCGACTTGTCAGCATGAAAATCAAGCCGTACGCACCCAAGCCATGGAAAATACGGAAAGATTTATATGTGTTTGAAATTATTATGAACCCTAATCATTGTCTCGGCGACCATAAACTTATTAAAGTAATTTCTTCCCAGACAATAATATTGAGGTGTTGAGATTTTTCTGGTTCAAGTGAGGTGGTGTGTCTTTCCATTTTTGGGTTATTAATCATCTTCATTCTTAATATGTAGTTGCAGGTTTAAGATCTTAATTCATTGTTGATTCTAGAGGTCGCCGACGATGAGTTTTAAAAGTTCTATGATGGAGTGCGTCGAGTTCCAGATTGTTTAATTGAGTGTCCATTTTGATTTCCGGTGTTCTATCATGTGATGATGTTTGACTTTTCCTTCCTTTTGATTTAAATATTCCTATATCGATTTTGTTGCTTGTCACCTTGATCTTCTAGAGTTTGATAATGAGTATGAACAGGATGATGAAGTTAACTATTAAATAATAATAATAATGTTTTGACATTAAAGGAGTAGTAACCATATTACTTACCAAATATTAATTAAAAAGACAATATCAATAATAAAAATGGTATTAGAACAATAAATTATTATTATTATCATCTTCATCTAATAGCCGGAGATCTTTTAAAAAATAATCTTTTTACGTATAGATAAAAGTATAACTGTCCATATCTAATCTTTCTTTACCCTCGAACGTAACTAGATTAATTCTATTGTAATTGATCTTTTATCTAATGATATGAAATATAAAATTGACATATTTTATATTTGCATAGTTAATTACTCTAACAATTTGATTGTTTTAGCGTTTAGGTAACTTCAAAGTAAAACATAATTTTACTAAAGAGTTCCGAATATTGCAACTCTCATCTTATGAGTATCAACCTTTGATATGATATGTGTGTTTCATACCCCACCACACCGCTACACCTCCGCTCAATATCCACTCCCACTAATTAGTCTAACACATAGTACACATAGTCGCACCCGTATTACATAAAACTCTAGATCTTATCTACCAAGCAACTTTTTAGAAATTCACCATGCACCCTCATCGACCATGGTTTGCACCATGTCTAACCATCATCACGAATTCATGATATGATAAGAGTTGATTTAGACTCCCACCGCAACATACTCATCATCGATCACACACCCTATAATAACGTATCACTTAGTTTTAAGTTTTTAAGTCTTTTTTCCCTCTTATTATCTACCTTATTATAACTTATTTTTTGAAATTCATCTTGTCAATCATATCCCACGACGTGGATAATAACATGATAATTAATTTCTTTGACTAGAATGCAAAGTGCATATATAGCATTAGCACAATTAAGAATCAATACTTTATTTAGAGTACATCATCAGTGATGTCAATAGGCCCCACATGAACTAATGTCGCATCGAAAATCTCAATCCTTGTCACAACCACGTTGACAACCACACTAAGTCTTTCCATTTGTCAAATTGTCTCATTTATAAGTAGATTTATTTATCTATGAAAACTGATATGTAATATTCTATAAGTCAATAAATCTATTACATAGATAATTTTATTTTCTAGCATCTTCCTAGTATATTGTAATACCTTAGGTTTGAAAGCTTCCTGATGTGTGTTTATTTTAACTTAAATGTTAAATGTTAGACATGTTTAGTAAATTGCTATTTCATATTTGATAAGTTGGTTTTATGGGTTATGTGTATGTTAAGGTTGAGGGGTTGATGTTGTCATTTCTAAAAGTTTCATAGTTCAGGAGTGTTAGACTTATTATTATCTTATTATCTTCTTATTATTTAAATAAATGTTATCTACGATCTAAATATTGTCAGCTAGAGTTAGTTACATGTTATCCAGATTTGTTAGCTAGTTATCCAGATTTGTTAGCTATCTTGTTAGTTACTTTTTCAGCAAGCTCTCGGCTATATATATTCACATGTAATTGACTATTGAGATAATAAGAAAAATAATCCTTTTCATCTTTATTTGTTTTCTTCTTTCAAAGTTTTCATGGTATCAGAGCCCGTCAAACGACAGCTCTATGCCTTCCTGTAATTTTTAAAATTCACAACTCTCTATTCTATTTGATACGTACCTCTCAAGATGACAACATCCAGTTCAACCTCAAGTTCTACATCAACTTCTGTTCAACATTCGATGAGCAGTCATGCAAGTATATCAAGTTTTGTCTCAGTCAAGTTAAACAATGAGAATTATCTTTCTTGGAAGCATCAGATGGTGACAATCCTCAAGACTCTTGGTTTATTGAAATTTATAAAACCGAACGTGTCGCCATCGCCAGCAAACATCCCTGAATCTAAAAATTTTGAGAGGTTAGATGACTATGTTTCAGCATGTATAAACGCTACACTTGATCCTACTATTGCACACCTAGCCATTGATACTACTTCTGCTGCCCAATTTTGGAAGGTTATAGAAGATACATATTTTCAGAATGCTTAAGCCAAGAAGTCTCAACTTCAAACACAATTTCAAACAATTAAACAGGGAAACCAGTCTATAGCCACATTCTGTGATTCGATTAAACATATTGCAGATTCTTTAAAATCTATTACTATTTCTGAATCTGCCCTGGTTATGCAAACTATCCACGGTTTGAACTCCTCATATAATGCTTTTGTTTTAAATGTTGAGAATTCAAGTACTGAACTTACCTTTGCTCAATTACGATCTCGCCTTCTGATTTTTGAGGAGCGATTGGCACAAGTCAACGAGTCACCATCTTCTATCTCAGCAATGCGAGCTACTGTACATGATTCTGCCTCTCGTGATTCTACTCTTCACCAAGATCACGAAAACTCCAATCGACATCCTAAACCCACTTGTCAAATCTGTCAAAAAGATGGTCACGAAGCATCCAAGTGTTACTGGAGATACGCACCACCCAATCCGAGCCCCAACCCTGGGTCACGTAACAATTTTCGTGGGGGACGAGACGGTCGAACAGGTTATCGAGGAGGCAGAGGTGGTGGAAGAAACAATAATCGTGGCAGCTATGGTAGTTACAATGGGAATTTTGTGGCTAATCTTGCTCAACTGGGTTGCAATCGTGGTCTACCATACTCGCCGACTTCATCCCCTGGAAACTTCCAAACGTTTCCAGGAAATGGCTTTGGATCTCCATTTGGTTACCCTAATAGCTTTCCTGCAGGTGGGCCAAATTCTCAAGTTTTTGGGCCAACTTCTTTGCAACACACATATGGGCCTCAAGACAATTCTGTTTTTCATGGTTTTAACCCAGCTAACTTTAATACATGGGCCTCACAGCAACATGGAACAGATTCAGCAGGGTCTCAATTTGGTTTGTCAGCTGAAACTCAGTCTTTTAATTTTTTAGATGTGTGCCATATGGTTGATAAATGGATACCCGATTCCGGTGCCACCGCACATATGACATCTAACTCTTCAATTGTTTGTGATGCTAAACCATATACAGGTTCGGATCGAGTGATTGTTGGTGATGGTACGTCCCTTAGTATCACCCATGTTGGTTATGCTTTTCTAAACCTTTCTCACTCGCGATTACTTCTGAAAAATGTTCTTGTAGTTCCTGGTCTAACAAAAAATTTACTTTCTATTACCCAACTTGTACTTGACTACCCTATTTGTGTCATGTTCTCTAATCTTGGTCTTTCTATACAGACACTCACAGGTACAACACTCCACCACATGCGGCCTAGTCCACACCAGTTATACTCTTTATCCGCTGCTACTTCAGTACCTCGCGATCTATGGCATTCAAGACTCGGGCATCCTTCCGACTATGTGTTTCAACATTTATCGTTTCTTAATGTTGCAAATAAAACTTCTAATAAACCTTGTAATGCATGCAATATTTCTAAATCTACAAGATTGCCTTTTCAAATAAAATTGTCTCGTAGTACAATGCCATTACATATTGTTCATTGTGACATATGGGGTCCTTCCCCAATTGTTTCTCGTTCTGGTTACCGTTACTTTATTTCATTTATTGATGATTATAGTCGTTTTACTTGGATTTATCCTTTAACCCAACGCTCACAAGCTCTTAACTCATTTCGTCATTTTAAAACTCACACTGAAAATCTGTTTTCTACCACTATTAAACACCTACATTGTGATGGCGCCACTGAACTCATCCAAGGCCAAATGGCTCACTTCCTCGATCAATCAGGCATTGGTACCGCATTTCATGTCCATATACCCCTTAGAAAAACGGTGTTGCCGAACGCAAAAATCGTCACCTATCTAAAATTGCTCGTGCGTTATTATTTCATGCGAACCTACCAAAGCATTTTTGGTATGATGCCTATGCCACTGCAGCTTTTCTAATCAATCGACTTCCATCTTCCACTCTTGCTCATGTGTCTCCATATGAACTCCTCTTCCGGTCAAAACCTGATTACTCTACCCTTCGTACCTTTGGTTGTCTCTGCTATCCCTTTCTCGGAGATACTCGTCCGGACAAACTTTCACCGAAATCTATTCCCTGCATCTTTCTTGGCTATGCTCCTCTTCATAAAGGCTATCTATGCTTCGATCCTCAAACCTCTCGCACTTATACCTCTCGCCATGCTACCTTTCATGAGACTGAGTTCACTATTCCCTCCTCGGATAACTCTTCTGCTCCAACCTCTGTTCTATTACCACCTCTTTCCATTCATGCTCAAAATATACCTATTCCCAACACAGACACCTCGTCAACCACTGATGCTCCACCTCCTTCATCTTCTTCCTCTAACCCTATCCCACCCTCCTCATCTTCTTCACATCCTATGACCACTCGATCCCGTGACAACACTCGCCAACCAAAGTCCTTTCCTGATCATCTTCTGTACCATGCTTCCACCTACTCTGATACTGAGCCAACCACCTTTCATCAAGCTCAAAAGCATCCACCATGGTTGGCTGCTATGCAGACTGAAATCACTGGTCTTCACTCAAATCGAACCTGGATACTGGTCCCGGTTCCTCCACAGGCAAATATTATTGGGTGCAAATGGGTCTATAGGATTAAACGGAATCCTGATAGTACTATTAGTCGATACAAAGCCATACTTGTTGCTAAGGGCTTTCATCAGACCGAAGGTGTTGATTACACAGAGACCTTTAGTCCCGTTGTCAAACCGACAAACATTCGACTGGTCATATCTGTTGCTTTTTCTCGTGGTTGGGATATTCGTCAGATTGATGTTAACAATGCTTTTCTCCATGGGGATATCACTGAGACAGTTTATATGAACCAACCACCTGGTTTTGTTGATCCCACTAAACCACATCATGTTTGCTTACTTCAGAAAGCATTATATGGGCTCAAACAAGCCTCGCGTGCCTGGTTTTCTAAACTTTCTACTGCAGTTGTTAAATTTGGATTTCACCAGTGCATTTCTGACACATCCTTATTTGTGTACTCCCGAGATTCTGTAATGTGTTATATACTGGTTTATGTGGATGATATTATTATTACTGGCAGTTCTTCTTTGTTTGTAGGTGATCTGATCAAGCAGTTAAACTCTCAGTTTGCACTTAAAGACTTGGGTCCGTTGAGTTACTTCCTTGGTATTCAGGCATCTTTTACAAGTGACCATCTCCATTTATCTCAGGAGCGGTATACGCTTGAGTTACTTAAGCGCACAGGATTTCATCAGTGTAAGCCACTTTCAAAACCAGTTTCTCCAGGACGACAGCTTTCTCGTAACTCTGGTACACCCCTCGAGGATCCTCTCGTATATCGTAGCACTGTTGGCGCTCTTCAATATCTTGTCTTGACTAGACCGGAGATAGCATATTCAGTCAGCAAGGTTTCTCAGTTTCTTCAACATCCTACTGATAGACATTGGGCTGCAGTCAAACGTATTCTCCGTTATCTTCGTGGCACCACCTCACATGGTTTGACCATCAGCCGTTTTTCTCAGCCTCATCTTCATGCTTATGCGGATGCAGATTGGGCAGGTTGTCCTGATGATCGACGATCTACCACAGGTTATTGTATCTTTTTCGGCAACAATCTCATTTGCTGGAGTTCTAAGAAACAAACTACAGTTGCACGGTCTAGTACTGAAGCAGAATATCGTGCTCTTGCTCATACAGCTGCTGAAATTCGATGGCTCACTTCTTTGCTACATGAGCTCCATATTACTTTACCTTCTCCACCCACCTTGTGGTGTGACAATCTTGGTGCTACATATCTTGCCACAAATCCTGTGTTTCATCAACGGACAAAACACTTAGAGATCGACTTGCATTTTATTCGAGATATGGTTATTTCTCGGGCTCTTCGTGTTTGCTATGTCTCTACTACGGATCAACTTGCGGATGTGCTAACAAAAGGCTTGGTCTCGTCTCGGTTTTCTCATCTACGCTCCAAGCTTCACGTCACTACGACTGCTTAGCTTGCGGGGGGATGTTAGACTTATTATTATCTTATTATCTTCTCATTATTTAAATAAATGTTATCTACGATCTAAATATTGTCAGCTAGAGTTAGTTACATGTTATCCAGATTTGTTAGCTAGTTATCCAGATTTGTTTGCTATCTTGTTAGTTACTTTTTCAGCAAGCTCTCGGCTATATATATTCACATGTAATTGACTATTGAGATAATAAGAAAAATAATCCTTTTCATCTTTATTTGTTTTCTTCTTTCAAAGTTTTCAAGGAGGTTGTTGGTAAATACCCCAAAATAGTAGATATAGATGGCTGGTCATTTGACTTTGCACTTGTTAGTCAAAGTTCTGGTGCATACATACAAACACTCACGTACACACACAAGTGAAGGGCTGGAAGAGTTTGATTGCTATTCTTGTCAAGAATCAGTTGTGTTAGCATCAGTTTAGTTCCTATAACATCAAGGTATGAGTGATAGATTGTTTGTTTTGAAGTTATGAGTCAAAGGGAAATTCATAGGTGAATCAATGATCTTTGGTTGTTGGTCGTGTGTTTGTGTGTTTGTTTAGTGTTGTTTCAGTAGTCATAGCTTCTATTCTGGGTCAAAAAGTGCAAGACAACACTAAAGATGTATTGTGTGTATTGAATTAGGTCAAACAGCAAGCAGTCGATGAAACTGTTGCTATAGTTCATAAGGCATGGGTGTGCCCCTAAAAGGTATGGGCGTGCCTAGCGGGCATGGCAAGCCCTAGTTCTTGAGGTCTGGGCGTGACTGGGCACGGTTGTACCTGTGGAGGTACGAGCGGATCTCAGGTACGCCTTGGTCTGCAGAGGCCACGACCGGATCAAGTGAGGAAGCACGACCATGCATGCAAGCAAGCACGGCGTGCCCCTTGTTCTGTTCAGTTTTTAGCAGAATAGAGAGGTTAGTGTAGTAATTGTATATTGTTTGTAGACAGATAGTGTTGGAAGTTGCCAATGCTAAGATTGTGATTTCATTGCTTAAGGTTTAAATGTTGCTAAGGTGAGTGTACTTACCTCTAACAAGATTAGCTTCCACATATGCAAAAATTGAATAGTATATCAACTTTCTGTGTAATATGTGATATGTACATGTGATATTAAGGACTACTGTTTCAAGGTACAGTAGCATGGTTTTATAGTGTTATGTACAGAGATGAGGTATATTGATATCCTTATACTTAAGTAAGTGACAGGGATTGCTTACACCACGTGTAGCCATACCCTGGAATTGATTTGCAGTTTGACCAGTTTTGCAGATTACAATTGGGGTGCGAAACATCCCTACAAGAAGTTTACTATCATGCTATGTCTAATTGTATTCAGTTAGTATGCTTACTAAGCGTTAGCCAATGTTAAGTGTTTTGTGCATGCAGGTGCATCAGGTTCTGACAAGGGGAATGCCCCAACGATGTGATCGGCTGGATAGCTCCTAGTTTGTTTATCAGAATGTTTTTGAACACTGCTTTTGAGAAACAAGTAGCGCCGCTGTATATAGTAACAATATTTTGTAAAATCTTTGTTCCTTTTGGGTGCTAATATGTATAATATATGTTTAGTAGTCTTTGTGAAAAAATGGTCTTACATATGTAATATTTATAGTAATAATAATTATATGGAGTACTAGTGTAGGACGATGGTCATACCGAAACTCTAGTTCTTGTACTTTCTTTTTACTGTTAAAAAAAATCTTTGCAAAATAGTTAGCTAATTATTTCATAAAGGATAAAATTACACTCCTTAATATTATGGATAAAAGTTAAAAAAAATAATAATATGCATCTTTAAAATTTTAATAACTCATTTTCCGATATAAATTTTGGATTTTATAACCTATTTCCCTTTCCTCCGTATATCTCTACCTTATTATAACCTATTTCTAGAACATCATCTTTCCCGTTATCTTCCACTAGGATCATAACATCATACTCAATTTGCTTGACCAGAATTAAAAATCTTAACAATTAAACACAATTAAAAATCAATTCTGTAATGCCCTTAGTAGGACCCAGAACATCGAAACTGGAGTTATAGTTGTCTCTGATTTTATTACCAAAAATAATATTAGACTTTTGTTAATTAGTCATCCAGGTCTCATGATCATGAAATCTTTACAATATACTATTCAGTAAACACTTTTAAAAGAAAATATTTATACCAGCATTGTTAGAGACAAGAAGAAGCCCCTGTTTCTCTATATGTTTCTATAAGCAACCTATGGAAACAGAGCATCGTTACAATCCCTAAATCTGATGGAATACTATAACAATTCCAGCCCAGAGTCACCGGAAACTTTCTTCTTTTCTCTGGATTCCAAAACCTGAATGACTGTTCCAGTAATCGTTTTTCAAATCTTGATTTTGATCTGAACCCTCTTTGGTCTATATTGATCGGGATTACAGTAGCCGGCGAGCTAAAGCATCTGCGGTTGCATCCTCTATTTCCGGCAGTTTTCTTGTTAACTCCGGCGACCCAAATCGATAAATCTTTGAATGATTTAGCTATCATCTTAAACATTTTGATTTTGATCTGACCTCTCCTATTTCTGGTTTGAATGATCGAACGTCTAGAACCTGAGATTAACCTTCCAACAGGGATCACGTCCCAATCTCTTCCGTTTCCGGCAGCCTTCTTCTTTCCTCCTGTGACCCCAATTGCTAAACTTCGAAGTGATTTTGCTACCATCTTGAAAATCTTGAACTTGAACTTATCTGAGGCTTGATTGATTTTCGAATTGGAAGCTGTCACTGCCATCTTTGAGTGAACTTCAGTTTCGACTTTCCGATGAACAGAGTTACAGAAAAGGGACGATGCTGATGCTTATGATGAAGTGATATATTAAAGTCGAATAAAGACGTGTAAGTTTCATATAACGACAGGTGTCAGCTACCAAGTTTGCTTAATAAGCCCGTCACTCATATTGCATCCTTTTCAACTCAAATGCCAAATCAACATTTTATATCATTTTTTCTTTCTTTTATCCAAAACTTGTATATAACTCAACTTAAATAACCTAAAATTCTTCCTTCTCCTAATCTCTCTTACAAAAAAAAAAAAAAAAACAACAACCAAGAGTGCGGGTGCGTCCTAAAGAGGTAGTAACGCTCAACCCAAACTAACCTGAGGAGCCCGAACCTTTACCTGAAGAATTCTAGAAACTCGCTACGCATGACCTAAGACAAGAAACAAAAGAGAAACATCAATTCCCAATTACAGAAAATGATACTTGCCCTTATGCGATATTTTACTTTGTCCATATTATTAAACTTATTTTTTATAAAAAAATTGGTTTAACTTTTTCTTTTTAGATTTAAAGTTAATTTTTCACATTTGTAGGTAATGTTGTTTCTTTAAAGAGAAAATTAGGTTTATAGAGAGAGAGACACACAATAGTCACTAGCTAACGATGCCCCAAATAATGTTTTTAAAAGGGTTTTGTTAAAATGAGCTTTTATTTATTTATAATATTAGTAAAGCTTTTAGGTTGTGTTATTAACGGTTCATGACATTTTATGTTGATCTTTTAAAAAATAGAATGTAATTCTATAAAAAAAAGAATTTAAAGTATGATACTTGTAGTCTAACATACAAACAATGTGATTAAAACGTCTAGTTTTATATAATGATAAATCACAACATTATAACATAACTTAGCTAAGCATTACCTAACTAATGCATGTGCCTAAAGAGGCAACTCTTTTAGTGTTTTGCGTCCGTTTCATACTTAGTAAAGACAGGAACAAGATTCCATTCTCTACAATACAATGTCATAAAGGAAAATTTCAGAACCTTCTAACTCATCATATACACTTTAACTAGTTTGAATTTAAGAACCATGCATTTTAACAATTTGAAATTCATATCCTGTTTTAATAAAGTAAAAAACCATTACATCCGACTACCTTCAACTTAAATAACAAGCATATATATTTGTTGGATATTTGTTGGATCAAGACACTTACCACTAACCACTGTATCAAAATAAATTTCTAGTGATTAAGAAACTACATCTTTCTTATATATTGAGTAGCCTAACTAGTCCATGAGTTGAATTATAATACAAAATATGTTTATATTTTGAATATTTCAACTGAAAATGGTATTTAGTGCCGAAATATTTTATGTTATTAAACATTGAATTCAATTTTGAAAATTAAATGTTGTTGCTGAAATTTGTATAAAATGCTGAAAAGATTAAGGTTAGTGCAAGAAATTATATATTAATTTAAAAAACCAAGTGGTTCGGTTTTGAAACTGAAATTGACCCGACAAACCGAAATTGATAGAAACTGAACCTATACTCTTACACACTTCTCTCTTATCATACTTCGCTCTCATCATACTATAACGATCACCAGCACCATAACCTGCCGAAATTCATCATCCTGTTTAGATTCACTGTCATTGTTATCGCACAAATATGCCAAAACCATTGTCGATTTTTGATAGAAATAATAAAGCAAACTTAAAAATTAGAAAGAAGGAGAACACATCAAACTATCAAAGTCTATACATAGTTGAGAATTAGATAGATGAGAGAAAAAAAAGGGAGTGATTGGTAGTAGATGAGAAAGAAAAAAGGAGATGATTGATTGGTAGCAAAAAGACACGTAAAATTTAATATCTTTATTAGATGAATAAATCTCAAGTTTTATAGTTATCGACTACAACACCTCTTAAAATATTATGATAAAATTTTCAATGGATATTAAAATAATTATTATTTTTTGGAAAAGCAAGATAATTTTTATTATGAAAAGGGGAGTTTTAAAGATTGAATAAATATAATTGTTCCATACAAATTAACCAAGTCAAAAACTTTGAATAACTAAAAATACTCCATAAGACCCAAAACATGT
The DNA here is from genome assembly GCA_947179395.2 of Pulicaria dysenterica. Lineage (NCBI taxonomy): Eukaryota > Viridiplantae > Streptophyta > Magnoliopsida > Asterales > Asteraceae > Pulicaria > Pulicaria dysenterica. The sequence goes on from OX359292.1 coordinate 82,646,830, forward strand.
TTTGTACATCCTACACAACCATTAATGAAGCTCCATCTTTATTAATCATAAAGACTACTATGCAGCTAACCACTTAATTTTAGGATATTAAATTTAAGTGAAAATTAATGAATGCCTTCTTTAATCTTTATACGAGATATCTTTGCCCACTTCCTCTCCAAATTTTCCTTTTGACTTTGAAAATAACTCATTAATTCTTGTAAGAAAGAAATTTTGAAATATGGTAAACGTTTAGTGTAAGAATTCGATCATACTTTAAATAAAAAATTATAGTTCTTAAGCTCTTCTGTTCTCTATAATACATTAAAAATAAGATAAAATATTTTTTTTTTGATACAATAAATAATATCAAATAAAAAAGTTTAAGATGGAATTTGAATGTGAAGACCAACTTAGATATTGACATCAAAGAAATGTGCATGCACCGTACCAAGAAGTTTCCCTTGGGGAGACCTATTATTACGTCATTATAATCATTATTTTAATTAATAATATCATTTAGATAATCACATACATGCATCCATATTTATATTTTAGATATAATATTAACTAATATAAATAACATCTAGAAAGTCTTACCATGAATCCACGTCTTTATAGAAAAAGACATTAATTTGTTTAGTTTAGATTAATTTTGTAGTCTCAATAACTACTAAAGAAGAGTTATTCAAGCTTGGTAATATAGAGTTGAATCATGCTGCATCCTACCGATGGAGTGGTGTGAAGAGCTTTGATATAAGAGTAATAGTAGCATGTAAAAAAGTGGGTTTAAATAAAAAAGTCTATTTTTATAGGGTTTAGTTCATAAAAATATATTTAACTATACATCTTTTGTTATTGTATATACTAAATTTTCAAACTTATCGTTTGATGTATATACTAGATTTTCAAACTTATCGTTTGATGTATCCAACCATCTCCTAATGGCCTAGTGGGTAAGGCACTTGCTCCCCATAGGGGAGGTCAAGGGTTCAAGTCCCACTAGGCTTCAATTAGGGATGGCCACGGGGATGCTTCGGAAACGGCCACGGGTAAAACCGGTTAGACCGCGTACATCTGAGTCAAAAAGGCTCGGCGCCCCGGGAGGAGCCCTAACCGGGAAAACTCCTTTAAAAAAAACCGTTTGATGTATCCAAGTTTTCAAACATTACCATTTTATGTATTTAACCTAGTATAACATGTAAGATGATGATGTGTCACCGATTAAACTGATGTGGCAGTGACATGGCGTTGAGTTGGCGGCTGATGTGTTTTTCCTTCTTTAAAAATAATTCTAATAATAATAATATAAAACAAGATCAAGGATTTTGGTCAAAGGATTCATCTGGGTTCTTGAACCATCGATATCATCTTCACCATCTCGAACGATTTAATATTTGTAACGCTACCTCTAACGAGCTTAAAATTAGAGTTAATTAAAACTTTTTAAACCACAATTATCAAAAGTGTTGCAGCGGAATTAAACATCATTACAAAAACTACAAATTTGACTCGGCTAATTAATTACAACAAAAGGATTAGCCAAGTTCGTTTTCTACAAGCGTTACCTACAAGCTACCGACCATCGGATCCATACATACCACAACGTGTTCCCCAAAAGATATATACAACAAAAGCTACCATCAGTACCCGCCTCACCGGGCCTCTAGCATCAACCTGCGAAAAAGATAAATCTTGCACCATTAGCTACAACTAGCTAGTGAGCACCAATTACACATAAGCAACAATAAGCAGGCTATCATGTACCAGAACAGCACACAAGGCTATCCTATCAAATTGTGACGTGACAAACGTGTCAGCAGTAGTCGTATGTTGCAGGGGAGCTAACCCCGCTCAACAACCCAAAAGCAGTCCACATAGTACGCCAATTATCTATCGTGTTGGTTCCCATCTATCAAGTAACCTTACTCCTTTAGAGGAACGGCGGCCTGCAGGACCATCACCCAAGCGTATACTACTTGAGTACCGTTAGTGCCCGGGTACTAACACCCGTCTACCCGAGAACCCAGCCAAGTATTGACACCCGTCTACCTGACTGACCTCCGTGTTCTCCAATTCAGTGTCCGGACAAAACTTCATAAACAACTAGTTGATCCAATAAGGATCCAGTTCATGCGCGCATATAATCACAACAATATCTTTCATATCAACAATAATAATACTAAGCATGCTTGTACAACTTTATCATAACATACCTCCATTTCCACGTATCAATACACCAATCATGTGTCAACATGTACTACAGATAACTTACCTACTGAGACTCATGGGAAACCGGTACTCACCTCGAAACTACAAGAGGCAGATATGCAATCGGGAATCCCAAGAGCACACAGAATCGTCTGAGTCACCTAACACCAATAAACATAGATAAACACCCCTTAGTATACACTACAACAGACTGCACTAACAACAGTCTCAATCAAAAGGTCAACATGGCTTCTGACAGCCTCCTACGGCCGCAGGAACATGTTCTTACGCCCGCAGGACACCCATCCAACACGTACTACGGCCGTAGTATCAATACACTACGCCCGTAGCAGTTCATGCCAAAGAACCATGACCTACGGCCGTAGTAACCATTCACTACGCCCGTAGTATGTATCCTTTGGGTAACTACGGCCGTAGGTTATGTACCCACGCCCGTAGTCTTGTTTCCATCACCCGTAGGTGGTAATCCTCATAAATTCAATCCTACGGCCGTAACAACCATTACCTATGACCGCAGTAATATAAACAACACCCTACGGCCGTAGTAACATCATACTACGCCCGTAGGAACCATATTTACAGTGTGTTCTTGCTCTGTTCGAGCACAGCTACGGTTTTACGGCTTTTGACACCAAAAATCATCTTGAATCCATATTCAAGTGTTTACAACAGACTTCTAACATACATATGAAGTTATTAACACCTTTTGGACATAAAAAATCAAAACAACAACACACATGAATCCATCAAAATGGACCCCCTCACCATTACCACTCAAGAACTAGGTTATTCAAGAAAACTTACAAGGAGAAGATGATCTCAAGCTCTATGAACAGATCTACACTTGATTCCAGCCTCTATACTAGGTTTTCTTCTTCAATCCAACAAGAGTTTGTGCGTGGTTTTTGTTTGTACGTATGCAAATGTGTATGTAGTGTGTGTATGTGTTTTGAGAGTGTTAACAATGGATAAGTGAGGCCTTAGGCCGACTTATCAACTAATACCCCTTACGGGTATTTTGTTCTCCTATTCAACTTAAAACACAACTTAGGGTTATCCGTTTCAACTAACGGAGATATTTTTGGAACCCTTATCTAAAACCATTCAACTATTTGTCTACTTGGTCAACTTATGTCACTTTTCATAATACTACATTTCTATCCACATTTAACACCAGTTAACACCATTTAACACCAATTAGCACCAATTAATGTTTAAAACACCAATTAACATTTAGGACACCATTTAGCAACATGTATACTACAATTAACAATAAAACACCAGTTAATAGTCAACGTACTACAATTAAAGCTACATGTACTACAGTTTACAACTAAGCCCCATTTTGGGGTGTTACAATATTCACCATCTCGAACGATTTAATATTCACCATCTGGATTCATGTGGGTTCTTGAACCGTCGATTTCATCTTCACGAACCATCGATTCCAGCGAGATTTATCAACCATCCGGCAAGGTTCATCAACCATCGATTTCATCTTCACCAACCATCGACTCCGGCGATATTTATAAACCATCCGACGAGGTTCATCAACCATCAATTTCATCTTCACCAACTATTGATTCCGACGAGATTTAGGGGTTTTATATGCTTCGATTTAGGGCTCTCTTTTTTTAGATTGAGGATGTCGAATGATTTCATCTAATGGGTTGAGGGTTTGAGGGATATACGATTCCAGAAACTTTGATCGATATAGGGTTTGAGTTCTTTGTTCGATTTAGGTTTGAGGGATATACGATTCCAGATCCACGTCATCTTCAAAGGTACGCGTTCTTTGTTCGATTTATGGGTTTTATGTTCTTGTTTATTCTTCGTTTAAGGTTTGATTCAGGGTTCTTGATTTCTAGGTTATATGTTCTAAATTGTTGAAGATGAGTTCTTGAATCTGAGTTTTCGATTCTATTCCAAATTTCATCTTCATCGTTGATTTGAATTAGAGTTTTCTTCTTGAATTTGGGTTCTATGTTCTTCTTCGTTTAAGGGTTTGAGTTAGAGTTTTATCGTTGAATTCATATCCATGTATGCCATTTTACGGTTCTTGTTCTTGATTTCTTCATCTGGGTTTCTTAGCATATTCATATTCAGTATTGATGTGGCTATGAATTTAATGATGTGACAATAAAATAAACAAAAAAAATGAGACAATTACCTGCTAGTGGTAGGTAAAAAAGAAACAAAAATTTAAAATTTTTAAAGTTCATACATTAAACGGTAAGTTTGTAAATATAGTACATACAATAATAAAAGGTGTATAGTTTGATACACTTTTATAAACTAAACCTTTTTTTATGAACTAACTTCAATTTCTAAATAGTGAGATGCAAGTATTCAAATTTAGAAATTGAAGTGTTTGGTTGTCTCTATAATCATTATTTCGATATCACCAAATGATGAAACATATGTATTTGGCTATATTGATCCGGTAGCTCCATGTCTAATACTCAAATTAAAATATTACACTACAAAAGGAAAAGACTAAAGATTTTGATCTATTTGTGTGTTTATTTAGAATACTTATCTGTGTATGATACTATGATGGCTTTTATGACTTGGTCATTTAAGTATCTTGTTACAAAACTTCTTTAGTGGATGGTTGTTAAAAGTGTTGTTATTTTGCAGAAGTAAAGGTCGTATGAAAATATATGTAAAGGCAAAAATATTATATCACTATATTTAATGCTTTGAGATTCATAACTTAGTTTGACAATGAATAAAATAAATAATTGATATCGCGTTATTTAAATATGTATTTTACGAGATATTCGGGTATTTTTAGCTTTATATTATTCAAAATATGTCAAAAAGGTACTTATTATCTTTGTTTATCATTTTTAGGTGAAAAAGTCGAGAGTTGAAGTAATTTGAAGCTTAAACGAAAGAAACTGAAGAAATTGAGTAAAGCTGTCAGCTCCGACACATCTCCACTGTTTTGATCATATCTTACTCATACTACAACACAAACAGGCTATTGCGACGGACCAAATCCGTAGCAAAAAATAGAAAAGTTGCGACGGTGTTGCGACGGATTTGCGATGAACTTCATGGCATAAAACCATCACAATCATATGGACAGAATTAGTGACGGAATAGCTACAAACTAGCGACAGACAGTTTTGCGACGGAAATTAGCTACGGAATAGTGACGAACTAGAGACAGGTACGTTTGCGACATAGAAAATGGACGCAAATCCGACGCAAAAATATATAAATGATAATAAAAATTATAAAATTAAATAGTCCGTTGCAAATCCGTCGCAAATTTCACACTTTTGTGACGGATTTGTGACGGACCTTGAATTCGTATTTTTGCAATTTTAGATAAAAAGTCGTAAAAATACACCAACAAACACGAGTCGTATCGTTTATTATACTTCTTGATGGTTTGGTCAAGTAAGAGTTTTTACATGTTCATATTTTAATAGATATGATTGTGTGCATTTTCATATATTTATAAGATTTATTAATGCTTAAATATCGTTTTTCATACAATGACACGTCCAACTCGGACAAATAGTTTTTAAATTTTTTTTATATGTTTGTAAAGATAAAATAGTGTATTAGATTATATACGAGTTTGTTATACGGAAAAACAATTAAAAATAAAAAAACAAGTTAATGTCCGTCACAAATCCGTCGCAAATTTCACACTTTTGTGACGGATTTGCGACGGACTTTGAATTTGTATTTTTCTATTCTTGGATAAAAAGTCTTAAAAAAGGAACTAACAAACACGACTCATATCATTTATCATACTTGTTTACGGTTTGGTCAAGTAAGAGGTTTTATATGTTTTTTTATAGGCACGCTCGTGTGCATTTTCGTATATTTATATAAAGATCTACTAATGTTGAAATACCGTTTTCATACAACGACACGTCCTAATCGGGCAAATAATTTTAAATTTTTTTTTATATGTTTAAAAAGTGATACAATAGTGTATTAGAGGATATACGAGTTTATTATACGGAAAAACTATTAAAAAATAAAAAAACAAGTTAATGTCCGTCACAAATCCGTCGCAAATTTCACACTTTTGTGATGGATTTGTGACGGACTTTGAATTCATATTTTTCTATTCTTGGATAAAAAATCGTAAAAAATGCACCTACAAACACGACTCATATCATTTATCATACTTGTTGACGGTTTAGTCAAGTAAAAGGTTTACATGTTCTTTTATAGATACGTTCGTATGCATTTTCGTATATTTATATAAAGATCTACTAATGTTGAAATACCGTTTTCATACGACACGTCCGACTCGGAAAATTAATTGTTTTTAAATTTTTTATATGTTTGTAAAGTCACAAAATAGTGTATTAGGTGATAAACAAGTTTGTTATACAGAAAACAATTAAAAATAAAAAAACAAGTTAATGTCCGTCACAAATCCGTCGCAAATATCACTCTTTTGTGACAGATTTGCGACAGACTTTGAATTCGTATTTTTCTACTCTTGAATAAAAAGTCATAAAAAAAGATATCAACAAACACGAGTCATATCTAATTGTAAAAAATTAAGTATAAATAAATAGTAAAAATATATATAATTTCTCCATCATATATTATCATTAAATCAAAATTTAAATATGTAACTATTACTTAAATTATTAAGTAAAATACAAAAAATAAAATGATGACTCAACTTTTCATTCTCCCTCCTCATGATTCTCATTCCGGTTCCTTTCTTACATACGAAAAAATCAAATAATGAAAACTTTGGCGCCTGGCAATACACTTCCCTCCATCCATAGATTTCAAGTTATTATTATCCCATCTCACTAAAATATCTCTATGACACTTCCCCAACTTCAACCATTCTCTACCCTAATTTTTGTAGTATGCTAGTTTTTGTCGGCGACTTCAACCAGCAATGGTAAAGTATTCATCTCCAGTATCTACTTCAGCCCGGAAATTTGTACCTTAGATCTTCGATATTTACATAAACATTTGAAGATTTTCGAGCAAAAGTTGAACTCTCGATAAGAAGATATAAGCTTGTGAAGAAGAAACAAACGATTATTACAGGTAAGTTTCTTGTTTTCTAGGGTTTATACTTCCTTACCTTCCATCTAGGGTTTTGAAATGTCCGAATCTAAAGTTTGAACTTAGAAGTCTAATTAGCGTCGGTTTGGTACTTAACAAGTATGCATCATACTGGATATGAGCACAAGTCCATTTGATTTTGACTATGATAAAGAAATAAATGTGTGAATGTAGATGTATTCCTTTTGTTGTACCATTTCACGAGTCCAGAACTTTGAATACATCTGGCCAAAACGATCTATTAAACGATCTTCAAAATGGTGTGGAGACCGAGAAGCTAATTTGGTCCCGTATGCTCAACTCGAAGATTCCGCATCATATTGTACCGGAGGATTCTACAGAAGTACATCCATTTCTATTATATGTGTTCTTTTAAATTATGTTATTGCATTTGCTAGGTATAATTTTTTTAAGTTATTTTCTTTTTCTCCAGATAATGCAATATTAGCATTGGAATGGCTGAGGGATCTACTCCAATGGCTCCTCTTACATATGGGCAAAGGTATGTATATTAAAGTTATATTCACATGGACCATTTAAATATTACTTTGTCAGCTCATAGTTTTAAGGGCTTCTGTTTCTTTCATGAACCAGAAGTTCTTTAATTTGTAGAAATTTGCTTTTCAACTTCTATGATGATGCTTTAAAACTCTCTACGTTATATTTAAGTCAAGAACTATACACGGTGGCAAACTAGTGAAATGTGAGCGTCCATTGCAGGAAGCAATCGAAAAATTATTTGAAAATTTTAGGATGTTTACATATGTTGGATATACGTCGTGATTTTGTTTAGTTGGAGCATTTAAGCGTAAGCTCTTGGTGGGATGTATGTACAAGATTATGTACTTGATGGAGCAGGTGTGTTAAACTCAAAGGTTCTTTGTAACCATCATGTTTTTAGCACCATACTAGGTTTAGATTTTGGTCTTTATTTTTGGTTTTTGGTTGTTGATTTCTTCTCGGTTAGTCCATGAAATAGATTTAAGAAATCAAATTTGGCTTAAGTGGGAATTTATCTTAAGTGGTAAAATGAAACTCGTTCATATTATGTTGCTCGTTTCAAATAGAGAACAGTAAGGTGGTAAAAGACATTGAAACATAATTCACCTCATGGTTGCTGTTGTTGATGAGAAAATGAAAGTACTATCTCTACTGTATATAAATTTATGCATACAATGTTGTTATTAGTAAAAGTATGAAAAGATTGGTGCATAGCCAGCTGTGCCTTTGGAAACATAATCTTGTTTCTTGTATTTCTCTTTTGATTAATTGATTTATATACTTATGTTGCGATTAATTGATTCAATGTTTTTGATTAATTTGAGCCCTTGTTAACATATACTTGTGTCTTCTATTTCTTGATTTATTTGAGCCCTAATTTTAGAGTTCTAGTATTTTCATTTGGACAAGGTTAGATTAGTAGAAATCTGTTTTTGTTTGTTTCTGTTTTTTTTTCAACATTAGTAGAAATTTTTTTCATTCTCTGATGCAATCTGTCAAAATAGAGATATAGGTGATATAGTTGCTAGAAACCTATAAATATTGTAATGAACGGTTTATTAAAACTCGAATTTAACCAAGATAGTGGTAAAAAAATACAAGCCGAACTTAATCATTTTAGTTTTTATGTCGATTTGTTTCACATTCTTCATAATGAAAAGTTATTTTTTAAAACTCTTTTATGACTTTTAGTAATTTGTACTCAATGCACAAGATTGAATATTATCTGTGGTAAATATGACATTCTTATTTTTTACTATTTTTTATAGGAAAAGTATCAAAGATTCATGATTGAGAAGTAGGGGAGTATCTTGAACATCACCCACTTCATGATCAAGGCTTGTGGGAGTTAGCTAATCAAGGCTTGTGAGAGTTGGTTGCGGGAGGGAAAGACTAGCCAAACAATTTAAGGACCACCGAAATGAAACAAAGAGCCCGTTGGCCGAGTTGTTTGCGCAAATCACAAAATATCAAGAAAAGCGTTAGAACTAATTTATTTTGAACTATTATGTTGGATTATTATGAAGTTCTTATCGACTAAATGAATTATGTTTGTTAGGAGTTGGATCACTTTTTAATATTCATGTTATTTTGTGTGTTTATTGTATTTGCATATTTGTATTAACAAGAAAAAATTAAAAATAATAAAAGCAAATATTTAAAAAAAAGATTGTCATTTTTGCGACGGAATTGTGACAGAAGGGATTTTATCCAAAATGTTAGACCCGACGCAAAGCCGTCGCAAATCTGACGCAAAAATTAGCCGTCGCAAAACTGTCACAACTAATATCCGTCACAACACCATCGCAACTAATATCCGTCGCAAACCCATCGCAAAACTACGTCCGTCGCAAAAACGTCTCCGAAATTTAGGTCGACGCAAATCCGACGCAATTCCATCACAAAATTTTCCGTCGCAAAACCATCACAACTTGGTTTCCCGACGAGGCTTTTTGGGACCGCTGTTATCCGTCGCAAACATGGTTTTGCGACGGATTTTGCCATCGCAAAAGGTGCTGTTTGTTGTAGTGTCATACGAACTCGGATTGAGGTGATTCAACCGGCCACGGAAACTAAACTCAGAGGACTACAATTTCAGTTTTATGGCCATCTCCCAAAAACGTAGGATCGCGGCACGAAAGTCTTGAGAGACAGCGGCGCGTTCTTCGGATAAGTCCGAAAATTCAAATTTCAAGCTCAGCAAGCTGATCGGGATAAAATGCCCACATCGCGGCTCGAAGGGGGAGATCGTGGCGCGATCTGCTCAGTTTTAGCATATATTTATATCTTTCAAACCATTCGGTTTGGAATTCATTCATCCGACTTTTTCCACCATTCCACACCAGAAAGCACCGTTAAAGAGATCCAGAGGAGCTTGGAGCATTATCTTGAGGATTGGAGCTTTAAAGTGATGATTTACGGCTAGAACTATTCGGCTTTTTACAATTTTTTCATTCTTACTCATGATGTTCTTCTTCCTTCTTGATTTCCAGAAGTTTGGAATGTCTATGCTAGGCTAGGTTTCTATTTTTCTCCCTAGAGGAGATGAAACTCTTGTAATGATTATTTAATTCATGGCTTTGATACTTAATTTATGTTTAATTCATGTTTAGCTTAATCTTAGTTCATCCATGCTTAGTAATCTGTTTTGTATATTTATAATCTGAGTTTTGTGTTTCAAAAGACCATTTAATTCATAAAGCTTGCATCTTGATTATCTAGGACCAATAGATGATTTAAGATATAGTGATTGATCAAATCCTAGTGTTAAGCAATTTTAAATAGATGATTTTGCAAGTGATTAAACATATAATGACTTTTATGTGTTAGTGGTGTTTTATTGATCATATGAAACATTAAAGGTTGAGTCTTTGCTTGGTAATCGAATCAATTGACTAATTATTTCTTTTAATCGCGCTTTTGACCATAAAGGTTATTAATTGGTGTAATTAGACGGTTAGAACCGGATCAAGGTTTTAACTAATCTAGAAATCGATGCATGAATGTTCAAAGTGTCTTTAGCTCTTATTGCCATAAATTAATTGTCATGAAAAGGGTGTAATTGAATCGAGGGAAGGTCTTCATCATATTATTTAATCCGTCAAGTTCTTTGCTTTATTGTTTTCTTTGCATGCTTAGTGGTTTTCTAGTTTGTTAGTGGATTGAGTTGGTTGAAAGTTTTCAAATTTAACATAAATCCCCCTTTTAATTGCTTTCTAGTAGTTTAGTTTAGTTTAATATTTAAATTAGTATAATTTTATCAAATCATTCTCGTTCCCCAAGAGTTCGACACACGTACTTATTTTCTATACTATAATACGATTAGGTCCTCTTGCCTATTGTGTCATAGTCGTACCAAATAATAACGGATTTTATAAATTTAAAACATGGTACGCTTTTAGCACATCAATAAATATTAATTTTTTTGAAAAGCAAGATAACTTTTAATATTAAAAAGAGAGTTTTAAAATTAAATAAATATAATTGTTCCGTACAAATTAACCAAGTCAAAAACTGTGATGAACTAAAAATACTCCGTAAGATCCAAAACATCTTTTGCACATCTTACCGAACCCTTAATAAAGTTCCACCTTTATTAATAACTTTTTTTTTTGATATAATCATCATTCCAAACACACCTGAATATATTAATAAGTAAACATAGCAAGATGCTAGATGATAAATACTACAAGAGTTATAAAGAAACAAAAGTATTACAACACCACAATTGTCAACACCGGTGATCTCTTCTCATTAAACACCACGTCATCTTGATGCTCCCATACGAAGCATATTACACAGCTTGTCATGGCCTCAAGGAATTGCTTTTGAGCTTTTGTTTTACCACCCTTCTTTTTTAATGATATTATTAATATAATAAGATGGATACAAAACGAGTCTCTAAGATGGAGTACTAGAATCCAAAACGGTACTACCCTCCTGAATTTCGTAAAGGAGACGATCATTGATGAATATTGTCCGTGCCTTGTATTGCACCACTTGAACACCCAAATTCACAAAGCTTTTACATTTGGATAAGAATAAAACAAGTGATACTCTATTTACAAATCAAGCTCACAAAACAGACACAAAATGGTTTGGATCACACACCTCTTTGACTTAGATTAATTCATGTAGATATCCTCTTAAACAACACACGTCATATAAAGCAATTGACTTTGAATGGAAGTCATGTATTCCAAACGTATTTACGTTACCACATAATTTTAGGATATGGAGTTCGATTGAAAATTAGTGAATGCCTTATTGGCTTCTTCTTTATACAAGATCTTTGCCAACACCCTCACTAATTTACCTTTTGACTTTAAAAATAACTCATTCTTGTAAGAATGAAAATATAAAAAATAACAAACGTTTAGTGTAAGAATTCATACTATAGATAAAAAATTATTTTACAATTCAACTTCTATAAAGTTAGTTAAAACATAACTTATCTGGTCATACAACAAACTTAATGAAAATCCTATTTTAGAAGTTAAAAAAGAAGACATATATATATATATATATATACATGATAAAGTTCATGCGAGAACCATTCTTAGGGCGAGAACCAATCTGAGCCGTCCAATTCTTCCTCCTTCAATGTCATTGGCTCATTGCCCACCCATGAATTCCTCACATGCACCCTGCCAAATAACGGTTAAGATTGGTTCTCGCGGTTCTCGCACTAACAACGGTTCTCAAATGAACCCTCCCTATATATATATATATATATATATATATATATATATATATATATATATATATATATATTGGATCAATAAAGAACCATGTGTTAAACAAAGAACCTAAAGAACCAATCTGGACCTTTAGATCATGAATATTAATGGATGAGATTGAATGATGGCAAAACTGTAATTATTATGTATTAATTTAGGAAGAATAGGGCAAAAATGTAATTATCCCCCCTTCCAACACCCACGGTTTTAAAAAAAAAATCCCCAAAAACTTTAAATTGTCATAACTTTTTAAGTTTTGTGAATTTAATAAAAAAAATTATACCATTCTTTTAGTTTTTTAATCCTCTTTCAAACAAGATCACTCTTCCTATACTTTTCTAAAAAAATTTGAAAATGATTTTTTTTTTTTGCATTTTGGCGCTGTACGGGAAAAAAAAAATTTTTTTGCATTTTTGCAGCTCGTCGCTAATGAGTTGAATGTCGTCGCTAATGAGCTGAATGTCGCTAATTACCCAGCTCAAAATGCAAATTACGGATTTTGCATTTTGCATTTAGGCTTGAATGAACCCAGCTCAAAATGCAAACTACGAATTTTGCATTTAGGCTTGAATTACCCAGCTTAAAATGCAAACTACGGGTTTTGCATTTAGGCTTGAATTACCCAGCTCAAAATGCAAACTACGGATTTTGCATTTTGGGCTTGAATGAACCCAGCTCAAAATGCAAACTACGGATTTTGTATTTTGAGTTTGAATGAACCCAACTCAAAATGCAAACTTTGCATTTCAAAAAAAAAAAAAGTTTCAGATATATATCAAGTCCGGTCTTGTTTGAAAGATGACGAAAAACTGAAACTAATGGTATAATTTTTATGTTAAAATTGTTAAAAACGAACGAGTTATGATCATTTAAAGAAATTGGGGGGTTTTTTTTTAGTTTGTTGGGGGGGATTTGCTGAAGACGCCGATTTATCTTTTTTTTTTAATTTCCTTTTTTGCCCCTAGACTATGTGCCACATGTCATCATCAGAGAGGTTCTTTAGGTTCTTTGTTTAAGGGAGGTTCTTTGTTTAACCTTACCCTATATATATAGGGGAGGGTTCATTTGAGAACCGTTGTTAGTGCGAGAACAAATCTCAGCCGTTCCTTGGATGTGGGAAGTATCATGGATGGAGAGCGTGGAGGGATATGGTGTGGCAGATGAATTCATGGGTTGGCAATGACATTGAAGAAGGGGGAATTGAACGGCTTAGATTGGTTCTCGCGCTAACATCGGTTCTCGCATGAACTTTTATCTCTCTCTCTCTCTCTCTCTCTCTCTCTCTATATATATATATATATATATATATATATATATATTGAAAGAGCCCCTTTCTTATAACAACTAGATGTAAATTAAGATTAGGGACTAGTTGTTCTAATAAAAAAATGTGTTTAAACGTATTGCAAAATGAGGATTAGGATCCATTAACCTACAAAATTCGTCACTTCACCTCCCTACTCTTCTCGAGATTTCAATGTTCCAAGACCGTAAATTTCCCACCCAACGACCTAATTTTCCCACCAATGCATTTTTGTTTAGACACCCTATGATATTACCCCAAACGAATAGGTTCTTTAAGGTGGAGTCATCAATCCAATTGTCCTCTCAGAAATACATAGACATACTTTTTTTAAGGTATAACACACACCTCATTTGTGAAGTTTGAAATTGGTTTTTATATAGTAAAAATATAGAATAATAAAAGTTGCTTAGTAATAAGGATAACAGTACAAATAATCAAAAGATCTTTATATACAATATACATTAGGGGCTCAAATAAGTACTTGACGAGAGTTAGTCAGAAAAAACGAACTTAAAACTAAACGTTAACCACAACAACTATACATGTAACCTTTCATATGAAATTTATAATTTTTTCATTTTAGTTTTGTACAGAACACATTTGAATGTTTTCCTTTATTTCCCTGATAACAAAAGGTGAATTTGGTTCTCATGTTTTTGTATATTATCTTTGTTAAATACAATAATTATTTTATAGCATAAAAACGAACCTACATAGGAAAAACCAAAAGATCAACCCATAAGAAAGTACAAAAATCTTCACCAAACAAATATGACAATTTTCTATTAATAGAAACACACCATAAAAGACAATATGCAAAGCTTACAAGTACAATAACCAATCAAACCACTAAATCACACCCATCTCTCCTCTGAACATTCTTTTTCTTGAGAAAAGCATCTTCTTCTCCAATATTTGAAGAGATAAAACATATCAAATAGAAAAAATAGATATAAAGAACAAAATATAGATAACTTTATGAGACCTTCCCATGTAAAACAGGGATCAGTCTCACGAAAAAGATAGATATAAAGAGCAAGAGAGCCCTTTAAAGTTTCACCATCAATCGCCAATAGTCATGGTGGTTTCAGGTGGTGCTTCAGAGACAGAAGCTTCATCTTTCTTGGTGAGACCCAAGAAATCACCAGCTCTCGAGGCTGCAGAAACTACTGTTTCAGCAATCCCTTCAAAAATTTGAGCTTTCACTCTTCCCCTTTTGCGAGGAAAAGCGGTGGTAGGTTTCTTCAGTGGTGGTGTAGAAAAAGGGGCCGCCATGGATGGACCCACAAGAAAAGAGATCAAGAGCAGATGTTCAGATTTGTGATTATGAGGAGAGTTTCAGCAGGGTGAAGGTGAAAAGCAGAGGATTTATACTAAATTAGCAAGGTTGTGATTCAGAAAGATCAAAGATGATCGGTAATTTGAAATAAAAAGAAGATCAAGGTTGCAGATGAAAAACAGAGCATCAAGAGATCAAAAACCAATATTCAAATTTGTGATTAAGAGGGAAGTTTCAGCAGACAGAAGGTGAAAATCAGAGGAATAATACTAACTTGGGAAGGTTGGGATTAAGAGAGATCAAATATGATCGCTAATTTGAAACATCAAGAAGATCAAGGTTGCAGATGAAAAACAGAGTATGAAAGTTGATCGGTGATTAAGAAAAATCAAGGAACTTTCTCAACCAAAAACAGGATAGAGAGGGTTACGGAAGTCATGGTAAAGGATTAGGGAAATTTTTTTAGGCAATGAAGATAGGAGGCTTAAATCCCATCGCATGGCTGCGTTTTTATAGGCGCCTCAGAAGAGGAAGAAAATGAAGAAATGAAAAAGTGAAGGGTCTGAACTGTAAAGGTAGCGACGACTCGACACTCTTAAAAGTCTCCGATTTCACTATTTCAGATGCTCCGTTTCCATATACTTATATTATCTACTAATTAAAAAACTTTCTTTAAATATTAAATACATTAGATAACTCAGGACAAAAATTATGGGTAAAACTTATAAATTTGTAAGGTTTCAACTCAAAACCAATTATAATAAGAGGAGTAGTTAATTACCTTTATTAAGTAGCTCATTACTCAACAAAACTATGGTCTTAGAGAATGGAAGTGAGGAGAAAACGTAAGGGAAGACGAGTTATACTCTCATATACGTGCTTAAACTGTTTTTATAACTGTTTCCTGTAAAATCATTCAAGATGTTTGCTCATAGTGAAGGTTTTATCCGCCTTTTTTCTTGGCTCATCCAACCACTAGACTATCATGAAATAGTTATAAAGTAATACAAATGTTGTTTGTGTTACCACCAACGAGTATTGAGTCCGTGCTTAGAACTAGCTTCCCTAAATCCCAATAGAGATAGTTTATGTTCAAAACATTGAGTTGTACTTTTAAGTACAAATGTGATGATACTACTGTAACTACATGCCTAAAAAGTATTTGGACATGATCCAACATCTTTCATTCTTGCATAGTTCCTGTGCTAGAATCTTTGTTCATGAAGCATATGATCAATAATTTCTTAAAAATCGAGAATAGGTTATTCCCATATAATTATTTGTTGATGGTAATGATCTTAATTGATATTTTTAATTTTTACCGTATTAATTTCGAATACATTGAGTTAATATTACGTCGTGTTAATTTCCGTTAAATGTTTATCATTGTATGTATAAGTGTTCGATTTAGGATAGGTGTATCGATTTCGATTTCACCTTAGACCATCCACATCCATCACACTCCTCACATAGCCACATCAGCGTCACATCAGCTTTCCACCATTTTCTCATCACATCACACAAACCCCTGCATCCATCACACCCTTCACATCCTTTTTCTTTTTCTTTTCTTTTTCTTTTTTTAAACAATATATTTAAAACATAATAACTATAAAAAATATTAAATAACAATATAAATTCAAATAATATTTTATAAATTTCAAATTACAAAAAAAAAAATAACTACATTAATTTAAATAAAAAATACTAGTTATCGTCGTCGTTCCATCTCGGAAGCCGATTAATGTGCTCGATTAGATCCGATCGAAGGTTGTGATGCATTTCCGCACTTCGTACTTCTCGGACATTAGCCTCAAATTGTTGTTCGCTAATCTCTACGTCGTCTTCATCGTTTGATTGATTAATGTTTTCGTCGAATGGACAAATCACTTGTTCTCCGTCTTCCAATATCATATTATGCAATATGATACAATCGTACATTGTTGAACGTATTTTATCCGTATGTCACATTCTCGTCGGGTGCATTATCACATGCCACCGTTGTTTAAGCACACCAAAAGCCCGTTCCACATCTTTCCTTGCCCTTTCTTGCGCGGTAGAAAACCTTACTCGTCTTTGATCTAGAGGTGTTTTGAAGGATTTGACAAAAGTAGCCCAGTCAGGGTATATCCCATCTGCAAGATAGTAGCCGTTTTTGTATTGTACACCGTTTGCTTCAAATGGGCACTGCGGTGCTCGCCCGTTGTATAGATCATTGAATAACGGCGACTGGTTTAGAACATTTATGTCATTGTTGGACCCGGCCATTCCGAAGAATGCATGCCAAATCCAAAGATCATGTGATGCAACCGCCTCTAGCATAAGAGTCGGTTTCTTATGATCACCTCTCATGTACTGCCCTCGCCATGCGTTTGGGCAGTTGTCTCATTCCCAATGCATACAATCTATGCTTCCTAACATGCCAGGAAACCCGTGCCTACTCTCATGTGCGGTATACAAACGCTGAATATCATGGTAAGAAGGTTTGCGTAAGTATCGCTTACCATAAAGAGTTATGATACCTTTGGTGAAGTTTTCTAGGCATAACCGTGCGGTTGAATCTGCCATCTTCAAGTACTCGTCAAATCCGTCAGGGGTCGTCCCATACGCCAATTGCCGAATTGCCGATGTACACTTTTGCAATGGAGATAAACCTATTCTTCCTCTAGCATCGACACCCTGCTGAAAAAATGTATCCCATCCCTCAAGATCTCTGACTATCTGTGTGAATAGTCGTCTGCTCATGCGGAAACGTCGCCTAAACGATTCGTCGTTGTAGTTGCAGTTTTCCGCAAAATAATCTTTTACAAGTTGCTCGTGTGCAGCTTCACGGTCTCTAAATTGATCCGGGCCTCGGCGTCTTGATGATTACTTCATCATACTCATGCAACACATCCAAAACTGCATTCGACATTCCAATAAACAAATTGGTGCGGGTTTGACGATAAACGGAGAGAAAATCTACCTCCGCTTGAGTAATCTCGATATCTTCGTCATAATAATCCGACGAATCAGATGACATGTTTGTATGTATATAAATGTTTAAAGAGGAGAATATAGATGTTTGAGAGGAGAATGTAGAAAAAATATGTGTGAAAAAATTAAAGAGAAGAGGTTATATTTATAGGAGATAAATGAATTAAATAAAAAAAAATATTTAAAAACCCCGCAACGGCTCTCCCTCTCCTCTTCACTTCCGCGACCACCCTCACGAGCGCGACCGTGAGCGGCCGCTCACATGGGCCGGCGATGGTGTTCCTCCGCGTGAAGGCCTCTCACGCCCCTCCCTCACACGCCGATGCGGATGGTCTTATGGTGGTTGTTAGGTTATAATACACAATGGTCAAGGATGGTTAGATGATGGCAATCAGTGGGTTATTGGTGATGGTTGTTTAAAATTTTGATGGTTCTTGAGTTGGTGGCATTTTAAAGTTATTTTATTTATTTATTGATAAAATCTTACTAATAATCAATTTTTAAATTGAATAAAAGTTATAAAGAGACATAAATTAATAAGAAAAGTACATTGTTATCTTTTTAAATACACAATAAGTAGAAAAGATTCGCAAATATTACATAATTCAAATAGTAGGGATTTCTAATATAAATTTAAAAAGGGAAAATAAAATAAGTGACAAATCATATAGAGAAAAAGTTTAATTTACTCTTTATTTTAATATGTTTTCATTTATACTGCCAGTAACATCTTTGAAAGCTACCTACAAGTTGTTATCAAACTTACCATTAATAGAAGTACAATTTTTTCACACGTATTGAAAAGGTCAAAGAAAGAATAATTAGTATGCAGTGATGTAAGTGAGTGCACAATGATGACCTAATTAATATTAATTAATACTATCTTTTATTTTACTTGTAAAGTATAATATACTTCACTTGTCTCATTGGAAGATTGCGTTTGGATTTGCACGCGGTTTTCCTTCTTCAAGTATGTGTTTAATTAAATCATATTGTTAAACTATTAGTTTTTTTATTTGAGTAAATTATAAATTTGATTTGCATTGATTAGATTACTAATTTAATCTCTATATTTTAATTTTTGCGCCGGGGTGGAGTAGAAGATGATGTGGCCGGCGCTGGTATCGGGTGTGGGAGAGTGGATATCGAAAGAGGGATAAAGACTCATCTACTCTGGTGGTTTCATTTAGGTTTTCGGTGTGATGAATATAGGTTTGGTTTTTCATTTATTTTAATTTTAAGAAATGATAAATTGACAGTGTTGTTACTACATAAGTTAATATTAACAGACCGAATAAATTACTTGAACAAAAAAGATGATTAATGAAACAAGTATCCTTTTAAGAATCACCAATATAATTTCGTATCATAAAAGATCAAATGGTGATATAAAGAAAAATCTACAAAAACCCACGTAATTAATCGTAAAACATTAAAGAGTAATTACACTGTTGGCCCTTCTAAAATTAAGTTATTTCAAATTTGGTTTTTAAAACCAAAATGTTGCAAACTTGGTACTTTATTTTAAAAAATCACACATTATTAATCCTTTAATGGTTATAATAAGTGCGATTTTTTAAAATAAAAGACTAATATTATACGATTAAAAGAATAATAATATACTTGTTAAAAATTAGAAACAAAATTCATAACTTTTTAATAAAAAGACTAGATGTGAAATAACTTAATTTTAAAAGGATTAACGTGTAATTTCACACGACATAAAATAATGACATGGTCAATTTTATTATAAAAACATACTTTTCAATTACGTAGATCCTACTTATTCCTACATCCGCTTTTCTCTTTTTCCATTTTTGTAATTGGCTTTTATTTTAGTTTATATAATCCGAGTTATTATATTTGGCCATGCATAGAGTAACCGGTTTGCTTAAATTTTATTAATGTACAAAATTTGACTTGCTTTTTCTATATTAAGAAACGTACGTCATTTTTAGTACCATTAAGAAACATCTTCTTAATTTCTCAATTGAAAAACAACTCCATATAACCCCCCCCCCCTCCCAAAAAAAATATAATATTAATAAATCATAATAATATTAATCATCATCATCATCATCATTAGAGGTGCACATCTTCGGACTTTAATCCGATCCGGATCGGATAAAATCCGGACCGGATTTTTTCGGTTTTTTTTAGACTGGATTTTCGGATTGTAACTGGGTTTTCTCGGATAAAAGTGTAACCGGTTTCGTACGGATTAAAACCGGATTTTCTCGGACAAAAGTGTAACCGGTTTCGGATCGGATTAAAACCGGATCAGATCGGATAAAACCGGTTAAATCCGCTCCGGTTTGAAAAAAATCTGGTTTTATAAAAAATCGGTTCGGATAGTTTTTGCACAAAATCGGATATTCGGATTTTTTGTGATGATCATCTTTATCGTCGGTTCAACCATCTTGAGAATGTTACTGGCCCAAATTGACAACTCTCAAATCGGCCCTGTAGAATTTTACAATTTTACTTTGTTACCATCGCAAAATCTTTCTTTTATTTCTTGTTTTCTTTTTATTTATCCTTATTTACATATTTAACATAATTTGTTGCAGTCAACTCTTTCATTCTTATCCTCACTTTCACACAAATAATAAGAAAACTCACCACGAGACGTGATAAAGATCACTCAACCTGTTCTCAAAAGTCAAACCCTCTTTCCTTCCCGTGGCATTCGGTATCACGCGTCTCCGTTTCCTTTACTCTTGTGAAGGTGGCAAAGTTGCGAACGACCAAGCTAGTCTGCATTAATTTTTTGCATTCGTATACCTTTGGTGTATCGAAGCTAGCATATATGATTGTTGCAAAAAGACCGACAAAAGAAAGCTATACCTTTTGACCTCTAATACACTATTTTTTTATTTAAGAAATAGAAAAAGAAAAAGAAAATACTAAGTCGAGCAACCATAAAAGGGTTTGCTCAAGCGGGCTTGGCCGGTTTGGATAAGGTACTTACTACGTAATTAATGTGTTTACTAAATGTCCTATCCGAATCTTGTATTTGATCCTTCAAATCCTTTATTTCTAGAGTTAGAAATGCAATTGGACACAAAGTGGCACGCGTGATTGTGTGGAGTTGATGATCACGCTGTAGTAATTACCGTGTAATCTATTGGAGTATATATAATTAGTGGGGAAGGTTCATGCGAGAACCGTTGTTAGTGCGAGAACCGCGAGAACCAATCTCAGCCGTTCCTTGAACATGGGATGTTTCATGGATGGTGAGCGTGGAGGGATAGAGTGTGACAGAGTGCATGTGAGGAATTCATGGGTGGGCAATGAAATTGAAGGAGGTGAAATTTGACGGCTCCAATTTGGCTCTCGCGATTCTCGCACTAAGAATGGTTCTCACGTAAACTTTTTCCTATAATTAGTTATACACTTTGTTAAGATGTATGTCAGGTCATCTTTTGTTAGTTAGTCAGTTGAGAGTGTTTCTTTCTTGTTTTGACTTTGTATATATGTAACTTCATTGAGTTAATACATATATAGAAAATTACTCTCATAAAGTTCTCTCTTTTCTCTCAATCAATTTCTTCGGTTCATTTTCACAAATTCAATATAATCAAATTTTAAGAAAAAAACGTTTTTTATGTGTTTATTAAGATCGAAGTGTATGATGATTTGGTTCAGTAGGGTTTATGACGATGCTTAAATACAAGTCTTATGAAGGAAAACGATTGACATGGAAATGAGCGATAAGATGAATAATAAAAGACGGATTTCATCCCCTCTAAAATATATTTTTTTATATTAGAAATAACAATTGTTTCTCTTACCTAAGTTTTAACCATATTTTAAGTTACGTAATTTCATTTTGTTCCTCGGTGTCAATATTTTCCTTAAGTTTCCGAGAAATTCCTATAAATTGACAATCGGTCCTTACCACCCTTAATTTCTGAGCAATTGCTAAACTTATTTGATTTCATTCTTTTTAAATTAAAAATGTAGAACTATGATGTCTATTTCACGTTTTCTTTGATTCTAAAATTATTATTTCTTGTGTTTATGGATATAATTAATTTATTTATGAATAGTGTGTTATTTACTAACTTGTAATTAAGATAGTTAAAAAATGTTACATCTTAGATGAAAGAATCATATTTTTCTGTGATAATATCTCCTCTCTATATATAACATACGAATGCGTTACCCAAGAAATCATATGGGGAAAACATTAGGAAAATGTATTTATAAATTTGTCTAGAACTAATTAATCAAGTAGTTGTCTTTGTAATTAAATAATTACTATTCAGAAAACACAGACCGTCCTACACCACAACTGCCTAGTTATATTTATATGCTAAGTTGGTGATATTTATAAAGTTATGTTTAATCACCTATCTTTTATAAAACAATTTTGAAATGGTGAAGAAATCTTTATTTTAGAATGTTATTAGTGAAACGTGGTAAGGGGGTGACCTCCACCACGATGTGGTTAAGCCACCCTCCTTATATAGCATTGTAGTGGAAGGGTTGGTGGGCAAGACACAAAGTCGACTGGTGTGGTGTAGAGGAAGTGTGACTATAACAGATATCTCTCTTTCTTTATTTATTTATTTTAATTATTGATTAGTTAGTAAATAAGTCTTGTACATTATTATAAAAAAAGAAGATGGTGTTATGAATTATAAGAATAGAAAACCTATGTAAGTGTACGGTGTGTATGATGGAGAATATAGGTTGGTTGAGAACACTATTTATGTATTTATTACTTTAATTAGATTGATTGGATTTATTCAACTCAAACAAGTTGTGATTTGATTTTAGCCATCTTCTTCAACCATTTTTATTTAATTCGGGCTTTAGGTTTGATTTGATTCTAGCCTTCTTTCATATTTATATAAGTGTCTTTACTTTCATTTTTAAATTTGTTTCATTTTTTACAATATTTCTAATTAAATACACAAATTGTGTAGGTCAATAAGAGGGGTCGACTTACTTGGTCTGTTACAGTAGCACAAGATACCTGTCAACCAAGCATATGATATGAAAATTTTGAGCTTTTCAATACGGTGCTAACTAACTGTTACATTTTAAAGTATCAACAATGATTTTTTTTGTACTATCATAACCTGATTACATTTCTATAAAAGTTTTATAAGAATAGCATAAAAAACATTACTATACAATTTTATTCAATAAGTAAAAGGGTAATGTCATTAAGATCAGGATCTTACCTAGGATTAATTTCGCACTTTCGTCACTGCAAGATCGGATGGTAGGATCGATATCATGATCGGGATAGTAAGATTTTACATCAAATCACCAAATTTTATTATTTTTTAAGTGCTATAATCGTTATCATAAAAAAGTTATATAACATTTTAATGAAAGATTGATACTTTAAATTTAAATTAAGTATCTAAGTCTAAGTTTAAGATGTTAAAAACATACAATATAATTCATCTCAATCCCTGTGACCACACATTCAATAAAGGTAGAAATGAACATAAACCAATCACAAGTGTGTTTAAAACTCACAAGACAAAAGATGACAAAAAGTGGCATGTTAGGCTTAAATACAACATACAATGCCAAGTTTAAGATTGTATCTTCAAGAGAAGTAAAATTAGGGGGTGTTTGTTTTAGCTTACTTAGGACTTATTTTTCAATTTTATTTTTTATATGTTAGTTTTTTCCTATTTTTTTTTCTGACATATGAGTTTATTATAAGTTAAAAATAAGAAAATAAGCCGGACACATGAAAAATAAGCCAGAAAAAAATGAGCTTATGAAAAATACACACAATAGTGTCGCCTGAAATAGATATATTGGTCCGGCTTGTTCTCAAGTTTAGAAAGAGAGGAAAAGAATGAAAATGAAGGATGATTCTTTCCTTCCAAATCCTCTCATTTTTTAAAGGATTATTTTTTAGGCAAAATAAGCCTAAACTTCACCTTCGAATCCCTTACTTTCTTTTCCTTTTATTCGTTAACTGAAACTCAAAAACACTAGATTTTGTAGTTTTTCTTTCAAATTCTTTTCGATCTCTTGCTAAAAAAAGCTTGAGACCAGGACGTAAGTGATTATACTTTTTGGTTATTTGAGAGTTTAACCTCCAAGGACAAATTGTATTTGTGATTGGGTAATGGTGATCCATATTTGCACCTTGCAAATACAAAGAAGCAAAACTTTGTATCCATTATTAGGTATTTGGGTTGAATAAGAGGTGGTTACCTAAATCTCCATGTCATACATGGTAAAGACTTAAATATTAATTTTAGTTATGTAGAACCAAACCTATGCAAGAAGTATAAACATAAAACTTATGGCTGATCGGATTCTGCCTCTAGTGTCAAATGTCAATCACTCTGCTGCTTCTTTTGCTTCACATCAAGAAGTTGAAAAACTGTGAGAAATAGACCTAATTCACCCGATCACATATACGTTTCAGATATTAACTATCAGTTTTCAGATACAGTTACAAGACAACTAGCTATTTCCTCTAAACATATGTTATTTTTAACGTTTAATAAAAAATATACAATTATTGTACAAATTATAACACTGGCAACAGAGAAAAAAACTCAAGCGAACTATCACATCACAAAGTTCACAATTATTACTAAATATAAAATATGTCATCAGTGTGTATTCAATATTTAGGTACTTTCTGTCAACGAGATATTTTAGAACCCATTTAGGAATGAGGATAAATAAATATATTGAGTTTATATTATATATAGATAAGGATCATGTAATGAGCTATGTTTCAACTTTTATTTGAAATTCTTCATATAATAAATGTGGACCTATCATTAGCGCAATTAGTAGACTATATTATTTAACCCAAAAACTAAAAAATCTCTATTAGTAATGAATGTGATATCAGTTATAACTTATTTGTATATTAATTAATATAATTAATCTATGACTAATATCTTGTAATAATGACTAATATTAAAAATGTGAGAATAGAAATTATATGTTCATGTGGGGTGTGAATGATAGAGACTAGAGAGTCTAGGTTGGTTGGTAACACTATTTATGTATTTGTTATTTTAATTAGATTGATTGGATTCATTCAAATTTAAACAAGTTGTGATTTGATTCTAGCCTTCTTTTCAATTGTTTTTATTTAATTCGTTGTTTAGGTTTGGTTATATTTATCAGTTTAAAAGAAAATTTCATATTTATTTGATTATCTTTAGTTAATTTTTAAATTTGTATAATTTTTTTAATACTTATAATTATATAAAGAGTTAATTGTCCAAATGGTCCTTTAAATTAGGGGTTTCTGTCATTTTCGTCCTTTAACTTTAAAAGTGGTACGAATCATCCTTAAACTGCCATTTTCATGCCGTTTTGGTCCTTATAAACAGTTGCCGTTAACTTTCTCATTTAAATCAGGGGTAGTTTGGTCATTTTACCATTTTTTCTAACTTTATACCATTTTTCTAACTTTTTACCATTTTTCTAAGTTTTTATTGATTTAAAATAATATTTAATTCTTTTTAAATAAATATATATATTCTTTCTCACCAAACGTATTCTCACTCTCGATCTTTGGTCTCCCTTGATAAGCATCGTCCCACCACCACCTCTAGCGCTGCCACCGCCAACGGCCACCACCACCGCCCACAGTCCTTTGAGCACCGGCCGCGCCGTCCTCTGAGCACCGGCCACCACACTGAGCATCGCTTTCTCCTTAGCCTTTCTCCTCTTCACCCATTTTTCTCTTAGAACCACCACCACCATCCTATGTGCCCCACCGCCAGCCTCCACCACCAGATCTGAGCACGCCACCGCCGTCACGACCAACAACTCCTCCGTAATCGAAGATCCGAGCAAGCCACCACCTGCCTCTCTAATCTCTCTCTATCGCACTCCAAGAAACCCTAGCAGCATCATCGATGCAAGATCTGCACCACCGTCATCTACATTTTGTCCAGATCCAGCTTCAAGATTCAAGATCAAGATTTGCGGTGGTTATTTGGTGGTAGTGTTTTCCGATCAAGAACAACCCTAATCAAGAAAACCCTAAGAGAAACGTGGTGGTGGGTTGGTGTCCGGTGGTGGTGGCAACGGAGATTGATCAAGAAAACCCTAATCATCTATCGTCGTCGTCTCTCTCTCTCTCTCAGTGGTTGTGGTGTTCTTGAATAATGGCAGAAAACCCTAATTCCTTTTCTTGTTCTTTAGATTTGAATTTTTTTCTCTGTGTTTGTTTTTTTTTTTTTTTTGAAAATTAGAAAAAATACGATGAACAAACTGTGGAGGTGGTGGTAGTGGGTGGTGGTTTCTAGTTGATGGAATGAGAGAGAAAAAGAAAGAGATGACTTTGACTTGGAACCTTGACAGAGTTGACTTTGACTTAATTATTAATTAATTTATTAAATGAGTAAAAATAAAAAAACAATAAAATATAAATACAAGGGTAAAATGGTCATTTTACCTATTTTAACGGAAAAAGTTAATGGAATCTATTAATAAGGACTAAAACGGCATGAAAATTGCAGTTTAAGGATGATTCGTACTACTTTTAAAGTTAAAGGATGAAAATGACAGAAACTCCTAAGTTAAAGGGCCATTTGGACAATTAACTCTTTTTTTTAAGGATAATAGTATTTGTATTCAATTACCAAAACGTGTGTCCATATTTTGATTCTCACCAGCAGTGAGATCATCTACAAAACAAGCCTAGCTGTTACTTAGCTAAATACTAACTAAACAGACGCATTTATCCTACTAACAGCTCTCTTGCTATGATACCCCCTACTTGTGAGTTCTAATTGCGAATGTGTATAGCAGACGGAAAAGATAACCAAGTATCCCATTTCAGAGAGTTTGTGTTCTTCAACCTAGACTTTAACCATCAGTTGGGACATGAAAAATATGTCTTCTTCTTTGGAGTTGCTATTGAAAATCAAGTTACATCTGTTCTTCCAAATGAGGTACCCTATTATTCTTGAAATCACCTCCCACGGCTTCAAAGTTGTCGATGAAAGGTAACCAGCAACAGCCTGATCAAGACCTGTGAATGAATGGGCTGCTGTATACGGGACAACCCACCACCGATGTAAAGCTCTCCAGGTAGACTCCAATTTCTTGCATTCAAAAATGGCATGTTTTACCGTTTCTTGCTCCAGCATACATCTTGGACATAATGTAGACGGCACATCAATTCCTTTGTCTACAAGTTTCGTCCTCACCGGGATTCTTTCGAGGTCTACTCGCCACGCAAAAATGAAAATTTTCTTCGGAATCAACTTTGACCAAAAGGTTCTTTTTCGATATGGTACTTGATTGTTGAATTTTCTTTCCAAGTGAGCACGCATTTCTTTAACCGAATAAGTTCCGTCTTTGTTCCCGAGCCACGACCATATATCGATTATTTGTCTCTGTATCACGATTGAGTTTAGTACATGAATTAGTTGATTGTATTTTGCTCCCACTCTTCCGGTCATGGTGCTTTGATCCGCTACGTTCCAAGCCCACCGATCGTTTAACCATTCTCCCATCTCGCTCGCTCACCTGCTTGCTATCATTACCCACTTTCTTATATACCCTTGGAAAACTTTCTGCCAAGCGACCATGTCCCACCCAAAGGTCGTTCCAAAAGTTTTGTGTTATTCCCATTACCGATTTCCACCTTACACAAAGAATCCAACTTAATTCCTTTTTTAAACAATTCTTTTGCAATATTTGTTATCCCCCCCCCCAAATCCCATATCTTTTAACTGTGTTATCACGCCTTAACCCTCCCAATTCCCCATATATGCTACGGATGACTTTGACCCACATCGAATCTTTTTCTTTTCTAAACCTTGACCACCATTTTAAAAGAAGACTCAAAATGAAGGTGTTTAAATTTACGATACCCAACCCACCCGACTCCCTATCTGACGTAATCCGACCCCAACTAACCCAGGATAGCTTCCTTTTGGTACCCGACACCCCCAGAAGAAATGTTTTCTGAATTTATCTAGAATAAAAAGGATACGAGCGGGTGCACGGAACAACGAGAGATAGTATACGGACAAGCTTGAGAGAATCGAGGATATAAGCGTTCATCTCCCTCCAAAAGAAAGGCATTTACTTTTCCAACCTCCGAGCACATCTTCCATTTTTTCAAGACTTTCTCCCAACTACTTTTCTTTTTCATGTTTGCATTGACCGGCACTCCAAGATAATATAAAATCTGATCATCTACTTTATAACCCAGCTTGTTTGCAAAACCCTCTTGAGTGAGTAAGTCCACTCCAAACCCTTTGATAACACTTTTCTTCCAGTTGACCTTTAGACCCGATACCTCTTCCCAACCCTTTAGTAATGATACTATCCCTTGTAAATTTTTGTCGCTCCATTTACTCACGATTATTGTATCATCCGCGTATTTTAAGTGTGAAATTACCACCTTGTATACAATATGAAAATTTTTGAAGTTTTCAATATGGTGCTAGCTAGCAGTGAATTTTTTTTTGTAGGATCCTAACTAAATTAAATTTCTACAAAATTGTTATAAGAATAACATAAAAATGATAATTACACAATTTTATTCAATAAGTAATAGGCAATGTTATTAAAATCGACATCTTACATAAGATCAATTTCTTCACTGTAAGATTAGATCATAGGATCAGGATCAAGATAGTAAGATCTTACCACAAGTCACCAGAATGTTTTATTTCTTACGTGCTACAATATTTATCATAAAAAAGTTATGTAAAAATTAAATGAAAGAGTGTAATGTAAAATTGTAATTACGATATATCTAAGTTGAAGTTTAATATGTTACAAACATACAATAAACTTCACCGTAATCAATTTTACCACACATTCAATAAAGGTAGAAACTAACATAAACTAATCACTGCTTAGAATTGACAAGCCATGCGCTTTTATAAGACAAGACAAAAAATAACAAAAAAGACGTGTTAGGTTGAAAACATACAAAGCCAAGTCTATAGTTGTAACTTGAAGAGAAGTAAAAAAAAACTCGGGATTAATTTGGCAGCAGTGGTTGGTTAATCAAACCGGTGAAAAAGGAAAAAAACGTTGAAGATTGATAGCAAAATAGAAGCAAAAGTGTCGTCTGAAATTACTTTTGGTTATTTGAGGTTTTAACGCCCAGGAACAATTTATTGAGTAAAGTTGATCCATATATTGCATTATGAAGTAGCTTCTAAAACAAAACATCGAAAGTTTTTCTTTAAACAAAAAGATTTAAAACAAAAGGTTTATTAAAGTATCTTTTAATTTAGTTAAAAACTTTTTATATACAAAATTACTTAAATACAACTATTTTGTCAAATACGTATACAAATAAAAGATACAAATTTCAACTTCAACTATTAATTTTCAACTATCAACTAATAGCTTTCAAATACAGCTAGTAGCTAATTCTGCTATATATACCAGATTTGTTAAGAAAAAAAAAACAAAAAACAAAAAACAAAAACAAAAACTTAAGCAAACTATGAAATCACAAAGTTCATAGATATTATTAAGTATGTCATAAATGTTTATTCATTGTATAGGTAATTTACGATATATTTTAGAACTCATTTAGGAATACTAGTGGGGTACCCGCGCAATGCGGCGGCCTCGTTAATAAAGAGGTATGGTGGCTAGTTGTCGTGGCCGTTTGCGATAGATAGGACGTAGGAGACAATGATCATTTGTAAATCTAAAATTACATTGAAAGTAAAATATTCGAATATTAACTAAATTACAATCAACGAACTCAAACTACATTAGAGCAATAATAAAAAGAAATAGACTTGGTGACTCTAACGTAAGTAGATGCTGATCTAGATGAAAACAAATAATTATCTATTTAAAAGTAGGAAAAATAAATATCGACACTGCCAAGTCTATCCGCAAGGTCAATCATTGATTCAAAAGTTTCGTCAAACACCAAGAATGTTTTTCCAACAAAGTCGAAGGGGGTACAATAATACAAATACGCAAATTTGCTGAACCTCCAACACATGAACTCAAAAAAATCCTAAATATTCCAGCAAGTAACATCGAGATCCACAAGTCTATACATCTCGCCACCTGAGTAATGAGGGAACGAATCTTTTTTAACATTACCGCAATGATAGTAATTCACGGTGATAACTTGACGAGCCATTAAAATAATTTGTGAAAGATCTATTCAGGTCAATATATTAACTAAACAATAACCTAGATTTAATTCTAATTAATTATAGGAAAGTTATTGATAATTTAAAAATACTGAGAAGATTAACATAATGTGTTCAATATTAATATACCCCTTTATTTGAACCAAAACGCCATATGTGTTTCTAAATAGGTAAAATGATATGAAATTAATTATTGCTAAAACTGAAATATAATATAAGCATTATTTATTCTACATATTAAAAGTTTTCAAATATAATGATGAATTTTGTTTTATATTTTTTTACACATAGATGTTTGTTTATTCAACAAGGTTAGAGGGCTAGCGCTTCGTTGCGAGTTACAACAACAACAACAACAACGATACCCAATCCCGCATAAGCGGGGTATGGGGGAGGTAAAAGCGTATACAATCATACCCCCACAAAAATGTAGAGAGATTGTTTCCTGTAAAGGACCTCCGTCCACGAAGATAAAAACAAGAAAATAGTAAAAAATAAATAAAACAAACAAATAAATAAATAAAAAGAAAACTAAAAAGACTAGGTAAAAAAAAGGATAAATAAGTAAAATAAAAAAAACAACTAAGGCTAAATATAGAAAAGAAAGTAGAAAATAAAATAAATAAATAAATAAATAAATAAATATATATATATATATATATATATATATATATATATATATATATTTATATATATATATATATATATATATATATATATATATAAAACCAAGAGGAAGATCATACTCCCTAAACCCCTAAGTAGTTAGTTGAGTCTCTATACCTCCTAACCCTGAATCTTAATCCTCCTTCTCCAAGACACCCTATCTGAGATCATGTCTTCGGAAAGTGAAAGCTCCTGTAAATCTACTTTCACTCTATCTTCCCACCTCAGAAAAGGACGACCACGCCTCCTAGTACCTTCAACTACAATCACTTCCGTTCTCGTTACTGGTGTAGTTGGTTGTCTCCTTTTAACGTGGCCAAACCACCGTAGTCTACCTTCCCTCAGCTTTTTGACAATAGATGTTACTCCTAATTCGGTTCTAAAGACACCCACCGGGATTTTATCCATCAAAATCTTCCCACAGATCCATCTAAGCATCCTCATCTCAGCCACTTCCATCTTCTCTGCTTGCGCCTTTTTCAGGGGCCAACACTCGGATCCATATAGCATGGCCGGTCTAACAGCTAATCTGTAAAATTTTCCTTTAAGTTTAAGAGGTACTTTCTTGTCGCATAACACTCCTGAAGCCGCTCTCCACTTGCTCCACGCCGCTTGGATACGGTTAACGACGTCCTCGTCAACCCTCCCTGTTTTATGTAATATAGAGCCTAGGTACCTAAAGGAGTCTTGGGGTCTTAACACTTGGTCCCCAAGGCGGATGTCTAGACTCCCCTCATTTGTTGTCTTGCTGAAGTGACAATAGAGATATTCGGTCTTACCCCGGCTAATCTTAAGTCCTGAATCCTCTAGTGCTGTCCTCCACTGTTCTAAACGTCTGTTCAAATCCTTCTTCGAATCAGAGACCAAAACTACGTCGTCTGCGAAAATCATACACCATGGTATTCCTCCTTGGATACTAGTCGTAAGCTAGTCTAGAATGATTGCGAAAAGAAAAGGGCTAAGAGCTGACCCTTGGTGCAGGCCCCGTACCACCGGAAAGTACTCGCTGTCTCCAACAGGGGTGGACACACAAGACATCGCACCATCATACATGTCTCTCAAAACCCTAATGTATCTCCCAGGGATTCTTCTATCGTTAAGGGTCTTCCAGATAAGTTCCCTAGGGACACTGTCGTAAGCTTTCTCTATATCTAAGAACACCATATGCAAATCTCGTTGTCTCTCCCTATGATTTTCCACTAGGTTTCTAATCAGATGCACTGCTTCTATCGAAGAACTCCCTGGCATAAAGCCGAACTGGTTATCCAAAACTCTAGTTTCTCGTCTCAGCCTGTTTTCTATCACCCTTTCCCACAACTTCATAGTATGACTCAGAAGTTTAATACCACGATAGTTCTCACAACTTTGAGAGTCTCCTTTGTTCTTGAAAATTGGGATAACCACACTGCGTCTCCACTCTTTTGGCATCTTAGCCGTTCAATGGGTATTTGGTCAGGCCCTGCCACTTTACCTCTCCCCATACGGCGAAGAGCATTGTTAATTTCTCCAGGAAAAATCCTAGTGCAATAACAGTGATTCCTAACTTCAGAGCCCAACAAGGAGCCATCCCCACTATCTCTCACAACTTGACTAGTCTCCTGATTAAATAAATGTTGAAAGTAATCTCCCCATCTTCCCTTAATATCTCTATCCTTAAAAAGCACCCTTCCTCCATCATCTTTGATAAACCTAATGGTTCCTAAATCTCTTTTCTTCCGCTCCCTGGCTTTGGCTTCGCTGCGAGTTACATATATTAAATTCTTGTTATGGATTATAGCAAAATAATAAAAGATTTTTAACATAAAGTTACCTATTTATTAATCACATATAGTTATGTAATCGAGTTTTATACTCATATAGAATGTATTGAATTATTCAAAGACATACTATACTATTTGGATATATGAAGTTTTGAATTTCATTTTTGGATATATGAAGTTTTGAATTTCATTTTTTCATGTTTGATTATATTTTAGATGTTTGATTATAAATCATAGTAATGTTAGGTATTTTATTATAACTTACAAATTATTTGAGGTTATTATTAAAATTTTGAGAAAGGAATTGAGGTTATTATTGAAATATGAGAAAAAAGAAAGGGTTAGTAGTGAAAAATTAGAAGGAAAGAATTGTAAGAAAATTTTTATAGCTAGAATCGAAGTGTCTTACAAAACATATCCTCACACCTTAACCATTTCCTCAGACTTTTTGTTTAACAAAGCCACTTTAATTATTTATTTATAACTGTTTTTCTTATTCCTGAAAAATGTATTGTATATTATATTAATTAGTTATACATACACCTGGTCAAAAATTTATATTAATTAGTTATACATACACCTGGTCAAAAAATTTCCTCTTCAAGCTTTTCTCTTTCTTAATCGCTCTGCCGAGAATTAGGGTTTTCGGGTTCTTACGTCGCCATCAAAGATTAGGCCGGCTGCCGGAGGTGTTGCCGGTGGGGAGGTACATGGTTCGATGTGGAATGAAGTGAGGAGCGCGAATATGGTCTCAGATTCAAAAAAGATTTTGGTACCATAAACATCTCAACAGTCTCGGTTGTCTCGAAGCCGCTTAGGGTTTCTTCGAATTCTCCGAAATCTGGTGGTGTTAGGGTCGAAGACAGGGTGCAAAATGCTCGTGATGATGTTCCCAAGGTTCGTATTGCATGAAAAACCAAAAACTTTGGTGATTTGGGGACTGATTTTGGGTGTTTTTCGATCGGGACTACACAGCCTGCGACGGCTGCCATTCGAATTAAAGGAGGTGGTGTGGATGTTGGGGGTCGCCTTAGGCCTCCTAACACCCCTGTGGATCCAAATTTTCTGGTGTTACTTTTATGGTAAGGAACTTTATCTGAATGTTATAGACACTAACAATGCATTAGAATCTGTTTAAGCCCTTTCTTGTTTCTTTTACCCAGGGAAGCATTTATTACATTGTGTCTGAATTTTCAAAAGGAGATTGATGATAAAGGAAACATTAAGCTCAAAAAATTGTTGGCAGTGAAAGAGTACCTTGAAAATGAAGTTCATCTTCTGAGGATGCTTGTTACATGATTAGATGCTTGTTACATGAAGAGGCTAACAGTTAAAAAGTAGACATTTTCTAGACACCTTTTTAAGATATTTGAGTTTTCCGGTATAGTCTTGTTCAGATTCTTTATTTAGCCACTCTTCGGTTTCTATCAAAATGTTAGTGATCACTTCTTTCTCTGCATCTGTGGCAAAGCTCTGGTACGCACTCAAAAGCTAAAATACACAAATTCCGTCAGTTTAAATGCAATCCAAGAAATCAAATGGTAACTTATCAAGAGAAGGTTACTGATGGAGCAATAGATTTGAAGTTTGTTTTTCTCTAATGACTAGCAACAGAAACAAAAGGTATAAATTCAAATCATTTATGTGGTTATTCTAACAAAATAAGTACCTTGCTACGAGTGTCATAGATAAACAACTCAAGGGTGTCTCTTTGGTCCTTTTTGTTTACGAGTTCATGCCTTGATGGTGAAGATTTGGGTCTCATCATGTTTCTGAAACCACTGAAAAAAAGGACAGCAGAAGTAGTAGGTAACATGAGAAGCCAACGGAATTTTAGTTTAATGGAACAAGTTATTGGTCAACCAGACTGAGATCAGGTTAACTTCCAATTAAAAGTCAAAAAAAGTTCGCACATTACTTCTGCTACAAGAGATTCAGTTCACATTATTCGAGATAATCGACTCACAAACTAACCTCTCAAAAAATTCTATGGCTTCATTAATGTAAGAAGTGATCACTAACCTTTTGATAGAAACCGGAGAGTGGCTAAATAAAGAATCTGAACAAGACTATACCGGAAAACTCGAATATCTTAAAAAGGTGTCTAGAAAATGTCTACTTTTTAACAGTTCATTGCAAAATTCAGTGTCAGAATTTGTTGAAGAGATTCTTGAAGGTATCAATGCCTATAATTCAGGTATTCTTTTTGTTACCCCAAGTTTGGTTATCTGAATGAGTCAATGAACTTAGCCTAAATATAGTTAAATTATTTTTACTTTTTTCTATTGTCTGGAAGTCCTTATTTGAACCTAAAGTTTCAGATATGAAGGAAAATAACTCAACTCTTGTTACAAACTTTGAGTCTGATAAATCGGCTGCAGAGTAACTCTTTACAAAGATGACAGTCTTTGTAACGCCACCCCTAACGAGCTTAAAATTATAGTTAATTTAAACTTTTTAAACAACGATTATCAAAAGCGTGCAGCGGGAATAAACATCAATTACAAAAGCAACGTTGTTTGACTCGGCTATTTAATTACACCAAAAATTAAGTCAAGTTTGTTATCTACAAGCGTTACCTACTAGTTTCCGACCATCGGATCCATACATATAACGACGTGTTCCCCAAAAGGTATTTACAACAAAAACTACCACCAGTCCCGCCTCACCAGGCATCTAGCATCAACCTGCGAAAAAAGTAAATCTTGCACCGTTAGCTACAACTAGCTAGTGAGCACCAATTACACATAAGCAACAATAAGCAGGCTATCATGTATCAGAACAGCACACAGGGCTATCCTATCACATTGCGGCGAGCCAAACGTGTCAGCAGGAGTCGTATATTGCAGGGGAGCCAACTCCGCTCAACAACCCAACAGCAGCCCACGTAGTACGCCATGTCTTTCATGCTGGTTCCAGTCTATCAAGGAACCCAGTCCCATAGAGGAACGGCGGCCTACAGAGCCCTAACCAAGTGTATACTACTTGAGTACCGTTAGTTCCCCAATCCGTAGTCCCTTATGACTCTGGGAACCCAGCCAGATACTAACACCCGTCTACCTGACTGACCTCCGTGTTCTCCCGTTCAGTGTCCGGACATAACTTCATCAACAAATAGCTGATCCAATAAGGATCCAGTTCATGCGCGCATATAATCACAACAATATCTTTCATATCAATAATAAGCATGCTTGTACAACTCTATCATAACATACCTCCATTTTCACGTATCAATACACCAATCACGTGAACAAGTACCACAGATAACTTACCTACTGAGACTCATGGGAAACCGGTACTCACCTCGAGATTACAAGAGGCAGATATGAATGCGGGAATCCCAAGAGCTCACAGAATCGTCCGAGTCACCTAACACCAATAGACACAGATTAAACACCACCTAGTATCCACTACATTAGACTGTATTAACAATTGCCTCAACAAAAGGTCAACATGGCTTCTGACAGCCTCCTACGGCCGTAGGAACATGTTCCTACGCCCGCAGGACAACTTTCCAACACGTACTACGGCCGTAGTATATATACACTACGCCCGTAGAAGTTCTTGCCAAGGAACCATGACCTACGGCCGTAGTAACCATATCATACGCCCGTAGTAGGTATCCTTTGGGTAACTACGGCGGTAGGTTATGTACCCACACCCGTAGTCTTGTTTCCATCACCCGTAGGTGGTAATCCTCTTAAACACGACACTACGGTCGTAGCAACCATTTCCTACGACCGCAGTAAAATAAACAACACTCTACGGCCGTAGTAACATTATACTACGCCCGTAGGAACAACATTTACAGTGTGTTCTTGCTCTGTTCGAGCACAGCCGCTGTTTCTCGGATTTTTGACTCAAAAATCACCTTGAATCCATATTCAAGTGTTTATACATGATCTCTAACATACACATGAAGCTATTAACACCATTTGGACACAAAATCAACACAAAAACACATCTAAATCCATCAAAATGGGTCTTTCACCATTACAACACAAAAACTAGTTTTAGGCTTCAAGAACCCTTACAAGGTTGAAGATGACAGGTTAACTACTTCAGAAATCAACTACGAAAACTTCAATCAACAATTTGCTTCACGAATTTATCTCCAAAAGATCAAAGGTTTAAAGGTGCTTGTGTTTGTACGTACGTATGTATGCGTATGTATGTTTGTGGTGATAACAGATAAGTCTTAAAAGACTTAGGCCGACCTTGGTTGGCCAATACCCCTCACGGGTATTTTGTTCTCCTATTCAACTTAAAACACAACATAGGGTTATCCGTTTCAACTAACGGAGATATTTTTGGAACCATTATCCAAAACCGTTCAACTATTTATCAACTTGGTCAACTTATGACACTTTTTACATTTCCACATTTTTATCCACATTTAACACCAGTTAACACCAATTAACATATAAAACACCATTTAGCAACATGTATACTACAACTAACAACAAAACACCAGTTAAAATCAACGTACTACAATTAAAGCTACATGTACTACAGTTCACAACTAGACCCCGCTTTAGGGTGTTAAAGTCTTAAAAGGTGGTGTGTTTAAAGATTCTGGTGATGGTGTCCTTAGGATTAAACCTAGTTATTTCTTCTTAAATTTTCACTTTCAAAATTTTCAATTGAAAAGATTTAGCTTTTTAGGTGATAAGCAGAAAAACTTCATTGTAGATTAGTGCCAAGAGACTTAAAAGAACCTGCTGCAGCATGCTATTTAAAAGACAATAATTACAAGTTTATTTTTGTTATTTTTATTCAAGGTTGAAAAAGGCCAAGTTATCAAAGGTAAATTGTTGATGAGTGTATATAATTTCTTATGCTGAAATCATCAAAGTGTAGTAAAGTTGGCATGTTATATCTAAAATACCTTTTTTCACTTTGAGTTAGTCAATTCGGTATGGAAAATTATAGGGGTAAAGCAAATAGCTATAAAGATGTTTTATGCGAATTTAAACTATAAATTGATTCAAATACTATATGTGTTTTGTGAGTCACTTTAATTGCACAGTATGATGTCCTAAACAAAACAGAAGAGTTGGCTAAAATGCTACAGTCTCGAAGCTTCTAATTGCCTTTTTTAATCAAATTGGTATCTGGGTTGTTCTTGATTAGACTGATCTGAGCCTTTTTATTTATCAAGATTTCCAATTTAATAGTTACATTGACTAATGGGTATAAAAGGTTTTATTTGTTGGTTAATGATTATTTACGACTCTACAGTTGTGCAAGATTGAGTAGAACGCGAGAATGTTGACCGGAGCAGGAACCCCTCGATTGAGCACCAAAACGAATAGTACCGATTGAGAAACAACCAGGTGCAATTTTTGAAACTCTTAATGTCATTTGTAGTTGGATTATTACTCGATTCTACAAATTCTGCACCTAACGGCTTTTAACTCGATTATACCTTTCCTAGGTTTATATTCATGCATGGTTGTCTTTCGCTTATTTTTTCTTCATGGATATCTATGTTACAAATTGTCTTCTTCACTGATCAACTTTTTTGCAATTGTCTTCTTGTTTGGTTTTTTGTTACAAATCATGTTTCTGCTCGAGGTCTATGTCTGTTCAATATGTTCGATTTTTTATTTTTTTCATAATGTTTTCTATTTCATTTATTTGATATATTCAATGATTTCTGTTTCATTTTTTTCTTGTTTATGATTGGGGTATATTACTGTTTCATGTGTGTTCCTTGTATGGGATGTTTACATCACCCAGATGGGATTATTGTTATTTCCATTCAATTTGTATTTCTGTTTCCATTTAAGGTGTTTCAAATACAATAATTACAAGTTTATTTTTGTTATTTTCATTCAATACAACCAAACAACACCTAAATAATTAATGGAGACATGCAAAGTATAAAATA
This sequence comes from Pulicaria dysenterica, assembly GCA_947179395.2. Classification (NCBI taxonomy): domain Eukaryota; kingdom Viridiplantae; phylum Streptophyta; class Magnoliopsida; order Asterales; family Asteraceae; genus Pulicaria; species Pulicaria dysenterica. The sequence goes on from OX359292.1 coordinate 82,685,338, forward strand.
TTTAAAGTATAGAATATTAACGGAGACATAGTAATGCCATATCTACACTCCATTTTGAAAATGTATAGAAAAAGAATACCTGTTTATAGCAACATGCTAACAAACATTAAAGTATTACCTCCATTTACTTTTGTTTTAAATAGAAATAAATTAAACTTCAACTTATAGAAATTAACAGAGACATGCATGTTGTAGTTGATTTCAAAATGGTTAATGACTTAAATTCATACATCTTAATCTATTAACTATCCTCCTGTTGAGTATGGTTCTGTTTTGAGAGTTTTGCAACAAGATTACATTAGCTAATAACATGACAATATGTGCATAATAGTTAATAGACAACACAAGCATTGGTGAAAGTGTAATAGTTAATAGACAACACAGGCATTGTTCATTCCAGCTTCACGAGTATTGACATATTATAAAAACAGGACATTCATTCTAGCTTCACAGGTAAAGAGGACATTCATTCCAGTGTTTTTTGTGAATTTATATCATGTTATTACTGTAAAATTTACCTCATTTTGGTTGATTAGGTTGATTTGGTTGACAAGATCGACATTCATTCCCGTGTTTATAGTATAGGAGGAGTGATGACGTTGATTGGAATGACTTCTAAGCTCTCATTCTCATGCTGCAAATCGTTAATATGGTTAGTATTTACAGCTTCACGGGTATGTAAGAAATCAAAACTATAATCAAACTATATAATGTAAAATTTACCTCATCTTGGCCAAGATCGACATTCATTTAAGTGCTCATAGTGTTATTGCTCGACATCCTGTATTCTTGGGTGGAGAAAAATGTTTTGCACAATGGACCTTATTCAATATATATAATGTTTACTGCACAATACTTGTCTGCTATTGAAATTATCATTTCCTGTTATTTTGTAATCTTTTATTAATTTCATGTTATTTTGTAATCTTTTACTAATTTTCTGTTATTTTGTAATCTTTTATTGATCTCCTACAGGAAATCGGATTTTCTAGGTTGATGTGAGAGTTTCCAGAATAAGGTGAGGTGAAAGTTTCCAGCACAAGATATCTTTATTTATGGTGAGGTGAAAGTTTCAAGAATATTTATTTATGGTATTGAAATCAATTTAATATCCATAGTTTGTGTTGAGGAGATAGAATATCTTTATTAAATAATCATTTCCTCATTGCATTGTATTTATGAATCAATTTATTTTTGGTATTGTTTAATCAATCAATTTATTTATGTTCACAGCTCAATCAATTTATTTCTATTTTTCCAGCTGTGTTTTTTGGTCGTATATATGAGTTTGAGTTAAGGGTATAGTTGTAATTTTAAGTGACTGAAAATTTAAGAGTTTTAAGCAAAAATGCTTAAATGCTAGTAAAGATAAGGATAAACAAATATATTGAGTTAATATTATATATATAGAGATAAGGATAATATAATAGAGATAAGGATAATATAATAGGTTATGTTTCAACTTTTTTGTAAAATCCTTTAAAAAATAATTGTACGTGAAGACTACATTATTTGACCCAAAAACTCAAAAATTACTAAGAATTATTGTTTACTTGTATATCAATTAATGAAGGTACTGTTACACTCACAGTACACATAAATGAAGGGTATTTTTGTCATTTAACTGTTTAATGAGTTAAGTGATATTGTGAGTGTAACAACACCTATGTTAGGTGTTGTTAACTGCACAGATGATTTCCCCATTAAGGGAAAATCATCCATGCTGTCAACAGCACCTAACATAGGTGCTGTTACACTCACATCACACATAAATGAAGGGTATTTTTGTCATTTAACTGTTTAATGATTTAAGTGATATTGTGAGTGTAACAGCACCTATGTTAGGTGCTGTTAACTGCACAGATGATTTCCCCATCAATTAATGATCTATAACTAATATCCGAGATAACTAACAGTCATGACAACATAAATTATATTCTAATTTCTATCAATCCCTCTTTCGCGACCAATCTTGACGTTTAAGAAAAGAAGTTATTTAGACCCTTCATGCCCGCCGCCAGTATTACAAACAAGAATCACGAATGAAGACGACTAGAATTCACGAACGTTCTGGTGTAGCAGCACGAAAATAACAAGCAATTGTCTTTGCATTTATATAACCAAACAAAAGTGGTCCAACATCATGAGGCAGTCTAGTACTATACGATGTTGACTTGCTATAAAGTGGATCACCCTTGAATTATATGATAGAAGTAAAGACAAATTAAGCATAGGGGAATTAATAGGATGAACGAATCCGTGGATGTAACGAGCTAGCTAGGTGGAAAAATAAACGAAGTGATCGAGTCACTGTCACTGTCACTGAGCCGGCTGCTAACCTGACAGCCTTCTAACATGACAGACGTCTTGATGGGACTTTGAAAAGTTAACTAGAAGAAGAAGGTGAATACCATGTAATTAATCTTGACTACACATTGGTTTTCACTTTCAGTAAACTAAACTATATATAGCTAGTACATCAATACTAAATTAAGCGTGAGAGTTGAGGTAAGAGATATCACTCATACTCAAGTATTTATATCATTGAGAAGAGTATGACGGAAGATAAAAAGACGTGATTGGTAAGCATATAAGGGAGGTGCAAAGGTTTTTTTTTAGTTGAAGGTAACAAATGAGATTTGATGATGTCAGTGTTGTAAAACTCAGTCTACTTGCAAAGTGCTCATCTCGGACTCACCACTCGGTGTTTGACTGAGGAGATTCAAGCAATATCGACTAAAGAAATTGCCTTTGGTGTAATTATGACTACACAGGAAGCATAAAGTGAAGGTCAGGCCACGATTTAAATAGATAAAAGTGGATGGACGAAAGAAAATTGTGTCAAGATATCCAATATAGAATATTATTTGAAGAGAGGGGTTGGTGTTGTAAATAAAAACTATGGTTGGTAACTCAGGTTAACAGGTCGCGTTATATTCGTGTCGTTTTTTGTTTCATCCTGTTTTTTACCCCATTTAATTTTGAGCCGGGATCGACTTGTTTCGCTCTTTATGTGTTAGATGTGGGTTGTGTTTTAGGTCAATCTATTTCTTGCAAGATTAATGTATCATCAATTCTATGTGGGCCCTTTGAAAATATTTGTACCTAAATATGTGTATCAATATATCATTGTCAATATTTATCGTGTTAACTTATTATTAACTGAATTTATTTTTGTTTGGGGTTCGTATTGACCACTCTTTGTATTCATTTCGTGCCCTATTATTAGTTGTGTCAAGAATTACCAAACTTTACTAATAATGGATAAGAGATCCTGGGGATGACATAAGAGTGAGCATAAACTAGCGATCACCGAACCATAACCGATAAAATCGACCAAAACTAATATAACCATTTATAAAACTGATGGTTCAGATACTAAAATTTGGTTAATTTATAAGGACACTTCTTTTACGAATAACTACAAAAACTTTTCTAGTATTAATTGAATAGATTCATTTAAAACTTTTTGTAAACTTTATGTGGGCAGTATCCGAGTATTTTTAGAGTTTTTATCATAATCTTATACATTATAAGTTTCTTTAGAAGTTTTTATATTATAGGTTAATGCTTAACTGATATAAAATAAATAACCATTTCCAATAAAGCTAAGTTTCGTCTCGTGTAAGACCACATCAAGATCTTCAGTGTTTTATCAAGACGTGACTTGTACCAACAACTATAGGGTTGAAAAGCTCGTTTAGTACCACATTATTTATGGCTAAGCCATAACTTTTTAAAGTATATGGTATGGTGTGTATGGTTGATTGAGGGTGGACCCCTCCATGTAGGGGTCATCAGTTTGCAATTCCTACACGCCGTGGTCATTAATTTAGGGGGCGATCTTCACACTATGTGGTAGTTAAATAGTAGGTCCATGTATATTTTCTTTTTATTTATTTTAAATAAGGTGTATATAAATATTTTTGTATGGCAGCTCATGAAATATATAGATGATAAAATTTTCCTTTTATAGCAGGGGCGGACCCAGGAAATTTTTTGACTAGTAGCACCATAAAATGTCAAAAATAAAATTAAATAAAATTGAGTGTCTAGTTCGGGTTTTTTCTCGGGTTTTCTGTTAATCGGGTCGGATTAACGAGGTTTCGGCTGTTGTTTTGTTATTTTAGGGCCAAAATTTAAAACAAAACACAATTTATATGAAGCCATGTTAATTAAAATGCTATTTTAAAAGTAAACTAAAGTATTTTAAAGGTATAAATTGAAAGATTAAACTATTTTTTTTTTTTTAGTTTCATTTTTCCTTTGATTTTGTTGGCATTACCGGTAGCACCCCGAAAATTTACCGGTAGCACCGTCACAAAAAATCGAAAATTAACACTATGAACCGTTAAAAGACCGGTGTCCCGTGACCCCCCTCCATTACTCTTAGGTCCGCCCATGTTTTTTAGTTGTACCCTTTAAACAATAAAAAATTTATTTGTTTTTATTGTAATATTAAGTATATACCTTTATTTATTCTAATTTATTTACATCTTAGTTATTATTATCTTGATTATTATTAAATATGAAATTAATAAATTATATGAGACCCAGAATTTGATATAATAAAAAGTAATTATTATGGAGCTAAGTAATACATTAAGTGGTGAGAATGTAAAACTAATATAATAGTGTGATGGATGTGACGGCGAGACCGAATATAAAAATTACCATTACTCTTAGTAACCGAAGTAATTGTTTTGATTCACCCAAAAAATAACTCTAGATGCAATTATCCATCCAACCAGTGGTAATAAAGACGACATATATTTAAAATAATAAAAACGAGCAAGCAATCCAAACAAGATAAGCCAAAAACATCAACTCCATCAAAATCATATGATCTACACCCAATTTCACTAAACAAACAACAACTTTATTCACTTTTTCATAAACAAAGGGCAACAACATCACAGAACATAAATAAAACACACTAATCAAACCATACATCACATCAATCTCTTCTTCAAAAATCGAAGAGATAAAACAGATGAAACACAAATACAGGTAAAATGAGATTATCCCTTCACAAAACTAAGGATCTCTCTCATGAATTATAATACAGAACACAAGCCTTTCATAGATAGATTATGAAAAGACTAAAAAGCCCTTCCATCTTCACCATCAGCCACCATAAGTCTTGGTGGTTTTAGGTGGTGGTGCAGGGGCAGAACCCTTATCTTTCTTGATAATACCCAAGATTTCACCAGCTCTCGAGGCTGCAAAAGCTGCTGTTTCTGCAATCTCTTCAAAAATCTGAGCTTTGACTTTTCCCCGTCTGGATGGAAAAGCCGTGGTGGGTTTCTTCACCGGCGGTGGTGTAAAAGAGGCCGCCATTGATGGATCGACAATAACAGATCTTAAAACTTTAAATTCTAATGGAAATTTTAGCAAATCAAAGGTAAAAGACAATGAAATTAAAAAGACTAAACAAGGTTTCGAAGAAGAAAGATGAGATACGATCGACTATTGTGGAAAGCAAGGAAGATCGAATTATAAGACGAAAAACAGAGTATGAAAAAAGAACTTTAAAAAATTAGAAAATCATGGAACTTTTTGAACCAAAAAGAGCACAGAAAGGGTTACGGGGGTCATGATCGGATGAATGAGAGAATCTGATCGCGGGTATAATGGATTTAAGCCTTGGATTCAGCGTCTTTTTATAAGAGAATCAGGGTGAAAATTAACAATTTTCGAAGATAAGGGGGCTGAAAGTAAATTATGCGAGGCCAAAAAGTGAAAAAGGAGTGACAACTGGAGATTCCAGAAGACATGTAAGCAGATAGTGTTAAGTTGTTTCACCACTTCACAAAGCTTTGGTCCGTCGTCCCACCAAGTCAATTCGTTGGAAGTCGCAACACCACCTAACTAATTCTACTATATTATTACGCAAAAATAAATAAATAAAAACTAACTAGTATTGTTTTTATTTATATACTAGCTTAGATACCCGTGTATTACACGGGTTACTTTAAATAATATAACAATTTAAATATTTGACATCTTATAATTGCATTAAATACCCCTATTTTAATATTACTCTAATATATCTTAACATCGGTTCATATATATATATATCTATATATAATTACCTATGTAGAAAATGATATCTTTCTTTTCACCGTTGTGTGATTAGGTTTGCACCCCATAATATTAAGGTGGTTAAAGTACGGTGAGAAACAGAGATGAAAAATAGAAACATATTGAACCTAGGTAATTTGTTTAAGCAACATGACTGCAATAAGATTGAGAATACAGTGATAAAAAACCTTAAATATAGTGTGATACTTCTGACAGCATAAACACAATTAGAACGTGAATTTGTGAGCATTGTGATGAGAACATGCTCTTTCAAATTGAAAGGTCATCTTAATACTATAGTAGTGCAATAAATACACCAAATAAAAAGATTCCTGTAACACACGAACAATTGGTAAACTAAAATTAAAAACAACTATGAGAACTCCTGTAAACCACACTAACAATTGATAAACTAAAATTAAAAACAAATGTCATGATTTCTGGCTTTAGACTGGATTGTAAAATGTCAAAATTGATATGACATTGTTCAGCTCCAATGAATAAATCACTCACACCCAAGATCACTCATACCGAGCTTCAATTGGTTTGCAAATTAGAGAAAGTTAATAATGCATTGAAAATGAACCTGACAATTGAAGTTTTCTTTGATTTTTCATACTAAGTTTTTCATCAAGCTCATTCAAAAAACCTGCAATAAAATGGAAATTAAAAGGGGATTAGAGATCATAGCGCTAAAAAGAGAAGGTTAATAATAGTAATAATAAGAGAGTCAATCACCATAAATCAACACAAAACGTAATAAGATATGTTTAGAACCAATCATGTAAATTTTGGTGTCCTTAAGAAAAATTACTTCCCCTAATGATACTAACAACCACATAACTAACGAAATTAGCCATTCAAATTCATGACATTGAACAAACAAACAAATTTTATCTTCATTCAAAATTAGAGTCATAAGTGATAACAGTTCACAGATTAGTAAATTACATCATAAGACTACTTAATTAAACAGATTATAAATTATCATTAGACATTAAACATTAACTAATAAATTAATCACGTTCAAATGAACAACAGAGAAAAGTAGTTTGAAACAAAATTAAACAAAATAATTAACTAATCAACTTGTTCATAACTAATCTTACAAGTTCTTTCAAGCATATCATCAAGCATTTGGTTTGCAATTTGACACGATTAATAAAACTTCTGAACAAAATATGTAGTAGGCATAACAGGTTTTCTAGTGGTAACATTAACAAACTAATTTGATGAAGCATATAATTAAAGTTGTGTTTAAATGTTTGATAAGTATAACATCATGACTCCAAAAGTATGAATGGATTAAAAAAGAACTAAATAAGTACAAAGGTATAATATCTCAAAGAAACGTCTTGAGAGCAACGGAAAGTACATATAGCAAGTTAAAAGTCTTGAGCATACATTGCAAACTTCATTATAATGTTTATAACAGCAATTGTTGTGATGTCTAAACACATTAAAAAATAATTATGAAGCACAAAATACATATTGCTTTTAAAGGTTTCCCATCTAGTCAGCTATATTGTTCATGCACCTTACCATCAAATTGCTCTTTTGATGCACAGTACCTACCAAATGCTATCTTAACTACAAAGAATAAAAACAGAGCAAATGTTTCAGACTTCCAGCTTTTATTGGTGAATGGTTTTCCAGAACCAATAAGATGAAATGGTACGGTTATTTTGGTAATTAGTTTAACATGTTATAAAGGAAAAGAATACACAAAACTCCTTGCGTGTAAATAAAACTCATCGATTACACGTCGTTCTTCACTTGAGCATTTCATCAAACACCTTGTGAGCAATCTTATAACAACAAAAGAAAACAACCAAAACACAAACCAAAACCCGGGAACCCAAACGGCATCAAGCATTAACAATTTCTATAAACACATGAATCACTTACAAGATTGGAGATAGACAAAGGCGTCTTCATCTTGAAAAATAAATACGCTAACCTAACTCACAGATCTCGAATCCATTTAACTGGTTATCAGTCATCAAAGGCGTCTTCATCTTGAGGCATTGTTAGGGCTTCATACACACATTGATACAGTTGAATCGAACATAAAAAATTAGGGCTTCGATAAACTCTAAGATGAAGAATCATGCTTTAGATTGTAGAGAGTCTTGGCATTGAAGTAATGGCCCCGTGAAATAATAGAGAGTGAGTCACTGAGGTCTGAGGAAGAGTCTGAGGAGTGAGGAGGTTCAAAGAAGAAAGTAGAAACATAAATTGTATACAGTGAGATGGTGGGGACACGTGGAAGGCTAAGAAAGAAGAGCATATGAGCGGGAAATTAAAATGAGGATGGCTAGAAAAGTGACATGTTGCAGCATAGTTAGCTGTTTATTAATATTTAAGGATTAAGGATTAGTAGCTCAAGTATAGTTCAAAACATAAACGGCGAATGGAAGACTCAAAGTAACTACTTTTGAGTTTTTAAAGGGTTTTCTTAGCAATGAACATTATGAAAACAATGTTTTATAATAGCATAAGTGGTGATTATCTTTAAAAAAGTTTGGTTTTTTACATTGAGAGAGATTTTTGATACATTTTCTACAAACAATATAATAAGTAAGTTATATTCAAATTAACAAAGACACATCCAACTACAAATAAGCGAATTATGATTTTCTTATTGTTATTGTTCGGTTTCATTGAAGTTTATCTAGATAAAGCATTCGAGTTGCTTTTTTAATTAATATCATGCTTCTAGCATGTTAGTTCGTGACAAACAAATTGACAAATTATTAAAAACTTTGATTATTGATTTTGGCAAATGTAAGCGTTATTTTAACACGCAAGTTTCTTGTCCTTAAATGAACTTTTATTATTTATTTATCTAGACAAATGATGAATTTTCTTTTGTCTTTCTCTCTCTCTCTCCCTCTCTCTCTCTCTCTCTCACACACACACACACACACACACACACACATATATATATATATATATATATATATATATATATATATATATGGGGAGGGTTCATGCGAGAACCGTTGTTAGTGCGAGAACCGCGAGAACCAATCTCAGCCGTTCCTTGGATATGGGAAGTATCATGGATGGAGAGCGTGGAGGGATATGGTGTGGCAGGGTGCATGTGAGGTGAGGAATTCATGGGTGGGCAATGACATTGAAGGAGGGAGAATTGGACGGCTTAGATTGGTTCTCGCGGTTCTCGCGCTAACAACAGTTCTCGCATGAACTTTTGTCTATATATATATATATTAATTAGCATTATAATAAAATAAGACCGACCCCACTATCTAAAATTCTGACGACGCCCTTGAATTAATATTTATTACAAAATAGTCGTGGATCAAAATAGTTAGTAGAAAAATCTAGTATGGTTAACATAAGCTAGAAAACACGGATATTTAGAGCAAACCAAAGAATGTTAATTACACATATTTTTATGCAATACATGGAAGTTAAAAAAACGCATTTCTTAGCAAAAATGTATCGAAAAATGATAAAATCTAGCCTCTGTACAGAAAAGCATATCCGAGAGAGTGTTCTCAGATTTATTTTATTCCAAAAGAGAAATGAAAAGAAAATGAATGAAATAAAGAAATGTTATGTTTTCAAAGATATTTCAAATAAAAAAATAATGAAGAAATTTACACGGTTAATCTTACAAACTTTCTTTTCATATTCGGGAGGAAAAGAAACTAAAAATTGTTCTTGCGAAAAACTTTATTTTAAGGAGAAGTGTGAGAAATTTTTAGAACCTTTAGATTAATTAATTAATAACTGTAACTGAATATGGTATTTTGATAATTACATTTAAAGTTTACGGAATTTCAACAATTTGATTGTGATTAGGGTTGCACCCAACAATTAGAAAACGTGAATCGCGCGAGAACAACACAACCGTCTCTTCCTCTCAAATTGCATAGGAAACCGTTCTTACTGGATACACCTTTTAATTGTTGTATACTTGTATGTTGTATGTATACGATTTTATGATGTATAAGCCCATTCACATATAAGTCCAGATGAACGAGTTTTAAATGGGCTTGGGTACTAAAACTTTAGCAAAGTACTTAAATGGGCTTGGGTACTAAAACTATATCAAGTACTTAAATGGGCCATTAAATGGGCTTATTTACTAAAACTTTATCAAGTACTTAAATGGGCCATTAAATGGGCTTCTAAAACTTTATCAAGTACTTAAATGGGCCAGACGGGCCTCACTTGGATTTGGATTGGTGCGACTGCATGGTGAGACTTGAGTGGTGTCATAATTCAACTCTATGGATTTTTTTTTAAACACAAGAAGTCAAGAACTTATTATTTTCAAAGTCACATTAACTTTTAATGTGATTATATTCAACTCAAGGCAATTTAAATAATACATTTTTTATAGAACAAATGAAAAAAGTAATTTGCTGTGTGACTATGGTAAAGGTTAATCCAAGTTACATTAACTTGATGGTGTTTGGTTATCAATTAGGATATGTTTGGCTATTATACTCTTCAATTTGTGGGTGAAAACAAAAGATAATTAATGAGTTGGTAAGAGTATATGAGTCTTATTTGTTATGTATAATTAATTTGTGTTGTGTACAAAAACTCTCTAACCCAAATCTCTTTACATGTTCATACATGATCCTCCAATTAAGATAATATTGGACTATTTTTGAGCATTCATTTCATATATAACCGTTATATAGTTAATGCACAACCTTAAAAGAGTAATTTCAAGATCATAAGACAAGAGTTTCTAAACTTACAACCTAAGATAATGAAGATCGAATGTCGTACGTACTTCCTGCTTCTAGAAACATGGTACAGATTTCGTCGAATATTTATACAATGATGTTAACCGCACATGTTTGTTTTAGTCGAATGACAACCCCACAACCTAGAATTAACTGTAACATTTTTAAATATGTGGCGTGATCTTCATGGAGAGAGAAAAGAACTCCCCAACCGATCATAATTATGTGTAACAAGGAGAATACCTTAGTCTTCACTCAATCAATTTTGACGGCGATTTCTTGACTTATTCTTTGCTGAAACCAAAGGGGTATTATATATACTTCTCGATTTGACTATAAGATTTCATTTCACCTCCTTAATTTTTACATTTTAGATATTTTATATAGGCTTTTTTCACAGAATTAATGGTTAAAAGTTAGTGACATTGATTTTTCAACTGAAGTATGAAAAAGGAAATTAGGCGAAATTGATTTTCACCTCTCGTATTAAATATTCTTACTCATCTTTATAATTGATGAAGAAAACATATATGTGTTAAAAATCAAAAGAGTTGATAAACAAAAAGAATTAGTAGATTTCTTATATTATCATTTGTGCGTAGAAGTATTGAATAGATAAAATAGAATTTAACGTATGAACATATTTCATCATATTATCATACTTCACTAGTTTATTGACCCGTGCACATACGTGTATTTCGGAAGTGTATTTGAGATATTAAAATTTTTTAAATAAAAATGATACAGTAAATGAAATATCACCTTTGTGATGAGAATATACTAATTTAAAAAAAGTGTCATATTACAATAAAATTTATATCAAAACGTAGATAAAAATGAGACGGTCGTAAATATAAAATTATTTTTTCTATAAACAAAAATATCACAAGTTACTAATAATAATTATAAACAACCTATAATTAATTACATTAATATACAATTTTTATAAAACCCCCTCATATTTTCTTAAAACCTCCTTATATGTTTTATAAAACCCCCTCAAAATATTCATCTAACCCCCTCCAATAGATTTAAAATTAATATTTCAAAAATTGAAATCGAATAATTTGAAATTAAAATTTCTTATCCACGTTTTTTAATTTTTTCAAAATTGTTTTGAGAATGAAATAATTTAGAAATTGAAGGTTATGATTGGTTAATGAAGACTCAATTTATGGTTATTTTTGGGAAATTTGCATACCTTATATATATATATATATAATTGTAAAATTTAATGTTTTTTTTCTTATTTTCTTTCTTGATTTAGTGATAAAATAATTTGATAGTAGAATAAAGTATATCTAAAATTATTTAAAGAATATAATATAATCAAGTTGAAAACTAGAATCATCCTACACTAAACCTGATACATATTATATTTAATAATGTTGTTTCTTTCATAACTATCAAAGGGTAATTGAAGATGGTTTTATAATAAAACTATTTCTCCTACCTATTTACTTAGTAATGCACTAATTTTATATTCTCTTGTTTTTCATTGGTTTGATACTTATACTGATCAAATAATTTTATTAAAAGTATTTTACAAAGACTAATAAACTAAAGTGATAAAAACCTAGAACGACAAGAAACAAATCAGAAACCAAATATTAAATTAAATAAAGCCAGATATTTTGATTAGTTTAATTTTTATTCCTATTTTTTCTGATCTAGTCTACACTCTTCTCACATTATTTTATGAATTGTTTTATCTTCTTAACATATTTTATGCATTATTATATTCTTGCTTAAAGATATCGACATAATATGATTCGTAGGTGACATTTGGTTTTAAATCCTTGTACATGACAAGTTGCTAAAGTTATAATAATATTATATTAAGGAATCAACTTGTGCGATATGTTTGTGGATGGATGTTTTCACCCACTAAATTAAGTGCCAACTAACGCCTTTGTCATGTATGCTATCATTATCATCATCATCACTCTTCATTTTTTTTATTCTTATTATTCCTCGTTTCTCAATAATGGTTCCTTAATCCGATGTTTGTATATTATAATAATATATATTTCAAGTAAGTTGTTAATTAATAGCTAACAAGCAAGTAAAATAAATAGTGTATTCACTAACACACACACACACATATATATATAGGAAAAAGTTCTTGCGAGAACCATTCTTAGTGCGAGAACCGCGAGAACCAATCTAAGCCGTCCAATTCCCCCTCCTTCAATGTTATTGCCCACCCATGAATTCCTCACATGCACCCTGCCACACTCTATCCCTCCACGCTCACCATCCATGAAACTTCCCATATCCAAGGAACGGTCGAGATTGGTTCTCGCGGTTCTCGCACTAACAACGGTTCTTGCATTAACCCTCCCCTATATATATATATATATATATATATATATATATAGACAAAAGTTCATGCGAGAACCGTTGTTAGCGCGAGAACCGCGAGAACCAATCTAAGCCGTCCAATTTTCCCTCCTTCAATGTCATTGCCCACCCATGAATTCCTCACATGCACCCTGCCACACTCTATCCCTCCACGCTCTTCATCCATGATACTTCTATATCCAAGGAACGGTTGAGATTGGTTCTCGCGGTTCTCGCATTAACCCTCCCCTATATATATATATATTGGTTTAAACGAAAACTGTTTTTTGTACGAAAACTGCGAGAACTAAAATATGGACAAATTATATTATTTTATGTCTTTTTTATTTAACCGTAAATCAAAAAGTTAGTATGGATATTTTTACATTACTCCCATATTTTTTAAACTAATATATCCATCCAACGAAAATGTATTAAATCCGTGCATATGCACACGTCCATGTATTTGCACATGTTCACATGTCAAGACCTGTATTGAAAAAAAAACCTAGTAATAAGCACATGTACACATCTCTAGATCTATATAAAAAAATACACACAGAAAACACACAAAAAAATTCTGAAAAAAATATAACAAGATTAGTCTCAAATTAAAGAACATAATTTTCTCGTTAATTTGGTATAATTTTCATAATTTAACATCTTTCCGTTTGATGAATTAAGACAAATAAGAGGTAAGACTAAAATAAGTATGAAGGGAATAAGAGGTAAAACAGAGAATATCTGAAGTAACGACGAATTACCATAACCTTACTCGAAGTTTAGAGGTATGATCCTCTTTCATTGTTGACTGCTTGTGGGCAACTAGAGATAGACCGATCCCGGTATATTCAGATTAAGATATTAATTAAATACACTTACGTTCCTAAGTTAACTACGTTAGCCGAGCTAATGTTTAAAATCATTATTTATATATTTATAGACAGTTAGAGAATGATGTAGTGACACTACAAAAAGACAGGTTGGAATTGATTTCAGGATTCGTGACATTAGTAGACCGTGACCCTCGAATATTGTGTATTAGAGAAATCGGACTGAGAGCCAGATTGTAGGTCCAACTGATACTTGGGTATGATTAGTGATGTAATGTATAGATGAAAGAACTGGTTATATGTAAAGAATAAAAATGATCAGATAGTTGTTCTCCTTAGAGTACTTTTAGGGCGTATTTACCATATGAGATAGAATTGAACTATGAAAGTTGTATTGATAGTCATAAACAGTAAACTGAATAAAGTGTTATTGACATTCTGAGGATGCAGGGCTTTGACTCTTGAGTTATTGAGACTGTGAAGCAAAAGCAGCGATTGCGTGATTTCGTGGATGAAATCATTTTCAAGTGGTGGAGAGCTATAACATCTCGAATTTTGTTACAGTGATGAATAAGTGGTGAAATTAAAGTTGAGAAAAATGAGTAAAGGTTATATATTATTAAATGGTTTTACTTAATGGTTCCAAATATATCATCGTTGGGATTTTCGGATACCGTATGGTTGAGTGTAAGTTGAAAAGGGGAGCGGGATACCCGCTAAGGAGACTACCACCCACATGAGGCGGCAACCTCCCTTCACTTATCTCGTTCTTTTCTTTCTTTTATCTTCTTTCTTTTCTTTTGTTTTCTTACTTCTTCAAAGTACAAAAACCAATATCACATATCTTTGATTCTGATTTGGAGCTAAGTTTGTAGATTGAACAAGAAGATAAATTATGATTCAAGGATATTACCATGGTGTTTTAATATAATTAGTAGTAATTATGGATTGATTGAAAGTGTTAGAATCGATATGTATGTGACTTATATGTGTTTTGGGTCGAAAGCAATAAGTTCTCTGTCGAAACAGAGCCGTAGGAAGAAGGGCATGAGCGTGCCCCTCAAGAACAGACCGTACATTAAGCCGTACCTGAGGAAGCACGCTGTATCCTAAAAGTTACGAGCGTGCCTAAACACTAGAAGGTCCGTGTTGTGCTTTTTGATCACGGGCGTCTCTGAGAATGGGGGGTACGGGTGTGCCTTCAGCCCCTGTGTTTTATTTAGAAGTTGTGTTTTGCCTTGTATGGAGTATTGATTAGTATGTATGTAATCTTAGGTATTTGGGGATCTAAGGAAAGGATAAGGAAACACGCTAAAGGAGTTGTACTGTAGGTGAGTACCTCAACTCGATACTTAGAGAAAGTAATTGCTTATAATTGCATGTTGTCAACATAATATGGGAATTATTGCACGATGATAGCAATATGATGATATCGAGCAGACTATTATCAATTATTGATTAGTGAATATATGAATGACTACATAAGTAATAGAATATAGTCTAAGTAATATGAAATACGTAGCTGAGGTATATGTTATGCTAATATTAATGTCTTAGATTACATCGAATCCTGAGATTATGTATGAATGAATGAGGAATAATTATTAATGTATGAGTTGCATGTTTACATAACAGTTATCGGTTAACAGTTGTTGGGTTATTAAAATATGTGAGTATGTAATATTGCATGATTAATTATAATGTGTCATGTTACAAGAATATATGTATTGATTGCATGCTTATACATGTTATAAGCTATTGTTTGATGTATGTGTGATACTGTGATATATGTGATAAATGTAATGTGTACGATTTGACCTTGGGAGATTACAAATGGGGTGACCGGAAGGGGTCACAAATAAAAGGGGGGGGGGGGGTAGCATACTACTTCATGCGGTATTAGGCTACCTACAACAACTAGTCTTGTGAGGTGTTATTAAGACGGTGCAGTACTGTATGCATGTGTGGCACGTAGCATGTGTGATGGCCCGGTGGCAAATCAGGTACATTATGTGATATAATGACTGAAATGATACTATATGACAGATGTGACGTATTATGGTGAGAATACATTTATATGTTAATTATTATCATTTGAGTATTTTGTGGAGTTACTCACTTGCTTCTAGCTCATACTCTTCATTGCTTATCTTTTTCAGGTTTGTGGCAGGCGAGGGTTAAATGAGAATTAATTTTGTACAAGAACTGCGACAACCAATCTTAGCCTTTGATTAAAATTAATCAATGGCAAAGCAACTTCGTCGGCTCATTAATGAAACGTTCTAATTCCATAATGATGCATTAACAAGTAATTTATTTATAAAATCAAGTCTGACAAATTAATGTCGGCTCATCTGGCTCAATTCACGGTTGAGTAATTATATAAAAGACAAAATATTCCTATATATATATATATATATATATATATATATATATATATATATATATATATATATATATATAGGAGATGGTTCATTAAAGAAACCATTGTTAGTGCGAGAACCTATGATCTTGATGAATTAGGTGCAAACTGCACCAAAATACAAGTAACTTTAGCTAAGGTTTAATTGTATACAACGAAGTCTAAAATTTTAAAATAAATACAACAAATTTTTATAACTTTCTCATTGTATGCAAGTGACGTGTTATAACATGTCATCTTACCTAACTTAAACGGTTACTTTTTTAAATTTTATTTTTTTATCTATTTAATTAATTTAATTAATAAATTTAATTGAAAAAACATATTTTTTAGGTGAAGCTTTCAATCATAGCCCCATTAAACCCCATATCAGGACCGCCACCTGGAAGACACCGCCACCTTCGTCGCCAACCTTAAGGAAACCCACCATCGCCACCTGCAAGACACCGCCACCGTCTAAAAAAATTATGAAGGTTGCGATTAGGGTTTTAAATGATGAAGGTTACGATTAGGGTGTGCCGCCTTCAGAGCAGTCATAGGTGGTGCCGCCTTCAGACCACCACCAACGTCTCCTTCATGTTCGGCATATTTAGGTTCGTGCTGCTTCAAACCACCACCACCTCCGCCGACTCCGCTGCTTCAAACCACCACCGCCGCCGCCTCCGCTGTTTCAAACCACCACCATCATTGCCTCCATGTTAGGTTCTCCAAGATCTCGATTTAGGGTTCATGGTGCTTCAAATGGTTTTTTTCTTTTTCTTGTTCAAATAGTTTCTGGACTCTATTTCATAATGCTTCATCAATTCAGGGTTCGATTTAGGGTTTTTTACTCTAATTCATCGTTGCCTTCAAACTCATATTTGTACAGATATGAAGGTGTACATATTTGGTTTCCAGATCTGATTCTTTGTGGTGATTTTTTAATCTTGATTGCACATATTCAAGAACATATTCAAGATCTGATTGTACATATGTATTGGTGTTTATACATATGAAGAACACAAGAACATATTAAGAACACAAGAACATATTCATAAACACATGAATTTAAAATAAAAAATTAAAATAAAATTAAAAATTACCGGATACGTGCACTTCAGGTAAACACTTGCATACAATCAAAGGAAAAAGCCGGTTGGTTGTATTTTTTTTTTAATTTGAAGTTCGTTGTATATATTGGTATCATAGTAAAAGTACATTGTATTTTGATGCAGTTTGCCCATCAAACAATGGCTAAAATTAAAAGTGGCAAACATGTAATTAATTAAAGACACAGCCGTTATTTTCAATATCTAAAAAAGTTTGAGGGGTATTTTAGACAAATTGTCAAAAGTAGGGGGGGGGGACCACATACCTCACATTCTTAAAACTATAATATTTTTCAAACGCAATGGTATTAAAATACAAAAATTAAACTAAATTAATAAAAAAATATACTCTTTAATATGACATCCATATTGCTAAAAAATTTTAAAGAAAAAGAATTCCGTTTTTGCCGGGTTTTTTTCCTAGCACAACATGAGATATACGCACATGTGCATATAACACTCGATTTTTTTCAAACACAGTTGCATATGTGCGTCTAGGTGCATATATTTACCATGTATATGTGCATATCATGTAGATATGCATATGCACATGTAGACGTATCACTCGTTATTTTTCGAAGAGAAAACTCTTTTTTATTAAATTTTAGCATCAAATATGTGCACATGTGAGCGTACCACTTGCTTTTTTTCGTGCACATGCGCATATTACAGTAGATTTATTTCAGAACGTATAGTAAAGTCACATATGTAGCCTGCATATGTGCATAACCTTTTCATACTACTAGGTTTTGTTTTAACACAGGTGCGTCTGGGTGCATATATTCACATGCACATGTTCACCTAGATCCATGTGTGCACGTTACAGTTGTAAAAGAACCGAACGTTCGGTGAGCCGTTCATGAATGGTTTTGAGGGAAATTTGCTTATGTTTATTTATTTAATAAACAAACGAACACGAATAAAGACCCTCGCTTGTTCATTTATGTTCGTGAAAGTTTGTTTATGTTTGTTTATATGTATATATGTATATGTGTGTGAGTATATATATATATATATATATATATATATATAATATATATATATATATATATATTCTCGTTTTAACTTTTGTCTATATATATACACACGTAGTTAATATCTGTTTATATTTAATAATATTATGTTTGTATTATATTTGTATATGTATTAATGTATTGTATTCGTTCTAGTTAGATGATTGACAAAATTAATATAGAATTAAAGTGTGAATTTAGCTATTTAAAAAATTAAGGCAGAAGCTTAATTGATACATTCATAACCTGAAAAGGTTATAAGTTATTAAAATTCTAATATGTTTATAAGGCAAAAATATCTGATTGAAATATCACGAGGATAATATATATCTATGTGGCGATCGATTGTCTTATGTGTTTGTCACATAATATTTCTTAAGAAAGATTATATACATGCAACGAGGAGTGTGTTATGTGTCGGCATATATAGTTTTTAAGGAAAGATTTTCTAATTAAGTTTGAAGTTGCCAACGAATCTGTTAGCTTTTTAAGTACGGATACATTATAGCTTAACACTGATTAGGACGATGTTTCGATATAAATAATGATGATTATTGGTATCTTAATCCCTCGGAAGTTGACTATATATATATGCTATACATTATTAAAACAATATATATAAATCAATAAAGTATATATATTTATATATGAATTGAAGAAATATAATATCTGGGTAGCGCGCGATATAATTGATATTATTTTATTGCATATTTACTATTAATTTAGTGAATTATTAGTATCATGATCTAAAAACACTTTGTTCCACAGACAAGTGGATTCCTTTCCACTAGAAATTGTTTTTTCTTAGTTGCAAATATGCACCAAATTATCAATCACACTCCCGTAATCTATAAAAAGAAATAAAACGTATTCTGTTTTTTTTTAATATGAAAAATTAAATATTTGAATTTTTTTAGTAAGTTCGGTTTCAAACTACTTTATCTATCCACTAAGATCATGGGAGTGGTGTATAATACTCTCCTTAATTTGGTATTACAAATTGTAGTATTACAATTGTATCAAGAATCAACTGTAACAAAGCAAATTACAAAATAATTACGAACTTATATAATTTGTGATAGAAAGAATACACTAAAACACACAGAGTATTTGAGAGTAATTGAAATGCTTGATTGAGTGAGTTTAGTATTCGAAAGTGTATCGAAGTTGTCATATTTTGTTATTGTATATACTCAACTTTAAACACTACAATTTAATGTATTAAAGTCTCAAAAACTATCAGGGTGCAGGTCACTCGCTGACGTGGCTCTGGTTTTGATGACGTGGCATTCGACTTGAGTGCTGCGATGTAATTTTTTTGTTTAAATTAATTGACAATATAATAATAAATAAATAAATACTTTATGCATATTTAGTAGGGGTGTTCAAAAATATCAGTATCCGATCCGAAACCCGATAATCCAAAAAATCCGATCCGAGATATCCGAATTTTCGGATTCGGATTCGGATAGCGTTTTTCTAAAATTTCGGTTATTCGGATATCCGAAATATCCGAATTATTTAAAAATAAATAAAATATATATTATATAATATTACTAATTACCAATAAGTAATAACTTATAACCCTAATATTCCTAAGTCACGCCACATTTCCACGCCAAAATCTCCATCTTCGCTCCATTGTTCAAGACCTCCAGTCGACTGTCGGCAAGGCGGCAACCCCACCGGTCCACAATGGCACAACCCTCAACTTTGATGCTCTGATGTAGACAGCAGCGGCAAGTGCGTTCGACCGGTCAGCACTCGAGCTCTCAGTGACAACACTCAGGTTTAACTTAAGTTCCTTATTCGACAGCGACAGCCCTCGAGTTCCTTCTTCGAAAGCTCTGTTATGCTTTTATGCATGATCTTTGAAAATCATTTTCTCGTCAATTAGCTATATCACAAATTTTTTGTTATAATTTCGTTGTTTAACCTCCACGAGTTTTTTTGCCAAAGATAAAACAGGAGCTATTGCAGGTTATAGCAACAAACGTGACTGGTTTAAAAAAAAATGGAAAAGTTGGATTAGTGACAAGATTCTTGCAAAGTAAGTAAGGGGAAATACCTTGGCTTGAATCAAATTTATAATCTTGATTTCTTTTTGTAGCGATATGATTTTAGGAGATATTTTCTATGTGGATTGTGGTTGTGAATCTGCTGTGAGTTCAAATAGGAAAGCTCCGATTTGATATTTTGAGACATGATTTCAATTAAAATTTCCTATTTGTTAAACAATTTATTTGATATTTTGAGTACCTGGACTTCAAGAACAATGAGTTTTTTATTGTTTTAGTTGATGCGGATATTTCGGATTATCCGGTATCCGTATCCAAAATTTCGGATATCCGAAATTTCGGATACGGATATTGGATAGTGACATGCACTATCCAAAAATTTCAGATATCCGAAATTCGGATATCCGAAAATGAACACCCCTAATATTTAGAGTGGTGGGAGTGATTACCTCTCACCACACCCACCACACCGTCACATCAGCTTTTTATCTTAACCACTCAACCCACCACACACATATGTATTGATCACTTTCCACAACATCAAATTCTAGGACCCACCTAATAATATATAAACAATCAAAATAAAATAGAGTACAAAATTTAATGCACAATGTACAAGTTATAATTAAATAAACCCTCTACAGCCCACAGGTCCACCGCCTCTCCATCTACATAACACAGACTTCTATTTTTTCATTCAAAAACCCTTCGCCGCCCTTTACATATCTGCGACCATCGCCGACACCAGATAGATTAAATAGCAACCATCGCAGGAGTTTCTTCTTCCAACAACTTCGAGAGACAGAGTGGTGGAGTTTCTTCTTCCACAGGGCTTTTCTTCTACATCTTCTACACCACACCTTCTTCCCCTGCACGATGGCCACCCCCCAATGCGATGACCACGGCGAGATGGTGTGGTTCCGGCGATGACCACGGCGCAACTCCCACCCCCTTTCCCACTGCGTTCTCTCTTAATATGCGATTTACAAGGGAGTGTTTCGACATATTCATAAAACAAAGATCTGATTCATTGAGAATTCTTCTTTTTCATCTATAGAGATTCAACAAGAATTCTGATTCATCGAGAGTTCTTATGCGAGACTGACGTATCTGCGATGTTGTTTGAAACATTCAAGATCCGGAAGTAGAAGATGTTGTTCGAACCTATCATGTTTATCTTCAAGAACACCATCAATGTTAGGGCTTCCTAGCGATTCTATTTCCATCTAATTTTGGGTTTTCTTCATCTTCGATTTCAAAGTAGTTTCAATTATTTTAGGGTTTTCGTTTTCAGTTTGAGTTTGATTTGATTCACATATTTTAGGGTTTTCATTTTTTATTCTCTGGATAACATCTGTGATTTTATCTTTCGATTCGAAGGGCAACATCCGTGATTATATGGTTTTTAGTTTTGAGTTCGGTTTAGTTCACAGATTTTGAGTTCGACGTGGCAACATTTGTACATGTTAATGGACTTTTCTTGGATTTTGAGTTCACAATGTACTTTAAGATGGGTTCATAGATTTGGTGTTCATATATTTTGAGTTCACTTTTGAGTTCACAGATTTTTGAGTTCGATTTCGCAACATCGATTTGGTGTTCTTCATGGGTTTATGGGTTCTATTTTGAGTTTGATTTGATTGAAGTCCAGATTTTGATTGAGTCCAACACGGATCGATTTTGCTTGAAAATCTAAATATGTTAATGCTTCATGGGTTTATGGGTCATCCTCATGGTGTTATTCATCATCTTCATCTTCATGTTAAATATTCTTGGAATTATATAAAAATATTTAAATAATAATGGCTAAATGTGATGCGGCATTAATTACTGGCATGGGCTATATATGTGGTATTTGGGTGACATTAAAATAAATAATAAATGGCAGAATTATTGGTCACGTGCTTAGCAAGTAATTCATTAGATAAAATGACAGTTTTAGAAAGTTGGATACACTAAGTGATAGTTTTTTAAGTTGGTTAAACTTGCACACCACTATTTAGTCCCCTATTTCGAATCACACATTCAAGCCCTAGCTGACCCTAATTAGACCAAAGCTATGCATGATTAATAAAATGCTATTATTCAAACAGGACTTGGGAGCTTGTATTGAGACCATATGATGTGAATGTTGTGACTGATATGGCTTTTTAGAAAAAAAGTATAATGCAGATGGAACATGTTGAGTAGATAGTTATTTCAACCCAAGAATCAAACCATCTTATTGAAAAACATAAGATTTGATGTTAAAAAAACTTTCAATTGTATTAGACTAGAAATTATCTTAATATGTGTTGTTAAGCAAACCATCTTATTGAAAAACATATGACTTGTATTCTTACTTAGCATTATATATTAGTAGTTTGCTTATCATACTGGATGAGTGAGTTAAGCCTTAAGCTTATCATGCTTGAGCATGACCTTATAATCAACTAGACGTCTAAAATGCATTCTTAAGTTGCCATATTCATGAAATGGCGTCCATACACCAACCACCAGCTTTTCAGAAAGTCTTTATATGGGATTAAAGCAGGCACCACACTTTTGGTGTCATTATTATCGAGCTACATCACATGCCTCGTTTCCACCAAAGGATGACCCATCTTTATTTATCTTTACTAGAGGTCCTTTGGTTGCCTCCTTACTATTTTATGTAGATGACATCCTCTTTACTGCATCTTCTCATGCGCTCCTCAAGAAAATTGCTAAATACGGAATTTTCCATGACGGATCTAGGTTCGATGTCTTATCTTTTAGGCATTGTTGCTATTTGAAACAAACATGGTATATTTCTCTCACAACAAAAATATGCTTTTGAGATTCTTGATCGCGCACGCATGGCTGACTGCAATCCCTTTCATACTTCATCTGATATCCGGTCTAAATTGGATAAATCTGGCAAACCAATATCTGAACCAACACTATATAGTAGTCTAGTAGGGGCACTACAATACCTTACATTTACATGTCCTGATATCACATTTGTGGTACATGAGATATGCTTATTCATGCATGACCTGCGGGAACCCCATATGCACACATTGAAAGGTATTCTACACTACTTGAAAGGCAATACTGACTACAAACTACAACTTTATTGAACTCCAACATCTAATCTTGTTGCGTAGTTTGATACTTAATGTGCTGGGTGCCCCACCACCTATTGATTGATATCCGGATATTGCATATTTCTCCGTGACAATCTCATCTCCTGGCCGGTCTTCTAAACCATAGCATACTATTTTGAGATCAAGAATTGAGGTTGAATACAACGGAATTGAAAATGTTGTAGCTGAAACTTGCTTAATTCGCAACCTTCTTTGAGAGCTTTCTATGTCGCTAACATGTGTAACCATAGCTTACAATGATAATGTTAGTGCTATCTATAGATCTCATAAATCGGTTCAATATGAGCGTGCAAAACATTTATAACTCGATATTCATATTGTTAGAGAGAAGGTTGTTATGGGTCAAGTTCGTGTTTTACATGTCCCGTTGTCAGCACAATATGCCACTATTTTTACAATAAAACTTACTTCATCCTTATTCAATGATTTTAGATGTAGACCGAGTGTGACCCCCCCCCCCCCCCCCCCCTCAAAGTAGTATTAATGTATATTTGGATGTATAGTCTTAGTTTAGGATACGGCCCATCTTTGGCCCGAGCCAAGACTCGTATTATTGTATATATCTGAATATCTCCTTCGTGTATAATGAATTATGCTTGATGAGAAATATCTATCTTACAAAGACAACTTTTAAAAAAATTAGCATATGTAATACAATTTTTCAAAGTCGATAAAACAATATTAAAAAGATGTAAATTCGGATGTATTTTGATAAAATAAAGTCAAAAATAAAATATTTGAAAGAATAAATGAAATGAAATGTAATGTAATGGTGAAAGTGGTTGTCAATAAAGATCGAAGATATAAATGGAGATACACAGGCATGTGCTGTAAGGTATAAGAGACCTACTCTACTATTTGTCGATGTAAACTTGTTTGGTGTGTTATAGCGAACGTGTTAGATTCAAGAATGTAATGTCAAATACATCACCATCAAAGTAATTAAGGTATTCAATATCAACCATACAATCAAACATATATAGATTCATACTCTTGGCCTTTCTCTATGTATGAATCTCATGATTGGAGTATGTAATCACCACATCATGATTAATTTTATAAGTACTATTTTTGACATATATATATATATATATATATATATATATATATATATATATATATATATATATATATAGGGGACGGTTCAAACGAGAACCGTTTTTCGTACGAGAACTGCGAGAACCAATTACAGCCATTGATCAAAGAGATGGATGGTTGAGTTTAAAGAGTTGTTAATGGATAACCTTAAACAAATCAAACATATCATTAATTAATTAAGGGTACTTTGGACATTTTTACATTACCCCCACATTTTTTAAACTAATATATATACATCAAACGGAAAAGTGTTAAATTACGAAAATAATACCAAATTAACGAGAAAATTATGCTCTTTAATTTGAGACCGGTCTTGATATATTTTTTCAAAATTTTTGTTTTTGTGTTTGCTGGGTTTTTTTTTTCTGTACAGCTCGAAATTTGCACGAGTTTTTTTTCTGTACAGCTCAAAATTTGCATTAGTGCAAATATGCATATTTTGCACAAGTGCAAATATGTATGCACCTGTGCATTTATATTTTTGCACCTGTGCTAATATGCAAATATTTGCACAAGTGCAAATATTTTTGCATATGTGTATATGTCGAGAGTTGTGTTAAAAAAACCTAGCAAACACGAATTTTCTTCTAAAAAACATAATACAAATCGGTCTCAAATAAAAAACATAAAACATTCAAATATATACACCACTAACCATTAACTAAACAAAAAATATATTGCAAAGCGTGAAATACACTAATTACTACTAACCATCATAAAGACATAAATGTTAAATAAGTATGACAATGAATACCCCATTGACCATAACTATCCCATGGTTTCTTGGTAGGCGTTCCCCTTATCGGTTCATAGTATCATTTAGTTTTTTTAGCACAAATGTAGATATGCATCTGTGCAAATATATGCACTTGTGCAAATTCACATATCACCTAGTTTTTCACAGCACAAATGTATATATATGCACAAGTGCAAACGTGCACACATGCACATATGCGTTTAGATTTATACCATTCAACATTAGACAACCATTTAAAAATTTTATATACACCACTTACTTATGCAACAATATACGACACACTAATTATCAACTTAAACTTCTGTATTTACCCATGATTCTTGAACATGGCCTCCCTAAAAACAATCATCCCATATACAAGTGTTTATAATCTTAATTTAATTTTATTATAAAAGCCTAACCCAACAAATAAATTTGAAAAACCTACTGTCACCTCCTTTCACCTAAATAAAATCTACAGACCACTACAACTTTTATATCAAAATAAAAAAGTACTGCAACATCTTGAATGCATCCTCAATTATTATCATAAAAAAACCTTTCATTGATTAACCTAAAATGAATGCTTCTCCAACTAATATCATAAAAAAAGCACTACAATTTTGTGATTGTTTATACCTTATTCTGACTACCATAATCGATATCAAAGAAATTCCTAATTAATTAATAATGATTAAATCCACTCCTAATTAAAAAACCTAACTTGAAAATGATGAATTTGACAGTACCTATACGGAAGCTCATCTAAGCGACCAAAGCATGAAGCAAAAATGGGCAGAAGATTGAAGCATGATGAGAGTGTAAAATAACTAGATCTATGGTCGAAATTAGTGGGGCGACACCGGTATTAAGGCCGCAAGTGTTTTTAGTGATTACCAGATCTGCGTTGGAGCCAATCATTTACTACCGTAACCATGAAATATAACTCGACGGAAACAGATTCTGGCAATTCCTTGAAGGATTTTGACAACGAGTTGAGAACGA
Source organism: Pulicaria dysenterica (assembly GCA_947179395.2). Lineage (NCBI taxonomy): Eukaryota > Viridiplantae > Streptophyta > Magnoliopsida > Asterales > Asteraceae > Pulicaria > Pulicaria dysenterica. The sequence goes on from OX359292.1 coordinate 82,711,836, forward strand.
TAGGATGACAACCAGCACACACTAAAATAGTAGCTTCCGGCGAGTCTGAGAGATTGAGCTGACGTCGTCGGCCTTCTTAGGTGGTCGGAAAGTGAGCAGGTTGGTGATTTCTATGGTGGTTGGCAAAGGGAAGATGAAGATGAAATGGTATGGTGATGGTGGGGTAGAGATAGAAAGTAAGAGAGATAGTTGAAAGAAGGTAAAGGGACGTGGAGTGATGGTGGACCAAGTATTAAATCCACTAATAAACTAACAGTAAAATTCCAAGTCTACCCTTTTGGATTAATTAAGGATGTTTTAGATTAGATTATAAATGAATGGTTTAGATTAGTTCTCGCAGTTCTCGTACGAAACACAGTTATCATTTGAACTGCACCCTATATATATATATATATATATATATATATATATATATATATATATATATATATATATATATATATAGGGGAAGGTTCAAACGAGAACTGTTTTTCGTACGAGAACTGCGAGAACCAATCTCAGCCGTTCCATGAATTTCTCACATGCACCATGTCACACTCTATCCCCCTACGCTCTCTATTCATAAATTCCACTTACAAAATAAACGGCTGAGATTGAGTCTCTCATTCTCATTTAAGTTATCATTCTCATTTAAACATTCCCATATATATATATATATATATATATATACACACACACACACACACATGAATTTCTCACATGCATCATGCCACACTCTATCTCCCTACGCTCTCCATTCATAAATTCCACTTACAAAATAAACGACTGAGATTGAGTCTCCCATTCTCATTTAATTTATCATTCTCATTTAAACATTCCCATATATATATATATATATATATATATATATATATATATATATATATATATATATATATAAATGAGAGAGAGAGGAGGGTTATTGTGAGAACGATAATTTAGGTGACAATGAGAGAACAAATCGTAGTCATCAAATGATCATCGTGCTTTGGCTAATGAATAAAATGAAGAGTCAAATGTAGATTATCCAATTAAATCAAATGAAGGGGCTGGATACTATGTTTACAACAATTGATAACCATTTTGTATTTATGTGTAGATTTTTCATATATCTTTTGTGTTGAGTTCCTTTATTTGACGACCAGTTATCAATGTCGTAAAAGTTGGCCTAGACTACTGATTATTTAACTGCTACTCATGAATCAGTCAACTGTCGAGGTAAGTTGGGGATATGTCAAGAGGCTTGCAAATGTTGTTGTCAAGGAGTCCCTTACGATCGCCATAGACGTCAAGGAGACGATAGTCGACGAGAAAGAGTCGTTGCTCTGGTGTGAGATGAGAGGTGAGAGTCATTGACGTGATGGAGAAGAGAGACGAGGAGTTGTTGTCGCTTGTTGTTTTGTTGATTGATTATGCGATACTCTATTTGTTCTAGGCTAAAGTAAGGATTTAATAACATTTCCTTGTATTTTTATTAATAAGGATAATTAGGTAACTAAATAAAGTAATAAACTAGGTGAGGAGTCATCGACGTGACGGAGAAGAGAGGTGACTAGCTGACTACACATATTCTTAACTCTAAATCTTTTATCTATCACCTAAACTAGAACCTATAACCTTAAGGTTGAGAGTATCTTTCTAAACTAGCTAAACCAATGTCCTTTAGTTATTGGATTCTATATTTAGTTTCTTATTATTTAGCAAGTTGAATTACCTGAAAACCTAAAATATAGTCCAGAAATTCTTTGAAAATCAGACTAGCTAAAACATAGACAAAAGAAACTTTAAAAATTATTTATCTGCAAAGAAACTGTAACACCTCGCTTTTGAAAACCAGATTTTTCATTTTAATAATAGAAATTCAAGAATCCAACTGCATGGATCCGTTTATAAACAGAACTTAAGCCAAACCTGTTTTTCAAAACTCATTAACAGCAGCGGAATTATAAAAGTGGCTATAATTACAACAAAAAAATCAGCCACAGTATACAAAAGATCAGTTGGTGTTACTAAACTGTTCACCGACCACTTAATCAAGTTTATACAAACATAAACAGAAAAATAAAAGTAACTAAACAAGTGTTCCTCCAAAAGACAAGTAATAACCAGCAAGTACCCAAAGCTCACGCGCCTAAATGTTACCTGCAGTCATGGGAAGAGTATCTGTTAGCTAATTAAAGCTAGTGAGCATAAGATAGCATATTCAGTAATATAAACATATCACATATCATCAATATATCAAACAGTGCTATCCTAGCATCTCGCGATGAGCTGGCACAGCCAGAAGGAAGCATAATCTTGCAGGGTAGCGAGCCCGGCTCAACACTCCTAACTGGGGAAACCAGACACATCAACCGCGCGGGTGGGTGAGCGGGTAGCGGTCCACCGTTGCATTATGAAGCCAAAGACTCCATGGGGTACAGAAATCAGCTGATCCCCCTCATCGCACGAGGAACATTGGGCTAGCCAAACCCTAAATACCTATCTAGGTACCGTTGACGCTATCATCGACCCGCAGGCCTCAAGGCATCCCAGACCGCAGTCTGGCCTCGTTCAAGGACTACAAATAGCCCCCATATCTCGGATCGGATCACAAACACATAATTGACCCATTCAGGGCCTTATAGCGCGCATACATATCATATTATAATCATGATTCAATGGTTACGTATGTCATGCATAAATATAGCATACAGTACGCATTTCAAGCATACAACAGTGTTAAGTACATTTCATGGAATTACTTGCACATACAAATAACATGTAATACGATTATATTAATTAGTATGTTATCCTATACTCACCTGTGAGGCTAGAGACTAAAGCAAACAAAAATCGTGATCGTCGCGCTCTTCTTCCGGGTCGTACAGCTTACCTATAAAATAATACTCGTGTTTAGTCACTTCACACAAGTACATTAACTAAAAAACTAATATGATACCCCTAATGATGCCATTAGACTAATCAGAATCCTAAACGAGCATCCCGTACGACAAAACGTTGAAAAACAGCACAACAGTGCACTGTTCATAACAGACAGTCCCTACGGCCGTAGTAAAAATGTCCTACGGCCGTAGGACCATTTTTTATAGAACACCCTCCTACGGCCGTAGGGAAAACTTACTACGGCCGTAGTAACCAATTTACAGTCAGTGTGCGAGAAACAGCCCCCTGTTCAGTCCATTTGCAATCCAAACCCAATTCCATCAATCCCAAATCCATTTCCAGTGTTTCCATATGATTTTAGACATCCAAATGAATCCAAAAACATACATATAACAACATCAAACCAAAGATTGAAGGTATAGGATCAAATTCTTCCATTTTGACCCATTTCAAGCTTTTCATGAAATTTAATTCAAATCACCATTTTAATTCATGAACTTGGATTCTAATCACTTAGAATTGATTTAGAAACAGATTGGAATATTTAGAATCATTTCTTGATTCCAAATTCGGGTTTGACTAAGTTTGACCTAACTCAAGAACTCAAGAACAAAGAAGCATGAGGGAGATGATAGACTTACAAGGTAGAAGGAGATGATGAAGATGATGATAAAGAACTGATATTAGCTTGGATTTGCAACTGAAATTGATCTTGGTGACTTCTCTTTTGATTTCTTCTTCACGGCTCAAGAACAAGGAAAAATGAGAAGTGTGTGTGTGCGTATCTGTGAAAAGGAAAGAAAAGAGACCGACTTAAGGTCTCAATAATATCCACACGGGGTATTTTGTTCCCCTTCTCAACTTACAACTTAATACCCGTTTACCTGTTTCAACTAACGGGGATATTTCCGGAATCCTTATTCAAAACCGTTTAATATTTTATTTAATTTATCTATTTTCTTTATTATATTTATTATCATGATTTCTTAATTATTTTAATAATAACTCTAATATTTAATATAATTCTAATATTTATTAATAAACTCAAGATTCGGAACGTACCGAGAGTATAGACGACTAGGCCCATTTGAGGATGTTACAGAAACGAACCCCTTTGCCAATGTTGAAGGCTTAGAGCATAGGCATCTATGGGCACTTGGGTGGTAACTCTCTTTAATCTATATGCTAAAATACCCTTTGGTAGTACTTGTTTGTCTTTGGTTCACAAACAATTAGATTAAGTTGAAATGCTTGAAATTTGCCATTTATTGTGTATTTTTATTTATTTATTTATTTTACTATGATTAAAAGTATTGATATCAATACATGTTGTACAAACTATATAATCAAAGTAAACATATTGATGAATGATGATAGAGGTCATACTTATAACTTGAATCAATGTTCACTTATAGTTGCTAAATCGTTACTCAATACTTAAAGTATTAAATCGTTGCTTGAGACTTGGTATTCAGGACTAGTATCAAGGCGACTAAATAAAATAGATATCATGCATATCTACCATATATGAATACCCGATACAGAACTCGATACCATCTTTAAACCAAATTTAATACTCAATAAAATCGATAGCGATACTGGTTAATATCTACGGTACAATACCATACTCACCCCTACCACCAAGTTAAAGGATCACTCTACTCCACTTATGTGCACTTTCCCACTATAATCTCTCTCTATATGTTTGCTTAAATGTTATCTTGCATCAATTCTCAACTTATAAAATAAAAAGTTAGAAAATTTGAATATAAAATTGGAAAGTTGGGATACAGAGGAGACTTTACTTGAATGGAGATGAAAACTCCACGTCGACATTTATTTTATTTAATTTAGGAAATACCTCGTACATTTGCGTTGCCGACACCAACATCACAAACTTAGGCCCCACCCACCTCGGCTTTTACTTATTTTGGCGTTTCCCCCTTTATTATTTATATATATATTTTCATAAACATTTCCATTTTCGAAACCCACACCCCTAACCCCATTCTCCCATACATAAATTATTAATTGGATTCCGGGTTTATTATATCAAAATAGAAAAATTATCTAATAATCTTATTAAAAAACATATGTATAACATTATCATTTTTATTTTAAAAAAAAACTCCATCAATCATAACATTTTATTTTCTAAAAAAAATTAAAAGTACATCTTAAATTTTAAGATAATATGTTTAAAAAAGTTTGTTAGCATATATAATCTTTGAATAGCAACTAAATTCGAAATTCGGGATATGCTAACAGACTACAAAATTTCAAAATTTAAGATATATTTTTCAGAATTTTACCTATTTAATCATTCATAAACCTGCATTATTAGTATCGTTAATATATATATATATATATATATATATATATATATATATATATATATATATATATATATATATATATATATATATATATATGAATTTAAAATAAAACCCCTGTTATTGTATAATTGCGCAATTTATGTAAAGCTAAACATGTTATTGTATTTTCTAATGTTTCTAAGAAAATTCTTGCTTCTTTCTGTAATTAACTAAAATTCGAAATTTAGGATATCTTAACAAACTACAGAATTTCGAAATTTAAGATATATATTTTAGAATTTTATCTATTTAATCATTCATAAAAGTTTATTATTATATTAATTCGAATATTAACTAAAATTTCGAATGTATTTTAGGATAACGTGTTTAAAAAAGTGTGTTAATATCTATTCTTCAAATAACAACTTAAAATTCAAAATTTAGGATATCCAAACAAACTACAGAATTTCAAAAATTTAGATATATTTTTAGAAATTTCACCTATTTAATCATTCATAAAGTTTGTTTTTATATTAATTATAAGATTAACTAAAATTTCGAATGTATATTAGGATAATGTGTTTTAAAAAGTTTGTTAACATATCTATTCTTCAAATAACAACTTAAAATTCGATATTTATGATATCCTAACAAACTCCATAATTTCAAATTTTAAGTTATATTTTTTAGAATTTCACCTATTTAATTATTCATAAACCTTTTTTCTGTAGATTAACTATAAGTGTTTCACAGCTCTACATTTCATTGCTTTCAATGGTTATTTCAACTTCAAAACAATTGTTCCTATAGTGGAGAAAGAAGGCAGATTCACCTTGCTAAAAGACATGAAAGGTCAGTTTGATCATTGTATCATCAAGGTCAAGGTAATGATCATGTGAAAGTCATTCTTTAATAACAGTCAAAGAAGTTCATCCACTCTTCAACTTATCTTAACTGATGAACAAATATCTTCAATTATATTTGATTATTTCATTTGTAAATGTGCTAAGAGTAAGGTATATGCTAAGACTAAGATCTATGGTAAGACTAAGATCTGTGCTTTAAGCTTTTTATTGAATCTTGTTTTTAGTGTCGATTGTCTATATGGTTTTGATTGGACATAGTCAGACGTCAATTGTGTTTTACTTGATGGAAGACACACTCATCTGTGCTTCGATCTGTGGTTTTTAATTGTTTATAAAGAGGTTTTACAGAAAATCTAATGATAATCTTATGTATGAATTTCAAAATTATGTAATTTTTATTCATTTCTTACGAGATTTTATATTTCTATCTATGATTTGTAATTATTTTTACTATACGTTTAGTACTCTTTAAAACTATATAAATTTAAAATTAACTTATATCATCCCTGTATTAATACACAAGTCGCTTAGCTAATATAAATTAGAGTTAATTACAAAGATGGTCCCTGTGGTTTGAGCGAAATTTCACATTTAGTCGTTTAAAATAAAAAATTACACTGATAGTCGTTATGGTTAACTTTTTGTTTCACTTTTAGTCCTTTAGCCTAACTCCAGTTATTTTTGACCGTTAGTCAAAGGGTATATTGGTCATTTTCCAACTAATCTTTATAACCAAACATCCTCTATCCTCTTTCTTTCTCTTTGTCAATTAATTATTAATTAACTTTTTATTAAGATTAACTAATAATTAATTAGTTATTAATAAAGTTAATTATTATTTTATTCTTATTTGCCTAATTATATTTAATTATACTAAACGTATTAATTTGTAAAATAAAATAAAAAATTAATATTATATTTATTCTTTAAAACTAAATTAACTCCTTTAATTATGAGTTTTGAATGACAATTAACAGCCTATGTTCTTCAAGTATTAACAGCCTATGTTCTTCATTGATTGAAGATGAACACAAAATCGATGGTCATTTTATTTTTTAAGTATTGTTTTAATTGTATATCAATATGTTCTTCAAGATCTTCATATGTTTTTAATCCATCTTCAAAATATTCATAAGCAGATCTGGTGCATACAAAAAACAAATTTTTTTTGAAGAAGATGAAGAACAGACGGCGGCGACTTTTAGATCTGGAACGACGGTTTAGATCTGGAACATATGAAGATCTAGAACGACGGCGATTTAGATCTGGAACGACGAAGGAGACTTTTAGATCTGGAACATATGAAGATCTGGAATGTGGCGGTTTAGATCTGGAACATATGAACATCTGGAACGACGGCGGCGACCTTTAGATCTGAAACGACGACGAGTTAGATCTGTGTGTGTGGCGGTGATTTCACGGTGGTGGTGGTTGGCGATGGTGATTGCGACAACGAGTGTGGCGGTGGTGGTGGCCGGCTGATCGAAGTGTGAGAGAGAGAGAGGGAGAGAGGAAGATAGAAGAGAGATGAGAGCGGTGAAGGTGGTTTAGCGGCGGTGGTGGCCGGTGGCCCTAGGTGGCGGTGGTGGTGGCCGGAATTCTAAGTGTGGAGGTTGTTCTTGTTTAAAGATTAGAGAGAAGGGGAAGAAAGAAGAGGAAGAGAGATGAAAGATGAGAGAGGAGAGAGAGAAGGGTGATATAAGGGGGGTGAAAGTATGTGTTTAGTAACAAGACTTACGGGAAAGGGTGTTTGGAAATTATATTAATAGGTAAATTGTGATTGGTAGCAAGGATAATAAGGTAAGTGATCAATTTACCCTTTGACTAACTGTCAACTTTAACACCAGTTAGGTTAAATGACTAAAAGTGAAACAAAACGTTAACCATAAGGACTACTAGTGTAATTTTTGATTTTAAAGGACTAAATGTGAAATTTCGCGCAAACCACAGGGACCATCTTTGTAATTAACTCTATATATTATAAGTACTACATTATTATGTAACAAACTTTGTTTCTATTAATAAATAAAAACAAGTTTCATAATCTTATTATTATAAGTCATAAGTGTTTTTGAGTAAAACTGTAGATTTAAGGAATTTTATAAGAGATAAGCTATAGAAGTTTACGGCCGTAAGTGGTCGTAAGGGTCATATGGCCGCATAATGGCCGTATGGAAGCTCATATGAGTTCAAAGGTCAGAATCTTAGTAAGACGTTTAGTAAGTTTTGATTGTAATGAAATATTGAATGTTTAGTCAAAATTGAATATTAGCTTGTGGCACCAAAGGTGAGGTATTTGTATATATTTATTAATTTAGCAACTCTATATGTATGTATGATGTATATTAGAATGCCATGAATGATGTTATACTCAATAGTTACATGACATGTACTTATTAAATATATAATCGAATAATGTGTAAATAAATTCTAAGAGTATAAGATCTTAATTGTTTCACGTATCATTAAGTGAATTTAAATAATAATCAACACAATGATGAATCTAAATATGCATATGAAGTTATGAACGAATGAGAGAGATAAGAGGTTGAGTTTGTATGAAATAATCAAAGCTTATTTAAATGTAGAAAGGCTAGTGGTTTTAATACCATAGCCATATGTATAGATCTAGTCATTGTACTTCCAGGAAAGATCAAACTAGAAGTAAAGATTAACTAAAATTAACATTGTCAAAAGTGTCGATTAAAGTAAGGTTTGTGTCATTCAGGATTGGTCAGTTTTATGTAGACCCAATTTTGACCTATCTATTTTCGGAGTCATGTTTGCATCCCACCTTTTCGTGTCGACCCATTTCGGCTAAAACGATCAAGGAATATTTTTTCAATTTTCGAATAGGGTTTTCCGTTTCAACTACAAATTTCTTTTTTAATTTTCCAAATTCCATATATTAAATAATCAAATGTCAAAGTACCAACATAATATAGTAAAATTAACAAATACCAAAATAATGTACTATTGTATTAACTGTAAATATCATATTGTTTAATTTAAAATCTAAAAGTTTAAGGGTTTTGTACTTTTGTTTGGCGGATATTGTTGCCCTAAGATGTCACTCTCTTATTTGATTCAGAATTTTCTTTTCAAAAATTTGAAATTTCATACGAGTCACTTTCGGGTTGTTAGGTTGACCATAATTTGACCTATTTCTTTTCGTGTCGACCCGCTTTTGACCCATTTCGAGTTACTGACATTTTTTCGTTTTTGATTTCGGGTCGGGTATCATTTCTTCCCAAAAATTGTTGGCATTAACTAAAATAGTAAATTGATACAATTTAGGTTCTAACAAAATAGTGATAAAGCATCAGATGGTGAATAGTTATTGTTGTAAGCATGGATCACTATCTAGATTATATTTAAAATAAACTTAACTATCTGAAATCAGAAACCTATGTAGTTAATCTTGGCGAGATCTCAGTTCTCGGACATAGGGAAAATCTCGGTTGTAAATATCGGAACCGGATTCTCGCCGAGATTGGCCGAGATTTTCTTCTGTTCATTTTAATAGCATATTTCTTAACCTAAAACCTAATTAACACATCTTCTCTTCCTTCTTTCGTTCTTGTACGCACGACAAGCAGAGTTCTTTTTTCTTTTTCTATATAACAGATCCCTTCTACCTTCATGCACTATTTTAACATGCAAATAATGCTTTCTATTGAATTTTTATGATTTTGATAATATATATGTTCTAAATAATATAAAAACCAATATCTCATCGGGATAACCGTTATTTCAAATCTCAGTCCTTGACCGATATTTTATTTTTGAGCGACTTAACTGCATAATCAGAAACTCCTCACGGTATTAGTGAATGTATAAGAATTATATCTAAAAAGTAATAGTTAAGTGAAGAATAATAGTAAGTGATTAGAAGTAATGAGTAAGATAAGTATGTGGTAAAGTCTAACATGAGTATGTAATGTTGTATATGCCAAGTATGAATCCAGAAAGTTCTAAGATTCATTAATACTTGTAATAGAAGAAGGTAAAGTATATGCAAAAGTGATTATCAATGAATATATCCTTGTTGGGATTTTCAGAGACCGTATGGAAGACTTGCACATCGAAAAGAGGAGCGGGATTCCCGTAAGAACAGAGCCTGAACTTGCGAAGCTGAGGCTGTATTCATAGGCTAACGGCCGTTAAGTAGGAGCTAACAGCCGTTTGGTATCTAACCGCCATTAGCTCGAAGCTGACAGCCGTTAGGTAGGTAACGGCCGTTAGCTAAAATCTAACAGACGTTAGGTACCTAACAACCCTTAGCTCAAAGCTAACAGTCATTAGGTACCTAACATCCATTAGCTCATAGCTAACACCCATTAGCTAGTTGACAACCATAAGTGTGATTTAGTCATGTATTGTGATTTAAACATAGTTAGAGCCATACATTGATACCTACTATTATTACAGGTTCGCTAGGAGCTAACGGAGTATATATAGTTGTTCAATGACTAAGCTTGGACTTGAGGTAAGTACCTCAACTTGATACTTAGATGTAGTAATTTCTTATAATTGTATGTAGTCAACATTATATGGGGATTATTGCATGATCATAATAGTATGATGATATCGAATAGACTGTTATCAGTTATTGACTAGTGAATATACGAATGACTGCATAAGTTATTAGAAATATGTAGTTGAGCTACATGTTATGTTAACATTGAACATCTCAGATTACATTAAATCCTGCAAAGTAGAAACTATGTATGAATTAATAATGAGGAATAATTACTAATTTATGAGTTACATTTTTTAGAATAATTGTCGGTTAACAGTCGGTTTATTAAAGTATATGAACATGTAATATTGCATTATTGATTAGAATATACCAAGTTATCATGATACAAGTAGTTGATTGCATTCTTATACATGTTACAAGTTATTGCTATGATGTATATGTGATATACGTGATAATTAAATTGTGTACGATTTGACCTTGGGGAATCACGGCAAAATGATGATGATAATGATGTAACTGAAAGGGGTCACAAATAAAGGTGAAGTAGCGTGCGGGATAGGACTACCTACGACACTAGCCTGGTGAGGCATTGCCGAGATGGTGCAGTACTGTATCCATATATGATAATTGCCTACGAGGCAATAGTATGATGCCTATAATGCATGTGTGATACCCCGTTGGTAAATCAGGTAACTTATATGATATTATGACTCATATTATGATGATTGAGATGACATTATATGACTTGCGTGATGCAATGTGACAAGAGTATAGTTATATGTTAATTGTTATCATTTGAGTATTATGTGGAGTTGCTCACTGAATTTCTAGCTCATACTCTCCGTTGTTTATGTTAATTGTTTTTGGGGCTATAGTTATATGTTAATTGTTATCTTTTTCAGGTTCGTGGCAGACGAGGCTTCCACGTGAATATGCTATTTGTTTTGTGCAACACCAAAGGAAAACTGTTTTATTTTTTGTTAATGTGCCTGTTGTAACCTGATTTTATAAAGTTTTATAAATTCTTTGTTGCACATTTTTAAAAATAAAAACGGATGTTACAATGTCGTACACCCATAATTTGCTAGGTTTTAGTTTTATCCTACCACTAATTCGAGTCATATCCTAACACTATTAAGGTTCATTAATTCCTGTTTTTGGGGCTATAGGTTTTGTTGATGGCTTTGTGTCTATTTGGTATATGTAAAGCTTAGAGTTTGGCACAGGGCTCCTGGTTTGATATTTCTTATTTTGTACGTTTGGTTCCCCTCTTCTGCGCAACTTGCAGAAGGAGTGTATGGATTGTGTTGCTACCTTGTTATATCTACTTTAATTTGCCTAATATAAAATAAACATCAATATACTTCACTAATTATTGCTCTAAGGAATCTAATTTAACACGCAACAATAGTGAGGACTAGTTTTATATGTTGCAATATTAAGTGATACAATTAAATATCTTTTGTTAAAATATGATATATATTTTTTCACTAGGTTACGTAATTACATTAAATTATACTAAAACAAATTTTATTTATTAAAAAGATAATAAATAATATATCACATGATAATAATTTTACAAATTTGATTATATATTACTACAGTTTATCAAAAAAAAAAAAATTGCTCCAAAATACAAATTATTATATAATATATACATTAGGCAGGAAAAAAATTTGTCTTTTTCTACCAAAAACTTGATTTGTTTATATATTTTTTTGCAGAATAGAAAAACATATTGTTGGCTAGCTTGGGTGGCTGATCATTCCTGCTGGTGGAGTCCACTAGGGTTCAAATCCCTTTAAATACATATTTTCATTTTTCAACACCTCCTCACTTCAAATCATGGCTACTTCATCTTTTCTTTTTCTTTGTCAGATTTTACATTGCTCCACGAATCTATAAGTTGCCTTCTCTATTCTTTTTTTTTAATTTGTTATTTTCCCTTTTTAAAAAAGACGCACCATAATTATTTTAGTCTACTTATATTGTAATTAATACTTATTTTTCCATTTTATGTTTAATTAGTTACCATTAGTATATCTTTTACAAATCAAATATAGTAAATATAAAATTAAAAGTAACCTTTTTCAAATACGTATTTTTATAATTTAATAATATCAAACTCACTTAAAAATATAAAAAGTAAACCATATAATTGTTGGGTGTGACTTAATTAGCGAAAATGTATTTTTTTTCTCATACTTTATCATCTTACTCACAAAATAATTATATTTAAATTCCACTAATTTTTTTTCCTTACCTTCTTCATTAATTTTAGTTATGATGGTTGGTCAACATGTTATCAATTCTGTTACCATCATGGAGTAAAACAACTTAATCAAATATCTCTAAACTTCTATATTTTGTATTTTTAAATGTGTGTGCACACATCACATCATTTTATACGGAATTTGTTTAAATATTATATTCTTAAGTAAACATAATGCAATAATTTTAGGAATGTGTCTAATTCTTGACATGATACGAACCCAACAAGAAAAAAAACATGTTTAGGTTGATACATGTAATAAACATGATGGGTTCAGATTGACTATTTTACACGTAGAATTATTAGGTCAGGTTATATTCATACATAAATTTCGTGTGTCGACATATGAACCAGATTTTATCTCACAAAAGTGCATTATTTTTTTGTATCTATCTCATTTTTGGCCTTTTGCTTTAATTTAGTGAATTTTGTTTGATATTCAAAATAAAAAATATATAAATATGGATATGTAAGAAAGGAAAATGATATAATCTAGGATTTAGGCTCCGTCATTTTTTAGTAATGTATTTTAAATGTGTGTGCACACATGACATCATTTTATACGGAATTTGTTTAAATATTATATTCTTAAGTAAACATAATGTAATTAATTTTAGGAATGTGTCTAATTCTTGACATGATACGAACCCAACACGAAAAAAATATGTTTAGGTTGATACATGTAATAAATATGATGGGTTCAGATTGACTATTTTACACGTAGAATTATTAGGTCGGGTTATATTCATACATAAATTTCGTGAGTCGATATATGAACCAGATTTTATCTCACAAAAGTGCATTATTTTTTTGTATCTATCTCATTTTTGGCCTTTTGCTTTAATTTAGTGAATTTTGTTTGATATTCAAAATAAAAAATATATAAATATGGATATGTAAGGAAGGAAAATGATATAATCTAAGATTTAGGCTCCGTCATTTTTTAGTAATGTATTTTTAAATGTGTGTGCACACATCACATCATTTTATACGGAATTTGTTTAAATATTATATTCTTAAGTAAACATAATGCAATTAATTTTAGGAATGTGTCTAATTCTTGACATGATACGAACCCAACACGAAAAAAATATGTTTAGGTTGATACATGTAATAAACATGATTGGTTCAGATTGACTATTTTACACGTAGAATTATTAGGTCGGGTTATATTCATACATAAATTTCGTGGGTCGACAGATGAACCAGATTTTCTCTCACAAAAGTGCATTATTTTTTTGTATCTATCTCATTTTTGGCCTTTTGCTTTAATTTAGTGAATTTTGTTTGATATTCAAAATAAAAAATATATAAATATGGATATGTAAGGAAGGAAAATGATATAATCTAGGATTTAGGCTCCGTCATTTTTTAGTTTAGTGAATTTTGTTTGATATTCGAAATAAATAATATATAAATATGGATATGTAAGGAAGGAAAATGTTATAATCTAGGATTTAGGCTTCCGTCATTTTTTGCAACATGTTATAAGCTACCTTGGGTGGTTGTATCTTTTTCTTTTATATTCGCTTTGTCTTTTTTCTTTCTTTTTACTCCTTTATTTTCCTAATTAAAGTCGCCTATCTCTTCTATAGATTTAAGATTGTAAAATTTAAATTATTATATTATCTATCAATGTAAGAAGGATTTGGCATTTTCTCAAGATATATTGAGGGATAGTTTGGTAAAAGCAACAATATATCATGATATAATTGTCTTCCTATATTTTGAATTATAATTGTAATTTTCTTTCACTAACATGGTCACCGCTTAAAGATCTGGTGTACAAGTAACCTTTTATGCAAAGTTGCTCGACCACTGCCAGGAAAAACCTAAAGCTCATTGTGAGAGAGAGAGTCTACGTGTAGATGGTTGGTGCTGGTCTGGTGAAGCAACATAAATGTGTTTTGATCAAAGTAGCTTAGAAAAGTGATAATGGAGATGAAGATAGTGACAAACTACAAAATAAGAAGAGGAGAGAGGATAATTGTAAAATAATATATAATTTTTTTTTACAATCTACTGTACGAGACATCGAGAAATGGTTTACTTCATATAACATAAAATTTTAAGTGTTTGTGTTTAAAAGTTAGGTTTATATATTTATTTTTTTTACGCCGCAACGCGCGGGTCAAAGTCACCTCGTTAATTACATTCTAACGTGGGGAAGGTAATGGATACAAGTTTTACAAACTTGTAAGAAAGTTACAAGTCTATACGAGATGAATAATTTCCTTTTTTGTGACATCTAATATGATTATTTTCCTCGTAAATTATATGAGGTGCTGTTTGGTTGGATGGAATTCAAGGGATTTTGTGGGAATTGGAATCCAATTCCTAGCAAATCCTTTGTTTGGTTCAACTTTTGCTATGGAAAAGGATTCCTTAGTGAGGCTCAAATTCCATCAGATGGGGGATTTCAAAATCCATCCAAGTTTGGATGGAATCTCAAATCCATCAACCGCAGACAAAAAAGACACCTTGCCTCTGCCTCGACGATTTTGACCTTCACCTGTGCCTTGCCTCCGACGACACAGACGGCGACGACTCCGCCGGCAGACAACGGTTTATGGCTTCGAACTTCGTTCCCAAATCTAGAGTTCCGACAACAGACGACGATTTAGGGCTTCGAACTTCTATCCCAAATCTCGAGTTCAACGACAGATGACGGAAGACAACGATTTAGGGTTTCGACCTTCGTTTCTACGACAGACCGACGATTAGGGTTTCGACGACAGGCAGACGACGATAGGGCTTCGACGAAAGACGACCGACGACGAGTTCGCTGGTGGTTGTGGTGACTATGGGGTGGTGGTGTTGGGTGGTTGTGCCTGGGGTTTCGACCCAGGGTTAGGACCGACACTTCAAGATTCAAATTCCAGGTTTGTTAGCAAACACACATCTAAGGAATTGGAATTCAAAATCCAAATCCTTTGGGATTTCAATTCCTAAGGAATCCAAATCCAATTCCTTGAAATTCATCCAACCAAACAGCACCTGAGAGTTTTTTTTAAATCGTATCTATATTAAAAGAGTGATAATTCATATATAAAAATAATAAAAACTGTATGTATCATTAATTTGTATAATGTGTTTATATCCTTGCATATGTTATGTATGGATGAGTTTTATTATGGGAGAAATTTTCAATATAATCCATACTTTTTTCATAGTTTTAAGAGACTAATTTTACCTTTGGATTAGCTTCATCAATGGTCCAGATTGAATTTTAAAAATTTGAGCGGAGTGATATTTTTGTAATTAACATGTGATGTTTTTACAATCACATGTGATTGTACACTGAATCACACGTTTGAGTAATATACTCATAATATACTCAACCCTCTACCCTCGTTTGAGTAAGTGAATTATTAAAAACTTAAGCACTCATAATCCCCGATAAACCCCCCAAAATAAAAGTCTTTTCAAGTAGCTTATGACTTGGGCTTGAGATTATCAATTAATAAGCCTCAGCCCTAGCCCTAGCCCTAGCCTCAACTCCAGCCCCAGCCCAACCAGTTTCATCAAACATATCCTTAGATATGAAAAGTTAATTATGTAACATAAATTATAATTATCAATTTTAAAAATTAAAATTACCTTTTATATTAATACCAACAACTATAAAAAAAATATGATTATCATTATCCTTTTATTATTTAAGAATAATATATCCAAAGATCGGAAGGTTAGGCTTTGCAATTTCGACATTTTAACGAAAGAAAGCAACACGTGGCGTGATATAAGTGGAAATGAGGATAGCGTTAAGGATACGGTGTGGTAACCGGGTATAGGCAGTAAAAGGAAAAGTGGAGAGGGAAGCGTGAAACTTGTGGCTTCCCAAATTGGGAATATAAGCAAACGGAAAAGGGGTTTTAAGGTTTTGTGATATTACCTGAAGTGGAAATGTTTTCATGCTCCACCCACTACCCAATACCATACCTTATTCCTCCAATCATATCCTTTCTATCTTTATATAATTTTCTCTTCAAATTTAATATATATACGGTTTACGATTCACTGAGAAAATGATGATATGACAGAAAAAATGATAATGTTATTGATAACATGTAAATATGACATTGACAAATCATAGCATCTAAGTGGAGAAAACCGTAACATCACATTTAGATTCAAATTAATTAGAGGGGGTTTGAATGTAAAGTGTGAGGGGCTTAAATGAAGCATAAGAGGGGTTTTATAAAAGTTGTATATTAATGTAATTAATTATCTGTTATTTGTAAATTATGCTTAATAAATTGTGATATATTATTTTTGAGAAAAATTAGTTATATAGTTGTGACTGTCTTATATTTATTTACGTTTTGATATAAAATTTATCGTAATATGACATTTTTTCAAAATTAGTATATTTTTAAATTTTTTATCCATCGAGAGTAGTGCATACGTAATTCATTGACTTTTTATTCGGTTTTTATATTCACTCTCTCCATGCATCGTAGTCGATATAATCACTGATTTCCTACTCTTTCGATAAAATAATTAAATATATACTATTTTTTAAAAATTATTGTATTTTGATAACATTTATATCGAAACGTAGATAAAGTTTATAATGAACTAAGTGTATATTAAATAGTTGATGCACTCAAAATATAATCAAGAATATATTATACTGATTTTCATTGTTTAGTAACCTGGTGTTGTAAAATATATAAGAATTTATCATTAAACGTTATGAATAAGCATATAAAAATCAATTTAAAATTTTTAATTATTTATCATAATAAAACTCAATTCAAATAATGAAACACCAATCAATATAAAAATCCATTAGAAAACTTAATATATTTAACCATCATTGTGAATTATTATTGCTCGTCACATTGTATTTATTTGTTAGTTATAATCGTTTCCGCGTATAACTTATGGTTTTCCATTTTTTTTCTTTTATTATAATGAACATTTTAATTTAAATATTAAAAATATTTGTCATATATATATATATATATATATATATATATATATATATATATATATATATATATATATATATATATATATATATATATAATAGTGAATTTTATGTTTGATAACCACTTAGTGAGTCTTTTAAACGTTAGTTAGTGGATGAGTAAATACCCATCCAAAAATTGTCACGTAACATGTGACCGGATAGTGAAACAAACGTTATGTTAATGAGTTTTGTAATTACCCTTACAACTTAAAAAGTTTATATAAAGACTTATTTGTTTAAGTTTTCTTATTTTTACTAATAATTTCGTACATAAAATTTAGGTTATTATTGCATGGATAATTGAATTCAATGTTATCTTGTGTTTTAAACTATGTTTAATTAAACAATAAAAACTATACCTAAACAATTTATGTGTGTATAAACAATATCTATATGTTAGGATCTTAATTTTATGTGATGTAATGTGAGTATAATTAGATTGATATCAATATTATTTAACTTTAAATAAATTAGGTTAACAATTCTAAAGATACAAATATATAATCGACTAATAAAAATGTATATGCTCAAATTAAGCACTTGATATTACATTAAAAACTTTTAGACATGAAATATGATAAACACATTAATATTGCACAAAAACTTTTAAACGTGAAATATAATTTTATATTAAGAAAATAATACATATAATTTTAATTTACATACCCAAGCGTCGCTCGGGTATAACACTAGTTTTATTTGTTAGTCAGTATCGATGTTCTTGTTTGAAAGCATATCAGGATCGTACTGTAAAAGCAATGTCTTTTGGCACTATCAATTGAAACTTACCTAAAGATTTGTAACTCAGCGGTATCAGATATTGTCAAAAAATATTCCTTCCCGAAGGGTTTAGGTTTCGAGTTACATGATGGGTAATAAAGTAGATTTAGAAATAAGGTTAGTGGGTGTGTGTTTGACGTTAAAAAAAACTATGAGTTAAAATTTAATGATTGGTCAATAATGCGCGATCAAGAAAACATTGACAAAAGCTAGTTGGTGTAATATTAAGTTATTCACCATGAAAGTCATTGAAAACAAAAGTATTTTTTTTTTCATTATTAAGAGCCTAAAAATGTTTTCATATGCATGTACGTTATTCAATTAATAGTATCTAGTTTTGTCCTCACTAAACAAAGTTGCTTACATACAATAGTTTAACTATTTCACGCAGTTTTAGTAAACGATGGTAAGAGCAAGGCTCATGTGTGATGTGACTCGATGGTAAAGGCTTATGGGAGGTGTATATGAACCATAAGCATAACAACCAGTCAAGGAAAGTACCCTTTTTAATTAGTAAATGCTCTCGGGTACAAAGTTGATAGTCACTGATTTTAATGGTTAAGATCTGAATATCATGTTATGTACGCAGTATTCCCTACAAAGTTTAGTTTTTTAGTGACGTTATGTAATTGTTTGGAAGCTTTTAATAATTGGTAATATACATGTATGGAATCTGGAACAAGATGGTCATTGTTTGTAAAAACAAAACATTACATAACCGATACATATTTAAGTGCTAGTACTTTTCTTCAAATAAGCTTCTATTTTAATCTTCTTAAGCATAAGAGCAGATAGATTTTAGGAATATAATTTGTTTCTGTAAGATTAAAAGTTTATAGCTTATGCTTTTGTAGCTTTTTTTTTGTTCATGTGATACAAAATTCTGAAGTGATTTAGGGTTTTAAACTTAGTGTTTTCAACAAAAATACAAATAAGTAAGAACACATTCATACTAACCAAACTTTAATCAAGAACACAAATGTAAAGAGTCATATTTTCTAGGTTTGAACAAATAGATAAATAAGTAGCATTGTATTCGTGCAAGTGCAATGCTGCGACGGTAAATAGTTTCTGTTTCACAATATATGTCTCTGTGAAGAATGTAATAATATGTTATTCGAGTGATTCAATGTTGCGAAAAAGTTTTCTACAACATGTCATTTTGTAATTTTCTTTTATTTGTGTCAACTATTTTATTAATTTTTAAAATAAATTCTAAAAGATATTAAAATAAGAAAAATTATTTATATTTATGAAATAAGTAGAGGAAGTTAATAAGATTTAAAAATTATGTTGATATGGTGGATAACTATATTTGTGTGAGAGAGGGTGTTAGTGTGGGAGAATATATTTTAAATGGATAAAAAGTTCAAGTAAATTAAGAGAGAAAATGAAAAAAATTAAAAATTGAGTGAATATGATTAATTTACATAGAATAAAATGTCAAAATTTTGTCTTTATTGAATTTTAAAAACTCTTAAAATTAAAAAGAAAAAAGAATCTTAAATAGTTTATATAGTAGTATAGAAATATACCTTATATGTTTTTAAATTCTACACCATATATACACAAAACAAAATGAATAATGTCCTCGTGTATAAAACACATGACTTTCTTTACAATTCTGAATGATATCGTTAATTCATTAGAGGGCAATTGTTGTGTAAACAATATGAGAATAAGAAAATAACTTAAAGTACTATAAAATTCATAATAAAAACTACCAAATTTACAAATGAGAGGGCTTTTCAAATGTAATTGCTAAAATAAAGTAAAGAGTGAAATATTGATTTGGTCTTGTGGTTTGTTAAAACTACTAATTTAGTCTTTTATATTAAAAAATTACTGAAACGGTATTTTAAATTGACAATTTGTTATATATAATTTTAGTTATTTAGCATTTAAAAGTAATAACGTTGGTGTTACAAATTTCAAAAAGACTATTTTACTCTTTTATAACATTACAAACTTAGTTAATGTGGCTTTCAAACAGTTTCGCTTTTAGTCTTTTAACATTTTCCTATAATTTACACACACATACACACACACACATATATAGTATGTGTGTAATACTTATTATTATATTTTATTCTTTTCTATTATCATTATTTTATTTTACTATCTTTAATATGTATCGTCATACCCTATTAAACAACCTTTTACATTTAGTGTAATAAACATTGGTAATGTGCTATATATTCAGCTTGATTTTCTATTTTTTACCGTCTTTCAATGGTCAACGTTATTTTTTTAATTTCTATTCACATAAATACCTCTTTATTCTTAAACTTTATTTACACAACTTATCTTTTCTCTCTCTTATATTATCCTCTACATATTATATTCTCAAGGTGTATGTAATGATTTTTTTCTATCATAAACAACATCCTATGACGTGGAATGCAAATTATTCTCTTCTTCTAGTTAGTTTACTAATACTAACTACTTTATATATAAATATACAATTTCATGTTGGGCTTTTACGGCCGAAACTAACTTGTATTCACAAACAAGAACACGTGAGTTTAACAAAAATAATCTCAAATGATTGTTGTTAAATCTCAAAGCTTTAATAACAAATAAAAAATTTACAAGAAGTTATAGAATTACCTTGTAAGTTCAAATTAGATCCACCCGTGACGATGCCAACAAGCTTCTTCAAGCCAGAATAACAAACCCTGAACAACCAAACTTTGATTGTATGTATGTGTGTGTGCCAAATTCAAAACTGTAACCTTTCAATTTTGATGTTCTTAGTCAACTCATATATAGTATTAGAATAAAAAATTATATATATATATATATATATATATATATACACACACACACATAAAAGCATAGAGTAAATTATTAGATGTTAAATGACTACATGTTAAATTATTTTAAAACCACATAGACTAAATTTGTAATGTTTAAAAAAAGATAAAATGATTATTTTAAAAATTATAACATCTTTTGTTTTTTGAACATCAAAACACACGCACACATTAAATCTATTCCTAAATTTACATCTTTTGTTCATAACGGAACTTGAACTCATGATCATAAGCCAAAATGAATACTTCCGAACACCTTATATCGCTATACTACAAGCTTTTTGATAAAATAAAAGTAAAATAAAATAAAAAATCACAAGGACTATAAGCTTTTAATAGCTAAAGGACTGCTATTATAATAAATTTATAAGTTATCTAAGTAATATTTTAATATAAAATACTAAATAAGTTACATGTAGCAAATCACAAGGACTAAATAAGCAATTTACTATTAATAGAAATACTATTCATTGCCTTTAAAAAAAAAAAAGCAATTTACTCTAAAATAAATGACGACAAAACCAAAAGGTTGGGAAAGGGTAGTTTCACTTCCATGGACGGTAGCGGCGGCTTCGAATCGGCCCGTCCATTTGTTGTACGACCTGTCCTCTTTTTGTGTAAGTACACAAAAAGTCAAATGTCAGCATTTAAAATTTTTTATTTTACATCTTCGTTTATACTTTATGACAACTTGTCACAAAAATACATAATTCGAATATTAACATCAATATAACATTTTAGAATTAAATTTTTTTAATTTAAAGCATAAAATGCTGCATTGTTTATGTGACAGTAACGATGATAAATGTATGTTCTCAAATTTTATAAAATAAATATAAAATCTACATTGTTGGTAAAATAAAAATATAATCGTTAAGATGTTAATATTTAAACAATATATATTAGAGTAATTTATGTCTTTTTTTCTTAGGTATGCAAATATTATTTATAGCCACTTGTGTATAAGGATTAATTTAATAGAATAATAATAAAGTTTCAGTTTTATTTCGGTTCATCTAAAAATAGTAATCAAGTTTTAAAAATATATATTCTCGTAAAACTTCTTTCCATCACATAGGTACTCACAACAAATAGTCATTATGCTTTTATATGTGTTTGTTAATGCTTTTATTTTTGTGTGTCTCCATCTCCAACGATGGTTGTAAGTTTTATCTCCATCTTCAAGTTCTAAGTTCTTGTTCTTTTTCCGAGTTCGATTATTGAAAAGTGTTGAAGGTGAGTTCTTGTTCCTGAGTTTTTGATTCTGTTCCAGAAACTATTCATCTTTATCTTCCGATTTCATCTTCATCTTCTGTTGTTCATTCAATGTTCTTGCTTTAAGTTTTCGGTCTTCGATCTTCTGTTATTTTCAAGTTCATTGTAGACAAAAATAACTTTCTTGAAGATTTTTAAATATATTTTTTAATAAACTAACATGGCAGCACATGTGGAATTAAGTGATATAGAAAATAAAACAAAAATGATAAAATGACTGGTAACCTGATTGAAAGGTAAAATAATACACTAATTGGTAATTTTTGAGAGTTAGATACACTAAATTATAAGTTTAAAAGTTCAGTATATACAATAGCAAAACATGACAAATTAGATAATTTTTTATAAACTAAACCCATATAAATAATCATCATAAATCCTATTTGAGTTGAACTCAAAAGTATCAAATTGAGTAACATTAAAGTAAAAATATAATAACAATTCAAGAATAATGAACAGTAGTTTTTTAAAAAATGTTATATATTTATGAGCTAGAGAGTAGTAACATATTGAACTTTAGCGGAGTGGCAAGCAGAGCAACATAGAAACCGCTAGATAAAGGTTCAACCCTTGAAGTATGCAATCCCTTTAATTGTCCCCCCTTTTCACCATGTGTTATTGATGTGCGTGAATCAGATAAGGTTTTAAATTTATAAATTAGAGTCACCAAAATACTGAATACAACACAAATAGGAAAGTGTACCTAATCATATTGCAGTAGTTCTGGTAAGACCAGGTGTTGAACACTTGAGGAACGAGCATGATTTCGGATTTAAAGGATTTAATTGTGAATTAATCTAAAAAAAGCGAGTAAACAAGGATTACGGGGTTAAATCTAAGAATGCGATAAATTATTTAAAGTAACAAATAGACTAAACAGAAAACAATTCAAATGTAAGATAAAGGTGGGAGCTTGGAATGGAAACAATCAATACGAAGTATTCTCACCTAGACTCGATTACCCCCTCGTCTACGGTCAATCTCATGGAAGTGGGATGAATATTATTCATTATATATCGATTCCTAAACTGGGTAGATCTCTTGGTCCGACTCACTGGCCCTATAATTATAGAAACAATAACCCAATGGTCATGACATCAACTATCCCTATAATTAGTCAATTAATTCGTATCAAGAAAGACTTAATCTATTGATTCGTATCAGTCACAAAATCAAGCAATTAACAACGAATGGTTATCGCATGAAATTGTCAAACAAATTAAAGTTAATAAGTTTATAACCTAACCCTAGGATTTGGTCTATCACTAGTCATGAATCCTAATGGTCATATCAACTCATGATACAAGCAAACATAGATAGAATGGTCATCTCATCTGTGAAAACTCAGCAATAGGTCATAAAGATAGAAACTTTAACATGAATGGATCTTTGAAAAGGCTAAGCATGATAAATTATACAATTACTAAACATCCAGGTCCATAGAAATCAAACCAATAAACAAGGGTTCATCTAATCAAGGTAAAAACAAGAAACTTAGTCCATAGACAGACTAGAACACATCAAAAACGAAAAAAAGAGCATATTTTTAAACCATTATAGAGCTATGGTGGCAAACCCGAGTTAAACCCATCAAAGTTGTGATATTCTTTTTCGTTATTGAGCTCCAAACCTTCTCTCAGGCCTTCAAATCACTTATGGATATCCGTAGTTGTCACATTGGAACCCTAGAATCAAATGTATGTTATTAGGTAAAAAATTGGGCCGAATTTATAGATTTCACGTTTCGGCACAAACGCGTCGCGTTACCCTTTAAAACGCGTTGCGTTCAACAAAAAATCACGAATTTTTCAACTCAGGCATTTGACGTGCCACGTTAAAGACGGATACAAACTTCTCTTCCATGTGGTTGTAGCCCTCTAAGCCTAGTTTAAGTGGCATTTTGAAGCACCTCAAACCGAGTCCGTATAAGTGAGATTTGATCAAATAGTAGAGGTGTGTCGGATTAGACAACTTTTCTGAAACTTTAGGTTGCATTTGGTTACGGAAAATTGTTTTCTGTTTTCTTATAAAAAATTTCTAGAAAATGGGTGGAGTTTTCATTTTCAATTTTCTGTAAAAAATGTAGAAAATGTGTTTGGTAAAAACGATGTAGTTTTCATTTTCTATTTTAGAAAATTAGAAAATATGTTTAGAAAAAATGGAAAAGAGAGGAAATTGACTTTTCTAATTTTTCAGGAAATTGGAAAAGTAAAAACTCCCTTTTTTTTAACAATTTTAGAAAAAAGTAGCAACCAAATAGATTTTTTAAATTTTCACTTTCCATAGAAATTTTTTCTAAAAAATTATTATGTTTTTCTAAAACCAAACACACTTTCTTCACTATTTGCTCAAAGCTTCTCATTAACCGTCTTTTAAACTTGAGATTCTGTAAATGAAGACAATTAAGTATCTTTTTATTTACCAATAATAATAGACTAAAATAAAAAATATATCGCTTAAAATATATATCTAAACATAGCAATATCAATTACTTTTTTCTTCTTTTTTCTTTTAATCGTACGGTAGCATTGATATTATAATTTTTTATTATACGTTATCTTTAGTATTCAAATTTATTATTATTATATTTAAACAATTAGTTTTAATTTATTTTCCTTTTTTTCTCTTAACCAATTCCTATTTTACATCTTTTGTCCAAAGAATAGCTAGTTATAATTTTCTAACATATGAGCTTTATGTACAAACTATTAACGTGTTAAATAAATATGGCGTGTAAATTGTTTTCAACTATACAATGCGCAGGTATCACTAACTCATTAAATTTTTTATATAATATACAAATTTTGGCAATCGAGTCGAGTCGATCCAAGCTCGATAGTGTTGGTTATCAAATCAAGCTTGAGCTGGAGTTTGCAAATGAAGACTCGATCGAGCTCGAGTCAAGTTTCAAATCTCAAATTTTCTAATCAAGTTGAGCTCGAACTAGGCACTATGTCAAGTTGTCAACTCGACTTAGTCTGATTACACACCTGAATAAAATGAAAATACAAGAATAAGATCTATCACAACTAGAACTTTTGACCACTAAGATATAAAAACTTTTTAAAAACATAAAATTAAACAGAATTACCTGGAAAGACTCTTAATGTAAAACACATAATACTTAATCTACAACATTCTACATCTTCTCCTTGATCCTCCATGCCCTTTGTTCTCCTCAACTCTTTGTTCTTGATAATTGTACGTTTGTTCTTAATGAACCAAATACTACAAGTCAAACCTCTAAGTCAAACAGCATCAACAGCATCACGAGGTTATCTCATCACAGCTTAAGGCTATTACATAGTGGGAGCCTAACCAAATGCAACTAATTTAGTTATAAGTTGGTTAGAGTTAGTTACTTTCTTTAGTTTTGTCACAGCTGTTACTTTAGACTTCTTTCCATGTACTCTTTCCTTTATATAGCCTAGATGTTCCTTTAGTCTGTACATAAGAAATATATTCAATACAATTCAGAGTATACTTTGTACAATTCTCTCTCTCTCTCTCTCTCTCTCTCTCTCTCTGTTTACCTATATGGTATCAGAGCCATAGGTCAGCTCTCAAATCGACCTATCACAACAATTCAGAATTCAGTTTTTCAAACCTCGTATTCAGATCTCAACAATCAGATCTAGTTCTTTCATTTACTGAAGAAGGAGAATCACTCGATCAAACATGCCTTCATCAGGAATCGATTCAACAACTGAAGACATTAATTATGTTCTTCATCCACTTCATTTCCACCAGAATGATCACCCAGGTATGATTCTAATTTCAAAAAAACCCACTGGATCAGAGAATTATAGCACTTGGAGAAGATCAATCATGATTGCGCTTAATGCAAAGAATAAATTGAAAATCATAACCGGAGATTATCCAGAACCAGAACCAGATTCAGAGATGAGATCGCATTGGGAACGTGCCAATGATATGCTAATTTCTTGGCTTCTTAATAATGTTTCTGATCAAATCAGTAACAATTTGAGTTTTATAAATTCTGCTTCAACTCTTTGGCAAGAGTTACATGAACACTACTCACAACTTGATGGACATAGAGTTTATCAAGTTGCAAATGAAATTGTCCAATTACAACAAGGTAATGGTACTATTGAGGTTTACAACCACAAACTCAAAGGATTGTGGGATGAGCTAGATGCTTTGGAAGCACCATACATCTGCACATGCAAATGTAATTGTGAGAATGGCAAAACCAATGGTGAAAGGGATCAAAGGAAACGACTCATTCAATTTCTCATGGGCTTGGATGAGAGTTATACTAACATCAGAGGACAAATACTCCTAATGCAGCCCCTACCAATGGTTGTAAAAGCCTATAGCATGCTAAGGCAAGAAGAAAAACAACGTGAGGTCCAAAAACAGCCACCAACAATTTCAGTTGCACTAAACACTACCTCAAATGGATATAAACGTCCATACAATAACCAGAGGGCAACTGACAGTTTTGGTTCCAAGACTGCTCAAACAGAAAGAAAAAGCACCTTTAAAAAAGGAATTATATGTAGTTATTGCAGCAGAGAGGGTCATTCCAAGACTGAGTGTTATAAACTTGTTGGGTATCCAGTGGGCCACCCACTTCACAACAAGTATTTACCACCTTCACAAAGGCAACCTCAAAACTCAAAAGGGAAGACCATCAACATGGTTACTGGAGAATATGAAACACCAATGGATGAGATGGATTAAGACACAACATCCATTGATTCTACAGTTCATGCTCGTATGGATCAATTACAGAATCAGCTCAATCAGGTCCTCTTAATGCTGCAAAACCTCACTCATCCTACTACTGAAACAACACAAACTCAGATGGCAGGTATTTACTCTTTCATAGCTTCATACACTTCACAGTCTAAGGATACTTAGATAATTGACAATGGTGCAACTGATCACATCTGCACAACTCTTTCTCTCATGAAACATATTCGAAAATGCCATCCCCCCATACATGTTAACCTTCCAAATCGCACAATAATTGAGGTCCATCTTGTTGGTTCTGTCACTATTACTCCAGACTTCATTCTAAATGAGGTTTTATATATACCCACATTCTCTTACAACCTTATCTCCATCAGTAAAGTCCTACAATCCACACACTCCTTTGTCACATTCACTCACAATAAGTGTATTTTTCAGGACCGTAAAGGCCAGCAAACCCATGGAACACTCAATGGTGGTCTCTTCAATCTTTCTCCATCAACAACCATGCACGAGCCAGCCATTCTTGCAACCTCAAGTACTTCAAATTTGTGGCATGCAAGACTTGGTCACTCCTCCTTTCAAGTTCTTCACAAAATAAAGTCCTTATCTTCTTTCATTCACTGTAATTCAAATGAAAAATATCATGTTTGTTCTTTATCCAAGCAACACATACTTCAGTTTCCTTTAAGTCACTCACATGCTAAAAATGTGTTTGAACTTGTACATGTCGACGTTTGGGGTCCTTATAAACACCCTACAATCAATAAATGTACGTTTTTCCTTACAATTGTAGATGACTATTCGAGGGCAACATGGACCTTTCTTATTCCTAACAAATGTCATGTTACATCCACAATAAAGAACTTTCATTCACATGTTCAAACTCAATTCAACACACAAATCAAAACAATCCGTAGTGACAATGGAACTGAATTTGTCAACTCATCCTTATCTGAATTTTTCCTTAAACATGGCATCATTCACCAAACTTCCTGCCCCTATACACCTCAACAAAACACAAGAGTGGAACGAAAACATAGGCAATTACTTGAAATGGCAAGATCATTGCAATTTCAAGCTAATTTTCCTAAACACCTTTGGGGTTACTGTATTTTGACTTCCACATACCTTATTAATAGAATTCCCTCTCGAGTTCTAAATTTCAAGAGTCCTTATGAAATGCTTTATAAACATCCACCCGCTCTTAATCATTTAAAAATAATAGGGTGTCAAGCTTATGTCTACAATCATACACCTGATAAG
The DNA here is from genome assembly GCA_947179395.2 of Pulicaria dysenterica. NCBI lineage: Eukaryota > Viridiplantae > Streptophyta > Magnoliopsida > Asterales > Asteraceae > Pulicaria > Pulicaria dysenterica. Next base: position 82,740,471 of record OX359292.1, read on the forward strand.
TTTGCTCCAAAAGCTACCCCTACTGTTCTCCTTGGTTACCCACATCATCAAAAGGGGTACTTACTTTATGACCCTCTCACAAGAAAAGTCCTTGTCAGTCGAAATGTCACCTTCAATGAAACATTATTTCCCTTTCATAAATCTCATTCACATGATACATCACCTACTCTTCCTGTTGTCTCACCAAATACTCCTTCACTTCTTGACTTTTCTGCCACCTTTCCTAATTTCATACCTACAAGATCATCTCTTTTATCCAATAGTCCAACTATTGACCCATCACCTCCCTCACACAATTCATCTGACCAACCCATTACTTCTGACCAACCCATTACTTCTGACCAGCCTACACAATCTGTCCATCCTCATTTTTCTCATCGAGACACACACACCAATCTGTTCAATATGTTGACCAACCTGTCCTCAACTCAAATGACAACCCTCCATCCAACTCTGATATTTATCAAACAACACCACTTCCTACACGAAAATCTACCAGAACCACCAAACCTCCATCCAGATTTGATGATTATCACTGTAGTCTTCCAAAGCCTTCTATTCATTCAACAACATCTAAACACCAACATTCACATTATATATCCTATGACCACCTCCCTCCTTCAACACAACACTTTATCCATTCTGCAGGAAAGTTAGTTGAACCACACACATATATCCAAGCATCCAAAGACATACGATGGATTGAAGCCATGAAAAAGGAAATACAAGCTCTGGAACAAAACAAAACATGGTGTCTTACTCAATTACGTCCCAACAAGCAACCAATTGGCTGCAAATGGGTGTACCGTATCAAATACCATGCTGATGGCACAATTGAACGTTTCAAGGCTAGACTTGTTGCTAAAGGATTCCACCATAAAGAAGGAATTGATTATATAGAAACCTTTGCTCCAGTGGCAAAAATGGCAACTGTAAGAGCTCTGTTAGCAGTGGGTGTTCAAAGAAATTGGACCATTGAACAACTTGACATCAACAATGCTTTCTTGCATGGTGATCTCCATGAAGAAGTGTACATGTCTATACCTCCAGGTTACCCTGCTCCAACCACTCCTGGTACTGTTTGCAAACTCCAGAAATCCTTATATGGCTTAAAACAAGCTAATCGTCAGTGGTTTGAAAAACTCACCACCTCTTTTCTTTCTATGAACTTCAAGCAAAGCTACATGGATACTTCTCTTTTCACATACAAGAACAATCACTGTTTTACTACTCTTCTTGTATACGTGGATGATATCATCATTGCAGAGAATGATCATTCTCACATAAAAATGGTCAAAACATTTCTTCATAACACATTTAGCATCAAGGACCTAGGTCCTCTTTATTACTACCTTGGTATTGAGATTTTGCGAACCCCTACTGGCCTCACTATGTCTCAACGTCAATATGCTCTCAATCTTCTCAAACATGTTGAGGTTTTGGATTGTAAACCATCCTCAACACCCCTTGATCCCAACATCAAACTAAACCATTCTGATGGTGAACCTCTACCAGATCCATCGACCTACCGTACCTTAGTTGGAAAACTACTCTACCTCACCTTAACTAGGCCTGACCTTGCTTTTGCAGCACAAACTCTTAGTCAATTCCTTCAATGTCCACGACTTCCGCACATGAAAGCTCTCATTCGCACATTGAGATATGTCAAGCTTTGCCCAGGTCAAGGCATCTTCTTCCCAACTTCAAACAATCTCCAACTCACTGTCTTCTGTGACAGTGATTGGGCAAGTTGTCCCCATTCTCGAAAGTCCATCACTGGTTATAGCATCTTCTTGGGATCCAACTTAATTTCGTGGCAATCTAAAAAACAACCAGTTGTCTCTCGTTCCTCAACTGAAGCAGAGTATCGTGCTCTTGCTGACAGTACTTGCGAAGTAACTTGGTTAAAATGTCTTCTCAAAGACCTTGACATCAATATCTCTACTGCCACACCAATTATGTGCGACAATGCATCTGCTATTGCATTAGCTTCAAACCCAGTTCAGCATGCTCGAACTAAACATATCGAAATTGATTGCCACTTCGTTCGGGACAAAATTAAAGCTGGTCTCATTAAGCCTATCTTCATACCATCCAAACAACAAACTGCAGATGTTTTAACCAAAGCTTTACACAAAATCCCACATTTTTCGTGTTTATCCAAGTTGGGTATTTGCAATCCTTACCAAATACCAACTTGCGGGGGGGATAATGAACCAAATACTACAAGTCAAACCTCTAAGTCAAACTGCATCAACAGCATCACGAGGTTATCTCATCACAGCTTAAGGCTATTACACAGTGGGAGCCTAACCAAATGCAACTAATTTAGTTATAAGTTAGTTGGAGTTAGTTACTTTCTTTAGTTTTGTCACAGTTGTTACTTTAGACTTCTTTTCATGTACTCTTTCCTTTATATAGCCTAGATGTTCCTTTAGTCTGTACATAAGAAATATATTCAATACAATTCAGAGTATACTTTGTACAATTCTCTCTCTGTTTAATTACCTATAGTTCTTCATATTGTTTCCCTTCTCACCGGAAGATAAATTATCATGATTTAAAAAAATGAATATAATAAAACACAAAATACACAATCTATTTACCTTCATACGCATACACTCAATCTCTTTCTTGGGATATGATCAGTTTCGTGCAACACATGTTTACTTTCATAAAGTTACAGGTACTAGGATCTATATGTATTTCATGCAACACAACAAAAACACATTGGAATCTCTTTTATTAATTGGAAATATCGTAACAAAAATCAATTTTTGATGGCTATTATGTTTGTTAGTAACCTTTGTTTTTTTTATGTATGATATTCAGATCTAGACATTCTATATATAAAAATAAATAGTAAAATATAAATGAACATTCAGACATCATAATCACAATTATGAACTAAACATTGTGCGCTACATCCACACATTATAACCATATATGTACGTGTGTGTTTTATTAACTTCGAAAATGATATATGTATGTAACAATGTAACCATATATGTATGTGTGTTGTTAACTTCGAAAATAATATATGTATGTAACAATGTAACATATCAATCCATCCTAACGATATGTCGTCATATTTACTAGTGTAACCCTCCATGTGAACATGGTCGAAACTCAAGTACTCAACAAAAAAGTGTAATTACTAGTGCGTGCATGGTATAAACCAGTCAAATAGAAATATCTCAAGCATTATTTGTAAGAACTGGCCATCAATTTATGATAAAAAAACCACTTCTTTTTCTTTTGTGATGTTTGCTTTCCTTTTCCTTTACATTTAAAAAAAATATATATACCCTTCTTTATTAGGGGTTGGACCCTTATGTTTCTTGTCTTTTTCCATGATTTATGATTTGGCTTGTCATAAATTTGACCAATTTGATTGTTTATCGACAACTAAATCACATGGGTTACAGTTATATTTTTCACGTGTTCATAAAAACAGTGCTTATAGTTGATGTTTTTCATAATTTTCCAACGAAATGCTTCACTATAATTGATTGTGCTTTTATAATTAGTTATATATGGTAAGCTCTTAATTATCTTACAAAAAATGTTTATAAGAATTTGCAAGTTATAAGATCGATTGAGCGTGAAGAAATTAGCGTAAAGTAAATGCGGAATGTATATATATGTAAAGCTCTTTGATGATGCATCATGGCTTCATCACTCGTATTGGTATGGTAGCCGACTTTAAGATGTGCGTAACATGTTCAAGCGTTGTAGAGGTAAAAGAGAAAATCCATTAGAAGAGAAGCATACAGAAGCTTATAACCCATAGCACATGTACTGGCCGGTCACGACATGCTGTTATAACTGATTGTCAAATTAACATATGAGATATAAACTTTGAATTACTTTTAGCAAAGTGATCACCGGCGAACCTAACAAAGAGAGATCGGGAATAATGCGAGAGAAAAAGATTAAGAGAAAATATTTATTAGTCTACTATTATACCATTTTCTAACTAGTCAAATAAAATAATTATATTAACTGCTTCGATGAAAAGGCCGAAGGTGATCGGAGTTTATGAAAAGAAGGGTAATGCGAGTTACAGTATTTGATAAAGGTGACGACCAGAGTTGCAGTGGTTAAAAGAAACATAGAGAGAAGAGACGTTGATGTTTAACCAGAGACTAAAAAATGAAGTAAAAATTAAGAAAATGAATGAAAAATGAGGACAAAGGCAATTTGGTCTTATTAGTTTAACCAGAAACAAAAATTTGAAAGATTTAACCATTTTGAAACCAAATTCCTAAAAACAAAAGGTTATAGACTGAAAGTGTAATGACTACCAAACCATTGGAACAAAAAATATAATTAACTCACAATATTATATAAAACATTTTTTCTATATAACAAAACTCACACACCCCATAAAACTATTTACAGTTCTACACAATGTCTATTATGAGACTTAAACTTAATAGTTCAATCATTTAAGATCACCTTATTCATCAGTTATCGTTGGACAAAATAACTTATAGTTATAAAATATAGAGCCAACTACACCAAAATACAAGTAACTTTGGCTAAAGTACCATTCTAAATAACAAACATTTTTTTATAAATTAATACAATGACCTTACAAAATAATACCATTGTATACAACACGTAACCTGATAAGCAGGTAACAGGTCATCTTTTGATTTTATAATATTTTTTCTAATTATTTTTTAGTTTTCATAATTATTTGTTTTTATGCATGAACGCCTTGAAGAACATCTTCAACTACAATTTCAATAACATCAAATAAAGATGAAATAACACTCCAGATTGAAAATCGTAAGATGTAAACATACAATCATATTTTTGAAATAAATGATGATGAGAAATTGAAAAGAAAAAATTGAAGTTGACTGGACTATATTCAAGTATAAAATCACAGCTTCAAGGATTTAAATAACACAAATAGAAATCATAGATAAAATAACAACACTTCAGTTACAAACATACATATAATAGAGCCCTAATCTATACCAAATTAAAAATGAACTCAAAACTTTATAACCTTCAGATATGGAAGAGAGAGAAATCAGAATAGAGATTGGGTACCGTTTGAAGATGGTGGTAGTGGTAGTGGTAGTTACGGTTGTGCCTAAAGGATGGTGGTATCGGTGGTCGGCAATTCCATATGAGGTCAACAAAGATGGTTGAACCAGAAACCCACGAGTGAAGCGACGGTGGTGGTTTGCTTCAACGGTGGTGGCGATGGCGGTTTGCGGCAATGGCGGCGACGACAATGGTGATGAAGGCGGTCCCTGCTCGCTGATTTGAGATCATCTTTGACTGTGGATTTAAGATTTGTGGATTCAAGCAGAAGGCGATGGTGGTGGCTTAGGGTTGTTTGAAGAAGGCGACGATAGTGGTGGTTCAAGCGACAGTGGCTTAGAGTTGTTTGAAGAAGGAGACTGTAGTGGTGGTTCAAGCGGCCGTGGTTTAGGGTTGTTTGAAGAAGGCGACGACAACGGCGATTCAAGCGACGGTGGTTCAAGCAGCGGTGGTTCAAGCGATGGCACTGGTGGTTCAAGGCAGTTGTAGTTGTTTAAAGAAGGCGATTGCAACTTTGTGTATATTTGAACATGCTCTTCAATCCTCATCTTAATTTAATTTTATTAAAATTATTAAAAATGAAACAAACAAAAAAAACAAAAAATAATAATAAAATAAGAGTTTACCGGTTGATTTAAGAATGGTGACTTGTTATAACATGTCACTTATATAAAATAGTATGATGTTTTAAGTTGGTTGCATTTTCTTTAAAGTTCGTTGTATATTTATTTTGAATGACAAACACACACACCCGTTAAACCTCTTCCTAATCTACACCATTGTCCACATCGGGACTTGAACCTACAACCTCTTTGGAGGGGGCATTACTCCATAACACCATATACCACCGGGCTACAAGCCATTTGGTTAAAGTTCGTTGTATATAATGGTAGCTTAGGTAAAGTTGGATGTATTTTGGTATAGTTTGCCCTAAAATTTGTGATTAAGAAATGACTTATCCTCTTACTTTTTGTTCCTACTTATCTTTATACCCACTTGATTAAAACAAATATTAAAATCAATGAATGATATAAAAACAGAATTTATATATTACACATGTTAACATGTTAAAATAGATAAAATAATAAAATATAAATAAAAAGTAAAAAGAATTTATCATTTGTCTATTTTATTTAACCTACACGTAGATCATAAGGAAGAAAAGAAAAAAAAGTTAGAAGAAATTATTAAAAATAGTGTGGTTAGTTGGAATGATTTATCATTGTTAATTATTAACGTAGGAGTGATAGAGAGAGATCTTTTAAGGAGAGGCAACCTGCTTTTCCGGTAACCAAGATCTCTTCTCCTCTCCACATAACAAATGTTACACTCTTAAAATGGGCCTGACATGTTCCCCTACCCTCTACTCTCTCTCTCTCTCTCTCTCTCTCTCTCCAATGGAATCACGCTGTTACCCATGATTCTCTCTCTCTCTCCCTCTGATATTTTCTCTCTCCCTTCACCGGCCGTCCGATTCCTTCCCGGCGTAACACATTTCTCCCCCCCTTCACCACTCAGAACTCCCAAAATCATCACTTCGTTGTTACTTCACAAAGTTTAACCTGATCGACTGTTGAAACTGTTTACTAATATACCGATTACAGATTTGTTTAGTATATAATAGCTCCGGACATGTTTGATCTTAATCTAAACTTTGTTAACGAAGATGAGACAACCGCGTTTCGAGATGTGGAGGAATCAGGCACCTCCAATTCATCCGTGGTGAATGCGGATGGTTTCAATTCCAGTAATGCTGGCGACGGAGATGACGACGATAGCTCTGCTGCTGCTGCCGATGAGAGCTTCTCCTGTTTCAATTTCGACATATTGAAAGTCGGAGATGCTGCTGCTCAGTCCGGCAACAACTACGACGAGGATAATACTAATCGGAGACAGATTTTGACTCAGTCTGAGTTTGTGACTCGGCATCTTTTTCCGATGAGTCAAGAAGAGGAATCAGGGAGGTTACATCAGGCGAACTCATTGTTATTGTGCCCTAATACAAATGAATTGCAAGAGACGAGACTGGTACAAGTACAACAGTCAAAGCCTAGTCTACAACCGGCGAATCTGGTGGGGAAGAAGAGTAGGAGGGGACCTAGGTCAAGAAGCTCCCAGTACAGAGGAGTTACCTTCTACAGAAGAACTGGTAGATGGGAGTCTCATATCTGGTTTGTTGTCCAAATCTCATTTGTTTTTTATTGATAGTTTTTTTTTCCTCTATACTTCGCTTTCAATCTTCTACTTATATCTGTACTTTTTGTATTTTGATGCAGGGATTGTGGGAAGCAAGTTTATTTGGGTAAGGACTTGTATAATCTCACAGATCTTTTTCTTCTGTTTCCATTTTTAGTATCAAACTGTTATTTTTCATTTTTTTTTCTTCTTATTCTATTTCTGGTAATATTCTGATTAATTATATTCTTGAATTGTGTATTTTAGGGGGTTTTGACACTGCTCATACTGCTGCTAGGTATGATAAAATGACTATTATTATTATTTTAAGTCTTTATTGTCTCTATCTTGTTTCTTGTTTCTTAGAGTTTGATTTTGATACACAGAGCCTATGATCGTGCTGCCATAAAATTCAGGGGTGTTGATGCTGATATCAATTTTGATCTTGGTGATTATGAAGAGGATATGCAGCAGGTCTGACCTTTGTTAAAAGACATCTGACATCTAGATCATTGATTTGACTGAGATATTTGTTTTTAATTTCTTTTTTTTTCTTGTATTTGGTTGAAGCAGATGAAGAACTTTTCAAAAGAAGAATTTGTGCACATTCTAAGAAGACAGAGCACAGGGTTTGCAAGGGGAAGCTCAAAGTACAGAGGGGTGACACTGCACAAATGTGGCAGATGGGAAGCTAGGATGGGGCAGTTTTTGGGCAAAAAGTGAGGATCTAATAATTCCATTTGTTCTAGTTTAAGTTTTAGATAATGCATTGTTTGAGCTATTGATTCCAAGAAACTTGTGGTGGATATTATCTTGAAGATTTAGGTTAACTTGAAATGAAATTAGTGTTTGCTTTCTTGTCTGGATAACCAAGTAATTCCAGACCTAAATTTCATCAGGAGATCACAATGCTTCAATTGCAGGTATATTTATCTTGGGCTATTCGACAGTGAAGCAGATGCTGCAAGGTCCTAATAATCATGAATTTACACATTCCCTCCTTCATACTAGATATTTTAAGCCAGAATTCTCAATCTGCAACCACATCAATTTGGTGTAATCCAACAATCTCTCCTTGTTTATTTTCTGGAAATTAGGGCTTATGACAAAGCAGCAATCGAGTGCAATGGAAGAGATGCTGTGACCAACTTTGAGGCCAGTACTTATGAAGAAAACACTCTTCCTTCATCTCATCATGGTACTTTTCATCTGCCATAATCATCTTATGTGTTATTTCTTGCAAATATTATTGTTGAGTTAGCAAGTTTATAACTTTTTTTTACCATGTGTTGCAGAAAATGATCACAATCTAAATTTAACCTTGGGAGTTTCAACCTCGTCTTCTCTTGGAGCAGGATCAAGTAGAAATGAAAATTACGTGCATGAAACTCGGAGATTACAGGTAACGAATAATCCTAACCATGGTAATGCTTTCGATTTGAATAATATCAAATAAAGCAAAAGTTAGAGCAAAAGATTAGTAGTTTAATCTAGGATTATTTTAAAGCTAATTTGGTAATCCACACTGTCATGTTGTGCTATTTAGCAGTTGGAGAACCCTGTTTCAACCACAGTTGGTGTAACAGCTCTTAAAGGACTACCCTTAACTTCAGGATATTCCCAGTCATGGAGTGGTGTTTACCCTACCTTCATTCCCAACTATGAGGTAAATTCACTACCAAGTTTCTTAAATTTACTGTTGATTTGATTTACAACATAGTTTGGCAAAATGATGCAATTATTTGGCATCCAAAGACTGAATCTTGTTTTGTCATTAGTTTTCTTTTTTTTTTCTTTTCTGAAAAGCGTGCTCTATCATTAGTTGTTTGGTTGGTTCCGAATCCATAAGAAATGTATTGCTAAACGGGCCACATTAATAACTTAATTATCTGTAAACTGTGTGCTAAAAAGTATATCTTTGTGTTAAAGGTGTCTGTTTGACCCATTTACTTATGAATGGGTGAATCCATTGGTTTTGGATAGAATAAAATCTGATCGGTTAAACGGGCAATACAAAAATAACTAGCAATAAAGGAAATGGTGAAATGACTGAACTGGTTGAAAGTCGCAAAATTTCAAATGTTACAATGCACGTACTAAATGTTTTGTAATATCTGACTCGGTAGTTGTTTGAAAGAAGTTAAGATTTTTGGCAAAAAGTGTTTTGGGTGAACTCGTCCATTTTGCCATCTCCATTTTGAGAAGGAAAAAGAAAACATTGTGGGTATAAAATGCCTTTTGGTCATTAATATTGATGTCGTTTTTTAGGGAAGTGCCACCAACATGAGGACCATAGCAGGGTCCTCACAAGGACCGCCCAACTGGACATGGCAACTGCACGGTCAAAATCACAATCCGATTCCAACAGCAGCATCATCAGGATTCTCAACTCTGGCAGCCACTTCAGGTAGCCACCAGTACCACCCAAGAGATACCATCTCAATGGCACCACTCAACAATCATTATCCTCCGCCCACAGCCGCCACAAGCTCCTCACAGTACTATTACCAGATAAGACCACCACCACCTCCACCTTAGTTTTGTCTATATGGCATGTTGTTTATATTAATTGACCGTTTGACTGATTGTTTATATAGTAATTGCTAAAGCCTACAGGCCATAGTGCTGAGCAGCAATACTGCTTGATATTTGTGTGTTTTTGTGTGTAAGGGAATCAATCAATGAGCACTATGTTTGCTACTAGTTTTACTTCAAAGGAGATTGTAGTACCCAAAAAAAAATTAATGTTATTGTATAGTGGATAGTAAAAAGTGTATGGTAGTGCATATATAGTTGCTTTCCTAGTTACTCAAGACATGATGAACTGTATATATGCAAGGGCGGGATAGATACCGGTCATGGGTTATCAGTAAATTATTCACCATACAAGCTTGATTGACCGATAACCCATGACCAGTATCAATTAATTACCCAAAGTACATGTTTAAGTTTTTTAGTACTAAAATATGAACTAAATAGTATATTTGTTACTGCTAAAAATTTGCAACATTAGTAATTTGTTAAGCTTTTCATTTCAGTTTATTAAAAAACAAAGGTTTATGCTAAAATATTGTTTTTTTTTTTTGGTAAATAACTGATTTATTTGGATAAAAGTTTGATCATTCACTTAAGGAAATTCCTAGTATTTATTTACCTGATCCATTTTGCTTTAAAAGTTGTACTTTATAATAATTTTCTATATTAGTTATTTTTGTATTCATTTTCTGTACCATGTAATTGTAAAAAGGTATTCTGATGGGTGACATTAAATTAGTGGAGAATATGGGATTATATATAGTCGTAAAAAGTGGGTAAAGAAGAAGGAAGAAGAAGAAAAATACCAAGTAATATGCTGCAATTGACTTTGGTGTTATGTTATTGGCCATTTGGAAAAGGTGTTTGGTGCAATCAAATCATGGTCAAGTTGATAGCTTCATTGGAGAGGGTTTTGCCACGCAATATGCCAATGGGTCCTTGTCTTTAATGGACCAGCCAGCATCAGGGTCCATTTTTATTATATTATTATTATTATTTATTTAACTTATATATTATATTTATATCGGTCTCTTAGTCTTATCTCCTCCATATGTAACATAGATACAACTAGCAGAAAAGGTACCTACACCTTTGCTTTTTACGAAAGACGGTAATCTTTAACGAAAGAAATTGATTATGGTAGAATACACCTAAAGCTAATGTATACTTAAATGAAACATTCGTATATATTATAGCAATAAAAGATAGAATACCACCATAAAAGTAACAACACAAAGAAAACCACTAGTATTATATGAAAAAATGGAGATCATCAAACTTAACAAACATCATTATAGCAACCTCTCGAATGTTGAAACGGCAGCACTATTCTATCAATCAACAGACGGCAGCACTATTCTCAATCTTGTATCACTCCATTCAAAAGACCATGACTGGATGTCAGCGAAAATTATTACATCCACTTTCCTTTGTTTGGTTAATTAGAAAGGCTACATCATTCCGGTTCTTCCACAAGAAATACCTTCAAACAGTTGTCGGAAAGTAAGCTAAAATCCTTGTTATATAAATGGTTAAGTTATGTTTGTTATAATATGTTAATTATGTCAAAGATTCTTTGCAACATTTTAATGGTCAGATTATAAACTGAAGGTGGTTAGTTTGCTTAATTTTGAAGAAGTCAATATTCAGCTATGGGTAGTTACTACTTACTACCAACCATTGATTAAGAATTTTGAACCCTTCATTGATGACTTTAAATGCAGTATGAATTAATATGCATGTATGTATGTAATACATTTCTTGAAGATCATACTGCAGATATATTTCAGAGTCTCCTCCTCCTCCTCCTCTATAGTCGCTTGCCAGAGCCTTTTACTTGAATTAGACATACCTGAAATGACGTCATATGCAGAAATTCCAGCCTGTAACAGTCCCTCATTTGACCAATATTCCATCACCTTTTGACTCTCAACCAAACCTCCATAGCAATATTGTGAAGCGGAAGCAAAAAAGACTAATTTGGTAGGAATGATTATTGAATATCATTCATGAAAGGGGAAAAGTACATTTATATACAAAATACAAAAGTTAACAGCTTTTAACAAACTAAACAACCGGCTAAACAACTTAATTAAGTAAGATTACATAAAACCCCTTGAAGTTGTGAACATCTCCACATTTGACCCATAATACTTCACATCCCCCCCTCAAGATGGAGGCTCAGAGAGACCCAGCTTGCTTGATAAGAAAGAATGTTGAATTCTGCCAAGAGCCTTTGTCATGATATCAGCTAACTGTAGAGATGTGGGAATGTATGTTGTTTGTAAGAAACCATCCTGAACCTTTTCTCTAGTGAAATGACAATCGATATCTAGATGCTTTGTTCTTTCATGAAAACAAGGATTTGCTGCAATTTGTTGAGCAGATTTATTATCACAAAAGAGAGAAATGGGAAGAGACTGTTTGATATTCAAATCTTGTAAAAGATAAGAAAGCCAAATCAATTCACAAGTGGTAGCCGACATGCTTCTATATTCAGCTTCGGTAGAAGATCTTGAAACTGTTGGTTGTTTCTTTGTTTTCCATGAAACCAATGAATGTCCCAAGAAGATGCAATAACCAGTTAAAGACTTTCGAGTCATCAAGCATGAAGCCCAATCCGCATCAGAGAAACCTGTGAGTTGTAATTGTGGTTGAATAGGATAAAACAACCCCTTTGAAATAGTACCCTTGAGGTATCTTAGCAAATGAAGAGCAGCTTGCATATGATTATCCTTTGGATCAGATACAAATTGACTGAGGTGTTGGACAGCATAGGAAATATCTGGTCTAGTCATTGTCAAGTAAGAAGTCTACCAACAAGTCTCCTATATGACTCAGGATTAGACAAAGAAATACCCTTTGTAGTGGACAACTTCAAATTTTGAGGTAAGGGAAAATCAATTGGTTTGAATGCAGTAAGCCCAGCATCATGCAACAAGTCAAGAGTATATTTTCGTTGATTGAGATAAGTTCCTTCATTGTTCCTGCAGATTTTAATACCCAAAAAATATTTGGCCAAACCAAGATCTTTAATGGTGTATTTAGCATGTAAAGCAGCTTTTGTGGACTTGATCTCTTGTTCATCATTTCCAGTTATTAAAACATCATCCACATAGACTAAAGCTGATGTGAACTTATCTCCTTGAGATTTAACAAAGAGAGAATAGTCATTAGAAGATTGTTTGAACCCCAAACTGATTAAAAATTTTGAAAGTTCATGATTCCATTGTCTAGAGGCTTGTTTCAAACCATAAAGAGATCTTTTAAGCTTGCAAACTTGACCAAGTTTAGCTTTTGTAAATCCCTCTGGAGGTTTCATATAGATTTCTTCATCTATGTAGCCATGCAAAAAAGCATTATTTACATCAAGTTGATGTAAAGGCCAACCTTTAGCAGTGGCAATGGCTATTAACACTCGAACAGTTGCAAGTTTAGCAACTAGAGAAAAGGTATGTTTGTAATCTTTGCCTTCTTTTTGATCAAAACCTCTTATAACAAGCCTGGCCTTATACCTTTCAATGGTACCATCTGGGTTATGTTTGACCTTAAAAACCCATTTTGATGAAATTGCCCTTTGACCAGGTGGCAAGTCAGTTACCACCCAAGTATCATTCTGCTCTAAAGCAGTAAGTTCCTTATCCATGGCTTCAATCCATTCTTTATGTTGACTAGCTTGAGCATATGTTGTAGGTTCAGTAGAATCACAGACATTAGCTAAAAAAGCTAAATAATCTTTAGGAACACCATCAAAATCTGATTGTTTAAAAATTGGATAAGAAGGAACTTTAGTAGCTGCAGCAGCTGATGGTTGAGGCATGATGAAATCCTTAAACCAAGATGGTTTAATAGAAGTTCTAGATGACCTTCTAAGAGAAGGATGTTGAGAACTGTCATTTTGAGAATTATCAGAAACATGAAATTCCTGAGAAGTATGAGGCACATGAGAAACAGGAACATAACCATTTGAATTTTGAGATTCTGTATGAACATGAGGAGTTGAAAGAAAATAATCTTCACAATTAATGGAATTAGGTAGATTAATATGAGAAGAAGGAAAAGATTGTTCAGAATCAGAAGGAGCAATCTTGAAAGGAAAGACATCTTCCTTAAAAATGACATCTCTGCTGCAAAACACTTCTTTTGTTGAGAGGTTATACAATTTGTAACCCTTTTGACCAGGAAAATATCCCAACAGAATGCATTTAGAAGCTATGGAATCAAACTTATCTTTGTGTGGCTTTGTAATGGCAGCAAAACATAGACAACCTATAGTCCTTAAGTTGTCATATGTAGGAGGACTACCATGAAGAACTTCAAAAGGACTTTTCCACTTTAAAATTTCCATAGGCATTTTGTTTATCAAATAAGTAGCTGCAAGAATACAATCTCCCCAAAATTGATTGGGTAAATTGGCATGAATTTTGATGGCTCTAGCTGTATCTAACAAATGCCTATGCTTTCTTTCAACCACTCCATTTTGTTGTGGAGTGTACACCATAGGTTTTTGATGAATGATCCCTTGGGATCGAAAATAGGCTGAATATTCTTTATTAACAAACTCTGTTCCATTGTCTGTTCTTATGAATTTGGGCCTTGTTTTGTAATGATTTTCCACAAAAGTTATGAATGTGGATATAATAGACAAAACTTGATCCTTTGTATGAATAAGATAAGTCCAAGTAGTCCTTGTTTTGTCATCCACAGTTGTTAAAAAATACCTTGCTCCATTCAAGGCAGGTGACTTATAAGGACCCCATAAATCCATATGTAACAACTCAAAAGGTACATTTGTAGAAATGCCACTTCTAACAAATGGTAATCTATGATGTTTTGAAAGCATACAAGTCTCACAAAAGAAGTTAGAATGACTAATCTTGCAATCTTTGATATGTAACAACTTTGAAACAGAAGAATGACCAAGTCTATTATGAAAAATATCCATATATGTGCTATGTGTAACAAAACTATTAGCAACAGTAGACTTGTCATCTATTATTTTGCCCATTGAAGTTTGAAAATCAGCCAACTTTGTTGATTCCTTGTTAACTGCTGTGTGCTCAGCAGTGCAAGTGTATAAACCTCCTCTAATCCCTTTCCCAACTGCAACCAATTTGCTAGTTGAAAGGTCCTGAAATGCAAACCACTTAGGATGAAAAATGGCTAGAAGTTGTTGAGAAACGATTAACTTTCCAACTGAGAGTAAATTGAACTTGAATTCTGGTACGAATAAGACTTGTGACAGAATTAAGGTAGGAGTTAATCTGATGTTACCAATAGTAGTAACAGATTTACTTGTTCCATCTGGAAGTTTAACCATAATAGGCTTGCTCAAAGTCTTAGTGGAATAGAAAAGATCAATATGAGGAGACATGTGATCAGAAGCTCCTGTGTCTATGACCCATTCATTCTTTTTTATTATGTTAGAATCAACAGATAATGCATACGAATAAGTACAAAATGATATACCTGCATGTCCCATGGAAGAACCAGCAGCATTCTTACCATTATCTTGCATTAATCGCATCATTTCTTGACAAACAGCAGCAACCAATTTTTGATCAACCATGCCTTCCTTTTCTCCATTAATTTCATTCTCACAAGTCATATCAAATGGAGTGTCCTTTGTTAAACAATCATTTAAAACTGAATTCACTTGTGCAGTCATTCGTACATTTTTCTTTCCTTTCTTTCCCTTGTACCAATCAGGATAACCAATTCTTTCAAAACATTGATCATAGGTGTGTCCTTCTTGTTTACAATGAGTGCAAAATCGTTTCTCATTTTTATTCTCATCTCTGCCAGTTTTGACATCCTTCCTTACATATTGACTGTTCTTGTTATTATTGAAATTGGCAAAGAATGCAGTAGGATCCTCAATGTTATGAGTTATCTATTTTTGTTTTTCGACTTGTTGTACAATGTAGTACGCTCTATTAACATTTGGTAGAGGATCCATTGATAGTATTTGACTTCTGACAGCTTCATACTCATCATTTAGTCTCATTAAAAACTACATTAACTTCGATCTACTATCAATTTCCAAAAACTTTTCAGTTATTCCACAGGAACATTCCTTCATTTTACCACAAGAACATGTAGGAATACCATTCATATTATGCAATTCATCCCAAAATCGTTTCATCTTACCAAAGTATGTAGCAACAGAAAGATTACCTTGTGAAATTTTGCTAAGTCCATATCTTTCTTCTATCTCCTTCCATAGTTCATAAGCAGAAGATGCATAAAGAAATGCTTCAGATAACTCATTCACCATAGAATTCAAAATCCAGCAGGTGACCATATAGTCACATCTAGTCCATCTCTGAAGACCTTCAGGTTCAGTAGGTTTAAGACAGGATCCATCAATGAATCCTAATTTCAATTTCGCTCCTAGCGCCATTTTAATCGTACGACTCCATCCAAGAAAGTTACTGCCATTAAAAGGAGTATTAGTCAAAGACATTCCTGGATGATCTGAACTCGCAATGTATAATGGATCATTACTGATGTTTTGTTGATTTGCAAGAATCGCCATTAATGAATCAGTAAGAACAGAGTAGAAGTATCTGAAACTAGGGCAAAAGAATGTGGATCAAGAGCCTTAGCTCTGATACCATGTGAAGCGGAAGCAAAAAAGACTAATTTGGTAGAAATGATTATTGAATATCATTCATGAAAGGGGAAAAGTACATTTATATACAAAATACAAAAGTTAACAGCGTTTAACAAACTAAACAACCGGCTAAACAACTTAATTAAGTAAGATTACATAAAACCCCTTGAAGTTGTGAACATCTCCACATTTGACCCATAATACTTCACAAATATCCACATTTAAATAAACAATAAATGCTCCAGAACTTCTTGGTCGATCTAATCTACACACCGGGCATAAATTTGAATCGATGGCCTAACCTGAAAGTGCGCAGCCTGAGACGGAACCAGACCAGGAGGATGTTGTTCGATCAGTTCTACTACACTACTGCTGCTGTTAATTGCTTGAAGTTTCATTCCCCTTGATGAAATTTAGTTTCTTGTTTGGTACATTCTCCAATCTAACCGTCAAAGAAGAGATCGAATATAACATTCAAACATGCATGTAGAAAGAATATTACGAACACAGGATGATCATTAATAAAGCTTTTCTTCTTCAATTCACTAGCTTGGCCGGGTCGAAACTCAATGTTGTATACAATAAGGCCAAACATAACATCTTAATTTCAAATTCATAAAAACGTGATCCTCGTCGAGTTTGTTACTAACTCCCACAATTACCTCCATATATCAATCCATCTTCTCTTTGGTTGTGTCTAAAACCTAAGACATCAACAACACCTCACAAGTTCACAATGAAGGCAGTAGTAACAAGCAAAATAGAGTCTACCTACGTGTACTATATATACACTACAAGTCTTTAACTCATTGTAACACAAAGTATTAATTAATTAGTTAGTTAGTAAGCTTTCATTTCACATATATACATATACAGCCCTTGCATGATTTAAAGTTTTTAATTTGAAAACATTGTTGCTGATATCACTTCACTTCATATCTTAACGAGAACCACTATCGATCATATAGAAAATTATTTCTTGGAAAAGGCGTATATATGTATGATCATAAACCACCCCGCACAACTGTTAGTAACATTATTTAGGCTTTAAAAAAGATTAACAACTAATTACCACTTTGTTATTGGGTTTTATTTATTATAACTGCCAGCCGCACAATGAACCCAAGTAATTACTAAAACCTTTCTTAATTTTAATTGGACTTGGGCCACTCAAATTTTAAGCCCCACAATAATTTATTTAATTCTTTTGTTTCTCTTTTCTTGCGAGTGGCCTATGTTTCTGGCACATTCCATTTACACAATTTCTTGAGTAGTCCAGCCTTCAATATAGTTTTGGCTTTTTTTATCTGACCACTTAGAATCAATGTTATACGAGTAAGCTATAACTAAAAGCTTAAAAGTATGTCGGAGTTGTAAGTTATTTTGACTCACCAATTTGTGTCTTTCTTAATCTTGAATCCGGGAAGCACATAATATAACAAATTAAGTAATAATCAACCCAATTTACTATAAAAATGCAAAAAGAAAATGAGATATCAGATACAAATGTATCTATATTTTTGCCGATATCATTTCTCGTTTCATGAATAATTTCTCAAAAAAGTTGGAGGTATTCTCTAATCTATACATCAAAGAAAAGATCAAAACTTTCGAACATGTAAAAAAGAAAATTAAGAACATAAAATGACAAACCTTAATTTTCTTCTTCACTTGGGCCTAAACTCAATACCGTATACGATAAGACCAGACATAGTTCCTTCGTAACATCTTAGTTTCAAATTTAAAAGAGCATGATCCTCATTGAGCTTGTTACTTGAGTTGAACTCCCACACAATTACCTCCATCAATCCATCTTCTCTTTGGTTTGGAACCTTACCAATATCATGTAAGGTTATCGAGTTTAAGGATTTAAAATAAACAAATCCGGTCTCTTTGTTTTCCTTCAGGACCACGCCCCGTACTTTCACTGGGCACTGCAGACCATGACATTCTTGCGACAGTTTGTATACAAGGTAACATGCATACTCTGTATCTGATGACAAGCTTTGAGACTCGACCTTGCATTTAATCCGAAAAACTTGGTGCGCTAGGAGCTCAGCAGCCTCAGTAAACCTTCAAATATTGTGTACAAACTAGGAAAGGTTAACCATAAGTTTGTGGGGACTAAGGGAATACAGAATTTGATTCAAAGAGCAAACCTGGAGTCTGCAAGTGATATCCATTTGAACCATTTCACATTGGAATGATCATATAAAACCATCTTCGCCGGAAGCATATGACTTTTCTTTCCGATCACTTTCATTGGTGAAAATAACTGCTTAGTAAAAGGTCCAACCAATGTATTAGTATTAGTATTACCACCCAATATATAGGAAGCTATTAACACACATATATATATATATCTATTCAATCAAATAAAACATAGAAAAGAATGAACCTTTTCTATACAACTTGCATTATCTATTGCTCGAAACTCGATTCCTTCGACATAAATGGAACAACTTCCACAACAATTTTGTGAAAAGCTCTCCAATAGAACCTCAAAATCAGTACTCTTGTGATTCAAGAATGTGTCCAAGTGGATCATCATCCACTCGTCGTCTCTCCATGTTGCAAAATATGAATGGAAAATTTTTCTCCCCAATTTGTATTTTAGGTTCACATACACTGGTTTGTTTGACAGTTTCCTTGGATCACAAAATTTGAAGACAAAGTAAGCCCCATAAGTGACATCAGAAGATAAATATTGAGAAGTTATCTTCACTTCAATATTCATATCTGAAATATCTAACATCTCCGCAACTGTCAAAAACCTGCAATGATGATAAACCTTAAAGGATATATATGTGAATACAAAATTAAACTATGCATATGTGAATTGGGGATAAATATTGAGAAGAGTCGAACCTTGAACTTTGAATAAAGCTCCACTTGCGTGATTTAAGGTTTTTGAATGTAAACGTTGTTGCTGATATCATTTCATTTCTCAACCCGTCGGCGCTTAATGAGAACCACTATCATATAAAAATTGTATTCAACATTATATATTTGTGAAGGTAGCCCACCCCACACAACTGTTAGTAAGATCATTGAGAATCATATAGATCCAAAAAAATTACTCCCTCCGTCCCATTTTTATTGTCCAGTATTGACTTTTTAAAGTCTTTCTTTTTCAACTTTGACCTTAAATATTTTTGTTTGTGTTATATAATATTTGATACAAAATATATGAATGCATTGTGTTTTAAATGTAAAATTCATTGATATAATCTTCATGAAGTATTATATAACCGAAACAAAAATATTTAAGGTCAAAATTGAAAAAGAAAGACTTTAAAAAGTCAATACTGGACAATAAAAATGGGACGGAGGGAGTAATAATAAAGAATTAATTACCACTTTGTTATTCTGAAGGAGGATTCCTTTGCTGAGCATGTTATAGAGATCTCTTTTCTTCTCAGGAAGGTCGGTATTAGAGATATTTGACATCTTTATCAATTCTGTATAGTTTTCAGGCAATTTCGGCTCCCATGTGTCGTAATCCTCCTACGTTTTATTTTACAAATTTAAAATTAATGTTTCAACTAATTTAACGCATGAATTAACTTGATGATCTAGCCAAACAATAAATATATTTTCATCTTTCTTTTTAATACTTGATATAATTTCTATACTTTAAAGCAGAAACTATTACATCCTATTACTCCTAGCTAGTACTTGTTAATCTTTAATTTATCATCTCTTATTTACACAAGATAACGGAAATAATTAACTTACTTGGATTTCAAGTGCTTCCTTAAGTTGTACGATCATTTGATCTGTGGTTGGCCTTTGTTTTCTATCATCGTGTAAACACTGATACGCTATCTTTGAGAATAAGATTAATGATTTTGGCACAATTGTTGCCTTTATAGCATCAAAAACTATGTCATCAAGTCTTCCTTCTTCATAGCTTCTCTTAAACAAAGTTACAAGTGACTTTAACCTGCCATTTTGTCGAAATAACACTAACCTCCCACACATGATTTCAAGTAAAACCACTCCTAACGAATATATATCACATTCTTTGGTTAAGTAACCCGTCTCAATATAGAGCCGGTCAACATAACCAGGAGTGCCTACAGGATTACAGATTACATGGTTCATATGTTGATTGACCGGAGTAATCGTAGAAAGTCCAAAATCGGTCATTTTGGCTTTCCAATCATTATTGAGTAGAATGTTACTGCTTTTGATGTCTCTGTGTATGACCATCTCTTCGCCGCTAACACCCCCATGAAGGAATTTTAGCCCACTAGCGACATCAATACATATCTTGATACGTTTTGCCCAGGTAAGATTCCCATTACCCAAATACCTATCTAAGCTCCCAAGATCTGCGTACTCAAATACAATCATTTTTTCCTCCAAATCCTTATAATACCCTACGAGACCTATCACATTCTCATGCTTATACTCAAAAAGAATTTCAAGCTCAGTTAGAAATTCTTGTTCTCCTTGACCTCTATTAGCTACATGACGTTTTATTGCGACGGTCTTATGTTCGTGAGCATGTAGCACAACTTTTCCTATGTATACGTCTCCAAATCCTCCTCTTCCAATTATGTTGTTCTCGCTCAAGTTATTAGTTGCTGAAAGTATGTGCTTTTTTGAAATTTTTAGAATGTCCACGCGATTTATCTACGAAGCAAAACAGGCAAAACTGTTATAGTATTTCATCTAAATTTCATATTAACAAAGATAAGATGTGTTTCAATGAAAAAATCATACTCCTAAAAATTTAAAAATTTTAAAATGCAATTGCAGATAATTTAGTATAAGCGTCACATGTGAATTGCCAAAAATACCCCCTAGCCCAAAATCCTAACTGATTCCAGTTTTATTACATTCTTTCATATTACGATAAAACAAACGGGTCCTTAGTTCTTATTTATTTATTTATTCATTTTTATAAATTCGCATTACGGTGAAACAAACGGGAACTAAGAGTTTTATATATTTCTTTATACTTTTGAGTGAGGTACGACCCTGCACCCACTGAAAGAAGTGAAATATACTATTTAACATTTAATTCCATGTAACTTATTAAAACTTGATGGTCAGCTTAAGTTGGCTAGCTCAGTCCCCCTTATGACTTGGCAAGGGCATTACCCCTTAAACCTCGCTGATTTAATTTGGGTCTTAAAATTTAGTTAGACTAAAACATGTAATTAAATTACCACGTGCTCTGTTTACTTGAAATATAGTTAGTAAGTTCTTTATATCATGGAATAAGTTTTTAGAGGTCAAACCACACAATAATGTTGCATTTAGTTTCTTATTTAGTTAATTTGCTTAATTATTATAGTTTAAGTTTGTTGTCTAAATTAATTTCATCTAAATCAGATCAACGTGCTTACCACTAGACTGCATTTACATTAATAAGGAACAAGCCAATATCGATTTTAACAAAAGGAAAACATCAACTTACTTGAAAGTCTAATGCCTTTTGAAGTTCTTGGATGACCACTTCCATTGTTGGACGTTTCTTTTGCGTTTCTGCCAAGCATTGCCATGCAATTTTCAAAAATGTGTTCAAAGACTCTTCGTTGGGTCCTTTATCTAGAGTAAATACGTTTTCATCTGTTTCTTCCATCACTTTGGGATCTATAATCTTCTTTAATGTTTTCTCATTATAGTGTCGTCTCACAACAGATGGAAGATCCTTGTCATTGTTTTCGTAGTATATGTTATCAAATGCTGACCTCCCGCACATGATTTCAAAGAGAACTACCCCAAAAGAGTAAATATCAGATTCTTTTCTCAACAAATATGTACTTACATATTCTGGATCTCGATACAAATCTGTACCTACTACATTAGTCTTGAGATAACTTACCTTTTCATGCATGGGACTGAATTTGGAGAGTCCAAAGTCAGCAATCTTAGGGTTCCAATTCTCGTCTAACAAAATATTGTCACTCTTGATATCACGGTGTATTATCCTCTGTATGTCCTTTGTGTGAAGATAATTCAAGCCTTGTGCAATATTAAGGCACATTTGTAGGCGTTCCTTCCATGTAAGGTTGGTCATTTTATCAATACTTTCTAAATAAGCAGCAAGGCTCCCGTTAGAAGCATATTCATAGACGAGAATCCTATTTTCTCCTTCATCACAAAATCCAATTAGAGAGACAACATTGGGATGATCACAACCTGTAAGCATTTCAATTTCCGTTAAGAATCCTTCTTCTCCTTCCATGTCTTGCCTACTTGTGATTTGTTTTATAGCTACAATCTTTCGTGTTTTCAAAACCACGTCTTGATCCACATTTTGTTTCTTGTTATCGTAACAGTCGAGTTCTCCTTTAAACACTTTACCATATCCACCCTCTCCAATGCATTGATCAAAATTATGAGTTGCCAAATATATATCTTCAAACGAAATCTTTAAGTATTTAAAGTTCTCCTGCAACATCGTGTTAAGGGAATATGAGAGTATATATGCTATTACTTGTTTCACTTTTTGTTTTAGCATAAGTCCATGATGTATAACTAAATAATAAAAATATGGTTGTTATTGAAGGAGTACAGAATAATCGGAACAATATACAACAGAATTACAAGATATTATAACAACTTTTGCTAACAAATCTGATGAGCGTAACATATTGGGTTTGTGCTTTGGAGTTTGAGGCCGAAGAAAAGTTTATGAAGGCAAAAACTGAGTGCGCCACGATAATGGTGGTAACCCACAGTCGGATTCACGATTTGAAATTGGTGGTGGCTCCGTTTCGAAAAAATCAAAATTTACACTACCGATGGTAGCATCGCCTCGAAAATATCAAAATTTACACTATGCGAACAAAATTGTTTGGTGTCCCGTGCTACCGCCACCTAAAAGGCGGGTCCGCCCCTGGGTAACCCCCGAGTAGGCAACACACCATAGAAAAGTCGATCTATGTCTTGAAAAAACTTGAGAGAGTAAAATATGCAAACGGTCAAGGTCTTAATTAGTCTAAAACGTAGAAGAGTAGAAGACGCTAGTCACATGACTAAAGTCGATCGGTGGTGAGTGGTGACGTCTTGAGATTTGAGAGCTTAAAAGTTGAAAGACTTGAGCCTTGTATACGGATGAAAATATATGGAGAAATAATAGATATACACACATACACACCCACCAGGTGTGATGAGAATGGTTAAAACTTAAAACATTTGATCCTTTTATCAAAAGAAAAACTAATTTACTGTGGAATGATTTCCTCCCACTCCACCCCCAAATAAATAAATATACATGGGAGAACTACGAGAACCAATCTTAGCCGTTGATTTGATAAGTGAAATTCATGGATGTAGAATGTGAGGGGATCAAGTAGGGATGGCAAAATACCCCGAACCCGACGGGGAAACCCGAAACCCGGTGAGATTCGGGTCGGGTCGGGTTAAGACGTTTCGGGTCGGGGTCGGGGATCGGGGCAAAGTTCGGGGATTTGTTCGGGTTCGGGTTCGGTATCGGGTTAAGGTAGTACCCCCGCCCCGCCCCGCCCCGATATATATATTTATTGATTAAAAAAAATTATATACATATATTATAATTTGTAAATAGGTTAAGTTTAGGTTTTAAAATCTGTTCCTTCTTTCTCCTTTTCTCCAGCCGCCAACCCTCCTCCCTGACTCTCATTCTTTTCTCTCCAAACACCCCACACGCACCAGCCCTCGACTCCACCCCCTGGCCCCTGCCCTCGACTCCACCCCTCTGCCCTCGCCGAGTCACCAGAAGCAGTAGGCGGACGGAAGCAGCACCTCGACGCAGAAGACGGAAGCAGCAGCTCGACGCAAGCAGGCGGAAGCAGCAGATCGGCAGACCGCCGCAGCAGGCGAAGGAGCAGGCCGCCGTACCAGGCGGAAGCAGCAGACCGGTAGACCGCCGCAGCAGGAGGAAGCAGCCGGCGAAGCAGTAGATCGCAGCAGCAGGCGGCAGTAGGAGGCGGCAGTATGTTATAGTGTGGAGTAATTAATGATATTTCCCAGATTCATTTGCTCACTGCTGTGTTTTCTTAGATTCTCGATATTGCCCAGATTCATTTGCTCATGTTGTGTTTTTCTATTAATTAATGAATATGTTATAGTATTATGTTTCCTACTCTATTATGTTTCTTTTAGGTTATATGGAACCATTTTGTACAAGTTCTAGTTATGTTGTTTTACAACAATCTTGTAGATAATCTAATATGTAATTTGTGCAAGAAATCCGTAGGGTTAGACAATGGATTTAATCATGTTAACAAAGACTTGGAATTAGGCAGATTAATATGAGAAGAAGGAAAAGATTGTTCAGAATCAGAAGGAGCAATCTTGAAAGGAAAGACATCTTCCTTAAAAATGACATCTCTGCTGCAAAACACTTCTTTTGTTGAGAGGTTATACAATTTGTAACCCTTTTGACCAGGAGGATATCCCAACAGAATGCATTTAGAAGCTATGGCATCAAACTTATCTTTGTGTGGCTTTGTAATGGCAGCAAAACATAGACAACCTATAGTCCTTAAGTTGTCATATGTAGGAGGACTACCATGAAGAACTTCAAAAGGACTTTTCCACTTTAAAATTTCCATAGGCATTTTGTTTATCAAATAAGTAGCTGCAAGAATACAATCTCCCCAAAATTGATTGGGTAAATTGGCATGAATTTTGATGGCTCTAGCTGTATCTAACAAATGCCTATGCTTTCTTTCAACCACTCCATTTTGTTGTGGAGTGTACACCATAGGTTTTTGATGAATGATCCCTTGGGATCGAAAATAGGCTGAACATTCTTTATTAACAAACTCTGTTCCATTGTCTGTTCTTATGAATTTGGGCCTTGTTTTGTAATGATTTTCCACAAAAGTTATGAATGTGGATATAATAGACAAAACTTGATCCTTTGTATGAATAAGATAAGTCCAAGTAGTCCTTGTTTTGTCATCCACAGTTGTTAAAAAATACCTTGCTCCATTCAAGGCAGGTGACTTATAAGGACCCCATAAATCCATATGTAACAACTCAAAAGGTACATTTGTAGAAATGCCACTTCTAACAAATGGTAATCTATGATGTTTTGAAAGCATACAAGTCTCACAAAAGAAGTTAGAATGACTAATCTTGCAATCTTTGATATGTAACAACTTTGAAACAGAAGAATGACCAAGTCTATTATGAAAAATATCCATATATGTGCTATGTGTAACAAAACTATTAGCAACAGTAGACTTGTCATCTATTATTTTGCCCATTGAAGTTTGAAAATAAGCCAACTTTGTTGATTCCTTGTTAACTGCTGTGTGCTCAGCAGTGCAAGTGTATAAACCTCCTCTAATCCCTTTCCCAACTGCAACCAATTTGCTAGTTGAAAGGTCCTGAAATGCAAACCACTTAGGATGAAAAATGGCTAGAAGTTGTTGAGAAACGATTAACTTTCCAACTGAGAGTAAATTGAACTTGAATTCTGGTACGAATAAGACTTGTGACAGAATTAAGGTAGGAGTTAATCTGATGTTACCAATAGTAGTAACAGATTTACTTGTTCCATCGGGAAGTTTAACCATAATAGGCTTGCTCAAAGTCTTAGTGGAATAGAAAAGATCAATATGCGGAGACATGTGATCAGAAGCTCCTGTGTCTATGACCCATTCATTCTTTTTTATTATGTTAGAATCAACAGATAATGCATACGAATAAGTACAAAATGATATACCTGCATGTCCCATGGAAGAACCAGCAGCATTCTTACCATTATCTTGCATTAATCGCATCATTTCTTGACAAACAGCAGCAACCAATTTTTGATCAACCATGCCTTCCTTTTCTCCATTAATTTCATTCTCACAAGTCATATCAAATGGAGTGTCCTTTGTTAAACAATCATTTAAAACTGAATTCACTTGTGCAGTCATTCGTACATTTTTCTTTCCTTTCTTTCCCTTGTACCAATCAGGATAACCAATTCTTTCAAAACATTGATCATAGGTGTGTCCTTGTTTACAATGAGTGCAAAATCGTTTCTCATTTTTATTCTCATCTCTGCCAGTTTTGACATCCTTCCTTACATATTGACTGTTCTTGTTATTATTGAAATTGGCAAAGAATGCAGTAGGATCCTCAATGTTATGAGTTATCTATTTTTGTTTTTCGACTTGTTGTACAATGTAGTACGCTCTATTAACATTTGGTAGAGGATCCATTGATAGTATTTGACTTCTGACAGCTTCATACTCATCATTTAGTCTCATTAAAAACTACATTAACTTCGATCTACTATCAATTTCCAAAAACTTTTCAGTTATTCCACAGGAACATTCCTTCATTTTACCACAAGAACATGTAGGAATACCATTCATATTATGCAATTCATCCCAAAATCGTTTCATCTTACCAAAGTATGTAGCAACAGAAAGATTACCTTGTGAAATTTTGCTCAGTCCATATCTTTCTTCTATCTCCTTCCATAGTTCATAAGCAGAAGATGCATAAAGAAATGCTTCAGATAACTCATTCACCATAGAATTCAAAATCCAGCAGGTGACCATATAGTCACATCTAGTCCATCTCTGAAGACCTTCAGGTTCAGTAGATTTAAGACAGGATCCATCAATGAATCCTAATTTCAATTTCGCTCCTAGCGCCATTTTAATCGTACGACTCCATCCAAGAAAGTTACTGCCATTAAAAGGAGTATTAGTCAAAGACATTCCTGGATGATCTGAACTCGCAATGTATAATGGATCATTGCTGATGTTTTGTTGATTTGCAAGAATCGCCATTAATGAATCAGTAAGAACAGAGTAGAAGTATCTGAAATTAGGGCAAAAGAATGTGGATCAAGAGCCTTAGCTCTGATACCATGTGAAGCGGAAGCAAAAAAGACTAATTTGGTAGAAATGATTATTGAATATCATTCATGAAAGGGGAAAAGTACATTTATATACAAAATACAAAAGTTAACAGCGTTTAACAAACTAAACAACCGGCTAAACAACTTAATTAAGTAAGATTACATAAAACCCCTTGAAGTTGTGAACATCTCCACATTTGACCCATAATACTTCACAAATATCCACATTTAAATAAACAATAAATGCTCCAGAACTTCTTGGTCGATCTAATCTACACACCGGGCATAAATTTGAATCGATGGCCTAACCTGAAAGTGCGCAGCCTGAGACGGAACCAGACCAGGAGGATGTTGTTCGATCAGTTCTACTACACTACTGCTGCTGTTAATTGCTTGAAGTTTCATTCCCCTTGATGAAATTTAGTTTCTTGTTTGGTACATTCTCCAATCTAACCGTCAAAGAAGAGATCGAATATAACATTCAAACATGCATGTAGAAAGAATATTACGAACACAGGATGATCATTAATAAAGCTTTTCTTCTTCAATTCACTAGCTTGGCCGGGTCGAAACTCAATGTTGTATACAATAAGGCCAAACATAACATCTTAATTTCAAATTCATAAAAACGTGATCCTCGTCGAGTTTGTTACTAACTCCCACAATTACCTCCATATATCAATCCATCTTCTCTTTGGTTGTGTCTAAAACCTAAGACATCAACAACACCTCACAAGTTCACAATGAAGGCAGTAGTAACAAGCAAAATAGAGTCTACCTACGTGTACTATATATACACTACAAGTCTTTAACTCATTGTAACACAAAGTATTAATTAATTAGTTAGTTAGTAAGCTTTCATTTCACATATATACATATACAGCCCTTGCATGATTTAAAGTTTTTAATTTGAAAACATTGTTGCTGATATCACTTCACTTCATATCTTAACGAGAACCACTATCGATCATATAGAAAATTATTTCTTGGAAAAGGCGTATATATGTATGATCATAAACCACCCCGCACAACTGTTAGTAACATTATTTAGGCTTTAAAAAAGATTAACAACTAATTACCACTTTGTTATTGGGTTTTATTTATTATAACTGCCAGCCGCACAATGAACCCAAGTAATTACTAAAACCTTTCTTAATTTTAATTGGACTTGGGCCACTCAAATTTTAAGCCCCACAATAATTTATTTAATTCTTTTGTTTCTCTTTTCTTGCGAGTGGCCTATGTTTCTGGCACATTCCATTTACACAATTTCTTGAGTAGTCCAGCCTTCAATATAGTTTTGGCTTTTTTTATCTGACCACTTAGAATCAATGTTATACGAGTAAGCTATAACTAAAAGCTTAAAAGTATGTCGGAGTTGTAAGTTATTTTGACTCACCAATTTGTGTCTTTCTTAATCTTGAATCCGGGAAGCACATAATATAACAAATTAAGTAATAATCAACCCAATTTACTATAAAAATGCAAAAAGAAAATGAGATATCAGATACAAATGTATCTATATTTTTGCCGATATCATTTCTCGTTTCATGAATAATTTCTCAAAAAAGTTGGAGGTATTCTCTAATCTATACATCAAAGAAAAGATCAAAACTTTCGAACATGTAAAAAAGAAAATTAAGAACATAAAATGACAAACCTTAATTTTCTTCTTCACTTGGGCCTAAACTCAATACCGTATACGATAAGACCAGACATAGTTCCTTCGTAACATCTTAGTTTCAAATTTAAAAGAGCATGATCCTCATTGAGCTTGTTACTTGAGTTGAACTCCCACACAATTACCTCCATCAATCCATCTTCTCTTTGGTTTGGAACCTTACCAATATCATGTAAGGTTATCGAGTTTAAGGATTTAAAATAAACAAATCCGGTCTCTTTGTTTTCCTTCAGGACCACGCCCCGTACTTTCACTGGGCACTGCAGACCATGACATTCTTGCGACAGTTTGTATACAAGGTAACATGCATACTCTGTATCTGATGACAAGCTTTGAGACTCGACCTTGCATTTAATCCGAAAAACTTGGTGCGCTAGGAGCTCAGCAGCCTCAGTAAACCTTCAAATATTGTGTACAAACTAGGAAAGGTTAACCATAAGTTTGTGGGGACTAAGGGAATACAGAATTTGATTCAAAGAGCAAACCTGGAGTCTGCAAGTGATATCCATTTGAACCATTTCACATTGGAATGATCATATAAAACCATCTTCGCCGGAAGCATATGACTTTTCTTTCCGATCACTTTCATTGGTGAAAATAACTGCTTAGTAAAAGGTCCAACCAATGTATTAGTATTAGTATTACCACCCAATATATAGGAAGCTATTAACACACATATATATATATCTATTCAATCAAATAAAACATAGAAAAGAATGAACCTTTTCTATACAACTTGCATTATCTATTGCTCGAAACTCGATTCCTTCGACATAAATGGAACAACTTCCACAACAATTTTGTGAAAAGCTCTCCAATAGAACCTCAAAATCAGTACTCTTGTGATTCAAGAATGTGTCCAAGTGGATCATCATCCACTCGTCGTCTCTCCATGTTGCAAAATATGAATGGAAAATTTTTCTCCCCAATTTGTATTTTAGGTTCACATACACTGGTTTGTTTGACAGTTTCCTTGGATCACAAAATTTGAAGACAAAGTAAGCCCCATAAGTGACATCAGAAGATAAATATTGAGAAGTTATCTTCACTTCAATATTCATATCTGAAATATCTAACATCTCCGCAACTGTCAAAAACCTGCAATGATGATAAACCTTAAAGGATATATATGTGAATACAAAATTAAACTATGCATATGTGAATTGGGGATAAATATTGAGAAGAGTCGAACCTTGAACTTTGAATAAAGCTCCACTTGCGTGATTTAAGGTTTTTGAATGTAAACGTTGTTGCTGATATCATTTCATTTCTCAACCCGTCGGCGCTTAATGAGAACCACTATCATATAAAAATTGTATTCAACATTATATATTTGTGAAGGTAGCCCACCCCACACAACTGTTAGTAAGATCATTGAGAATCATATAGATCCAAAAAAATTACTCCCTCCGTCCCATTTTTATTGTCCAGTATTGACTTTTTAAAGTCTTTCTTTTTCAACTTTGACCTTAAATATTTTTGTTTGTGTTATATAATATTTGATACAAAATATATGAATGCATTGTGTTTTAAATGTAAAATTCATTGATATAATCTTCATGAAGTATTATATAACCGAAACAAAAATATTTAAGGTCAAAATTGAAAAAGAAAGACTTTAAAAAGTCAATACTGGACAATAAAAATGGGACGGAGGGAGTAATAATAAAGAATTAATTACCACTTTGTTATTCTGAAGGAGGATTCCTTTGCTGAGCATGTTATAGAGATCTCTTTTCTTCTCAGGAAGGTCGGTATTAGAGATATTTGACATCTTTATCAATTCTGTATAGTTTTCAGGCAATTTCGGCTCCCATGTGTCGTAATCCTCCTACGTTTTATTTTACAAATTTAAAATTAATGTTTCAACTAATTTAACGCATGAATTAACTTGATGATCTAGCCAAACAATAAATATATTTTCATCTTTCTTTTTAATACTTGATATAATTTCTATACTTTAAAGCAGAAACTATTACATCCTATTACTCCTAGCTAGTACTTGTTAATCTTTAATTTATCATCTCTTAT
Organism: Pulicaria dysenterica; assembly: GCA_947179395.2. NCBI lineage: Eukaryota > Viridiplantae > Streptophyta > Magnoliopsida > Asterales > Asteraceae > Pulicaria > Pulicaria dysenterica. The sequence goes on from OX359292.1 coordinate 82,771,386, forward strand.
TTACACAAGATAACGGAAATAATTAACTTACTTGGATTTCAAGTGCTTCCTTAAGTTGTACGATCATTTGATCTGTGGTTGGCCTTTGTTTTCTATCATCGTGTAAACACTGATACGCTATCTTTGAGAATAAGATTAATGATTTTGGCACAATTGTTGCCTTTATAGCATCAAAAACTATGTCATCAAGTCTTCCTTCTTCATAGCTTCTCTTAAACAAAGTTACAAGTGACTTTAACCTGCCATTTTGTCGAAATAACACTAACCTCCCACACATGATTTCAAGTAAAACCACTCCTAACGAATATATATCACATTCTTTGGTTAAGTAACCCGTCTCAATATAGAGCCGGTCAACATAACCAGGAGTGCCTACAGGATTACAGATTACATGGTTCATATGTTGATTGACCGGAGTAATCGTAGAAAGTCCAAAATCGGTCATTTTGGCTTTCCAATCATTATTGAGTAGAATGTTACTGCTTTTGATGTCTCTGTGTATGACCATCTCTTCGCCGCTAACACCCCCATGAAGGAATTTTAGCCCACTAGCGACATCAATACATATCTTGATACGTTTTGCCCAGGTAAGATTCCCATTACCCAAATACCTATCTAAGCTCCCAAGATCTGCGTACTCAAATACAATCATTTTTTCCTCCAAATCCTTATAATACCCTACGAGACCTATCACATTCTCATGCTTATACTCAAAAAGAATTTCAAGCTCAGTTAGAAATTCTTGTTCTCCTTGACCTCTATTAGCTACATGACGTTTTATTGCGACGGTCTTATGTTCGTGAGCATGTAGCACAACTTTTCCTATGTATACGTCTCCAAATCCTCCTCTTCCAATTATGTTGTTCTCGCTCAAGTTATTAGTTGCTGAAAGTATGTGCTTTTTTGAAATTTTTAGAATGTCCACGCGATTTATCTACGAAGCAAAACAGGCAAAACTGTTATAGTATTTCATCTAAATTTCATATTAACAAAGATAAGATGTGTTTCAATGAAAAAATCATACTCCTAAAAATTTAAAAATTTTAAAATGCAATTGCAGATAATTTAGTATAAGCGTCACATGTGAATTGCCAAAAATACCCCCTAGCCCAAAATCCTAACTGATTCCAGTTTTATTACATTCTTTCATATTACGATAAAACAAACGGGTCCTTAGTTCTTATTTATTTATTTATTCATTTTTATAAATTCGCATTACGGTGAAACAAACGGGAACTAAGAGTTTTATATATTTCTTTATACTTTTGAGTGAGGTACGACCCTGCACCCACTGAAAGAAGTGAAATATACTATTTAACATTTAATTCCATGTAACTTATTAAAACTTGATGGTCAGCTTAAGTTGGCTAGCTCAGTCCCCCTTATGACTTGGCAAGGGCATTACCCCTTAAACCTCGCTGATTTAATTTGGGTCTTAAAATTTAGTTAGACTAAAACATGTAATTAAATTACCACGTGCTCTGTTTACTTGAAATATAGTTAGTAAGTTCTTTATATCATGGAATAAGTTTTTAGAGGTCAAACCACACAATAATGTTGCATTTAGTTTCTTATTTAGTTAATTTGCTTAATTATTATAGTTTAAGTTTGTTGTCTAAATTAATTTCATCTAAATCAGATCAACGTGCTTACCACTAGACTGCATTTACATTAATAAGGAACAAGCCAATATCGATTTTAACAAAAGGAAAACATCAACTTACTTGAAAGTCTAATGCCTTTTGAAGTTCTTGGATGACCACTTCCATTGTTGGACGTTTCTTTTGCGTTTCTGCCAAGCATTGCCATGCAATTTTCAAAAATGTGTTCAAAGACTCTTCGTTGGGTCCTTTATCTAGAGTAAATACGTTTTCATCTGTTTCTTCCATCACTTTGGGATCTATAATCTTCTTTAATGTTTTCTCATTATAGTGTCGTCTCACAACAGATGGAAGATCCTTGTCATTGTTTTCGTAGTATATGTTATCAAATGCTGACCTCCCGCACATGATTTCAAAGAGAACTACCCCAAAAGAGTAAATATCAGATTCTTTTCTCAACAAATATGTACTTACATATTCTGGATCTCGATACAAATCTGTACCTACTACATTAGTCTTGAGATAACTTACCTTTTCATGCATGGGACTGAATTTGGAGAGTCCAAAGTCAGCAATCTTAGGGTTCCAATTCTCGTCTAACAAAATATTGTCACTCTTGATATCACGGTGTATTATCCTCTGTATGTCCTTTGTGTGAAGATAATTCAAGCCTTGTGCAATATTAAGGCACATTTGTAGGCGTTCCTTCCATGTAAGGTTGGTCATTTTATCAATACTTTCTAAATAAGCAGCAAGGCTCCCGTTAGAAGCATATTCATAGACGAGAATCCTATTTTCTCCTTCATCACAAAATCCAATTAGAGAGACAACATTGGGATGATCACAACCTGTAAGCATTTCAATTTCCGTTAAGAATCCTTCTTCTCCTTCCATGTCTTGCCTACTTGTGATTTGTTTTATAGCTACAATCTTTCGTGTTTTCAAAACCACGTCTTGATCCACATTTTGTTTCTTGTTATCGTAACAGTCGAGTTCTCCTTTAAACACTTTACCATATCCACCCTCTCCAATGCATTGATCAAAATTATGAGTTGCCAAATATATATCTTCAAACGAAATCTTTAAGTATTTAAAGTTCTCCTGCAACATCGTGTTAAGGGAATATGAGAGTATATATGCTATTACTTGTTTCACTTTTTGTTTTAGCATAAGTCCTGATGTATAACTAAATAATAAAAATATGGTTGTTATTGAAGGAGTACAGAATAATCGGAACAATATACAACAGAATTACAAGATATTATAACTACTTTTGCTAACAAATCTGATGAGCGTAACATATTGGGTTTGTGCTTTGGAGTTTGAGGCCGAAGAAAAGTTTATGAAGGCAAAAACCAAGTGCGCCACGATAATGGTGGTAACCCACGGTCGGATTCACGATTTGAAATTGGTGGTGGCTCCGTTTCGAAAAAATCAAAATTTACACTACCGATGGTAGCATCGCCTCGAAAATATCAAAATTTACACTATGCGAACAAAATTGTTTGGTGTCCCGTGCTACCGCCACCTAAAAGGCGGGTCCGCCCCTGGGTAACCCCCCGAGTAGGCAACACACCATAGAAAAGTCGATCTATGTCTTGAAAAAACTTGAGAGAGTAAAATATGCAAAGGGTCAAGGTCTTAATTAGTCTAAAACGTAGAAGAGTAGAAGACGCTAGTCACATGACTAAAGTCGATCGGTGGTGACGTCTTGAGCCTTGTATACGGATGAAAATATATGGAGAAATATAATAGATATACACACATACACACCCACCAGGTGTGATGAGAATGGTTAAAACTTAAAACATTTGATCCTTTTATCAAAAGAAAAACTAATTTACTGTGGAATGATTTCCTCCCACTCCTCCCCCAAATAAATAAATATATATGGGAGAACTACGAGAACCAATCTTAGCCGTTGATTCGATAAGTGGAATTCATGGATGTAGAACGTGAGGGGATCAAGTGTGACAGGGTGCATGTGATGAATTCATGAGTTACTGATGATATTAAAGGAGGGGAATTTGGCGGCTCAGATTGGTTCTCAGAGTTCTTATTTGAACTAAATATATAAGCTTCATTTGAGAATCAATTTTAGTGTGAGTATCGCGAGAACCAATCTTAACCGTTGATTTCATAAGTGGAATTAATTGATGTAGAGAGTGCGGGGATCAAGTGTGGCAGTGTGCATTTGATGAATTCACGGTGGATGATGACATAAAAAATGGGGAATTGGAGGGTTCAGATTGGTTTTCGCAAAAAAAATGGTTCTCAAATGAATTATTCATATATATATATATATATATATATATATATATATATATATATATATATATATATATATATATATGTGTGTGTGTGTGTGTGTGTGTGTGTGTGTGTGTGTGTGTGTGTGTGTGTGTGTGTAGTGAAAGGTTCAAATGAGAACCTTAAATTAAATGAGAAAAGGAAACTCAATCCTAGCCGTCCAATTCCCCCTCCTTCAATGTCATTCTCCACCCATTAATTTCTCACATGCACTCTGTCACACTCTATCCCCTCACGCTCTTCATCCATGAATTCCATTACAAAATAAACGTTTGAGATTGAGTCTCTCATTCTTAATTAATTTCTCATTCTTATTTGAACTTTTCACATTCTTCAAAATCATAAATATAAAGTTTCTTATTTTTCTATTAATTTATATCTTTAACTATTTTTTATAATCTATATCTTACACTCTGTGAAGACATGAAAAGTTTATAACAGCTACACATAATTGTAGTACATTGTCACCTAAACCCAACAAAATAGGGGTGTGTATGGGGCGGTTTTAAGCTCAAACCAAATCCAATCCGCTAATTTCGATTTTAGGATTTTTAAACTCAATGGTTTCGGTTTCTATCGGTTTCGGTTTTGACGGATTCTGGTCATTAACGGTTTTGTTTTGGTTTTAAAACCGAACCCACTTGGTTTTCAACATTAATATCAATTTTCTTGTACTAACCTTATTTTATGACATTATATACAAATTTCAGCCACAAATCTAATTTCTAGCATTAAATTCATGGCTAATAACATACTTAAACATTATAAATACATACAAAAGGAAGGAAAGATTTTTGTTTTATATGGTTTTTATCTTTTTGTAAGATATTATTATTATTATTATTATTATTATTATTATTATTATTATTATTATTATGGGTTAAGATCTTCTCATGTTTAAGTCCAACATGACCCATCATGTTCTCTCACAAACATGATAGTGGATCCCTTATATTAGTCAATAATTGGCCCCCTTTATAGGGTTCACTCTCATGTTTGTGAGAGAACATGATAGATCATGTTTGCCCAAACATGAGAGGATCTTCACCCTATTATTATTATTAGTAGTAGTAGTAGTAGATTATTTACATTAAAAACAACTTAGTTTAATATAACAGTTGTTTATATTTATATGACGAAGTCAAAGATAAAAATTGGAAGACTTTTTAATTATTTTTATAAAGTTGTTTAATCGTATCTCATTAATAATTTAAATAACAATATAATCTTACAGTAGACGAGATATTATTTTTACCCGTCGCGAAGCGCGGGTAATATTTACTTGTTAAATACAATTTTCAATTCAAAAATTTTAAACATAAAAATATTTTAGAATTATATAACCATAATATAAACGTTGATCTAAAAATAGGTAAACGAAAAAGGGAATGAAAAGTTATTAACCCTAATAATTGGGCCTTGAAATATTTAATGAGCTTCATTGATTTTTATTTAAATACTATAAATTTATAAAAATATATATGATATATTCAATTTTAATGGGGCGATTTCTCAGTGAGGCGGTTTCTAGTTAAAACCCGAAACCAAAGCGAACCCATCAATTTCTGCAAAATTGAAAACCGAACCGTCAGTTTGAATTGGTTTCGGTTGTATCGGTTTGGTTTTGTCGGTCTTAACGGATTGGTTTCGATTTTTCGGTTTCTGTGCACACCCCTACCAACAAATCACTTTCAGACTATCAATGATTAATTTAACTTTCAGGTGATTAAACTTTGAAAAGAATGTATGTGATTACCTTCACGTGGTTGGACCATGTTCGAACCGCTGGTAATGGGGGTTCCTATTATAACGACCATACGACGAAAATGGCAAATAATCAACAAATATATAAGAGAAAGAATATGTCAAAAAAAACAATATATATATATATATATATATATATATATATATATATATATATATATATATATATATATAGGTAAAAGTTCAAACGAGAACTGTTTTTCGTACGAGAACCGCGAAAACCAATCTGAGTCGTCCAATTTCCCCTCCTTCAATGTCATTGCTCACCCATGAATTTATCACATGCACTCTGCCACACTTGATACCCCCACGCTCCACATCCATGAGCCATGAGTTCCACTTTATCAAATCAACGGCTAATATTGGTTCTCGCAGTTCTCGTACGAAAAATAGTTCTCGTTTGAACCGTCCCATATATATATATATATATATATATATATATATATATATATATATATATATATATATATATATATATATATATATATATGATCAACAAAACCTTTATGCTAACCAAATCCCTAAAGTTTAAATCTTAACTATTATATTTATTAAATCAATGGTTAAGATCTAATAATAGCATTATTGTAATTAAGTAAATAATTATAAGATTTAATTATAGAAAGACTGGTATTATGGAAATCATACACCCCTTAAATCACGCCCCTACTATTTTTTTCCTCTAACAGCCGAAAATGGTAACTTTCAGCCAAAAAATGATAACTTTCTTCCAGCAACCGAAAATGATTACTTTCTTCGAGCAACCGAAAATGATAACTTTCTTCTAGCAGCTGAAAATGATTTAGCAGAAGAAAATGATAACTTTCAAAAATAAAATTTTCAAAAATATAGGAAGAGTGGTCTTATTTGAATAATGATTAAAAAATAAGTAGATTAGTATAATTTTTTTGCTCAAATTTTCAAAATTGAAATAGTTATGATCATTTAAAAATTTAAGGAGTTAAAAAAATTAAAATATAAAATTGGCTGGAAGAAGCGAGTGAGTTTCTTATCAATTTGCAATTTTTATTTTACTTATTTAAATAAGTGGCTGAGAATTGGCCTTTGAATTATTTGTTTAAGGGTAGGGCTTTATTGATCCTTAACACACACACACACACACACACACACACACACATATATATATATATATATATATATATATATATATATATATATATATATATATATTGGGAGATTCAAATTAGAACCTTAAATTAAATGAGAATGGGAGACTCAATCCCAGCCGTTCAATTCCCCTCTTTCAATGTCATTGTCCAGTCATGAATTACTCACATGCACCCTGCCACACTCGATTCCCCCACGCTTTCCATCCATGAATTCCACTTACAAAATGAACGGCTGAGATTGAGTTTTCCATTCTTATTTAATTTCTCATTCTCATTTGAACCTATATATATATGGGTTAAAGTCACTAAACACAAACATGTTTTCCCCCCATGTTCTGATATGGCACATTAACTTTTTTTTGCACATCTAGCCATTTAACTTGTAAAAAACGTGTTATTATACCTATTTTGTTGATTTTGACATGCAATAGCAGGTCATCTTCTTCCCCAATTTACTTCACTTCGAAAACAAATTTTGAAGCCAAAATTCTCCATGCACACTTAACAAAAAGCAATGATTCTTGACTCTATGGAAATGTAATCGAGTTGTCTATCAATTAGTACAAAAAAAGGACAAAAACGAGTTTAAAATGTGTCAATTTATCAAAGTACCGTAAGGGTGTCGAATAGGGTCATTATAGACTTTAATTAATAACTTAGCCTACACTTGATGGTTTTTTATGAATTTGGTGTCCACTGAAAGGTAAAATGATTATCTACGACATTTTATAGAACGAATTATGTAAAATGATCAAGAATCGAGCAAAAAACTTGTCTTTTTCCTGTCCTGTTTTCGATCCAATTAACACAAAAAAACGAAACTTTGAGCTCGAAATGCTCCCTTAATCCTTGACGAAAATTCATGAATTTGGTGTCATTTGAAAAGTATAATGATAATTTACAAGATTCTACATAAAAATCACGCAAAACGATCAAAAATCGACCCAAAAATCACAAAAAACGGGCTGAAACCGACTTGGCAGGTTGCAGGTCGCGAAATGGGTATATGGAGACGTTTTTTGTAAGTTAAATGGCCAGATGTGTTTAAAAAAAAAGTTAACGAACCATATCGGAACATTGGGAAAAGCATGTTTGTGTTCAGTGACTTTAACCCTATATATATATATATATATATATATATATATATATATATATATAGGGATGAGATATACTACAAAGAAGCTTAATCTACAAAGGGTAAGGAGAGATCCTAACCATTGGATCACCCCCAAAGTCAAGATCAAAAAGTCAAAAAAATAAAATAAAAATCGGAATGAAATAAAATGAAAAAGGGTATATTAGTAAAAGTAACAAAAGCAAATGTGACAGTTACATAACCCACTTTCATGAACCACCACCCCCCACCGCTCAGATCTCCTTCTCCGATCACGTTCTCAGATCACCTTCTCAGATCAAAACAAAAAAAAAACCCTAAAGCTGATGCACAATTAAAAACCAAAATAGACCCTAAAATCTTGATGTACAACCAAAAAAACCTGATGCACGAAACTGAATACTTGATGCACTATTAATAAAGATTTGTTTGCATAGAGATTGAAGCACAGAAGAAAAACAAATCAAAGATTTATTATATCAACGTCAAACATGTGTAAAGTACAGCTATTTTGATGCATAACATGTGTATCAGATTCACAAAACCGATCTCAAAAGGGCGAATGTGGTGCACAAACTACAAATGATGCATAAAGTACAGCTATTTTGATGCATAACATGTGTATCAGATGCACAAACCGATCTCAAAAGGGCGATTGTGGTGCACCGGCGGTGGTGGTGCAGACACGGTGGTGATGCAGATGCGGTAATGGAGCAGCGCCAGTGGTCTGTCTAAGTTTTTGAGACGATTCTGCCGTGGTTGTGGTGAAAAACACGATTAGGGTTTAGGACTTCACAGGGCGGCGGAAGGATGCAGCGGCGACTTCACAGGGCGGCGGCGGAACCCCTTATACAAAACAGCCTTGTGTGGCGGTGATTGCCACCGAAAATCGGAAATCAAACATCAAAGGTTGCAGCGGTGGTTAAAACCTAAAACGAAAGACCATCTGTGCGGCGGTGATTGCCACCGAAAATCAGAAATCGAACATCGAAGGTTGCAGCGGTGGTTAAAACCTAAAACGAAAGACCATCGGTGGTGATTGTGGCTGTGATTTGCGACGGCAGTGGGGTGTGCGGCAGTGGGGTGTGCGGCAGTGGTGTCTGCGGAGGAGGGATGGGGGCGAATATGAGATATTAACTAGGGTTAGAGAGATACGTGGGGGAAAATTTTAGGGGAGAGAACATTTGTATTTTCTAAATGTTCCTAATATACCCTTTTGACAGTTTTTGATTTCTATGCCACATGTCATCTTCAAATTTCACCTTACCCTTTTTACCCTAAAACTTTTTTTATTTGATCCTGATTCTATATATATATATATATATATATATATAGACAAAAGTTCATGCGAGAACCGTTGTTAGCGCGAGAACCGCGAGAACCAATCTAAGCCGTCCAATTCCCCCTCCTTCAATGTCATTGTCCACCCATGAATTCCTCACATGCACCCTGCCACACCCCATTCCTCCACGCTCGCCATCCATGATACTTCCCATATCCAAGGAACGGCTGAGATTGGTTCTCGCGGTTCTCGCACTAACAACGGTTCTCGCATGAACCCTCCCCTATATATATATATATATATATATACACACACACACACACACACACACATATATATATATATATATATATATATATATATATATATATATATATATATATATATATATATATATATATATATATATATATATATATATATATATCATATACATATAATATATATATATATACATATATATAGGGTAATGTTCCATATAGAACATTTCTTAAATATAGAACCTAAAGAATCACTTCTGGTGATGACACGTGGCACGTTGACTGAGGCAAAACTGGAAAAAAAATGAATAAACCTACGGCTTCGGTTCATCCCCCTCCAGCCACACTTTTTCTTAAAAAAAACACCATTTAATTTTAAATTATCATAATTTATTCGTTTTTAAGAATTTTAGCAAAAAAATTATATCGTTAAATTCAGTTTTTCGTCCTCTTTCAAAGAAAACCAGACTTGATATATTTCTGAAACTTTTTTTTTGAAAATACAAAGTTTTTATTTTGAGCTGGGTTTCATTTTAAAATGCAAAATATGAACATGCAGGTCATGCTGATGCTTCCAAAATGCAAATTATGAAAATGCAAAATGCAAACCCAAAATGATTCAATGAAAATACAGCCCAAAAAAGCAAAATTACATATTTAAAGTTTGCATTTTCAAAAAAGATTTAGAAAAATATAGGAAGAGTAGTCTTGATTAAAAGGGGGTTAAAATAACTAAAAGATTAGTATAATTTTTTTGTTTAAATTCACATAACTTAAAAAGTTATAACAATTTAAAGTTTTAGGGGTATTTTTTTTGAAAAAACGTGGGTTTGTCACTTTGTTGGGGGGGGGGGGGGGGGGGGGGGATTTCTATGTTTGCTGATTCTTTAGGTTTTATATTTAAAGAGTGGTTCTAATTTTGATATGCGGAATTCATGGATGGAAAGCGTAGGGGATCAAGTTTGGCAGGGTGTATGTGATGAATTCATGGGTGGGCAATGACATTGAAAGAGGGGAATTAGACGGCACAGATTGGTTCTCGCGGTTCTCGTACTAAAAATGGTTCTCAATAAAACTTATATATATATATATATATATGAAAAAGTTGAAACCATTATTAGTTATGAAAAAGAAATAAAGGTAAAGATGTAAATAATATTAGACTTACTGGGTTATCATGTTTCTGTTGAAATTCAATAGCTTTATAAAGTTTTCTTGCTATTTGATCCATATCTGGGCGTTGTGTTCGTTGTTCTTTCAAGCAATAATATGCTGTTTCCGAGAACACCGTCAGTGATTTTTGGCTCATTTGTTTTCTTAGATCAACAGGGATGAGCTCATCCAGTTTTCCCTCATCGTAATGAAGTTTTACCAAGGGAGCAAGAAGTCGTCGCTGATCATCGTCGTCTTCAATCACGCACAACCTCCCACATAGAACTTCAAATAACACTATACCAAAAGAATAGGAATCAGATTTGTATGTCACACTTCCAGTCTGTATGGATACAGGATCTATATAGCCAGATGTCCCGTGAGTTGGGGCCAGTAAAAGACGGTTACTGCGACGAGTTGGATTGACCAACGAAAGTTCAAAACCAGATATCTTGGCATTCCAGTTCTCGTCTAATAATATTTTTGAGCTTTTGATGTTACGGTGCCGTAATTGCGACCCTCTTGTTTATGGAGGTATCTCAATGCATTGGCAACGCCAAAACATATATGCAATCTTTGCATCCAAGTGAAAGTTGTGCTGCTTAAATGTTTATCAAGACTTGCATTTAACTCGTGCTTTTTCACGATGATCTTCTCACCATTTTCGTCACAAAATCCGATAATGGAGTTGAGATTCTCGTGCTCAAGGGGTGAAAGAATTGAAATCTCCGAGAAGAACTCTACGTCTCCCCTGGCAATATTAGAATCTAACTTCCTTACTGCAACATCGATCCGTTCTTTAGATTGCAAGAGTTGACCTTTGTATACTGCTGTGGATCTACCCCGTCCGATGAGATTCCCATCGGAGAAGTTGGAGGTGGCCTCTAGAATCTCTTTAAGCGTGATTCGTAAGTGATCAAACTCCGTAAGTGAGTACATGATATTCAGATCAAAAGAATGTTCATAAAAGTAAAGTTGCTGAAAAGAACATTTATGAAAGAGCGTATCCAGCAAAAACACGTGTATAAATGTAGATCAAATTAGTTTACAATTATTGCAAGAAGATAACTGGAGTTTGGAAAGTCGTCTTAGCACAAAAGTCAAAGTCGTCTTTGTAAATTATTGGTGCAAAAAGACCATTAGAAGTCGTCTCCTGAATTACGTAGAAATTGCTTTTTTTCGTAATTGTACTTTTTCATATATAGTTTCTTTCTATTATACTTCTAGATTGTGATCACCAACATCGTTGGCTTCCACCACCAATGCTGCAGCCGTCACTCCCTTTTCGTCATCTTCTATTTCTCTTTCTTTTCTTTTATTCTTCAATCAGATCTAGATTTTTAGGTATCCTGATCTTTGGTTGTGTTAAGATCTAGCTTTTTGTGTCTGTACGTATGTTCTGTGTGTCAACATGACAACATATATATATATATATATATATATGTGTGCATGTTTGTATGCTTGTGTGTGTCTGATGCTTGTTTAACATACGCGTTTGATGGTGATCGAAGATGATTAAGGGTGGTTTTAAGTGATGGTTTAGACTGGCTCTCAAGATGACCGAAAGAAAGCGCATGACTAGAAACTGATAGATTTATCCTAACAGAGGAGTTGCTTCAAGTTCAAAGAAGCATGCAACAACAGTGGCTAACAGAGGACCGAGTACATAGCAACTACAAAAGTTGGGACTCAAATCAATATGCACTGCTTATGGATTTGAATCCATGGAAAAACAAAACGTGATGAGATTAAGCCAAGTGATCATGACATGTTTACAAAAGTTTATCCACCAGCAACGTACGTACCATCATCTTCTTACCTTCCTCGCAACCTGGGAGATTTCGATTGGCTTACATAGCACATAACACTGGTCCAAATCCCAGTTAACACATAAAAATTGAATACTGCCATTGGGCATCCACGCAACATAGAATCGAACTCGAGAGATTTATGGATTCACTTAAAAATCACCTCAAAATTCATGTATGTAAGTCGCTTGTATATGTAGTATTATAGTCAGTTTAATCACACGACAAAGAATGTTAAATATTAAACAAAGTAAACAAGAAAACCGCTTTTACTACGACCATTCAATGCAGATTTAACTTGATTATCTTCACACTTGATAAGAGACTAGTGAGAAAGAGAGCACAAAGATTATTTTCCTGGAGAATCGCCCTGATTACATGATGCTTATGTACAGCATATCCTCCACACGAGACTCCTGGAACAAGGTCCTCAATCTAATAACTTGCTTTGCCTGCTTATTTAACCAAATTAAAAACATCATTACAACTTACCCAAAACATTTTACTTAATTGTTGCATTACAGAAATAACATAATAATAACTCAGGTTCACCTGCTGGTTTCTGGATGCCCTTGTTTTGAAAAAGGTTCAATCTTTCACCGATCCTGTGAAGATGAATCAACGGTCAGCCACTCAGCCATACATAGCACGCCATTTTCTGGGTGCAAGTCCCCACACATTACATGCCCAATTAACAAGCTCAGAATTACCAACAAGGCCAACAAGTCAAGATCCTCGGAACATCATATTCCAAATGTTCTGTTATTATAAACATCAGCCGAACTTGGCATTCGAAACTTTGTATCTTCATAACTTGAATAATATTTATTGAACCCAAGTCTCTCGTTTCTAAGAAGCTCTGCCATTGCTATATCATTTCCACTCTGAATTTCACTCCAACTGTCTCCCCAATGGCCGTTAGACATCCTTGGCTGCTGGAAATTACTCAAATTACCCTGCTGCTGATAAGTGGATCGGTTATTGGGTTCTACAATTCTAGAATGAACTCCAAAGGGATCTGTCATTCTTTGAGAAAATGATAAATTATCCCCTCCAAGTTCACTATATCTCTGGTTTTGCTGTGTGAAAGATCTTTGCATCAAAAGCCGAAGCCTGTTATCGTTTTCAAATGAAGTATGTTGTGTAGGGAAGTTTGATGATCTCATGTCTAATCCTGAACTAGTGACCCCGCCAGGAACCCTACCACCAACCGCCAAAATTGCAGGATCCATGAATTCAAGCTCACTAACACCACCATTATTATATACAGGAGCTGGTGTTTGATGCATTTTTCTCAGTATCAAGGAAGTATCAAACATAGTATTATTCCCTACAAAATAACAAACATAACAATTATATATTTACTTATATAATATATATATATATATATATATAGAGAGAGAGAGAGAGATAAAAAATAATAAATATTGTAACAAACCAGATATGTTATCATAAGTCTGTTCCATTCTCTCATTAAAAGTGAAGCCTGGAGGTGGAGCTCTGCTGGGCCCAAAAAATCCAGGAGGGGCAGAAATTTGGGATCTTGAAACTGAAATATTTGGCATATCATATAAACCACATATACTGCTAGAAGTTTAATGATATCAGAAATAGTAAAGAGTAAATTTAGAGACGTTACCTGAAATCTTGTTGGAAGACATAGAAGAATAACTGCCAGCAGTACGATCCGATTCCTCAAAGTTAAAAGAAGAGAAACCATTGCTATCGTTAAGCTGACCCCGATAAACATCTGTGTTACCGACAAAATCATGATTGAAGTTTTGAACATCAAGACCGTTGCCAAAATCACTCAAATTTGGAGTTAAATTAGATCCTTCATCTACACACCCATCATCCTCTCTAGCAAAAGAGAACCTTGACTGATTGGAGTTCTGTGTTTTCCTTGAACTTGATACTTTTTGAGACCCCTGTGGTTTATCAGCATCACCTAATAACTTAGCCAGACTCTGGGGTGAGGTTAATGTCTCGTCCCAAGGGTCAAAATCCATTGACAGAATATTAGATATTATACTGTTTTCTCCTAAATCAAAGGTAGTTTTATGATCTCCATTTGATACAGCTTTATAATGATTATCACCATCTATACTGATAGTGTGTCCATTAACTACTGGCATATTAAATGTATTCCTGAATGGAGAATCTAAACTACCATTAGCAGAGACATAATTTTGCCGAGGGGAATGAGAATGAGAATAACTCATAGAATTGCTCAAATGAGATGACTGAGGCATATTCTGTACATAGCCTGCATGTGCATGTGTAACGACTTCTGGATCACTGAGCCTTTGATTATTAAAAGATAACAAATCCGCCTCTACTTCATTAGCTGCACTATAATTATCATCAATAGTGGGCTTGGGACTGGGATTAGAATTGGTAGCTTCATTTGAAGCAGCAAAAGGTTCTCGAAACTTCTCATCATCACATGGTTGCAATCCATGATTCATACTGATGTTGATTGATGATATCTCAGAGGATAATTGGTCAATTCTTTCATCATCAGAGGATTGCCAGTTGGGTATAATGCTAATAGGTTCATTTTTATCATTTGGTGAGACAGAAAGAGGTATCTCAGACACCATTTTCTTGTGATCTGTGCCCAAAACTTGTTTCACAGAATCTTGATGTTCTAGCATACCATTTCCATCAGCAGTTGAGCTTTCTTCACCACAATTCTTTAGTATCTCAATGCCAGGTGATGACGGACTCGCCTTTTGCTTAGAAGGTCCATCGGAAGTTACTACATTTCCAACAACAGGCTGGCTATTTGAAGCACGTGTTCCCCTGTAGCACATCAATCATTAAATAAAATTTAAAAAAACTATATCATTATAGAAATAAACTTGCTTTTTTAACTTTAAAAAAATCTAAAAGGTTGTATAAGTATACACTTCAGGACCTGTTAGTTTTGGGTTAAATGTTTTATTTGATCCGTCCAATATAAAATATAACCCAAATCAAACCACCCATACGCAAATGATATAATGCGTGCATGGGAAAGAACATACCATGAAGCTGCTGCTGGAAGAGATAAAGATCTGCCAGAACTACTATTTGGTGGGGAACCTTTCATACTGTTTGCTGGATCCTGTAGTAAGTAATGAATTACAAATTACACCCTTCCATAGAAATCATCGTTTATCATAATTTTATCGACAAGATTGAATTTAAAAGATGTATATATCTAGTAACTGAAATAAAAATTTCCTCTTAGAAACATAGAAGCAAATAGCAAAAAAAGCCAATACCAAATATCTTACATTTGTAGTATTTTTACTAATAGGTTTTGCCCAAAAAGAAGTGGTGTTATTAGAGTAGTCATCTGCTGCAGGTGGTAAAGTATTCCCTGAACGTCGTTGCATTTCATTTGTGGCACCAGTTACTTGCTGTACTCTACCCCTTTAACACCATCAGGTAAGTTAATTAGGGGGCAATAAAACATTACATAGTTTCAACGAACAAGAGAAGGCCTATGTTTGAGGGTGGATACTTTATAATTGATATTGAAATAACAACTTCACTCTAAAATATCACCATTCACCAATGTGCTGCAGCTTCCATCTCATTTCAAAAAATATGAACAGAAAAATGTAGCCTTGTCGCAAGTAAAAGTTGAAGTTGTGCAATAAATTGAAACTTTAGATTAACCCAAATCAAAAAAGAAGCTAGCAACTGTTTTTGGTAATGAATGTAGTTTCAAAGTTCAAAGACCATTCTAATATCACTAGTTTGACCATGGAAAAAAATTTCTGGACTGGAACCAACCAACCATGTCAAAGAAATTAAATTACAGACATCTAATAACCATATCGAAGAAACAGAATACGTATACCATGCTACAAGCTAGTGCATGCATGCACATGATAATATCCAAAAGGCTTGTAATAAAAGCCAAGACTTATCACGTGATAATTCATCCAAGATAATATTAAGAAACAAGGTAAAAATAGCAAACTTAATAGTCAAAATGCTGTGTGGCGTCGTGATATAACAACAGGAATATACCTTGTATATTCTGATATTATTTCATCTTTAGTAAAGCTATCCTCTTGTGATCCGAACTCATGCAAATACAAACAATCAGGATTGGTGCAAGGCTGGATCAACAAAATTAAATCGCTTAATAAAAAATATAGCAAAAAATTTACACTACCAAGTGAGAGTTTGTAACTTTGTATAATAGCGGATTAAAAACATGAGGTAGATTAGCAAAATGAACTTATGTGCATAACATACCATGCTTCTCAGCCATGCATGACAATACTTTGTGGTCCCAAAACAGGCTCTACAACAAAATTGTAATTTATCAAATATCAACTAAAAGTACAAAAGAAAACAAAAATTCATGTTATTGGTTCTAACCTCAAAGGTCTACCCTCCAAAACAAACCCATGTACAGACTGTATACTTCGAACTGCTTCATCCTCCTTTGAGTAAGTAATATATCTGGACAATATGAATAGTGTATAAATAAATATGTCAGTCATGAACTACGCCTCAAATAATGGTAACCAACTAACCATTGACGTTTACATGCCATAATTTGTGGGTAGACAGTATTTTATAGATGCCAGCATTTAACATGTTACACGACCAAAAGAATGAAAATGACAATATATGATCGCACAAGAATATTGACCACTTCCGGCAATTGAACTTACACACTACAAGTATTGTTTGCAAAATGTTGAATGGCACCAGCTGCTGTACGAGATATAGAAACCTTTAGCACCTTCCCATACTGACCAAAATATTCTTTCCGCTGCAGAAGCTGGCTCATAGATAATATGAACTGTGTTAATATTCCAGAAAAAGAGACAAAATTGATTTGCATGAGGGGTGATAGAGTTAGAGAAAGAAAATTACATCTTCGTCTGCTAAATTAAGAGGTAGTCCCACAATATAAACAAGGTTTCGCTGTATAACCCTTACACTACTAAGCTGCTTTCTACCTTCAGAAGCTTTAGTTTTTCCCTTTTGTGACTTTTGTTTCTTCTCCACACTCATTTCAGCCACCAATCTGACAGCAGAATTAAAAAGTCCCAATGTAACAACTAGAATACATGAATGTCAACAATTTTAATGTATCATATGTCCAAGATCAAACCTTTCACAGTTTGATGCGGTCCCCACTATCTTTTCCTTGTTATAAGGGGTACGACATGCTGGGCACCTCCCTTCTGTATCATCCTTCTCAGCCATTTCCATAATGTGATGCCAGCACCATACACAGATCTGCAAACGATTATTATCTTATGTTAATAACAGGTTTCATAAACCATGCGGCACTTGACCCGCTGCTCTATAATTGTTCAGGTAAGAAAACAAAAGCTCTTGGAAAAAATATCATTGCCAATTTATATGATCTCCAGTCAAAATATGTGAAATCCATAATACAAAAATCAAATCAAAATCCCAAGTCCCAGCAACAAAGGTTAGCAAAAGGGATGCCTGACCTGAATACATTACTTGAGAAGAGCACCATAAAACATTAAGAAGTTGAAGAAGTGAAGACATTAATCTTGATTCTACTATATTTAACGATACGTAAGTTATGCAGAGCAGTTGAACAGCAACTTTTGACCAAGTCAAATATGAGGCTATATAAAAGCCTGACTATTGATTATTAATATCCAAGCCTTGTTTCCCAGAAACCATTAGAACTTCAGTGATACCAGAAAAACTAGGAAATCGGAAACTAGCTTTCACATAAGCAATCAATTTCGTGGATACTTCTAATTTATAATTAATTAGCTACTCTGGCTAGTTTTTTGACAAAGAGAAAGAGAAGCTAGCATATTTAGAAAGAAACTGAACCATACATCATAGCCACATTTGCAAGGCCTAAGCTGCTGATCAGTCAGATCCATCTCTTCAGCACAAAGTGGACAAGTCTTTTCTCCTTCATCACTCATGGTTGCCTTAACCAAAAACACAAACAAATCAGTACACCAAAATTGCAAATAAAATACTAGGCAATACTAAGAGGCATTAATGAATATGCATGCAAACAATTTTCACATTTACTTATACAGAACAAGAGAAGCTGCTGACTAATATAAGCACAAACCTAACCCACATAACAATTGTATTCAGATTAAACACATATGCATCTTTAAAATAATGCAAATCTCTTATTTTTAGTTAAGCCTAGATCAGGCACACTTACCTAATCTGAAAAAAAAAATGCTTAGTCAATAAAGTTTCAGAACAAGAAAAAAGTTTATTCTATTCAGCTGCCAACTTCATATAGCATTCACATTGATAGAGATTTTCAAAAAATAAAAATAACAACCCAGATATGAGGCATATTACAAATCAAAGGTAATAACACAAGCTTAAAACGAAATTATAAAAAAATTACGAAAAGGAGAAAACTGGCTAGCTATTCCCCCAAATCAAATCCATAAAACCCTGTTTATTGGTAAAACTACTACTGATTTGATTCAAGCTATTCAATTGACCGAGGAACCTGTAGTAACATCTACCAGAGACTAAATCAAATAAAAAAGCTCATACAAATCAATTTTTCTGGAAAAGGTACAAATCCGATACTAATTTTTCATCGATTAAACTCATATAAAGCTGCAAGAATCGACCTACATACAGCATCTATGTTAACTAATCATAACATGAACATATATTACAAATCCAGAACATTAAACTATGCGAAAAACGACGAATAAAAAGACGGTCACGCAAATCACAAATTAGGGATCTTCAATCAACAATAAAAAAAGGGCAAACAACGAAGATCTAAGAAAACATAAATCGATTGAAGAATTGAGATCAAAGACTTACAGTAGCGCGATTGATCGACGGACGAGAGGGAGTAGATGGAGAAGCGAAGAGGATGAGAGAGAAAGAGAGAGAACCACAAAGCCTAATCGGGAGGAGAGAGGGGGTGATGATCGTCTACGGATGTATTTTTTAAGCTTTCTTTGTATCTGTGAGTTTGATTTACTCTTATTATAATGATTTAAATATTTTTGCCCATTAATGTTTGCCCTTTGATTTGATCATAATTACGATTTGGTGTGCCTCGTCTTTTGTCGAGCATGATGGGAGTTTTGGGTTGGGCATGATTGCCATAACTTAAGGATCAATTAAAAATAAGCACTTAATTTTCTAATGACAAATTATGTTTTAAGTTAATTAACTTGCAAATACGTCTTTTACAAGGTTTGAAACTTAAATTAATCATTGTATTAGACATAAAAGTAGTTTGATCTGTAAGAAACAAAGCATTATCACTTTTTAAGATGGTTGTTTACGTCAAAATCTTATTGGTATTAATTTTTTATGGTATTTTATGTTTGTTGGGATTACATATGAATCAAGTTGAGCTCAACTCGATCATCTTACCATATATTCAAACTCGGTATGATAGCCAGAATGTATTCATGATGCACGTTATAGCTTCTTTCGAGTAATAGTTGAGCTTGACATGAAAGGACCTGTAGCACACAATATTAATATGAAACCGTGCTAAAAACATACTTTAAGTGAAATCTGTTACTTAATCTAGCACCGTGCACTTGAGGTTTTATATTCACATATTTAATTCTTTATTGATATAGACCCGTATTGTGTCATTGATACTATATCATAACTTATATAACTGATCAACTAATCAAGGAGTCTGAGCTGGTTTTCGGACAAAGGCAAATATAAAACATTGTTATGCATTGGACGTGGTAGGCTAGACACAAAAAGTTGTTTGTAAATATCAATCAGAATGTAAACATGTTTAAGTGGCCAAGTCCTGGCACATGGACATGAATTTAAGCATATTCTACCAAATTTCCATATGTTAACAAAAGTAGTGCATGCTAGTTTTATATATCAACCCTAAGGTGAACATGTTTTAGTGGCCATGTGGTAGTACATGGGCATCATTTTAAGGAGATCCTACCATTTCATATGCTCACATAAGAGATGTGTGTTAGGTTTACTATAAGCAACTCATATTGGAATTATATTTTGGGCTTATGTGGGGCTTACGTATTTGTTTGCATGGGTTATCTTATTTGCATGGATAACTCTTTTGTTTTAGTCAAAGTTTATCTCTAGGCTTTTTTTAGGCATCTAGTTTATCTCCTAGTTGTTGTATATATATTTGTTCCCGATTGAATGAAATTGATTAATTTGGGTATAGATTTGTTCATGGTATCAGAGCCGTGACACATACCCTCACAAAACCCTAAAACAAATTGTTCTCATGGCTGGAGAAGAAATCCCGCTGAACAAAGACAAGAATGAAGGAGCAGCGATCGAACATACTTCACCTTATTATCTACACGCTTCCGACTATCCCAAGCAAATGCATGTGAATGATCTGCTCACCGACAAAAATTATAGCGATTGGGCACAAGAGATGATGAATTTCTTGTTTTCCAAGAACAAGATTGGTTTTGTTGATGGAACCATCGAGAAACCAAAGAAAGAATCGGCACAATACATGCCCTGGATGCGTTGTGACGCAATGATCAAGGGCTGGCTGTCAACGGCAATGGAACGTGAGATCCGCAACAGCATTAAGTATGCCAAAACGAGTGCTGAAATCTGGAAGGATTTAGAAGAACATTTTGGCAAAGAAAGCGCTCCAAAGGCTTATGAATTGAAGCAGCAGTTGACGCACACGAGACAAGATGGATCGAGCGCTTCAGGCTACTATACCAAGTTACGGAGTTTATGGGACGAGATGGAATCTGTCTTGCCCACACCCAAGTGCTAGTGCGACGGGTGTACGTTTGGAATTGGAAAAAGATTAGAGGAACTAAAAGAAAAGGAAAGAGTTTATGAGTTTCTCATGGGCCTCGATGAACAATTTGCTGTCATTAAAACTCAAGTGTTGGCCATGAAACCCACACCAAATATAGGGACTGTGTATCACCTTGTCGCAGAAGATGAACAACAGAGACAAATTACTTCTAATAAGCGACCAAGTCAAGAGGCAGCCGTGTTTCAAGCCTCCTATCAGGGGCGACGTGATACAAACAAGAACCCCCAAACTGAAAAGACATGGCAAAAGGCAGAAAAGGGTACTCAAGGAGACAAGAGTGAAACTTGTACTTTCTGTGGAAAGAACGGCCACAACAGAGACGGGTGCTTCAAGAGAACCGGGTATCCCGAGTGGTGGCCCGGAAAGAAAGAAAAGACGAAGCCAAAGGCAGCCACGATTGAAGTCGGACCTTGTCCAATACCAGGAATTAGCGATGAACAGTACAAGGCATTCTTGAAGGTTTTTGGTGGGAACCAAGGGACATCAAGCGACACTACACCTACAGTAGCAAACATGGCGGGTACAATAAGAGTCAATGGTGAGTGGATAATTGACACAGGTGCTACCGTGCATATTACGCACCAAGAAAACTTACTTGAAAGTGTAACCACGAGTACACTTGAAGAATCAGTTACTATCCCTAATGAAGAAACCATTCCTGTCAAAGGGAAGGGTGTGCATGTATTCAAAGGAGGAGTAAAAATTGGAGGAGTCCTTCTTGTTCCTAATTTCACATGAAACCTCTTATCAGTTAGTCGACTTACTAAAGATCTCCAATGTGCAATAACATTTTTTTCCGGATTTCTTTGTTTTGCAGGGCTTGGAGACCGGGAACTTGATTGGAGCGGTTAAATGTCGTGATGGTCTATATCGAATTGGGGGAATAGAAGAAGAAAGGAAGGCTCTTGCTGTTAATATGGATTCATGGCATAAACGTCTTGGACATGCTTCGGAGGTTAAAATGTCTAGTATTAGTTTTCTTAAGGGTGTTTCTTTTAAGACAAAAGACAATTTTTGTGATGCTTGCAATAAAGCCAAACTTACTCGTTTACCTTTCCCTGTTAGCTCAATTAAAACCAATTCATGTTTTGAGTTAATCCATTGCGATATTTGGGGTAAATATAGAAGGCCGTCATTCACAGGGGCAAATTATTTTCTCACCATTATTGATGATCATAGTAGAGGAGTTTGGGTTTATTTGTTAAAACACAAGTATGAAGCAAGTTCGTGTTTGATTGATTTTTGCAACATGGTTAGAACACAATTTAGTAAGCAAATCAAAAGAATACGTTGTGATAATGGTGGGGAATTTGTTTCAAATAAAATGAGACAGTTTTATGCTAACCAAGGAATTAATTTGGAAACTTCTTGTCCGCACACCCCGCAACAAAATGGGGTGGTCGAAAGAAAGCATAGACACCTGTTGGAAATTGCCCGTGCTTTACGGTTCCAGGCAAGCATTCCCACTACGTTTTGGGGGGAGTGTGTACTGACTGCTACCTACATTGTTAACCGATTACCATCAAAAACCATAGGCAACAAAACGCCTTATGAGATACTAATGGAGCAAGCACCCGAATATGATCACATGCGTGTGTTTGGTTGTCTTGTTTACTACAGAAACACTAAGACAGAAGGGGATAAGTTTGAACCACGGGGAAAACCCGGAGTCTTTCTTGGTTACCCTCGTGGATCAAAGGGTTACAAAATATATGATCTTGAACAAAAGAAAATTCTTGTGTCAAGAGATACTAGATTTGTTGAAAATGTGTTCCCTTTTGAAGCCCTGATGACTAAAACTCCCATCCAAGATGAAGAACCCCTTGAATATAGTGCTTATGCTGATGAACCTGGTGACACCATCATTAATAATGAAGAGGAAGGGGGAGTAAATAAGACTGACACCACCACGGAACCCCCTACCAATATTCACATGCAAGAAAATCATCATGAGGATGTTCCCTTGCAAGAGCCACCTGAAAGGGAACGACCCAAGCGGCAGAGAACTATGCCAGATCATCTAAAATATTATCATGTCCAGCTTCCCCCTTCGATAAGCCAAACGACACCTGACTCTGATCGAGAAAGTTCCACGGTCCATCCTCTCGCCCATTATATTTTTTATGAAAAATTTTCTAATGAACACAAAGCTTTTTTGTCGGCCATCAATTCTCATGATGAGCCTAAAACCTTTTATCAAGCTGCTCAACAAGAACATTAGAGAGATGCTATGAAGGCGGAAATAAAGGCGCTTGAACAAAATGGCACGTGGTCAATAGAAGACTTGCCAGAAGGGAAGAAAGGTATTGATTCCAAGTGGGTGTACAAGGTCAAGTTTAAACCAAATGGAGAAGTTGAAAGATATAAATCAAGACTCGTGGCAAAGGGCTTTACACAAATTGCAGGTGTTGATTATTATTGTAACACTGTACTTTTTTTTAATTAACAACTTTGACTGGTTATCATTTACAAAAAATCTCACTACAGTGTTAATTACAAAATCAGGCTCTAAACAAAATCTTGGACATCAGAGTATTGGTCTGTCCATATTCCCAGTCATCAGCATCAAAACTCACCACGAAGTATCTGCAAAACAATCTAGTGGGGAATTAGCACAAAGCTAAGTGAGGGAACAAATATCACAACCAAGTACAAGGCTAACAACCTAACAAGTAATCAAGCTCAAATACAAGAGGACCGCGGTGTTGCAACCACCTACAACCAAATGCCGGCCAAAGCATAGGTTTACCGATAGCTCTGTTAACATGGATGACAGTAAAAGCACCCTTGAGTGCAACAGATGCACCTCAAGATCAGATACTGTAAATCCCCAAGCAACAAGCCCAGCCTACAAAAATGTCACGGCTGACCTCCACAATAACATGTATACATATCCAATGAGCACATAATCAATCAAGATGTTACATCCTGTACCATCAGGATATAAATTCACTTACCACAGTCAGCAAGGCTATAGCACACTCAGTTGACTAACTCACTGAGTCTTCTCAGTTCCTGAGATTAAGTGAACACAAGTCAGTATTCAATTCACAATACCGATTCATAAAATATATCATATTTATTCATACATCACATGAATATCACACACACACACACACACACACACACACACACACACACACACACACACACACACATATATATATATATATATATATATATATATATATATATATATATATATATATATATATATATATATATCATGTGTATCAAATCATAGTTTGATTGTTAAGAATAACTCTTAAAAATCCCAAAATCCGATTAAGTCCAATTCCGATAGAAGTCGAATTCCGAGTGAAAGGTCAATTCCGATAACATCCAATTCCGAGAAATGAGCAATTCCGATTAACATCAATTCCGCCCAAATCATGTCAATTCCAACTAATTCATATGTTCTTCCCCAATTTCGATTTCTTACTTAAATTCTAAACTGATATTAAACATACAATCAATTTAAATTTCCATAAATCATTCTAAACATGTAATGAACATAATCTAACATTCAATTCTAACATGCAATACAACCTATAATTTATCAAATCATCAAGAATCAATCGGAATTCTTAATAATATTCAAAACTGAATATATTCAACAATTAACAACTATAATTCAGAATTCTAACCTTTAGATGATATCAAATAATCAACTTAAATGCAAATAAGATAGAAGTTTGATTTTCTTTTTCTTTCTTTCCTCTTCTCGGCCGAAAGCACACACAAACACACTTTGTTTAATTGAAAGAAAAAGAATGAGATATGGTGGTAAGTTGGTGACCAAAATGGCGTGTCTAGCTAAACAAAAAGGACACTCACAATACCACCATCACTTATTAATTTAATAATCATTTTCTAATTAAAAAAATAAAATAAAAACAAATAATATAATCAATTATTAAATAATTCATAATGTCAAATAATCCTTATACTTAAATATAAATCTCAAGATTAACTAACTTAATTACCTTAATTAATCTAGGCCGGTTGAGAGGATGTTACAATTATGACACTTTTGCTCCGGTTGCTAAGCTTGTCATCGTAAGGACTCTTCTTGCCATTGCAGTCAAACGAGGATGGGAAATTCAACAACTTGATGTAAACAATGCGTTCCTTCATGGAACTTTAAATGAAGAAGTCTACATGAAAATACCACAAGGATTTGGCCGCAAAGACACAACTAAGGTTTGCAAGTTGAAGAAATAGATATATGGTTTAAAACAGGCTTCTCGAAACTGGTATCAAAAGTTTACCATGTTTCTCACTACTCTTGGGTATAGGCAATCAAAGGCAGACCATTCCATGTTCATATACAAAAATAAAAATACATATGTTGTGGCTTTGATATATGTGGATGATGTCATACTTGTTGGAAACGATGTCAACCACATAAATGATACAAAGTTGCGACTTGATAGAGAGTTCAGTATTAAAGATCTTGGTTGCCTAAAATATTTTTTGGGCATTGAAGTTGCTAAAACACCGGAAGGTTTAGTCCTTAGCCAGCGAAAGTACACCGTGGACATACTTGAAGATAGCGGTCTTCAAGGTTGTCGTCCTAGCGCTTTTCCTATGGAGCCAAATTTAAAGCTTGATAAAGGAGAGGAAGAAGAGAAGACTGATAGTGGTCAATATAGACGGCTCATTGGCTGGCTGCTCTACCTACAAGTAACCAGGCCCGACATCTCCTGTTCCGTTAGTATTTTGAGTCAGTTTGTTGGAGATCCAAGGCGAAGTCACATGGAGGCAGCCACACGTGTACTTCGATACTTAAAATCAACACCTGGACAAGGAATTTTGTTACGGCACATAGAGTTGACTGCTTATTGTGATTCTGATTGGCTTGGTTGCCCATTAAGTAGACGATCAAGAACTGTATACTTATTGCTTCTAGGAGGAGCGCGCATCTCCTGTAAATCCAAGAAACAGTCTGTGGTATCGCGTTCTTCTGCTGAAGCCGAATATCGTGCAATGGCCATTACGGTTAGTGAAATCCTATGGTTTAGATGGCTTCTTAAGGATCTCGATGTTCATGAAGATGGTCCAACTCCGTTATTCTGTGACAATCAGGCTACACGTCACATTGCCAATAATCCCGTCTTTCATGAGCGAACAAAGCACGTGGAAACGGATTGTCATTTTGTTCGAGAACGAGTAGAACGAGGAGAGGTCATACCAATGTACATTGATTCGAACCATCAAATTGCTGATTTGTTCACCAAACCGCTGGGCTCTAACCAACTTCGCACGTTACTTGTCAAGTTGGGCATTCGTGATCTTCATGCTTCAACTTGAGGGGGAGTATTGGAATTATATTTTGGGCTTATGTGGGCTTACGTATTTGTTTGCATGGGTTATCTTATTTGCATGGATAACTCTTTTGTTTTAGTCAAAGTTTATCTCTAGGCTTTTTTTTACGCATCTAGTTTATCTCCTAGTTGCTGTATATATATTTGTTCCTGATTGAATGAAATTAATTAATTTGGGTATCGATTTGTTCAAGTCATATATGTGATATGCAACATATATGTAGGATCTTGATGTTGTCAATTAAAATGAGGCTTCATCAAACTGGAAACTTCTTTTTATTGCTAATACTAGTTAAATTGCATTAAGTAGGTCTTAATAAAAACTTAAAACGTCAAATATTTTTAATTATGTTAAATCGTCCTATTGCAATTCATTTATTTATCATCTCCTAACTGTCATTAAACCCAGATTAACGTTTCGAAACATTTAATCTCCCAACCGAAACTCCCCTAAGTCCATAACTATAAAATGGTAGCTTGCGGGTCATTCATCCCCACCGCCATTTCACTCCGGCCAGTAGCTCTGCGTCACTTCATACATCCACCAATACGTACGTACGTTGATCTTCTACCTGATCAATGGTTTAATATATAAAGAAAATCGTGTAAAATGTTATGTTATCTTTGCTTGATTTATGACTTACTGATAAGTTGTAGCATTAAAATTTGTTTGATTCTTAGAGAATCATGGCGAAGAACTATCCGATTGTGAGCGAGGAATACCAGAAAGCAGTTGATAAAGCAAAGAATGATCTCAGAAGCTTAATCATTGAGAAGAGCTGTGCTCCTCTGATTCTTCGATTCGCGTAAGACATTTCGTGTTAATGCATCATTTTGTTGATTTCATGATAATTTTGTTGTTTAATTAATATCAGTATTGATCTCCAGATTTCACTCAGCTGGGACTTTTGATGTAAACACCAAGACTGGAGGTCCATTTGGTACCATGAGGCTTAAAGCTGAGCAAAGCCATGGTCCTAATGTTGGTCTTGACATTGCTGTCAATTTATTGGAGCCTCTTAAACAACAATTCCCAATTATCTCATATGCTGACTTTTATCAGGTAACCCAATATGTTCCATAAATATAAATATAATTAATTAATATACTTTTTATTAAATATAAAATATGTATTTGACAAATTAGCTGGTAGCTAAAGCTTAATAGTGTAAAATGACAAATTATAAAAATAGTATAAATTATAAAATAATCAAAGAGAGTATTTAAGTAATTTGGTATGTAAATTGATTTCAGCTAGTTTTAAAAAGTTACTCAATAATCTTTTTGTGTTAGAGTTTTTTTGTTAAAAAAGAAAGCTTCAATCTTTTTTATCTGAACATGACTTGTAGCTTTTTATTTCAAAACAAAAGACTATCAATAAGCTACAGAAAGATTCATACCGAACATACACTTTTTGATGCAGTTGGCTGGTATAGTTGCTGTTGAAAGTACTGGAGGACCTGCAATTCCTTTCCACCCGGGCAGGCAGGTTTGTGCGGTTTATTTCGATCGTGACCTTGTGTCTAAATTCTGATTATTCTCCAAGATTATATGATTAAGTTGCTAATTTTAACAATAATAGGATAAGAATGAGCCTCCTGCAGAAGGTCGTCTCCCTCTTCCTAACCATGGTTAGTAAAGAACGATGATTTAATTATATTTTGATTATGTTTGTATTAAGAAAGTGTAGCATTAAAAATATATGTAAAATTTTCAGGTCCTGACCAATTAAGGGATGTATTTGTCAAAATGGGCCTCAACGACCACGACCTTGTTGCTCTCTCTGGTGGCCATACCTTGGTCTGTATTATATTATTGCAATTTTCTAATTTCATACAGTTTTTGTATTATTTATTTAACAAGCTAAAATGACCTCAAACGGGTAAAACAAAAAGAAACATATAAAGAAACGGGTTAAAATTAATTAAATTTCTTATCTGTTACCTAACCCGCCTAATTTTTTGGTTACAACTTATTGTTATGTGATGCTAATTATATACATGATGTTAGGGATCTTCCCATAAGGATCGGTCTGGGATTGAAGGATCATGGACATCCAACCCATTAACATTTGATAATAGTTACTTCAAGTGAGAATCGATCCGAGTCTTTTTAGTCAGTAAATTTAAAGATTCAGATAATTCAAGATTTCTAGATACTGAATCTTGATTTCTTTGAACATGGAACAGGGAACTTCTTGCTGGAGAAAAGCAAGGGCTCATCCAGCTACCTTCTGATAAGGCACTCCTTGCAGACCCGATTTTACGACCTCTAGTCGAGAATTATGCTGCTGTAAGTACCCTTTAATTATATAAACATAAAGACAATAAAAAGCATTATGTTACATTAAAATATATAGGAGATATATATTAAGCCCTTGAATGTTGCTTTCATTTGCAATAGGATCAAGATGCTTTCTTTAAAGCTTTTGCAGACTCGTTCATGAAGCTTAATGAACTCGGGTACGTATTGAACGTGTCGAAAAATCTATACTATAATCGATCAGATTACAATGCAGAATTTCTAAATGTTTTAATTAGCTTGTTATTTTGCAGATTTGCTGATGCTTAAGGTTTTATAATCCAATAAAGGGAGCAGTGAGCTGCAACTACGTACGTATTCATGTTTTTGTTTTTTATTCTGTTTCTTTATGTGAGTAAACAGTATGTGGGTTTTAAGTTAAACTTGGTTTTGGGGTAGCTATATATGTAATTAATGATATATATATATATATATATATATATATATATATATATATATATATATATATATATATATATATATAGTTCCCTTTCTTAGTGTGTGTGACAGAAAAACATATACTAATGAGATATTTTGGTTATCTTATGCGTTATTTTGATTTTCTTCTAATTATTTCTAAAATATATATGCTTGATCAAGTGGTAAGAGTTTGATTAAACCACATCTTATGAGGATTATTTTAAGATTAATGTTTATATATGTTGCAAATACATGCAGTAATAATTGGTTTTACTCGAAAATAACTTTTACGATTGATATTTTTGGTAGATTATTTTTTCCAGAAAATTTCAAAGGATTTCACTTAAAATTTTAAGGGTTAAGTGGCCGATAAATGTGAATTATAGAGAGAATAAGATAAAAGTAAATAGAGAGGAATAAATAATATTATTAAAATTATATGTCTAGTTAAAAGTCTTGTCAGAAAAAAAAATCAATAAGATAAAACCATGACTAAAGTAAAAGATTATAACATGTATTTTCTCCTCCTGATCAAGGGTTTCACATAAAATCATCAAGAGTTAAGTGACCGATTAACTAATAATAGATTTCAGATGGATTTTCGAAAAGAAAGTTGTCTAAAAGAAATATATAGGAGGGAGCTGATCTGTACACAATACTTTTTAATCATACACAACAAGATACTATTAGTATATATGTATTTCTGGTTGTATATCCTGTATTTTAGGATAGGTTGTTATGTATTTATTGTTGATATTGTTGCCTTGTTTTTGTACTCCCTATATTAAGGGATTTTCGTGATAATGAGAATCATTCAAGCATTTTACCATAATCACTATTATGGTATCAGAGTTAGGCTCTTAATAACCTTAGCCGCCGAGTTCCTGTTTTCCGATCATCTTCTCCGGCTAAGCCATGGCTCCGGCGAATGAAAGTACATCCAAACCTACGGCTCTTCATCCTGTCTACACAGTCACGAACATGCAGAACAAGGTTCGGATCTTAGACAGGACTAAGGTTACGTATTCATCGTGGGTTAAACTCTTCAAACTTCATGCAAAAGGATACAAGGTTCTCGATCACATCGACGGCACGCCGCCACCTAGTCGCACCGATGAAACCTATGATTCTTGGGTTGAAATCGATGCTATTGTTTCTCAATGGATCTATGGTACGTTATCTGATGATCTTCTCGTACGGGTTCTTGATACGGATGCTACTGCACACGACACATGGAAGAAAATCCGAGACATCTTCCTCAATAACAAAGGCTCTCGGGCTGCCGCTTTGGAACATGAATTCACTAATCTTACCCTAGCCGCATGCTCATCCATGGATGAGTATTGTCAAAAACTTAAAGATATCGGAGAACAATTAAAGGATGTGGATAATCCTGTCAACGAAAAAAGGCTTGTACTCCAATTAGTTCTAGTTGAAGCATGCTGCAAGCGGTGTCCAACGAGAGAGAACTTTGGTTGATAGCCATGGTTACTCCATCTGCTGCCAAACACCCGCCTGCCGCCGCCGTTCCGCCGTCGATGCCTCACCGTCAAACGGATACCCACCATGGACCTGGTGGGCTCCGCCGCCCTGCCCGTATCCTACACAGCTAAACAGCTGGCCCAACCAGTCATGGCCCAACAATAATTCAGCGCAGACTCCGGCTCAATCAGCTGCAGCCCACGTAGCGTACCAACAAACAGCCCAAGGAAATTTTCTGGCCCAATCTGGTGCAGTCCAATCTGATCCAGCAGCTCAGCCGAATGAAGCCTCCACTGTGCAAGATTTTAATGCGCTGAATCCCACTGATATTGGTACCGCATTTCAAGCCATGCATCTCAACTATCAAGACCCGTCATGGTACATGGACACCGGCACATCGGCTCACATGACTGCTGATTCTGGTAAACTCCAAACCCCTTTATCATTTCTAATATTCGTAATGTATTTGTTGGAAATGGCTCTAGTATACCAATTAAAGGATCCGGGAACGCCTTGCATGTTACTCCTTATAACACGTTCCATCTCCGTAACATCCTTTACACACCAACCATTGTTAAAAATCTCTTATCTGTTCGCCAATTCACTCGTGATAATAATGTCTCTATTGAGTTTGACCCTTACGGTTTTTCTGTGAAGGATCTCAAGAATGGGACGACTCTTTCGCGCAAACAATAGTACGGGTGATCTTTATCCATTACCGCACCTGCTCCACCATCCGTTTACTTAGCCACTTCCTCCACCGACCAATGGCATAACCGACTTGGGCACCCCGGTGTAACTATTTTAGATTTTCTCCGCACTCGTTTATTTATTTCATGTAATAAAGCAAGCCCTTTTACGGTTTGCCATTCGTGTCAATTATCAAAACACAAACGATTACCATTTTATGATTCTCTTACATCTACTTTTGCACCTTTTGATATTATTCATTATGATTTGTGGACTTCTCCCGTTTTAAGTAATTCCGGTTACAAATATTATATGGTTCTCATAGATAACTTTACTCAATATGTTTGGATTTACCCTCTTAAATATAAATCGGAAACTTTTCTCAACTTCACCAAATTTCACAAACTCATTCTCACCCAATTTAATCGAAACATCAAATCTTTTCAGTGTGATTTAGGGGGGGATTTTGATAACCATGAATTCAAATCTTTCGCCAACACAAACGGGCTTGTCTTCCGTTTTTTGTGTCCTCAAACCTCACCTCAAAATGGTAAATCCGAAAGAATGATAAGACGCCTTAATGACATTGTTCGTGCCCTTCTTACCCACGCTCATCTTCCACCCAAATTTTGGGTTGAGGCCCTTCATACCGCCACCTACCTACACAACATCCTACCCACCAAACGTGTTCACTCCCTTACCCCTACCTTTGCCTTATACCTACGCCACCCCACTTATGATCATTTACGGGTTTTCGGGTGTGCCTGCTACCCTAACACCTCTGCCACTCAACCTCACAAACTCCACCCTCGCTCTATCCGCTGCACTTTTCTCGGATACCCCTCTAACTTTCGCGGGTATCGCTGCTTAGACCCTACCACCGGCAAGGTCATTCTCTCTCGACACGTTACGTTTGACGAGAACTCCTTTCCATTTGCCACCCCTAACCCCTCTGATTCCTACACTTTTCTCGATAACCACCCTATTCCATCACCATTCTTCTCGACGCCGGACACACCTCCTTCTCCACCACCCTCACCGCCAACCCCACCTCCTTCACCCCCGTCCCCTACTGCCCCCCCTTCACCTCCGTCTCCACCCCCTACGAACACACATACCATGACCACCAGTTCCAAACACGGAATTTTCAAACCGCGCCAACCACTTAACCTACACACTTCCACTCGCCAACCCATATCCCCTCTCCCATCCACTTATGCTAAGGCAATCCAGGATCCAAATTGGCTAGATGCTATGAAAAATGAATACACTGCTTTATTAGAAAATAATACTTGGGAGTTGGTTCCTCGTCCCACCGACCGCCCGGTTATACGGTGCATGTGGTTATTTAGACATAAATATCATGCATATGGGACTCTTCAAATATATAAGGCTCGGTTAGTGGTTAATGGCAAATCGCAAACTGTTGGGGTTGACTGTGATGATACGTTTAGTCCGGTGGTCAAACCGGTAACCATCTGCACTGTTCTAAGCCTAGCCGTGTCTCGAGCTTGGCCAATACATCAACTTGATGTCAAAAATGCGTTTCTGCACGGTGACCTTCAAGAAACGGTTTTTATGCACCAACCGCCGGGATTTGTTGATCGAAATGCTCCGTTTCATGTTTACCGACTTCGCAAGTCTCTCTACGGGCTGAAACAAGCCCCCCGGGCATGGTACAATCGGTTTGCCACATACATCACCAAAAATGGTTTTCGGAGCAGTGCTTGTGACAACTCTCTCTTTATCTATCGACATGTGACTCATACGGCCTATCTTCTGTTATAAGTCGACGATATAATACTTACTGCCTCGGACTCCAATTTCTTGAAGACTATTATTGCAACGTTGTCTCGGGAATTTGCCATGACAGATCTTGGTGTGTTACATCACTTTTTGGGCATTTCGATCTAACGAGACAAAAGTGGGTTGTTCCTATCATAGTCTCAATATACGCAGGATATTCTTAAACGAGCCTCTATGATTAATTGCAATCCATGTAACACCCCAGTGGATACAACATCCAAACTTAGTGCTACTGTAGGTGATCCACTTCTGGATGGGACTTTATATCGCAGTCTGGTCGGTGCTCTCCAATACCTCACCTTTACCCGGCCCGACATCTCCTATGCAGTACATCATATTTGCCTGTTTATGTATGCTCCTCGGGATTCACATTTTAACTTCATGAAACGCATCATCAGATATATTAAAGGCACTATTGATTACGGCATACGCATCACCACATCTCCCAGTCATACTCTTACCGCCTACTCTGACGCTGACTGGGGTGGATGCCCGGACTCACGCCGATCCACTTCAGGTTATTGTGTTTATCTTGGCGACAATTTAGTCTCTTGGTCCTCTAAACGCCAATCCACCATCTCTCGCTCCAATGCCGAAGCTGAATACCGAGGGGTTGCCAATGCCGTGGCCGAGGCCAGTTGGCTACACAATTTACTTCTTGAATTGCACGTCCCATTACGCCAGGAAACCGTGGTTTATTGTGATAATGTTTCTGTCGTGTACTTTTCGGGTAATCCAGTTCAACATCAGCGAACTAAACTTGTGGAGATTGATATACATTTCGTTCGGGAAAAAGTGAAAATTGGTCATATACGTGTGCTCCATGTTCCAGCTGCGTATCAATACGCTGACATCTTTACCAAGGGGTTACCTCGACCGCTCTTTGAATCTTTTCGCTCCAGTTTGAGCGTCTGCTCCCCTCCCGCTCCAACTGCGGGGGAGTATTAGTATATATGTATTTCTGGTTGTATATCCTGTATTTTAGGATAGGTTGTTATGTATTTATTGTTGATATTGTTGCCTTGTTTTTGTACTCCCTATATTAAGGAATTTTCGTGATAATGAGAATCATTCAAGCATTTTACCATATTCACTATTAGATACAAACATTTAATACACATATACATATGTATAGGAAAGTAAAAAACTTTATGCGGGATGCCACTTTTGTCAAAAAGGATTCATTTTAAATCATACTTTAAGAATTAAGGTTATAATATATGTGATTTGTCGACACAAATAATGTGTAGATCCGTGAACCCATTCACGGTTCCGTTATGTCCAAACATATCAAAGTAAGCAACGAAAACAATAAAACATACATGTAATTAACAGATAAATAAACGAAATTCTATACCTTTATATGATTTTTTAGTAAATACATGAAATGCTTAAAATAAATACTTAACTATGAAATTACAGCGAATGCGACAATGATTGATGAATTGTGACGATTTGCCTTTTTAGCTCCATTCTTTGTGAAAGTGTTGGGATATTAATTGTGACGAAGCTTTTTTAGCTTCATTTTATTGTGGAAGTGTTAGTTATTAATTTTATTTTATTATTTTAAATAAGAAGATCCTAATGTCTAACCAGAACAAACTTAATTATATGATTATTTAAATTTAGTGAAAGAGATATATTGGAAATAAAATTGTCCTTTTTTGAATTTGGATACTTCAGTAATGCATGAGAATGCTTTTTTTTTATCTACTTTCTGTTTGGAAGAGAAAAATAGTTGTATCTAAATGTCACCTTATGAACTTTTACAAAAGGAAAATTCCAACAAAGAGGAGGATACGGTCTTTTTAAATATAAATTTTGTTTTATATGTTCGATTATAATAGTTTCATAACTACGTATGTTAAGACATATGTATTTATTGCATTTTAAATAGTAGGGTTACTATTAAGTGGTATTTGGTCCGCAAAATGTTTTTAAAGAAATTAAAATTTGATTGGTTGGCACGAAATGAAATTGGAATTTAATTCCATATTCTGTTTGATTCGCTGCCAATATAGATAAATTTGATTTTAGTAATATAAAATTACTAAATTATTTTTCTTGTTTTTTTTACTTAATTATAGTTTGTTTTATAACTTTTATGTAAAAATATATTATATAAATTATAAAATCATGCTAATAAATATCATAAGTTAAAATCATTACAATACGAATTGTCCTGTAGTTAACAAAAATATATAGTTATCTCCCGATACATCCAATCCAAGATATACTTGAGATGATTTTACCAAAATAAAGTTATCAAAAACCTACATATCTAATATATCAATCAACATCTTAAAAAACATCTCAATTAATTATACTACGCTTACTAGATGTATTTGACCCAAGCCTCTCTATCGCTTTCTTTCAGTTGCCAAAAAATTTGTACGTTTATAGGATCACTTCTTATCTTGGTCAAATACATTTTCAAGTAATCAGATTCAATACACAGATTGAGCTAATCAGATTCAACATACAAATTAACAAATTTTTGTATAACAACACCACACAATCAATTTCAACATACAAATTAACAATTTTTTGTACATCAGATGAAGGAATAAAGGAGTCTATCACAAAATAGGCAGAGTAAACCCACAATAGCTTAAAGGCTCATTCAGATTAAGGAAAAGAGGGCCACAAATCATCATATTAAACCCACAAAATTTACGAAGAGGTGTGAGCGATAGAAACTAAACTTACCTGCGAGGGAAGACGGATGAAGGCAGAGGAGCCAAAGGGCAAAAATGGCGATCCAAGGGCTCGACGGCGACACAATGGCTCAGTCGATGGGTCTCAGTTAAAGAGTCGAAGGATACATGAACTGTGAACATACACGAATAAGACATATATAAGGCTACATGAGGGTATTAATGTAATAGTCCACATTCCTTCATTCAAGAATTTTTAAATCCTTCCGTGTTTAGATGAAATTTACTTTCCCACTCTTAATGGATTCCAGTTTCTTAAAATTCCATCTTTAAAGTGAACCAAACACCGGAATAATTAGGAATTGGATTTCAATTCTTTTAAAATCCCAAAAGGATTCATGTTAACCAAACGGGCCCTTAATATTTTTAAAAATATCCATCGACTTGAAAAGCTTACGAGACTTAATAGATTAATAAAGCGTAAAAAGAAAGAAGAATTATTAAAATTAAAAAGACTTATAAGATCGGATAATAATATGAGACGAACTATAAGATTATATCGGACAATAACTTCGTGATACATGATATACTATATTACATTACATAGCTTAGTGGGTGTTTGGTTTATAGTTTTGGAGAGTAAGAAATGTGAATGGAACTAATTAATATTGTTTGGAACAAGTGTATATTGGTCCACTAGCGACCGCTGCCGCAACACTACACTTTACCACCACCTTAAATCAGAGGTGGATCTAGTAATTTTTTAACTGATAGCACTATATAATGGTAAAAAAATAATTAAAATTGATAGTGTTGTTCGGGTTTCTGGTTAATTGGGT
The DNA here is from genome assembly GCA_947179395.2 of Pulicaria dysenterica. Taxonomy (NCBI): domain Eukaryota; kingdom Viridiplantae; phylum Streptophyta; class Magnoliopsida; order Asterales; family Asteraceae; genus Pulicaria; species Pulicaria dysenterica. The sequence continues at coordinate 82,808,135 of OX359292.1, forward strand.
TGGATTAACGAGGTATTCTGACATTTTATGGCCAAATTTTAAAACAAAACACTATTTAATGCCCTTTTCTTAGAAAACGTTTCCATTGACTCAAATTGAGATATTAACTATCAAGCAATACCTAGTATAAATTATAACATAACTACAAGCATATTACAATTTATAAACTACAAAGAAAGTAATAACTAACAATTAGGGCAATTTAATTAAGTAACAACTACGCTCATTAACAACTTAGTTGAAGGTCTGCACAATTTTAAGAAATAACTACGCCCAATCTCTTTTTTAACTTATGTGTTTTAGTCCAGATCAATTAATTGTAATATTAAGGTAAAATAAGGTATTTTAAAAGTATAAAATCGAATAACCATTACAATTTATTAAACTTATACTTTTTTCCAGTTTTTATTGGCTTATCGTGGCATGACTAGTAGCACCCAAAAATTTAACTGGTAGCACCCTCTTGAAAAAATTAAAATTTTGCACTACGTAGGTAAATTAGCTGATGTTTCGTGCCACCACTATTTATTAGGCAGGTCACCCATGCCTTAGACCGTTGCTGCAACTACTACCAGCAACCACCACACTACCGCTCATCACCACTACCACCACCTCCACATCATGCCACCACTTTTACCAACTATCACAAAACCACCTATCGCAACCATCGCCGTCATAAACCACCACCCTGCCACTAATTACTATTTATCTATGCCTCATCTAATATCCCCTTCGTCACCACCGACCATCACCCCTAATGGAGTAATGGTTGATGCCATCACCACAGCTTACTATTGTCACCAACTACCATCACCGTTTACTGCCACCCCATCAACCTCAGCACATAATATTATATATATATATATATATATATATATATATGTGTGTGTGTGTGTGTGTGTGTGTGTGTGTGTGTGGATACAATTATTACCTATAAACCTAAGTCCTATCACTGATGATACTATTGATGTTCGTTGTATTAATTTATTGTCTCTTACGTTTTGTCATTCACATTCATTTCCATTTAACCAAACGTCCGTTAAACATTTAAACTTTCATCCTCTTTTTTTCTTATTAAAGTTTTGAAGAATTAAAAAGGTTATGTGAAACCTTATATTATAAAAACTATTTACATATTTAATATAATAATCTTTTTTGGAAGTTCGTGTAACAAAAGAAAGATTGCATGGGTTTCATGGAATGGAGTCTTGACACGTAAAGATAAAAGTGGGCTTGGAATTGTAGTTTGAAAGCTTCAAACCTTTATCTTTTAGGCTGCTCGTTATACATAACTCGAAACCATTGGGTAGCTTTGGGTTCAATTGGGAACACCAAAACTTGAGTTTGGGTAGCCAAATCGAGTAGCAGCTTCGGGTCCTGGAACTCGATGGAGAAACTCGCCTCCCCCACCCCCCACCCCCCTCACAACCAATCACACTTCAACACGTATTTTTTTATTTTAATATATTAATAAAAAAAATAGGGATAGTTTTAAGGTAAGGTAAAACTTGATATTAGGTAAAGAAGAAAGGTAAGGGAGGGACAATGATGTTGCGCTGATGTGACTGCAGGTAAACCTTACCAGCAGGTAAGGTATAACGTGTAGCCTTATGTAAATAGTGGTGACGATTTCCATCAGAAGAAGACTCCCTATAAAAATTGGTTATCCAATCAATTAATGGTTAATTCGGTAATCTTGATAAAAGAGTCAAATGGGGCAAATGCAAAAATATGGAACAATATTACAAAGGTTTATTCGAACTTTGAGGAGCTTAACATGCCCATTGGAGGTTGTATCAAATCTATTTTGCAGGAAATAAATGGTCATGGGGTGTTTAAGATTCTGGTGTATTTTTAGTCAGCTCTTTAGGAAGGCTTATGATGATTTCTTTTAATCTTTTATGTCTTCAAGAGACCGGTTTTCACATGGTGTAACTGTAAACTAATCCCAAATAAGGTCAATATATGTTCTTAGAAAGCTTTTCGTGGCCGTCTCCCCGCCAAAACTAATCTTGCTAGAGAGGGCTTCCTATCACTTCACCTTCATTCCGCTTTTCATTTCATGTATGCGTAAAGAATCCTTTCAGAAGTTTGTAATTGGTTGATCAACCAGTGTGTAATGTCTTTGTGTTTTGCTATTCTTTGTTTTTCCTCCGATTTACTTTGCTAGCTCCCGTCTAATCTTATCAATATACACTTATGGTTTCCAACAAAACATAATAACCATACACTTTCTAAATTCGTTTGTGATTCTGTAATTCATGGCCAATTATGAATATTCTCTTACAAATATGAAAGTAAGATCTATAAAAAGAATCTAATTTGATTTTAAAAGGGGTCATACTTACATATTTATAAGAGAATACCAAAGGTGATGCTCATGAGAAACTCAATCATCATGAATTCTATCATTTTGTCTTCAAAAAACAAAATTTCTTCATGTTTCAAATATTTAAAAAAGAACATGAAATGTTATACGTTTTATCTTAAAAAAAAGGAATTAAAGTTGATGATACAATGAATAAACATCTAATCCAAGTATAGTCTTCCAATATAAAAAGTCTCTTAGGAAGCATACAGGCCCCTTCACTCTCCTATTCTACGAAGTTACTCCCATGGTATCACTAGTGCCCAACTATTCTTTGTCATTTTATGGTCATGCATGCCCATTGATGGGGACAACAATATTGGCCATATAAAAATGTCAAATGTTTAAACAAGAAAATTTGGATTTGACTTTCCTCAACATGTTTAAATATAAGAAAGTAAAAAATAAGTAAATTATAGTTAGTAGTACTTGTACAGTCTTTAAATTAAAAAAAATAATAAAATTAAGTTATATTTCTTTCTTCTTTTTATCAACAGAATACTAATCTTGTTTTAAACAAAAAATTTCCTCTTTCAATGCCAACTTATATATGTGTTAGGTTTCGTTAATTAATTACATTAAATTTGTCAAAATGTGCAATTGGATCACCTTGAGGTCAAATTACCAATCGATGATGTTGTGTAAAAGTTTCGGCTACTAGTGTTTCCTCGGCGTTAGATGGCGTTTGTATATCTTGTTTAGATAGAAGAACTCACTATACGCGCCTTGGGTAGGAAGTTGTGACCATTGATAGAATCCGGGATAGCGAAATTGTGAGGGTGACAAAAATTGTTTGAGGTTGATATGGTGTTGGTGAAGTATAAGAGTTCAAGACGGATATGATTTTGGGTCGATAGTCTATGTGGACTAGTAACTCTCAATGTGCTTTATTATGGTAAGAGTACAATTATATTAAAAGATATTCTAGGAAGCAGCTAGAATGAAAAAACAGATGATACAAAACTAAAAAAGAAGAGAAACGATACATGCACGGTTCATTAACAAGTAAAAGAGATAGATAAAATGACTATAATAATAAAATTGAGATCTAAAGAGTCGAGAGAGGGGTTGTTATATGAAAATAGTTATGTGTATAAGATAAACGGAAATATATAAATAAGATTCGGGGTAAAATTTATATAAAAGTCAAATTTATATCGAAGGTGGTTAAAACTTAAAACGATACTGCGCAAGGCACCAACCGAAATGTAAAGATATATAAGACCATCAGCATCCAACCCAACTTACCCAACCAAAAGTACTGCCACATCAGCATCCACATCATCTCTCACTTCCAACCCAACTTAACCCTACAACCCCCACATCCAACCCAATACAACCCTTTCTATTTTTTTTATTTAAAAAAAAGGAAAAAAAAAAGAAAAAAAACACCCAGAGAGAGGTACCCAATCGGGTTGAGAACCCATCTTAATCCCAAGGGGGCGATGGTGTTCCCGTTGGGTTGAAGACGCCACATCACGCTAACCCATCGGCTTCTACCCATGGATGCGGATAGTCTAAGTATATTTATGAATTTACGATTTCCAAAAGCATAAGTCGTACATATTGACCACAAAGTGCCATTAATTAATTCAATGCAAACTTGGTCAAACTATATACGCTGGGATTTGGTCAAAGTAAATAAAGAAACATTTTTAAAGCGCTAATAAATTTTTGCTACTAGATAACATTATAATATATTAGAAAGCGAGTGAGATCTCAATCCTTGTATTTCATATGAGAATAATAATTAGAGCTACGAGGATTCTGAATAAAAATGAAAATAGTACGATTTATCTTTACTATATTATAATGCATTTAGATCAAATGCTTAATCCCTTAAAAATTAAGTCACTTGAAATGACATTACTACCCTCACTATTCACAAATTACGGTGGATAGTAAAACTGGGAAAGTTAATTTGGAAAGTGTAAACTATTAAACCCATTTATACTATTTGATTTTTATATCATTGAAGTCAAACGAATAAAAGGTTAATAGAGTTTTAAATATATAGAAAGGCGTATACATTGAGTTGGCAAATTGACAATTTGAAAATAATTTAAAGTTGTAATTAAATTAAATAGAAAACATTTATACTATTGTATTTTGTTCCTACTAATTGAAGTTGTAAATTAAATAAGGAAATAATATTTTTTATTGTTCATAAAAAATTTAAATTGTGTCAATTTAACACTAATACGGCATGATTGCATGAACTTTGCGAGTCTTTCCTTATTTATAGAAATGAAACAGTTTTCAATATTTAAATCACCATATACGGGATGTAGTTTTCACAATCATATAAAACTCATTGAAACCATATATCTTCTTCGAGATGAATTCTCAATATAAGACTAAGAATTCTTATATATTTATTGATGATGCAAACAGTGTAAATGACTAAATAACATCAATGGAGATTGCATGTTGACAAACGTTAGAAAAGAGGTAATGTGCTAGAACTATGTACCTTTTGTCATATGAATTTTATGTTCCTTCCTTTTTATTCAATTCTAAGATAATATTCAATTGTTTTCTCCCTAACATATACATTAATTGTTGTTTCCATATATTATTATTAAACTTTATGTATGTTGTTTTATATTGTTTCCATGTTATAATAAAGTCCATATATAATCATTTTGTGTAGGCATCTTTCTTGCATACGTATGAGTATGGTATACTAAATATCAACTCACTTTCAATTGAACCGAGAGCTAAGGTAATTTAGAATTACGTAAGCTACCAGTAACCGTTATTTTTCATCTTATATAAAATGATCCGGTAGCTTGGTACGAAACATAAATATAATTTCACGTTCTTGGTATTTCTTTCTTACGAATTAAGCATGTCCTCAATCCATAAAATGTGAAAGCTTAATCACCAACTTTTTTTCTAAATAAACTTGAAAGCAAGAGCTTTGTATTATTCAACCACAAATGCAATATTTTTTAACAATCAAGTTTTACTTCATATTAAACTTTGAAAGTTTGATGTTGAAATTTATTACCAAGAAAAAATCTTGAGACTTGCATATCATTGATAGTGTATCCCTCTATAATTGCTTTTCATGACTCAAATTAGGGACTTTATTCTTTTTCATTTATATATCGTTTACCAAATAATAAGATAAAAATATAAATTATAAAATATCATCTAGATCGAGAAACTATAATAAAGACTAAAAAAATGCAACAAAAAACTAAATATAGTGACTTAAACATAGATAAATATTTTAAGATCACGCATACCACCTCTAAAAGACAAAGAAAATAGAAACCATTTTTATTAGCCTATTTGATTACTCGTGTGATCTTTCACCTAGGCATTAGTTTTCCAAGTCAACAATTGTAGTACAAATAGTTTTTCTACCATCTTCACTATCAACGCGAATCCCACTTTATATTTAGGATGATCTACCTTGTAAGCTAAAAAATAGTGTTTAACGAGTGTTATTACTCATGCTTCGCTGCGTATTCGGTTTGATAAATATTAACTTTCATAATTTTTTATTTATAGTATATTTGTTTGCTTCTACTAACGTGTATACTTTCTAAAAAACTTTATTTTTAGTAGCCCGCATTTAGCTACCATCTTTTAAAAATTACATAGAAAATTGAAATCAAACATTAAGCACATAATAAGTAAACTACCTATCAATAAGAATAAAGAAGTTATATAATAACTATTTTTTTAGCTTTTTTTAAATTATTTTATTTCCTTTAAACAAATATTAATATTAGAAATAGTTAAAATCTATATATAAAATTGAACAAAATAGATTAAGCCACTTCTGAGAATAATGAGATGGAAGAATATTTTAAAAAATAAGATTAAATAAAATTGAACGTTTGGAATAATGAATGACATAAAAAAGGTTAACATTTTAAAGAATATTTCAAAAGATGTATAACATAAATATATGTGGCTATTTTACAAAATAAATTTCTAAAAAGAAATGATACATCCTCTTACTTACAAGATAAACACAAGTAGTAAAATTGAAGAAGGAGCTAAATAAAAAATTAATAAACTAAATTACAATAAAGTAACGATATAAAACAATATAAAGTAATTATTATAAAAGTATTTAGTGAAACAAATCATAACATACATTATAATATCACATAGGGCATCGAAAATGAAAAAGCAATTATCAAGATATGTATAATTTTAAAGAATCATTTAATGTAATATTTACACGTGGCCATATATTAGGAAACTAAAAAAAGCAAGTGATGGAGAGACAAGGAATCGAACGGGGGGCTGCAGTGAACTCAAAACCACCATTACCAGTTGGGCTAGAAGGCATTCCAGGTAAATCCCTTCACACTTGTCCAATATACATTATGGCGCACGTTATAATAACCCATTAATGAACAATAAATACGACGCATGTTAAGATCTTGGTAAATGTATATAGCAAGCGGTTATAAGCCCGCGCGTTGCGGCGGGTGTTATTTACCTAATTTGATATGTTTTAATAATAAAAGATGAAGCATATGGTGGAAAGTATGTTTGTCTTCAGTGACTTTAATCATATAAAATATATGTCGATTTATTAATAATAGTTATAATCATAATAATAATAATATCAATCATAATAATAATAGTAATAGTAATAGTAATAGTAATAATAATAATAATAATAATAATAATAATAATAATAATAATAATAATAATAATAATAATAACAATAACAATAATAATAATAATAATAGTAGTAATAATAATACTAATACTAATAATAATTATTATAATAATAAAAATAATTATAATTATAGTAATAATTATAGTAATAATTATTTTTTGTCTTTAGTGAAAGGCAATATTTTTTGTCTTTTAGTTATTATTATTATTATTATTATTATTATTATTATTATTATTATTATTATTATTATTATTATTATTATTATATTATTATTATTATTATTATTATTATTATTATTATTTCTATTTTTATATTTATAATAATAATAATAATAATAATAATTATATAATAATAATAATAATAATAATAATAATAATAATAATAATAACAACAACTAATTATTAGTTATTATTATTATTAAAGAATAATTAAAAATTATGGAGCAAATAGACATATATTTTATATTTCATCTCTTATTATTATAACTTATCAAATCAGATAAATAACACCCACCACAAAATTATAATTACAATTATTACTAATATTATTATTACTATAATTATTACTATAATTATAATTATTGTTATTATTATAATAATTATTATTAGTATTAGTATTATTATTACTACTACTATTATTATTATTGTTATTGTTATTGTTATTATGATTATTATTATTATTATCATTATTATTATTATTATTATTATTATTTTTACTATTATTATTATGATTGATATTATTATTATTATGATTATAACTAATATTAATAAATAGACATATATTTTATATGGTTAAAGTCACTGAAGACAAACATACTTTCCACCATATGTTTCATCTTTTATTATTAAAACCTATCAAATTAGGTAAATAACACCTACCGCAACGCGCGGGCTTATAACCGCTTGTTAATAATAATAATACTATAATAATAATAATAACTAAAAGACAAAAAAAATGTCTTTCACTAAAGACAAAAAGTTTTCCTTCTAAATGTATGTATTAGTAATTATGATTATAATATAATTAATAGCTAAAACTTTTTATAATATAAAATATTTTAAAAGTCAAGTAAATGCAAATTAAATTTTAACATATACAATTTTAAGTACAAATTAAAAATTAAATAAAAAAGAATTTTCTAAAATATTTTTAATTATTCAATCATATAACATATATTTTAAATTAAGTATTAGAAAATAAATGTAATTAGAACCATAAACCTAGATGATATGTAACTCTAAAATTTATAAATATTTCTAAATTTTTAAATGACTCATATAACCAAAATAAAATATTTTATTTATAATATATTTAATATCTTCTCTACTACTTTATCTAAGCTTTAAAATATGAAGTAATGGGAAATAAATATAATTAGAACTCATAAACCTAAATAAATGTATTAAATTAAGTATTATAAAATAAATATAACTAGAACTCATAAACCTAAATATCCCCAGTTCCCCATATTAATTTAAAACACACCAATATATCATTAAACTCTCTCATATCAACACAATCCTTCACCCATATTAATACAATCTCAAAAGTCAAAACCATGATACATTTATAAATAGAGTACTTTTTATATTTTAAAAATTACTAAAAAATTGACGGAGAAAATAGAAATAGAGGAAATAAACATGTTGACGCAAGGAATTATGGGCTGAGATCCTTTCAAAGTCAAAATAACCAGTCATGTTCCCTCAAACCAAAACTAGGAGGCCTTGTTTGAATTGAATTGGGACGCTTTGTAGTACTTACAGGTCTGTTGCCAAGGAAAATGAAAGTCATTTTATCAACTTGAGAGGATCTCAATCCAAAAAATAATCATTGTCACCATTCACCATAATGCGTGAATAGCATATAATGTGTTCTCGAAAACGAAAATATTGTTAAGTAGAAATTATTTGTCACCGCCGCATTGCGCGGGTATCGTGCTAGTGTTTTAAAAATATTAACAAGTTTTTTTATAAAAACTTATTTTTGATGTTTTCATTTCGAAATAAGGATATTATCGTTTAAAGTCATGTTATAAGAAAGCATCACGCTTTTTTTTAAAGGAATTGACTAACTAAATAAACACCTTCAATTTACTAAAAAAACACACTTTCATAATTAGATTTATTTTTCTTTCTAAATTATAACTATTATTTTTAACATGACAATTAATATAACTATACTTTCCAAATTTCATTTTTTATAATTAGAATACTTTTTCCATAAATGTAATAAACATTTTTATAATAATTAAATAAACTCTTTGTAATAAATTTTTTCAAGCATAAAAAAACATAAATGATTAACATAAATGCAAGAATATGATCAAATAATATTAAAATTATAAAAAAACATTATTCAAGCATATTCCGGTATATCTATAACATGAGTTTTCGGATTACTAGATTTCAGTTGTCTATAACATTCTAAACGTGACATATACGTAGATGTCATCCAGTTGCAGATGGGACTATGTGAAGGATCCAATAAGCCAAAATGATAGACAGTGGGTAGTCTCCTAATTGTATCATCACATAATGAATATCATATACATGTAGAATCGCAACACTTTGATGGTATTGAATATATTCCAGACCTTTTCAAAGAGGAAAAAAGTTATCTCATTGTGGGGTGATTAAAAAAATGGACGATTACTCCAAACATATTGGCAGTCATGACTCTTGTTACAGGCATAACCATCCAGTGTTGTGGTGGTGTGGACTTCTATTATAGGCATAACCATCCAGCTTCTATATCTGTAATATGTGTTGGTGTAATCGAATCCGATAATTTTATATAATGTTTCTTTAAACCTTTTGATGATTACAATTTATAACATATGTGTCAATAAATAATTATCTTTCATAATTGGATTAATCAACAAATCAGATAATGAGTTTTGATCTAAATATATACCTATACATTCACTCATATAAATTGATTTTTATAAAAAACTAGTTTTGAGGATTCATAAAATCAATTGATAAATTTTTAAATAAAATAAATTCTAATAAGTTTTAAAAACTTACATAGATTTTTACAATGTCTTGAAAACACGTATATTTTTTTTTGAAAGGCGGTTTTTGATATAATGTACAAGAACAATAATGTTATGTACATCCTTTGCCATTCACATACTACAAGATGTATATGAGAATGTGAATGAGATTGTTAATTCTCTAAATGAACCATCGTAGGGTTCAATTACGATCTTAACAACCTCCAGAATACAATTCCAATTCGTATACTACTCACAAAAAACAGTATGTTACCATAGTTTTGCCACGCTTGTTGGACCCGATAGCCATATGTCCCAAAGTAGCGATTTACCGTATTTAGACCATCCTTTGAGCCACTGAAACAAATTTAATTGTATGTCGAAGAAGACCTGCCGAATATGTTTTTGGGTATTTGTAAAGACACGAAAGTTTCTATCTTTACATACGTAGTACGCCGTCGTCCTTAGTACCAAATCCCAGACTTGAACATGCTAGTTCGGGATTTTTCCTCTTGCCTTATCTGTTAGTTCCTCAAACGAAATGCCTCCTGAGAAAGTTAGACCCCACCAATTGTGAATTGCTTCCCATAAATCGTGAATTTTGGTGCATGAGAATATTGTGTGTTCCACCGTTTCAATAGATAGATTGCAACGATGACATAGAATAAGTGTGAAGATCTATTCCTTTTTCATCTAATTTTGATAGAACCGGTAGCCTCTTTCGATCAACCCTCCATGCAAATATCATCACCTTTTTTGGAACATTATTTGACCAGAAAGTTTGGATATTGGGCTGGTTACTTAAATCGTGTGTCAAGAGCTTTGCATCTAAGAATTCACGTACCTATTTGACCGAGAAAATCCCATCGTTGTTTCCGGAACATGACCACAAATCCTTCTTTTGTTTTTGTAAGGACATCGCATTGAGTTGTTGCAGCAGTTGTTGTAATTCTTCCTCCACTCTTCCAGCCAATCGGTGCCTTGAACCAATGTTCCATAACCATTTGTCACCTTCCCACGATCCAACCATTCCAATCTGCAAGTCATTTCTACCAAATTTTTTGAATAATCTAGGATAAGTAACAACCAAGCTTCTATTACTCATCCATTGATCATTCCAAAAATTAGTATTATCGCCATTTACGATTACTACATCCATCATTGATTGTATTGAGATTCCTTTGTTGTTTAGTTCCCAACCCACTCTTATTATCCCATCCCAAATACCCGATCATTTTTTATAAGAAATCGAGTTTAAACCCCCCAAAGGACCATGTATGCTTTTTATTATTTTGACCCAAAAAGTGTTATATTCTACCCGAAACCTCCAACACCATTTCAAAAGCAAGGCCAAGTTTAAAGTGTTGATATTTCCAATGGCTAACCCTCCCGATTCCCTATTGCAAATCATACTTTCCCATTTTACCCAACAAATGTTTTTATTTTGAGAGCCCCCTCCCCAAAAGAAATGTTTTCTAACTCTATCAAAGGATACGAGAGTAGACGATGGCGCTCGGAACACTAAGAGGAAGTAAATAGGCAAGCTTGATAACACATATTTGATTAGAGTAAGTCGACCCCCAAAAGAAAGCAACTTCCCTTTCCAGTTTGTAAGTTTACTCTCCATCTTACTTAGCACCAATTCCCAATTTGCACTTCTTTTCATATTTGCGTTGACTGGGACCCCCAAGTAATGGAACACTCCCGACCCCACCTTGCATCCGATTAGATTTGCGTATTGAGTCTGCTCATCTAAACCCATACCGAGCCCTCTGATGCTGCTTTTATTCCAGTTCACTTTTAAACCCGAAGCGTCATGCTAGAATTTAAGTATGGTCCCCACAACTCTTATGTTATTTTTGTTCCACTCCCCAAATACAATTGTGTCGTCCGCATATTGTAGATGTGAAATCAAGATTTTGTCTTTCCCGATCTTTAATCCCTGAAAGATATTCTTTTCAACCGCCTCTTGGAATACAAGGTTCAGCCCTTCTGCTACTATCAGAAACAAGTATGGTGCTAGGGGATCTCCTTGTCTAACTCCTCTCTCCGGTTTGAACTCCTTGGAAGGCGATCCGTTGACGAGTACATATATAGAGGCAGAGTCTAGACAAGTCATGATCCATTTAATCCAAGTTTCTCCGAAACCCATCTGTAGCATTGACTCCTTCATAAAGGACCAATCCAAGCTATCATACGCTTTTGCAAAGTCGATTTTCAATACGAAGCCTTTCTTTCTTTTTTCCTTGAGATGATGAATTACTTCGTTTGTGATTAAGATTCCATCAGCAATCGATCTTCCTTTTAAGAATGCCGTTTGAACGTCTCCTATCAAATTACCCAGCACCGATCTTAATCTGTTTTATAAGATTTTTGAAAGAATTTTGTAGTAGCAACCGATCAAAGATATGGGACTGTAATCATTTAAAGTGATTGGATCTATTACTTTTGGAATTAAAGTTAGAAAAGAGGCGTTACATCCTTTCGAAATATAACACTCTTTCCAAAACCAAGCGAGGGCTGAAATTTGTTCCGTTTTTATTAGCTCCCAATAGTGTTTAAAGAATGCAAAAGAGAACCTGTCGGGACCCGGTGATTTGTTGTTTCCACAATCTTTAACTGCTTCCCAAATTTCCTTTTCGTCGAACTCCTTTTCTAATAAGAGTTTGTCTTGTTCCGAGATCTTTTTATATTTGTTGCTAGCGAACCTACCACCCCTTGATTCTTGTTTTTTTAAAAAGGTCCCGAAGTGAGATTCCGCCTCTAACTTGATTTTCCCGTAATTCTCTTCCCACGAACCATTTACAAGAATCCCAGCAAGGTTGTTAGCGCATCTTCTTCTACGGATTGCGTTGTGAAAGAAAGTTGTGTTTTCGTCCCCCTCCACTTGCCAAGCAACTCTCGATTTTTGTTTGAGCATATCTCTTTTTAGGACTTCCTTTTCATGGAGCAGTTTCTTTTTCTCCATCCAAGTGTTTCTATCACCATTATCTAACAAATCTTGATCTGCTTTTAATTCCCAATATGAGACCTCCAACTGTAAAGCCTTTAAGTCTTCATCTAACTTTCCAAAACTTGACTTTGACCAATCTTTTAATGCTCGTTTGACATTGATTAACTTTGACATGAAAATACTATCCGGGTTCTTAGCTTTTGAGTGAATTTCACAAGCTTCTTTAACCACCTTATGGCACCCCTCCTCTTTAAGCCAAGCATTGAAGAATTTGAAAGGTTTTGGACCCGAGTCTTGTAGATTGTCGTAGCAAAGAAGTGGACAATGATCCGACTCCTTCCGGTCTAAATATTTACATGCTAGGGAACCCCATCTGTTTTGAAACTCTTCCGAAATCAAGAAATGATCAAGTTTGCTGAATTTTATCCCATTGGAACAAACCCTTGTAAACCTCCGGTTACCTATTTGTAAGTCGATCAGATCGTTGCTAATAATAAAGTTGTTGAAATCTTCCATGTCAGTCATGATCGAATTGACATTGTGTCTCTCTGATAAATCCCTTACTTCGTTAAAATCGCCAAAAACCATGACTTCTTTTGTGTTCTGTTGCAATAGATTACCCAGTTTTGACCAACAGTGTTTCTTTTTTTCAGATAAGTGTGCCCCATAAACGTTTATAAACAATACCTCCTCCATGGACCCTATCCAGTTTCCTGTAATTGCCAAAAAGTTTTCATCTCCCGAAGCCCTTACCCCCGTCATTAGTCTTGAATCCCAAACAGTTAGCAAACCCCCTGATTTTCCCACAGAATTAATAACCGCAAAATTGAACTCTGAATTTCCCCAAAGATCTTCGACTATCCTTTCATCAATGTTTGTCAATTTAGTTTCTTGTAATCCAATAATTGATAGTTTTTCCGTGAAACACAATTTACGCACCTTATTTTGTTTACTCTTTGTTCCCAGACCCCTAATGTTTAACGAAATCACTTTCATATCAACTATTAATTTAACGAGCATACGTACCATGAAATCACGGTTGGTCTACCACCTGATCCAATTCAAATCCTAGCTGTTCTCCAATCAGTCTTCTCTGCTCTTCTGAATCTGACCAACTTTTGCTCAGATTTGAGAGTGTTGTCTTCTTCTTTCCGTAATGAATTCCTAAGTTTTGGCTGGGATTTTGCTTTCCTCTTGACCTAGCTAATTTTTTCATCAAATGAAAGTTGAGTCTTCCTGATCTATTTCACTTTGATTTTGCTTTAACAGTACTTTGTCTTCCCTGGGTTTTCATCGAGCTATCTCCACTGTTGTTTGAAATAATTGCTTCGATTTCTTGAGTTTGTGGTACGGCAGAAATGTTACTATCATTCGATGCGGAACCCCTGTTAATAGTTATTCATCTAAACATCTACCTATGAAATTATAACCAATATAATCGAATTCCTTTTAATAGTTATTCATCTAAACATCTACCTATGAAATTATGGATAACTTCATAATATGGTTTATGTCTGAATACATCTATAGTTGAAATTTTGTTTGTTATAGTAAAGTTTTTGCATATACAATTATACAAAATCAAAGTTTATATTCAAATAACAATGAGAAATTAAATAAGAATAAGATACTCAATCTCAACCGTTTAATTTGTAAGTGGAATTCATGGATGGAAAGCGTGTGGGATAAAGTGTGGCAGAGTGTATATGATGAATTCATGGATGGGCAATGACATTGAAGGAGGATGAATTGGACGACTGAGATTGAGTCTCTCATTCTTATTTAATTTAAGGTTCTCATTATATATATATATATATATATATACATATATATATATATATATATTTAGGTGTCGTTCAAAAAAAAAAAAAACTAATGATTATAAATTAGTCACCTAAGTGTTTGTACGTGTATAAACACCTATGACATCAACCTTTTATTAATTTACAAACTATTGTTAGACCATGAGTACCGCCCCAGCGGTTAGCTGAAGGCTTCGCAGAGGGTTCCATTCCACACCACTACTCCACCTGCGGGTAGGAGCCGGCGGTTTCGGTTGAGGTTTTTCGAACCCACAGTACCTGTTGAATTAATTTGATTTTTTCTTTTTTTCATTTTCTTTCTGTTTCCAAAGACCAAATTAAAAAAATATTTGTTTTTTAAATTTAAACGACGGCTACTTATTCATTTTTCATAAATTTTTAATTTTCTTTTTCCAATTCTCCCACTACATAACTAAGTTTTTAGATGTTTTATTATTTAATATTTAAAATTTAATGTTATGTTATTTTTCATTTTTAATGTTAACGTTAGGAATTTATTTTCTTATTATATGTATTGTTTTAATTTTTAATCAATATAAAAATATTTTATTTTGTTATATTATTAAATTTATTTAAAAAAGAATTAAAAAAAAAGTAAAAAAGGTTGGGGTAGATGAGGTGTGGTACTCCACTTGAGGGTATGAAGAATGTATGAGAGAGAAAAGCTGATGTGATACAGATGTGTCAGTAGGTTTCAGTGGGTTCAGAAAGTGTGCTACTCATGGTCTTATAGTGTTAATACATGTAACTAACTAAAACAAAGTAAAACCAGTTTAATGTGTAATTGACTAATTGTGTATAACCGATCGAGTACGTCTCTTTAGAAATTGTAGGAATTTAGGAAACATATACTTAATTATTTGACAAATCATCAACTAATTTTCTATTAATATATCATTTCAACATAAATGTCACGTTTTAATCATATTTTATTAATCAGAATTTTTCCATGAAAAAGAAAGCAGAGTAATTCACTAAGATTAAAATAATCATCAACTGGTACTAATGGAAATAGAAAGTCAAAGATCAAATAGTTGACTTATAATGATCGATAAGTCATTACTCTTTATTAGCTTATTATATAATCTGTTAAATCTCCGTGCACATATTTTCTTATAATAAACAATTAAACACTTTATAATGAAGTTATGTTATCTAACTTTATATAGATATATCAGTAAATTTGGTTCGACGATGGGATATATTCTAATCAAGATAATGAAATTGGATCAATAAAGAATCATGTGTTAAACAAAGAATCTAAATAACCAATCTGGACCTTTGGATCATCAAAATCAATGGATGAGATTGATCGGTGGCAAAACTGTAATTATTATGTATTAATTTAGGAAGAATAGAGCAAAAATGTAATTATCCCCCACCCCTAAACCCACGATTTAAAAAAAAAATCACCAAAAACTTTAAATTGGCATAACTTTTTAAGTTTTGTGAATTTAATCAAAAAAATTATACCATTCTTTGAGTTTTTTAATCCTCTTTCAAACAATATAACTCTTCCTATACTTTTCTAAAATTTTTTTGAAAATGAATTTTTTTTTTGCATTTTGGCAGCCGTATATGAAAAACACTTTTTTTTTTGCATTTTGGCAGTTCGTCGCTAATGAGCTGAATGTCGTCGCAAAAGGTTCGTCTCAGATCAGAAATTAGCGACGATGAAGTTAAATCTGTAGTCGCAAATAAGCAAAGTCGTCGCTAATGACCTTGCAGTCGTCGCAAAAGGTTCGTCTCAGATCAGAAATTTTGCGTTTTTTTGTTTTTTGCATTTTGCATGTTTATACGGATTTACGTTCTGCATTCTGCATGTTTTTTGCATTCTGCATTCTACATTTTTTTTGCATTATGCATTTTTTTGCTTTCTGCATTCTTCATTCTGCTTGTTTTTTTTTGTATTTTTCATGTTTTTTGTATTTCTGCATTCTGCATGTTTTTTGCATTTTGCATTTTTTCATTCTGCATGTTTTTTGCATTCTGCATGTTTTTGCATTTTGCATTCTGCATGTTTTTGCATTCTGCATTGTTTTTGCATTCTGCATGATTTTTTGCATTTTGCATTTAATATGAACACAACTCTAAATGCAAATTTTGCATTTTGAAAAAAAAAGTTTCTGAAATATATTAAGTCCGGTCTTGTTTGAAAGAGGACGAAAAACTGAATCTAACGTTATAATTTTTTTTTTGTTAAAATTCTTAAAAACGAACGAGCTATGATCATTTAAAGTAATTGGGGGTTTTTTTTTAAGTTTGTTGGGGGGGGGGGGGGTTGCTTGAGGCTGCTGTAAGCGCCGAATTTTTATTTTTTTTAATTTTCTTTTTTGCCCTAAACAATGTGCCACATGTCATTACCAGGGGAGTTCTTTAGGTTCTTTGTTTAAGGGAAGTTCTTTTTTAACCACACCCCAAACAATTTATATTCACAAACAATTAAAATGAAAATGTTCATTTAAATTTTTTTTAATTTATTCATTTAACAATTTATATTTTAAATATTTATCTATACTACATTATAAAACATTTAACTTTCTCTCTCTTAAAATTTTTAAGACTACTTAATTTTAAGTAGTACAATTTTTTTTTGTTTAAGATACAAACATTTAAAGCAATAGTATGACCAATCATTCCTTGATTATCTCAACTAATTTAAGGCAATTATTACTTTAATAAATTATTAAACATCACAAAAGTTATTTAATTTATCTCATTATGACTAAATTACTTACATCAATACAATTTTAAGGCTATAATATATTTTTCTTGAATTATTCAATAATAATATTTTTTAGTTGTTTTTCAAAAACTATTTTAACAACTAATAAAATGGTTGATTGTAAAAAAAACAAAGTAAAAAAATCACAAATGGATAGGTTAACTAACATCGTATTTCACATATCATATCCTACTTTTTAAATCAAACATGTTATCGAGCACAAATTATTGTTATCGCCGCCGCATTACATGGATGCAATGCTAGTGAGTATAAAAACAAATAAGATAAAATAAGTATAAGTCATTTTTTTCGATTTTAATACTTCAAAACCATAGTTTGGAGGAAACAACCGTGCAATATCGTCAGCTTTTCAAAACAAAAAAAAAATTTCGATTGCGTACACTGTTTTATATTTTCTAACGACGAGATAATTGATTTTTGGGGTTGAAATTATATTAATAGTTTATTACATATTTTCCACATACAAAATTCCATATGAGAAATTCCCAGGTCAAAACGCGCTTTGGCGGGTTTTCGTCGAATTTTTCGTTATTCTCTTCTGTTTATAAATCAAACTTCAAAAATAAAATTTATTTATCAACGTAACACTGATATTTGATAGTGCCGGAGGTATATCTGCAACCGGAATCTGTTACGGTGAAGTAATGGCGGACTTGAACGGAGGAGGTCAGTACGCAGACTTTCCGGCGGTGCCGACATACGGAGGTCAGTTCGTTCAGTACAACATCTTCGGTAATGAATTCGAAATCACTTCCAAATACGTTCCTCCTATTATGCCTGTCGGTCGTGGTGCTTACGGAATTGTGTGGTATGTTTATGTGTAATTTCAGTATTTTCCCCGATGAGTTTTGTTTTTGTACCTAGGTTAATGTTCTGAGATTTTGTTTCGGTTTGGTTATGATCAGCTCCATGCTGAATTCGGAGACAAATGAGATGGTTGCTATGAAGAAGATTATGAATGCTTTTGATAATTACATGGATGCTAAGCGGACTCTTCGTGAGATTAAGCTTCTTCGACATTTGGATCATGAGAATGTGAGTCTAATTGATCGCTAGCTACATGCCTACATGTTTGTCTGTTTATGCACTAATTCTTCAATTTGATCTTCTAGCTAGCATATTGTTACATTTGGTTTAGTTTATGCGCTAATGGTTATGAATTATTCAGTTTTGATTTTGGAATACATTCTGAAAAAATTGTTTTTGAAAATTTGGCTTTACATAGATATTTTTGGAAGATTTATGAATTAGTAAAACTGAAGTATTGGTCAAATCAAATACAAGTCATTGATTAAGTTTTTATAGTGAGTTATTAGATAATCATGTTCAGTTTATCTGATCTATATGTTGGATTTCAGCTCATGAGATTACATGATTATGTCTAGTAATCAAGAGATTTGATTGCTAATGTATATAATTAAAGATTTTTAACTGTAAACAGCTTCCATTGGGATGGAACTGTAATTCTTTGGCTAACTCAATAACAATCATATAGCGGATATAAATTTGGTTGTAGTCTGTGTTCATATATGTTATGTGTCCCTTACCTCCATTGTTGATAGAAATTTGTATGCAAATCAGGTGGTAGCTTTAAAAGATGTAGTTCCACCACCTATACGGAGAGAATTCTCTGATGTCTACATAGCCACCGAGCTAATGGATACTGATCTTCACCAAATTATCCGATCAAATCAAAATCTATCAGAAGAACACTGTCAGGTATTCTTAACTCTGGTTGACAATAAATAACTTTAAGGTATTAGAGCCTAAAGTTCTGATCATCATAATAATTTCACCATGCTTGCAGTACTTCTTGTATCAACTCTTAAGAGGCTTAAAATACATCCACTCTGCCAAAGTCATTCATAGAGACCTCAAGCCTAGTAATTTGCTACTGAATGCAAATTGTGATTTAAAGATTTGCGATTTTGGACTTGCACGCCCGAATGCAGAGAACGATTTTATGACTGAATATGTTGTCACGAGATGGTATAGGGCACCTGAGCTGTTACTCAACTCTTCAGACTATTCAGCTGCCATAGATGTGTGGTCTGTTGGTTGTATTTACATGGAGCTCATGAATAGAAAGCCGTTGTTTGCTGGCAAAGATCATGTGCATCAGATGCGACTACTAACAGAGGTATGTAAATCCGATTGCTGTTTTCAATTCCCTTTTTAAATAAAAGATTACTGTGTAATTACTGAAGTTGTTCAGGAAAAAAAGTTCAAGTATACCAATGTTAGTTTTGTGGGATCTTTTTATCATATATGTTACTGGATAGAAACTCTAATTTCTGATGATGTTTACCATTTATGCTACAGCTTTTAGGCACGCCTTCCGGATCTGATCTTGGGTCTATCAAGAATGAGGACGCACTAAGATATATTTCTCAGCTTCCCCGACATCCTCGCAAATCATTACTAAAGACATTCCCACATGTTAATCCATCAGCCATTGATCTAGTTGAGAAAATGTTAACATTTGATCCAGCCAAACGTATCACAGGTAGATACCATATCTCTTATCTAGTATGTATATATATATTTCCTAGAGCGGGGACAAATGGGCGGGTTGACCCACCCATAGTACGGGTCAAAAAGGATTATCCTATTAGTTTGTTTTATTTATAATAGTCTATTAAATACTATTACAAGAATTGTATTATTCGTTAACAAATTTTTATTTTTTTTGACCCGTTTGATCTCTTTGAGATAAAAATAACCTGATTTAACGTATTCATAACTAGATAGGTAGAAGTTTCCACCTCTAGTATTTCTATTGACTTGTAAACTATATAAAACGGAACTAAATTATTTCTCTTAATTGCAGTCGAGGAGGCACTTGCACACCCATATCTTGAAAGATTACACGACATTGATGATGAACCAATCTGTTCAAATCCATTCTCATTTGATTTTGAGCAACAAGTCTTAGGAGAAGAACAGATCAAAGACTTGATCTACCAGGAGGCATTAGCACACAACACAGAGTTCGCTTAAAAAAATAAACACACTGGTAAATCGCAAATTTATAAGACTCAATATATATGATAAATTTTTTCATAATGATCAGAAATACACTACTGGAACTGCAATTATGTTGTGCAATCAACCTAAACAATCTGCAGATTCTATCCAACACTGACCATCCTATGCTTTACACGAGATGACTTTGGATAAACTGGAACTAATAATTTCCAGCATACGTTTGTTGTTTTTTTCTTTTTGGCTCGTCGAGGGAGATTGATCTCCTTAGATAACTTGTGTTGTAGCATTGAGTTTGTAAACTAGATTTTAGAATGTTGTAATACTAAAATTGTATTATTTGTGAACATTCATGATATATCTAATGAAACATGTTTTTTGGTATTAATCAAAAAGTCTAGCATGGTGCACGTAGTTATTGTTTAGGACCTTATAATAAATATTTGAATTAGTTTTATGGTAGCCAAAAGCCGATGAGATTGACGCTTATGTCATTCAACTCACGTCTCAGTTTCAATTCCAACAATTAGTAAACGAGAAGTAATATAAAATTCAGGAGTCTTTTGTTCCAAATAAACAATGCAGCCTTCTCCCTTTCGGTCAGAGATGCCAAAATGGACTTCGGACTGAGACCAAGTCCTAGGCCTGACCTAGTGCTTGATCCAAAAAACTCGGTCCATTTAAACTGGGTTCTTCGCCTGGTTAGCCATGTTTTATCAAGAAGCCCAGTTGACCCAAGCCTGAACGTATCAATTAGGCTTGAGAAATCTCGAATATCTAGTTATAAGGCTCTTTTCTTCTGTCATAAACGGTGGTGAATTCCTCTTTAGGCTATCCATATTTGGCTTAGATATACGCGATATCACTCTCATTCTTGTAACTGTTATTCAGACTAGCCCACACAGACTCTCCTAGTGATGTTTAAACCCATGATCTTTTATAAGAATCATGGACATCAACCGTATGGCTACTTTTAAGTTGGTTTATGCCCTTTTATCCTGGTTAGTTAAATCAATTTTTTATATAATTAACTAAACATAAATAAACTAGATTACATCTCCGTGTAATACACGAGTTGACTTAAAAAGTGATAAATATTGAACATTAAATAATAAATTTTATAAATAATTATAAAACAGGAAATAAGTGAGAGATTAAGAAAATGTGATAGACAGCGTTAATACCCAAACTAGCGGTGCAAGTGTTGAAGCAAGAGGGATGCAGACGCGATGATTGAAACATATTATGATATAAAAAGAAGTGATTGTATTTCTTGCAATATATAGATCATTATTGTTACACATAGAAACAATAAGATTAAGTATTTATTTGTTATAACTAAAAATAATTTATATTGACTATAAAATATTTAAAAATGATAAAGCTAATAATTTAGTTTAATATGATGTTTTGAAATGTTATAAAGGGTAAATATGATATTTAAATAATTAAAGTGCGCAAATATGATATTTAAGATTAAAGAAGGGGACATATATAAAATTATGTCTAGTAATTTTGATTCAAATTAAAATTATTTGACTCTTAAAAGTCAATATCAAATTAGATTTTCAATTTAGATGGTCGGTTGCGATTTTATCTTACCAAAACGAACAGATTGATTGTTTAATATATATGAACAAAGTAAGTCTTTTATTTACGTTTAGAGATTTTTACCGCAATCTGGAGTTGGTTTCACCATACACTATATGATATGCTATTATTCGCTGTTATTACTAGTTAACGTTATTTCACTTGTTCATCAGTATGCATTCACGAATATTTAACCTACAATTCTAATATTAAAAACCCAGTGACAAATAATTATTGATGTCAAATCGTTATTTAACTTAGCTATTTCTGCTGATTTAGTCATTTAACTTCAAAAGTGGTGAATACAGTCTTTTATGAACCATTTTGTGGCGAGGAAAGTCCTTTCTAATTTGTTAGAACCTAGAGGGGGGGGGGGGGGTGAATAGGTTCTTTTACTTAGTTTACCAATTTTTACACTTATAAAAATTAGTAAGTTGTGTTATAAAGAATAATCTTGAAATTTATAGCAACACAACTAATATAAGAATTTAAAGAGAGTAGAGATAGAGAGATATCACCAAGAGTTCACAAGAGATTTATAGTGGTTCATGCAAGTGTTAACAAACTTGCACTACATCCACTCCTTGGCCTCACCCACCAAGAGTTTGCTCCACTAGCTTCTCTCTTTGAAGGTAGAGATAAACCTTTTACACTTCTCTTTTTCACTTGCAAGAATTAACACTTCAAACTTGCAAGTAAGGTAAAGATAACCTTGCTTCACTCTAATTCTAAAGGCTAGAGTTGATCCTTACTTCTCTCTAATTCTAAAGGCTAGAGATGATCCTTA
This sequence comes from Pulicaria dysenterica, assembly GCA_947179395.2. Classification (NCBI taxonomy): domain Eukaryota; kingdom Viridiplantae; phylum Streptophyta; class Magnoliopsida; order Asterales; family Asteraceae; genus Pulicaria; species Pulicaria dysenterica. The sequence goes on from OX359292.1 coordinate 82,831,039, forward strand.
CTTCACTCTAATTTGGAAGGCTAGAGTTGATCCTCACACTATTACAAAATATATAGAAAGATGATGTAGTGTTTAAGCTTTGAAAGCTTTGCTCTTGCTTGATTCTTGATCTTGAATGATAGATGAATTATCAAAGAATATGAGCTCACAAGATAAGAATATATGTTATGTGTTTTTGCTTGTGCAAGAGATCCTAAAAAATGAGGTTTGAGTTGGTTTAAATAAGGAAAAAGGTGAAAGTCCAAAAGCTGTCCAGAACCCTCACGGTCGATCCAAGGTCGACCGTGGCTAAAACCGTGAGTCACCTGAACTTTCTTGTTCTTTGCAATATAGACGTTGGACTTTATTTAAAACCACACTCAACTCATTTTTACCATAAAAATCAACTGAAAAGTATATGTTCAAAAGGTTGGTTGATCTCATACTCTTAAAGTTTGAATTTAAACACATATATGGAAGTTTGGAAACCAATACACAAAGCATGTTGGAATTTTACCCCTTTGGGAGATTCCTTTGCTAATTATGGTGGTGTATTGTTTCAAAGTAGGATTGTGTTTGTTATTTGCTTAAAATAGGAAGTCTTAGATTTAATCAACCAACACAATTGAGTTTTATAAAATCTTTGTCATTTTTATAAAAGTTTTTATAAAAATAATTTTATAAAAACACAAACTAATTTAATTATTTTATTTGTAAGCTCATATAATTCGAAGTCTTGTTTATAGATATCTTCGTCATCGGCTTTGAAGATATCATCTTCACTTGTTAAGTACGAGTTCGGTTGACTTGAAGAAGAACAATATTTAAGAGTTGTGAGTTGAGCATCGACGGTTGATTCACGGTCGATCGCGGGATCGACCGTGAAGGTTCCTTTATCTTGATTTCTTCTTTTCTTGTTGAATTGAGTCTTCAATTATTTATTCTTCACTTGATCATTAATTTTAGGTTTGTTAACCTTTAAAGAATGTAGCATATGAACATATGAATAAATTTGATAAGCAATAATATTACTTGTTCATATTTTTATCATCATTAAAATAAGGAGTGCATTTCTTAATGTGTGACCATGTATGCACTAACAATCTCCCCCTTTTTGATGATGACAAAATATGCAACATTTAATTAATATTGCTACACAAATTTATTCATGTTAACAATGTTGCACATCTACATTCTTCTCCCCCTTTTGTCGAATCAAAAAGGAACATTCTTCTCCCCTATTGATCTAGCACAAAATATGTGATGAAGTTCCCCCTTGATTTATGATCCCTTTGCTCTAGCTCTTGACAAAAGATAGACAAAACAAAACACAAGTGCAAGATATACAAAAGTATATGCATAAACTCAAGTAGGAAGCATGAAAGATTTATGCATCATTATCTTATATTTATACTAATGATAGGAAGTGAGGGTGTGAACAAATATATATGAAATATTCTTTTTGGTTGGTGACTCCCCCTTAAAATATGCAAATTAAGTTAGGGACAACCAAAATCCATAATCATAATCATAAGTTAAGTATCAAAAATTTCTTAGCTCAAGAGTGTGGAGATTATTTCAATATTAGTTTAGTCATTTCTAATTGATATTTATTCATATACATTATGTAGCAAGTAAAGGTTTAATCATTGTTTGGACTATAATCTTATAGATCAACCTTTGTTTATACATTCATGAGTAATTTAGTGCATGTAGACCCACTTATGATTTTCATCTTTTCATGATAAGATAATGAATGTAGCATGTATAGTTTAATCAAGTAAGTGACCAATGTGTGCATGGAATTGACAATTATTTTGATTTTATGTATGAATCACATGATGTCATTTATGTATAATATCTTGATCTTCAAAGAATAATTCATTGTATATGTAGATCAACATATTATGACACATTTAATATAGAATTGATCTTTTCAAGATTACAATCAACATCGATATGTATATTTCTCAAGTATTACATATTTTAAGTTAATTCTATACCTACGTATACACACAAAAATATACTCACATTATTATAACAACACAAAAGTTTTCTAATTTCAAGCAAGTCAAACAAAGATTTAGTAATTACATGTTTGGTTCATGATTACTTAAGTTTATCTTCTTTTGATAGATAAAATAGGCTTAAGTATAATTTTACTTGTTCTTTTATCTTATATTCAAATTTGTTTTTCCATTTGTGTGTATTATATATTCAACAAGATTAAGATGAAAAGTGTTCTCATGAGTACAAAAAGCGTGCAATACATATACTATAATAATTATTTATGCACGTATACCTCATAGATTCATGTGTCAAGTGATAGAAAATTAAGCGTGTGACACATGAGATAGTCATTTAAGAACATAGGCATACTCAAGCATATATCGAGATGACAAATAACATGATTTCTTGTTGGTCCCGAATGGATACTACAACAACAAATGTTTGTAGAAGGGGGGTTGAATACAAACTTTAGCAAATTAAAATTTAAGAGACACACGGTTTACTTTTATATAATTCTTATTGACGTTAATCAAGAATTACATGAACTAGATGCGGAAAATCTAAGTTCAATAAAAGGTGGCAACTAATTTTGTCTAACACATAGACAATGCTAATCTTAAACAACTAATGTCTAAGACGTTCAACACATGAACAAGTTTGTTACACTGAAAGTAAAATGCTAACTCTTCTAATTCTCAACTTATGAGATTTCAGTGCTTTTCAACGCATTCGCTACTTTAGCATGTTTCCTTTGCTAATTATGGTGGTGTATTGTTTCAAAGTAGGATTGTGTTTGTTATTTGCTTAAAATAGGAAGTCTTAGATTTAATCAACCAACACAATTGAGTTTATAAAATCTTTGTCATTTTTATAAAAGTTTTTATAAAAATAATTTTATAAAAACACAAACTAATTTAATTATTTTATTTGTAAGCTCATATAATTCGAACTCTTGTTTGTAGATATATTCGTCATCGGCTTTGAAGATATCATCTTCACTTGTTAAGTACGAGTTCGGTTGACTTGAAGAAGAACAATATTTAAGAGTTGTGAGTTGAGCATCGACGGTTGATTGACGGTCGATCGCGGAATCGACCGTGGAGGTTCCTTTATCTTGATTTCTTCTTTTCTTGTTGAATTGAGTCTTCAATTATTTATTCTTCACTTGATCATTAATTTTAGGTTTGTTAACCTTTAAAGAATGTAGCATATGAACATATGAATAAATTTGATAAGCAATAATATTACTTGTTCATATTTTTATCATCATCAAAATAAGGAGTGCATTTCTTAATGTGTGACCATGTATGTACTAACATAATTGATTAGGTTTTGTCATCTTTGTTAAAATAAGGTAAAATGACAAATTTACCCCTGTTTTTATTATTTCTTTATTAAATTAAATTTTATTAATATTTATTATATGTTTACCACCATTTTGAAGTTACCAATCATTTCTTATAATGTAACATCCTCAAATGTGTCTAGTCGTTTATACTCTCGGTACGTTATAATTTTTAGTTTTGTTAGTGAATATTAGAATTATTATTAAAGTAATTAAGAAAACATGATATTAAATTTTATAACGAAAATAGATAAGTTTAATAAAATATTAAACGGTTTTGAATAAGGATTTAGGAAACATCCCCGTTAGTTGAAACAGGTAAACAGATATTAAGTTGTAAGTTGAGAAGTGGAACAAAATACCCCTTGTGGATATATTAGAAACCAAAGTCGGTTTCTTTGTTTCTTATCAACACAGACATACGTACATACACACTCTTTCATTTGTTCTTGAACCTTTGAAGAGAAATCAAGTAGGAGAATTCATCAAGCTTATGTCCAACCACAAATTCGAGTTCTAATCTGCTTATAATCCAAGAATCATCTCCTTCCTTCCTTCCTTTGTAAGTTCATTATATTCTTCCTTTGTTCTTGAAGCTTTAGGTCAAGAAATGACCAAATCCGAAATTTGATTCAAGAGTTGAAATTAAGTGTTCCAATCTGTTTCTATATCATTTCTAAGTGATTAGGAATCAATTTTATGAATTAAAATGATAGATTGGTTCTTGTTCCATAATAATCACCAAATGGGTCAAAAATAAAGAATTTGATCATATGCCTTGAATTCTTGATTAGAGATTGTTATATATATATATGTTTCTAGACTTATTGTGATGCCTTAGATGATATGGAAACACTAAAAATTGAGTTGGGAATGTTGGATTTAAGTTTGGGATGAAAATGGACTGAACAGGGGCTGAAAAACAAACACTGTCTGCAAATAGCTTCCTACGGCCGCAGAAGGTTTTCTCTACGGCCGCAGGGATTTCCTACGGCCGCAGAGGATTTTCCCTAGGCTGCAGAAGTCCATTTTTCTGCAACATCAACAGTTTTGCTATTTTTTCGTGTACTGAAGTAGGGGAAGCTCGTTTAAGGTTCTAAATAGTCTAAGGGCATCATTAGAGGATTCATATTAGTTATATTAGTTATTGTACTTGTGTGAAGTGACTAAACATGAGTATTATCTTATAGGTGAATCGAACGACCCCGACGATCGAGATGATCATTATATATGTTTACTGTAGCCTCTAGCCTCTCAGGTGAGTATAGGATAACATAAGAATTAATATAACCGTATTACATGTTATCAGTATGTGTTAGTAATTCCATGAAATGTAATTAACCTTGATGTATGCTATGTTTATGCATGACACACGTAACAATTGAATCATGATTTATGATATGATTATGATTATGCAAGAAGCATGTATGAATTGAACCATGGATATTATATGGTTATGATATGCGCACAATGAGGCCCGGAATGGGTCAGATTTGTGTTTGTGAACGGATCCGAGATATGGGGGCTATTTATAGTCCTTGATCGAGGCCATACTGCGGTCTGGGATGACTTGAGGCCTGCGGGTCGATGATAGCATCAACGGTACCTGGATAGGTATTTAGGGTTTGGCTAACCCAATGTTCCTCTTGCGATTTGGAGATCAGTTACCCGCTGTATCCCATGGAGTCAATGACTTCATAACCCAACGGTGGACCGCTTCCCGCTCACCCACCCGCGCGGTTGATGTGTCTGGTTTCCCCAGTTAGGATTATTGAGCCGGGTTCGCTACCCCGCAAGATTATACTTCCTTCTGGCTGTGCCAGCTCATCGCGAGATGCTAGGATAGCACTGTTTGATACTATTGTTGATATCTGATATGTTTATATTACTGATTATGCTATCTTATGCTCACTAACTTTAAATAGCTAACAGATACTCTCCCCACGATTGCAGGCGATACTTAGGCGCACGAGCTTGGGTACTTGCTGGTTATTACTAATGCTTTTTGAGGAACACTTATCTTTGTACTATGTTTGTATATATTTGTTTATGGTGGTCGGTGGACAATTTCAGTAACACCAACAGTTCTTTTGTATGTCGTGGCTAATTTTTGTAATTACAGTCACTTTTAAATATTCCGCTGCTTATGATATTTTGAAAAACAGGTTTGGTTTAAATTGTGTTTACAAACGGATTCACGCAGTTTGGATTCTTGAATTACTATTTAAAAAAATCTGGTTTTCAAAAGCGCGGTGTTACATATAAATGTCTGCACACACACACACACACACACACACACACACACACACACACTCTCTCTCTCTCTCTCTCTCTCTCTCTCTCTCTCTCTTTCTCTCTCGCCAACCACCACCACTGTCAATACCTCCCACCATCGCCTTATCGCGGGAAACCGGCCACCACCACCATCATTGCCACTATCTCATCCTCCTGTCTTTCTTTCGATACATCTCTCTATACTTCCAGTTTCTCTCACGGTGAAACCATCACCACCACCGTCTCCTCTTCAAACACTCATCCCGCCCCTCTTTCTTTGTTTCTCTCTCACGGTAATGGTGGTGCTTTCACTGCGAGAGAGCCATAAGAGAAGAGTAAGAGACAGAGGAAGAGGATGATCGAGAATAGATTGGAGAGAGAGAGAGAAAGAGAGAGAGAACTGTGAGTTTGGTGGTGTCTTCTTACAGGAGGATGAAGAGAGTGAGTGAACAGAGGTGCGATGACGGTGAAGATGGTTGTGGCGTTGGCGGTGGCGGTGGACGGTGCTCGGAGGTGTGGCGGCTTATCTCCAAAAGGAGAGGAAAAAGTGTGAGGGTGTGTAAGAGAGATATTGTGTGCATGTTTGTACGAAGAGAAAAGAGATATTGCTTCTTTTTATTTAAAAAAGATAACGTTTTATTTTTATTGATTAAAATTAAACAGTAAAATGATTGAAAAATAAAAATGGTAAAAAATTCAAAATACCCTTGATTTAACTATAACGGTCAACGTTAGAAATGACTATTATCATCACAAAATGGTTCATAAAGGACCATCTTCACCATTTCTGAAGGTAAAAGATTAAATCGGCAGAAATAGTTAAATTAAAGGATACTTTGACCAATTAACTCTTAATTATATAATATTTTTGTAGAGTATAAGTTTAAGCTTGTTTGCAAGATTGCCAAACTATCTTATGATCTTACAATCAATCCTATGATGTAGGAATGGCAACGGGGCGGGTTCGGGGCGGGTTTTGGTCGCCCCGTCCCCGAACCCGAAATGAAAACCCGTCCCCGTCCCCGCCCCGTTCCCCGTCGGGGATTGTTTCGGGGCACCCCGTCGGGGCGTATGTCAAACCCGACCCCGAACCCGAACCCGAAAAATCCCCGAACCCGAACCCGAACCCGAAAAAACTTAATTAATGTATAACTTAAAACAACATAAGTATTATCATTTAATAAAAAACTTCATCATTTTAGAAACTTCTTCATTAATATATATACAACCGTCCACTTTGTATATTCATATACATTATTATATACATAAATATATAAAATATATATGTATATAAATATATAAATATATAAAAAATATATATATAAACATATATCGGGGCGGGGCGGGGCGGGGATAGTGTGCCCCGTCCCCGAACCCGAACCCGAAAAATCCCCGAAAAAAATCCCCGAACCCGACCCTAACCCGAAAACATCATCCCCGACCCGACCCCGAAACTAGTCGGGTTCGGTTTTCCCCATCGGGTTCGGGTTGTTTTGCCATCCCTACTATGATGTACCTTATTATAAGAGTTAAAGCTAGAAGTTTAGTCTAATTTGTAAGACTCGATTGAAAAGTATTCTTTGTAACATCCTGATTTTCAGTCCAAATTTAAACCTTTTCCAAAACCATTTTAATACAAAGTTTACATAAAAATCATTTATTACGAATTTGTAAGACTCGATCGAAAAGTATTCTTTGTAAGACTCGATCGAAAAGCATACAAGTCACTTATTAACATTTGTGGGAAATTTTCAAAGAATTTCCTACGAATTTGAGTCAAAAAGCAAATTTTCAACGGACTTTCCATTAATTTCGTAGGATATCATAGGGAAATAGTTTCCCACAAAGCCTTTATCCATGGTTGATTCCGTGAGAAATCGGAGAGAAACATTTTTTTTACGAATTTGTCCAACACAAAATAGGGTGTTGTGTTGTGGTGGGTCAAAATTTTTGGGAATTGAATATATAATTTCTTCTTAGAGTTGCTAATCTTGAATTTTTTAAAAATTCTTAGTGTTTACAACAATTAACTCATAATAGATTAATTAAACTAGACGTGTTTAACTATGTGCATTATACACACCGCACAAGAAAAACGGGTCCCTCTAATCTCGGGCCCTTTTGGCACACACTTTAAAACGACCCTTAACCAATGACTCTTATTAAACATATTACATAATCACATCTTGTTCGATATGTAACAATACTTAACACGCCCCTACATGTAATGCTCTTTACCTAATATACAAATACTTATGAGTTACATAAAGTATGGATAAACCTAACTCTATACTACATAAGTTTATTGGATTTTACTGAAACGAAATTTGACATAGTAGAATAACTTATAACTTATCTTGAAAATTACAAAATTATGCCTTATTCGACGTGAGAAAATATCCAACACAGCAGTCATTTAATTTCACTGTATCTCTCCAAATTTCATTTTACAATTAGTTGGATCGATCTCATTCCTTATGTTAGATTGATGATGGTAATAATAAATATTATCTTATTATTATAGTAATAAATGTAGATCCGTATAAAAACAAAAAATGAAACGAAATATGGTGAAAACAATGCGTACACCAAAGACGTCGTATCTACCCAAATAAGCTAGCTTTCCGATCGACATATGCTCTCTGACATACTAAGGACACGTGGAAGCACAACAATAACGCAACAGACCACAAGGCTGCTGCAAAGCAGACACCTGTCCACGACGTGTCAATCGAAGAATATTTACCTGTTATCCCCGAAATACCCTTCTCCCTATCATCATCTTCTTTCCTCCCAAATGCATGAATTTGCAGTCATCCTCTCACCTTTTTCCATGGTGGCACCACTCTTTCTTTGCTCTGCTCGACTCTTTCTTTGACCTTTTTACCCCTCATCCCACTTGGGCCCCACACCTTTCCCTCAACACTACCACTGCAAGCTTCTGTAACTTCAAATCTCCCACACTCACATTTCTATCTCTCTCTCTCTCTCTCGATCTCTCTCTCTATACGTATAATTACATATACGAAGAAAATGGCAGTTTCTAAGCTAGTTCGTTAATGGTGGTTCTGGGAATTGCTTATAATCGTGAGATTGAGCAGGTGGCTATTACGGCGGGCAAATTACGTAATTGGGGCTATTATGTGATCGGTGTTTTCAAGATTCAAGATTTTGAAGTGTGAGCAGAGCTGTGATTGGATCTACTGATTGCAATCCCTAAAGGTATAATGCATGCACCTGAAACTTTGATGATAATTATCTAATTCTTCGGATGAATCTTTGTTTTTAGCTTGTTAATTAGCTTAGTGTTCGATCTTATGAGTAGTTAATTAAGTTAGTATTTCCTGTTTAGTTAATTTGGCTTAAGTTTTAATTAGATCTTGATTGATTAGGTTTATTGTTTTGCTTCGTCCCATGATTAATTGTCATGCATGTTTGATGTTTCTTGGAATCGCGATGGATCCTGTAATTATGTCAATTAAGTGTCCTTAATTAGAGTTTAAACATTGTACTTTCTTAGTTTTAGTTACGTATACGATGATAATTAAAAGTATGTTTATTGTTAATTTCCAAGTCATCAAATCTATTAATTGCAGAAAGATAACGGATGGTGGTTCTGGAGACGGAGATCATGTCACCTGGGGAAGTCGAGTCACCATTGCAATCTGACCAACACCGATCTAGGAACAGTGTTCATAACACCGGCATGCCACAACTCGGTCGCCAATCCTCCATCTATACCCTGACTTTAGATGAGTTTCAACACACTCTCAACGAGAGCGGAAAGAATTTCGGGTCAATGAATATGGATGAGTTCTTAAATAGCATCTGGACAGCTGAAGAAAACCAGGCTCATAATGCCCAAGTCCACCCTCCCGCCACCACCGCTACTGGCGGCACCACCTCCACTTCCGCCGCCATGGCTGCTAATTGTGTAACTAGTAGCGGGCAATTCTTGATGGCGATGAACACGAGTTCAGCCGAACCAAATATGATAGCTAGGCAACTAAGCTTGTCTAGGCAAGGATCATTGACTCTCCCACCTCCATTATCTCGGAAAACAGTCGATGAAGTTTGGTCGGAAATTCAAAAATCTCAACACGATCACCAACAACCAAGCAATGGCACTAACTCGAGTAATGACCAGATTCCTAGTACCGCCCAAAGACAACCGACTTATGGAGAAATGACCCTTGAGGATTTCTTAGTGAAGGCAGGAGTAGTTAGGGAGACGAATCATCCTAATGCTTCATCAGTCCAACAGCAAGTACCGCCTTCCTTCGGGTTATACCCGAATGGAAGCAGTCGTGTTGGGCCTCCGCCTGGGTCGGCCCACATGGTAAGGCCCATGATGGGCCTAAGTGCGGGTGGGGGTGCAAATGTTATCCCACCGTACTCGCCTCTAATTAGAGAGGCGCCAGGTTATCACTCGGGAAAACGAGCCAACACCTATCAACAACAGCCGCCTACATGTTATGGTGGCATGGTGGGAAATGGAGGCGGTGTTGCTGGCGGTTATGGGCAGGGACTCGGGCTTGGGTCTCCGGCGAGCCCGGTGTCTTCTGATGGTATTCCTACCAGTCAGCTAGACAGTGGGAATCAATACGGGTTAGATATGGGCATGAGGAGCGGGAGAAAACGGATAATTGATGGTCCGGTGGAGAAAGTGGTGGAGAGGCGGCAAAGAAGAATGATAAAGAATCGGGAGTCGGCTGCAAGGTCTCGAGCTAGAAAACAGGCACTACTCATAATTTCACTTGACTTTTTAGCTTCAAGCTTGTTAATAATTAGTTTAGTCATTTATCAACAAGTTTATTGATTGTTGATATCTTGCAGGCTTACACTGTTGAACTGGAGGCAGAATTAAACATGTTAAAAGAGGAGAATGCTCAGCTCAAACAAGCTCTGGTGAGAATCAAGATGTTTCACTCACACCCCTTAAATTTTCATTTTTGTTCAAATTTAGACCAAATTCTGAAAAAATTTAATGATATGCAGGCAGAAATGGAGAGACAAAGGAAGCAACAGGTGTCTACAACTCTACATGTCTTAATTAAACTGTTTTACTTTGACTTTTTTTTTTCTAGTAATTGAAATTTTAAAACCGTTAATGTGTGCAGTATTTTGAAGAAATGAGGATGAAAGTTGCGGGGCCAAAAGGTCAGAAAGCGAAAGAGAAGACTAGGGTGTTAAGGAGAACTTCAAGTTGCCTGACCTGATCGATCGATTTCTGAATTCTGAATGAATGGCAAGCAACGAGTTCTCTTTTTCTTATTTTCTTCTAAACTATAGAGTTTGAATAATGGAGCGCGCATTATAGGTGTTCGATCTAGATGTCGTACGTGTGAATTATACAGTCGCTATACTTTCCCTTTTTTGGCATGTAAAGTAGTAGCACCTTTTTGCTCTTCATGTTCTTTTTCTTGTACTTGTTTAATCTTCATCTTTTTTTTTCACCAAATATTATATTTACACCTCTCTTGGTGATAGTCAAGAATTCTTGAAATGTTATCGACATACACAAATTTAACGTGTTATCCTATCATAATTCGATGTACATAAAATAGAAAAATTCAAGTGACAAGAGTAGTTTCCCAGTTATTATTATTATTGCATATATAAACCAGGAGAAATGAATTTAACTCTCGGTGTAAATATGCCCACAAATATAATATATTGCATCTCTCATTGTTGTATTTTTTATAGTTCTATGTGTGGGTATGTTTTATGTCTGTCAAGTTACTATTCTTACTTCTTTAATATTTAGAATATAGATATATTAAACTTTTTGGCTATTTTGATAATGAGTAATACAACACACTTGAAAATCATGATTTATATATGTTTGAAAGAGCTCCTATTATAATCTATTTTGGTAATTTTGTAAACCTTTATATCGTCATCCCTTCTTTAATACTTCTGACAATCTGAACTAGTGAACTAATAAAAAGACTAGTTCAATGACGGGTCTAATTTTAAAACCATGGTGAAAAGGAATAAGAGACGAGAGGCTGAAAAGGGTAATTGATCAAGATGTATAAAACCTCTTGTTATTGTATATATCCATCTTTAAAATATACTATTTAATATGCAAAACTTTCTAAAGTTACTATTTAGTGCATTTTAGCTGGATAGCAGTTACCAGCAGTTATCAAACATTCTCCGATTATCGTCTCTTATGACTCCATCGGTGCAGTCTAACTTCTCCGATGAAGGTGACTTCTACTGAATCGTCTATCGTTATTATCCCAACGACTCTGACAATTCTTTTATCTATAATCCACCGAAAATGTCTCCACTCTTGTACCACAGACCGATCGTCTATGGAGAAGATGACCAACAAATATGCACACGAAGAAAGAATTCTGAAAAGAGTGTCTTGCGGCTGGGGACAGGAAAATGGCCAATTACCTATTTAAAGAGTATTTGGATAGACTAAGTGGGTAAATGGTAAATTTCAATAGTTTATTACATTAAACGATAAGTTTTAAAGTTTGAAAATACAATAATATAACATGTAAAGTTGAATGTATTTTTATAGAATGAATTATTTGGAAAACCATACTTGATACATCAACTAAAAGTGTAGGACCCAATTGTATCAAGTATCAAGTAACGAATCGAAGCAATCAACAAAATGATGAACTCGGTTTTATGATTTGTCGATGAAGAGAGAACCGAGAATAACATGTAACATGAATATGATTGCTTAACGAGAATAGGGCTAGCCAAGTAGTACTTATACCCCTTGGGTATTTACAAAAGCTACCCTAAACTATCACTAATGTCATATATAATATTAAACTTCTCTAAAATATATTGAACACAATTTATAACCTAACATTCTCCCCCTTTGTGTTCAATTTACAATTAAGCATAATAATAAAATTTATCTATTTAAGCACCAAAACAATCTTCCTCATGAGAATATGCAGAGATTCTTTTCCTTTCTGCATTCAACGCTAGGAGATCGTTCTTTGAAGTTTCGAGTCTTTATGAGAACTTTAAAGACTCATCAACAGTGATCAGGTTGTATAGGTTGTCTATCAGAGATTGCAGTAGAAGCCTCAGGCCTATCAGAATTTACAACCATGATCATCTCTTTTGTCTTTACAGGAACAGTCTTGAGCATTGCACGAGAATAATATTTCTTGATTACGCACAGATATTACTCGAGGGTTAGATTGGCTGTTTCAACACCTTTGAAGTTTTCTTTAAACCAAATTTACTCCCCCTCGAAAGTAGCTCAAGATCTTTAAAATCTGAAATTTTTCAGAACATTGCTCTCTTTCAAATTTGTAGATAGTTGTCTTCTTTTCTTTGAAACTCTGTCAGATGTCCTTATTTTGCCTTTTTAGGAAGTAAATATCTCATCTTCCTAAAATCTAGGAAACTACTGAAAAGACACACTGTACTTGATGTATTAGCTTCTCCTTGACTTTCTCAAAATCAACTTTGTCTTCTTTGTAACACTTTTGTAACTTGATTCTCCCCCTCATGATGGTCACGATCCATTATGATCATCATGCACCTGTAAACTGCATTCAGCTTGATTTTGGCATGACTCTATCAAAATGATATGACAATAAACGCATCCATTGTAACACCGGGATCACATAGATTACCCGTTAACACGTCAGTTTAAAAAAAACTGAGTGACCTACGTTCAGCGTTGGCATGATGTTAGCACTGGTAGGATTTCCATCTATCACTGTAAATTTCATAAATATATTACTCAAGATGTTCCGGCACTGTCACAAAAACAGACAGAAAAAAAGGAAATTGTATAAATCGATCCGCTTAGAGAAGTCATAAAAGAGTTGTACATGTTAAAAATTAATGCAAAGATATTTCACGTTTATATAATGTTCTGCTACATTAAAAGTTCATATCATGTTGCATTGCACAAAAATCTTATCACGCGTAATTCATTAATTTTCATTTCTTATATTATTTATTGATTTTTACACCTATATTAATATTATTAATTAATTAATTAAAGAATAATTAGGTAAATTTAATAAGAAGATATATAACCTATATACAATACATATCATGTGCAAAAAGTGATATATATAATGTGTAATTGTGTTATGATTATGAAATCACAAGCAAAAGAAAACAAAATGGAATGTCACATTTGGTAAAAGAAAAGAAATGTTTGTAGCCAACCAACGAAAGGTTTGGGCGATAAGGATATCATGCGATACATATACATGTTGTTTCTTTTATCACACTATTATTATATTAAATTTAAATTAAATTAAATAGAAATTCATAACAACAACAAAAAAATCACACTCTCATTAATTAACATTACTATCAACAAATATTGAAACGATTAAGAAAACAACCTAAAGATTACGACCCACTTCTTTTTCAGCCCCCTTTTCTTCTCCTCTGCAAATTCCTCCCTTGTTTGCGGCTGCTTTGTTTTTGCTCCACTACTAGTCTGCTACTATCTCAGGTTTTCCACTTTTATCTTCTCAATCCACATACATTTTAGCAAATACCCACTTTGCATTTCTTGTTGTTTAGTGTCTTGTTGAAGTTATTTATTTATGTTTAGGGTTCTTATGTTTGATTTTACAGTTATCCGGACATTCAATTTAGCGAATTTGCTGGTTTTTCATTCAATTCTCATTGCAATCAGTCATGCTACATTTTACTCATGTCTTATTAATCAAGTTTTGTTGATTCAGTTTTCGCTTGTTTTTCAAGTTACCCATCTTCTTGTTTTTCGAAAAACAGGTGCTTATTAGGGGATTGAAGAACCCTAAATGGCAACATGTATACCACCGTCGTTAATTCCTTTAGAAGCTCGGAATTCAATGAGGGTTCTGACTGTTTTTGGTGGGAGAGTGAATTCCTTAAAGATGATTGATGACAAACATGGGTTTTCAAATTATAGTCACAAGATTGCTTATAACCCCCAAATCAAATGTATGGCGAATTCTCACAACATCAATCAGTTTAACAACAAAGATCAGTTTCTCAATCTCCACCCTGAAGTTTCAATGCTTAGAGGCGATGGAAACAACCACAACAACAGCAACAACACAGTGATTAATCCAAATGTTACTGAGATTCTGAAAGATTCAACAAGTGCTGGTAACTATAATGAGGCTAAGATTAAAGTAATTGGTGTTGGAGGTGGTGGATCAAATGCAGTGAATCGAATGATTGAGAGTGAAATGAAGGGTGTTGAGTTTTGGATTGTGAATACAGATGTTCAAGCCATGAGAATGTCCCCTGTTTTTCCTGAACAACGATTGCAAATTGGTCAAGAGTTGACCCGCGGGCTTGGTGCTGGTGGTAATCCGGATGTTGGTATGAATGCTGCAAAAGAAAGCAGAGAATCCATTGAAGAAGCTGTTTATGGTTCAGATATGGTTTTCGTAACTGTAAGTTTATAAATTGTTATCATATTTCATACATGCATAGGGCTACTGCTTTGAGATTAGATGGTTATAATTCTATCATACATGATAATAATGATTAACTATGCTACTTTTATGTTTGATCACAAGTGGAGTAATTTGGAACATTTATATTTACGGGGATTGTCTAACATGTGCCCTATAGGCACATTTTATAGTGTAATTAATTATTATAAACATTTATATTAAATCAAAAAATGAATTTAATACACTTTTATCAATCCTATAAATTCGTTTAATTAATATATATTCAACTTAATGAACTCAAACTTTCTACCTAAATAAGCCTTAACATGTGCTGATGCGACTTCATTTTGTTGTGTTTCATGGATCCAAAGTTTGCAAATTTCCATTAGAGTATGCCTTTAGGAGAAAATAATAATGTTATGGAATATTTCAAGTTGCAAAAAGGTAATTGCGGTGGATGATTCTTCTTTTGTTTGGTTAGACATTAGATTAAAATTTGAAGTTAAGCCCAATTGGATTCAATTTACATAAAAAATGCAACATAAGATTGGTTGAAAAATCTTGCCAATGTCTATGCATGTACTTGCTATTTTGGAGCATTGAATTCTGTTAAAAGCCCTGCCTTATGGTTGACTAGGGGACCTAGGGGGTGTTTGGATGTGCGTCTAAAGTGATTATTGCTACTTGATAGTCCATATTAGAATGTTTGATAAAAAGTCATTATCATAATGATTTTCTGATTATTTCAGTCTAAATAATCAAGATTGGGAAACTAGTAAAAATCTGTTTATTGTGATAAATTTCAAATTACGTATACATCCCTAAATTTAATCAATTGATTATCAATTTGTTCATGGTTGCAAACAAAGTGAGGATTGATCTTTGTCTTGGCTAGCCTTAGAAAGAATGATGGAGAAATAAAAAGGGGCAGTGCGATTGTTTGGATATGTATTACATTATTATATCCACTTTATATGACAGTAGTTACCATTTGGCTATAAGTAATAATGATTTGATTTCTTAAATATTAATGGTCAAAACCGATTGCTTCTTTCACTGATTCTGATTATTCTTGTCATGATAACCTGTTTTAAAAACACATTCAACCACCCTTAGACCATTTTATTAACGCTAACATTACAAAAATTTCTATAATGCAGGCAGGGATGGGTGGCGGAACTGGTACGGGTGGGGCCCCTGTAATCGCGGGGGTTGCAAAATCAATGGGTATTTTGACTGTTGGTATTGTGACAACTCCATTTTCTTTTGAGGGTCGAAGAAGAGCCGTTCAAGCACAAGAAGGAATTGCATCTTTAAGGGAAAATGTGGACACTCTTATAGTAATTCCAAATGACAAATTATTGACTGCAGTTTCTCCATCTACCCCTGTAACCGAAGCTTTTAATCTGGCTGATGATATTCTTAGACAAGGTGTTCGTGGTATCTCAGACATAATCACGGTAAAAAATAAAAATTAAACATGTGTTACGGTTATTAATTTCCTTCTAACTTCATTTATGTATTAATTAAGTTAGTTAGCATAAACTTGCAGATACCAGGGTTGGTTAATGTTGATTTTGCTGATGTAAGAGCAATTATGGCAAATGCAGGCTCGTCATTAATGGGGATAGGAACAGCAACAGGTTAGTAGGAAAAAGTTTTATTTTTTTGTTGTTGTTGAGGTGTTTGATTTCTTGCTCTATTAATGTTTATTTGTTATTAGGGAAGACGAGGGCTAGAGATGCTGCATTGAATGCAATTCAATCACCTTTGCTAGATATTGGTATCGAGAGGGCTACCGGAATTGTGTGGAATATAACCGGTGGTAGTGATTTGACGTTGTTTGAGGTCTCTCTCTAAACGGTCATCTATATCTATACCTATACATTTATCTATATTCATATCTGTATATGAATTTTCGGTACAGGTTGGGTCGGGTCAACCCGAAACATCCATCTTTTTAAATAATTTTACATTGTTAGTGTCAGATATGATTAGTAAAGTTAAATTATTTCGGTAATAATCAAACTTTTATAATGATAATGATTTTGGACAACTTCCGACCTGCTCAATTCTTTAAGCAATTTTTTAAGTGTCATTCACATGTATAGGGGTTGAAATTGCCATCTTTACGTGCCAAGGTCAGTGCAAGTTCAATCAAAGGTTTGATATAAATGATCTAAAATACCATCTTATAATGAAAAAATATTAGAATATTATTTACCCAAATCAATGTTATGTAAATGATTGCTAACTGGAAGTCGTATATTCTTGTTTGGAACTTCTCTGTCTTCTTCACAAATAATAATCTTGAATCATAATTTCGTGCATTTAAAAAAGGAAATTGTTGCATTTATACTTATCTAACCTCAAATGGCACTTTGCAGGTGAATGCTGCAGCTGAGGTCATATACGATCTTGTGGATCCTAGTGCTAACTTAATCTTTGGAGCAGTCATTGATCCCTCAATAAGTGGTCAGGTAAGTTTAATCTTTTATTTTAGAAAATTTGAATGTTCTTTTAGAATTCTGCAATGCTAGACTCTTCTTTATTCTATGCGATATGGCAAATTTAACCATTAAATGAGAAACTGGATGATTTGGGTTATGTTGGGGGATATATATTAGAGTTACAACAACAACAACAACAATACCCAATCCCGCAAGAAGCGGGATATATATTAGAGTTAGAAAGGCTTATTTACAAAATATTGGGCCCAAAGTGCTTTGGTCAACTCGACCTGTTTTGACCCGTACCAAAAATATTGTTTTGAGCCGTTGCATGACCCATAAATTTTATTTGTGTGGATACTTGACGTTTGATCTTGACGACTCCTTGCAACCTTTTTCTTTATAAGTTAAGTGATTGAGCTCTTAAATTGAACCATCATACCGTTACAAACTAACAAACGTTGTGAAATTTTTCAAAAAATATATTTCAGTTTCCAAAAAGGAGCCATCTTTGACAAGTCATGTAAATAAATGCAATTTAAGCCATCTCACTTGTCTTCTTTGTCCTAAATTGCTCATTCTTGCAATTAATGTTGTTTTTTTTCTTTTTATAATGCAAAATTCATCATTAGTTTGCAGCAAAAAGTTAGGAAAAAAGAAAGAAATTACCAAATACTATGATAAAAAGTTAAAAACCAACCGCTTATTTAGAATTGCCAACAAGAACTTGCTTCCCTCATATAAGCCTATGATTCAAATTAATTTCATTTTGACTTGATTGGAAACATAAGATAACACTATAAGCCTTTCTTTGGCTGGCTCAGGTTAGCATAACTCTTATAGCAACCGGGTTTAAACGTCAAGAAGAAAGTGATGGGCGGACTCTCCAGGTATTGCTTCAAGCACCGAAGCTGATTACAAAACTCTGATTTCTTTTTTTAAAAAAAATCAAGTTTTGTTTGAGAATTTTACAATAGTATTATAGTCAACTGTATCATAAACTTGGTCAAAATGCAGGGTGGCCAGGCAGATGTGATTGGAATGAACAGACGATCACCATCCTTTACGGAAGGTGGCTCAGTAGAAATCCCAGAATTTCTAAGGAAAAAAGGGCGCTCACGCTACCCACGAGCATAAGGCTGTGATTTTACCTTTTTACCCTTGTGATATACTAAGTATGGTTGTGTAGGTAGAAGATTGTTACCATTTTGTAACATATATATTTACCAATAAAAAGGTTGTAGCTGCATATTGCAAAGTGGATGGCAACTATATTCATTCCTTGCTGCCATGATTGTTTGAGTTAGAGGTTAGGATTATTACACCATTATATAATCATCATGTCTTGTTGGTGTGCAACTCTGCAAGAATGGAAAGAGTTCATTTCATAGTTTTATGCGAGTTTTACATATCAAATTCGTTTCTTTTACTTCTAAAAGCATCGATGAACTTGGTACATATTATCGATCATTATGTTGGTACAACAATCTGAAGTTGGTCTTTCGATTTAAAATGTGTCTTCATAACAATTGAATCGTTTTATGTATTGATAAATTATTAAATAAAATTGGTCAGTGTCTCTGATGAGTTACATTGATTTTGATTTATTCTCCTGCATTCATGACCAGAGAAAGAAGTGGTAGGGAGGGAGTAGGTTGGGAAGATTTTTTTTTCATAGAATTTAAGGGAACAAGAATCTTGACAAGGAGGGGCAGTTGAAGAGACAATCACATAATATCTCCCACTTGTCATACCCAATTTAATAATTTTTTCTTTTTTCAATTTGGCTGTATGCCTGTATGTAATCTCATTATTTATTTAAAAAAAATGTTAAAAAACTAAATGCGAAACTATTTGAAAATCATAGCATTACTAGAAAACAGCGTGATTTTCGAGGGATTTCCGAGGGTGTTAATTCCCTGTGAAAACTTTCCGAGGAAATTCCTACATATTTCCGAGAGCGTTAAGTTACCTAGTTTTCCGATAAATTCCCGAGGGCGACAAATGCCTCGGAAATTCCTCGCAAATTTTCCGAGAGACTTCCGAGGAAATACACCCTCGAAAAAGATAGCGAGAGATTTCCGATAGATTTCCGAGAGCTAAAATGCTCTTATAAATTCCTCGTAAAATTTCCGAGAGACTTGCGAGAGATTTCCGACAAAATTCCGAAAACTAAATGCCCTTGTAAAGCCCTCGGAAATTTCCAAGGGTTTTCCGAGGGTTAAAATGTAATTTGTATAAATTTGTCACTTTAAAACACAAATTATAAAAAATAAAGGTATATTTATACAAATACATGTATCTTGATATATCATTAAACATAAATTAGAATATTTATAGTAAGGTAACTATATGAATGAATGTTCATAAACAAATACGTGTATATAAACGTGCTTGTGATTTGTATGTGTCATCATGATGTGTATAGTATGTTAGTATCCTATTATGATTTATTTGTTTAACTATGTTTATTATGAAATATACATGTGTTTATTTATGTTTTGCATTTATAAATAGTGTAAAATATAAAAAAACGATTTTTGTCCTCTGAAAGCACTCGGAAATTTCCGAGGGTTTTCCGAGGGATAAAATGTAATTTTTATATATTTGTCACTTTAAAACACAAATTATCAAACATAAAGGTATACTTATACAAATACATGTATCTAGATGTATCATTAAGCATAAATTAGAATATTTATAGTAAGGTAACCATATGAATGAATGTTCGTAAACAAATACGTGTACATAAACGTGCTTGTGATTTGTACGTGTCATCATGATGTGTATAGTATATTAGTATCCTATTATGATTTATTTGTTTAACTATGCTTATTATGAAATATACATGTGCTTATTTATGTTTTGCATATATAAATAGTGTAAAATATAGAAAAAATGATTTTCGTCCTCGGAAAGCCCTCGGAAATTTCCGAGGGCTTTCCGAGGGCTAAAATGTAGTTTTTGTATATTTGTCACTTTAAAACTGAAATTATCAAACATAAAGGTATACTTATACAAATACATGTATCTAGATGTATCGTTAAGCATAAATTAGAATATTTATAGTAAGGTAACTATATGAATGAATGTTCGTAAACAAATACGTGTATATAAACGTGCTTGTGATTTGTATGTGTCATCATGATGTGTATAGTATGTTAGTATCCTATTATGATTTATTTGTTTAACTATGTTTATTATGAAATATTAATGTGCTTATTTATGTTTTGCATTAATAAATAGTGTAAAATATAAAAAACATGATTTCTGTCCTTGGAAAGTCCTCGGAAATTTCCGAGTGATTTCCGAGGGTTAAAATGTAAATTTATAAATTTATCTCTTTAGAACACAAATTATCAAAAATATAGACATACATATTCAAATACATGTATCTAGGATTATCACTAAGCATAAAATAGTGTATTTATAGTAACGTATCTATATGAATGGATGCTCTTAAACTAATACATGTATAAAAACGTGCTAGTGATTTGTATGTGCCATAATCTTATGTATATTATATTAGTATCCTATAATTATTTATATGTTTAATTAAGCTCATTTGTAAACATGCCTATGCAGATATGCTTATTTATGTTTTGTATTAAAAAAATTGTAAAATATTAAAAAAACGATTTTTGTCCACGGAAAGCCCTCGGAAATTTCCGAGTGATTTCCGAGGGTTAAAATATATTTTTTATAAATGTATCACTTTAGAACATAAATTATTAAACATAAGACACATATATAATTACATGTATCTAAAGAACAAGAAAATTAAGTTAATTAATATCACCCTTATTAATATTTTGTTATAATTATTTGAAGATAAATAAAAGTGAAAAAAAATCGTTAGCCTTTGTAATTATGGGATGGTATCCTTTTTAATTTGAGAATATAGGAGGCTTGGATCGATGTGAATTATTTTATGCATTGTGCAAGGATCCTTTTTTTATTAATTTATTATTTATTTATTTACATTTATAATATTATTGGTTCTTAAACACAGCCACACAGGTAGAAGTGTAGAACCGTAGAAGGAAAGGTAAAACCTACATGTAAAAGCAAATAACATATCCCTTCTTTTCTGGCCCAAAATCTAAAAGCCTATATGGCCATTTCCGAGGGATTTCCGAGGGTATCTGCCCTCGGAAACTCCATGTTTTTCTAGTAGCTAGGGACTGAGTTTGTAATGTTATAAAAGTGCAAAATGGTTATTTTGAAATTTATAATACCAGCGCCGTTAGCTTTAATGACTAAAGGAGTGAGATTACAATAAAATGTCAAATTAAGGAACCATTCATATCAAATTTGTAACTAAAGTACCAAAATAGATATTTTTGTTAAAACCACAGGGACCAAATCAGTAATTTACTGCATATTTTATAGATGAAATTGATCAAATATCATAAATGGAGGTTTGGCTCCAAATACAAGTGTATAGAAAGTGTTTGTTATTGACAAATGACAAGATTATCTAATAAGCATGATTAATACGAAATGAAAACAATATTTATTATGTAAATGAAATATCAT
Organism: Pulicaria dysenterica; assembly: GCA_947179395.2. Lineage (NCBI taxonomy): Eukaryota > Viridiplantae > Streptophyta > Magnoliopsida > Asterales > Asteraceae > Pulicaria > Pulicaria dysenterica. Next base: position 82,853,043 of record OX359292.1, read on the forward strand.
CTAGCCCAGGTGTTTGCTTATGGTCTAGGTTATGAGTTCGTGGTCGTCGTGAATAAAAGAATATAGAATTAGGAAAAATATAGAAATAGAAGGAGATTACTGTATGTGTATAAAAGAATGTAAATGAAATATCATAATGTAACATAAGGTTGTACGTTGTGGTCGCGGGTAAAGGGTGCGGGTAGGAAAGGAACACCACTTCCGTGGTTTGGGGTTTGCATGCGGGTTCAATGGTGCAGATTTTTTTACTCGCGAAAGATAGAAGCCAACCCCCCCCCCCCCCCCCCCCCCCCCCTCCCACATTCTACCAATTATCTTTTAACACATCTCCATTTCATATATTTTTATATATATATATATTTTTTAAAAGTGAAAAGGAAAGGGAAAATGGTAGGTACAATGCTAGTTGGGGGTAAAAGGAGGGAAAGAGGTGGGAAGCTGATGTGACGCTGGTGTGACTGTGGGTAAGGAAAGAGAAAAAGGTGAGTACAACGCATAGCCTAAGAAGAAGATTTAATGAAGAAAAGACAAGCCAACAAACTTCCATTAATAATATATACGTCATCAAACATATAGTAGGAGGATATGTGATGAATATCGATTCTCAATGGTATTGGAATGTCAATAATACCCTTTGTCTTTGATGTTCCAATCGGCTAAAAGCAAACACTGATACCACCCTCACAATACTCAAAACACAACCCCACTTCTCACATCAAAGAATAACAAGTTTTAGATATTTTATTATTATTATTAACCGGAAACGAAAGTTGGGGTGGGTTGAGAGGGGGGAGGATTTGGTGGGGGTTAACTATATCTCAAAAGAGTATACAGAAAATTATGACATCTTAATGTTATACTTTTTTTAAACAGTAGAAAAACACTCCCTAAGACCTAAACCTAATTCTTTTAAATCTATAATTTTGTGAGATATCTTACACATCTATACTGTTATGTTATAGACCATGAAAATAATCATTTTTTAAAAAGCTAAGGACTGTAAAAACATGTACATATTCATTACGAGATTTGATATATGTTTGGAATCTCTTGTGTTTAATATATGGATGTCAGGATGTGTTTTCCATGTTTTGGGTTTGAAGATTTAATATTTAGAGCCCGTCAGTTGTGGTTTAAGGTATGTTTATTCGTTTAAGGTGATCAAACCTTGATTTAGAAAAGCAAAAGAAATATAAGTAATATCCGAGCAAATAGAGTGGGTTCGGTAACGAGTTTATAGGGATTTGAGATTTTAGTTTTTATAATCTCAAGTTCTGTAGCTTCGTTCGGGTGTTAAAATCTTGAAGGGATTTTTATAAACATAATGCCTCGTAATATTTCAAAATAAAAGTTTTTTCAAGTAGCTTTTAAATTGGGTTTAGGATTATCAATTGATAAGTCACAGCTCCATTTAGTTTCGTTAAACACACCCTATATAAAAGGTGTTATTAAAGGTAACCTATGACTCACTTCTATTTCCATAGAATGCAATTCTTAAAACACTTGATATTACGGTCATACACACATAACATCACAAGGCCTATTTTGCAGGATGGATATATAATATTAAGAGTGATAATTCGAGTTGGGTTCGGGTTATCAGGCTCATCATAGTTTCATATCGATCCTTATAGTTTTGTGTCAAGTTCGGACAATGTCACTTTTTCTATGTCAGATTTAGGTCATGTTTCATATCGACTTATTTTGGTCAAATATACTCCTCTAACTTTATCTTTTTAATAATATACAAATTTCAAATACGATTTTAACCTTAAATTGAATAACTAAATAGTTGACGGGTCACATAACCCCAAAGCCCAAAGGTATGTCTTAGTTAACAGGACACGTACACTTTTCAAGAACCATACAATTACAAAACAAGAGAGAGAGAGAGAGATTGTCTACGTGCATTAACACACACCCCACCGTCACCTCTTTTTAATTACCACACATTCATTCACACCACAGCTCAAACATATCTCCCTTCCGAACCTTCCCTCACCATTTCCCATTTGCATTTCCTTTCCTTTCCTTTATTAGCAACACCACCACAACCTTCCCTCATCGACGTCCCTAGCTTCCTTTCTTCAATAAAATGGACTACACCCACAAAAACCCTAATCATGAAACCACAACCACCGCCAACCATCGTCTTCCACCGTCGTCTTCACAACATCTTCAGAGAACAACAACAACAACCCATATCAACCATGGCTTCACCGACAGTACCACAACCAACAGTCTTGAAGACAATAAAGACAGTACTACTTCCTTTTCACTCGGTGGAGAAAAAAGCACCACCACAAAAACACCTCCACGACCACCACCGGCGGAGGAGACCGGAAGAGAGAGGCTAAAGAGGCATCGGGTTGAGATGGCGGGTCGGGTTTGGATCCCAGACATATGGGGTCAAGAAGATCTGCTCAAAGACTGGATAGATTGCACTGTCTTTGACTCTTCTTTAGGAAACAAAACTATAATTTCAGCAAGAACAGCTTTGGTTCAAGAAGCTAGGTCAACGCTCAGGATTGAAAACCGGTGTTAATAATACTATATATTAGCAATAATCAGATTTACGACGTCAATCAAATTCAGCTCGTCGCAGTAATGATCGATCGAGCCAGCGGTAAAATGTTTCACCCCATAATTATTAAGTGGATTTTGAATCAATCTTTCGATCGAAAATCAAAAACTACAAGGCCTTCGAGGATTAATTGAGTACGTAATTGGCTTTTTTATTTACATAAATATTCATTTTACTTTATGCGTTTCTTTACTTGGACAAATAGTTAATTTTTGTATTTATTATATTTATGTTGTTGATATTAGAAAGGTTAATTATACAATTTACTTCAACTTAATTATATTTGGTTCTGCATATATATAATTATAAGTTTTAGTTTCATCATGCCATATGAAAATTAATTGTGACTAAAATAAGTTAATTGTGTAAGAACATTATTTAGCGACAAATTTCACGATTTATATATGCGATCACGAAATTAATGTGTGATATGAAATTTCGTGAAAAGTTGATCACTAACTAAGATAATTGGTTTCAATTTGGTGACGGATAGCTAGATCGCTTACATCTAATTAAATGTACTTCACTACAATAAACTAGCTATCTTCGCAAGAGGTCGGGGTTTTGCCCATTTGGTAAGACGCCTCTTTTTTCGTAAGAGGTTGGGAGATCAAATCTTGTTGTATGCAGTGGGTTGAGATTTTTTCTTAGGGGTTTTCTCCATAGAGTGAAGGTGTGGTGCTCGAACCTTGGTTAAAGCCAAATAACGAGGGGCGGTTGAAAACTCGTCACCAACCAATTCGAACCCACACTTGGAGAGCCGGGAAGTGTCCCCATTGGTGGTAAAAAAAACTATCTTCCAACCGCAAAATTTATTAGAAAACGATATGTTCGACGGATTTCAGAAAATACGATCGCCAGAAAAGGTGCTTCGCAAAACGCTTTTTAACGGATTTCCGACGGGTTTTTCCGGCACACTTATCATCACATCATTTATTTTATAAGTTTTTTGCGCTATTTCTCATAAGTTAACACACACATTACACACGCGATGTGTATTCCCGTAAAATATATATACTCCTATGTCTTTTGTGTTGTGAACTCGTACATATGCACATATGTATGTCTCTATGCGTACACGAATGTTTATATGCAAGTATGTACGGATACGTACGTATACGACTACATATATAGACTCTTGTCAATAGACAATTATACTAATTAAAACACTTCTATTTTGAGTTTAAGTACAAATCTATACAAATAAAAGCGATAAATACCTAAAATATGTAAAAATTTGAAACCTCGTCAGAAAATTTCCAAAGGATTTCCAATAGATTCTGTCTGTGACAACTTTGCGACGGATTTCCGACGATGTGGTTTCCTAAAAACTTTGTCGCTAATCCGTTGGTAATAGCTACTGTTTCCGATGAATTTTCGACGACTAGACACCCGCCACAAAATCCGTCTAAAATCTCTCGCTAATCCGTCGGAACATGGTTCCAACCCTAATCCGTCGGTATCTCTCTAAAATGTCATATGAATTTTATTTTTTTCCAGTCGGAAACAGTGTATTTTCTAGTAGTGTTCTGGAAAAAGTCTTCATAGTAAAAAAAAGTCCTTAAAAATATCAATCAAAGGGAGCACAATTGAAAGCTACATATATATTGCACAAACCAAAATCCATCATGAAACATCATGAAATTAAGAGGGACGGGGGCGTGATGGCCGGCCGGCATGATCGTACGTGTGGTCATGCATGGGCCAATTTCAGCTTTAATTTCATTAATAAGAACAATATTCGATTGATGTTATTCTGTGAATACATATATATTTATAAGAAAAAGTTTATACGAGAACTATTTGAGCCGTCTAATTCCTCCTCTTTTAATGACCCATGAATTCCACACATGCACCATGCCACACTCTATCCTTCCACGCTCTCCATTTATGACTTCCCATATCTAAGGAACGACTGAGATTGGTTCTCGCGGTTCTCACACTAACAACGGTTCTCGAATGAATCCTCCCCTAATATTTATATATATGTATAATTATTGGTTTAATTAAGTAATGAATACATATTTTTAACATAACCCTTAAATTAATTAGTTCTTAAATTAATTAGTTCTCGATCGGAGACAAATGCAGTTTTAACATTAATGATCGAAGAGTTATATAAACTTAAGGTTAATTTACAGAAACATCAAAATAACCATTAAAAGTGACTATATATAGTAGATCTAGCTTTCGAAATTAATTAGCACATCATGAGATATATATATATATATATATATATATATATATATATATATATATATATAGCATTAAGCCATGCATGCAGACAGATAAAGGAGTTGGCCGTGCAGTGTTTAAATTTGTTTTTTTTTTTACTGCAGAGTTTAATTTAATCATCGTGAATTATTGTGTAGGTCAGCATGTAGTCAGTCCATCGTATCATAACCTCCATCAATCTGTGAAACATGACCCGGCCTTCACATGAATTGTTTACACGATTATTCAAAATTTGAATTACTATAAATGATTTCTGAGTTTTCATGGTTTAATTCATAAATTAAAAAAAAACTTATCTGCGTGAAAGATGGCAGGTCGGGCAGAAATTATTAATTTCTTGAATAGATTTAGATTAATTGTTGTAATTCATAAAGAACCAATATTTTATTACAAGAACGACAAGAATTTAGTAATTAGGTCAAATTCATTAGATTTATAATAAATTGATAATGCATCTTAATTAGAGTGATTTATGAGATCAAAACATTTTGGTCGAAGAATTATGAGAAAACACTCTAATAAAGTTACATCTCTACGCAGTAACTAATTATGCAACTAATGTTCTTCCTAGAAATAAATTTAGCTTTAATAACGTGATGACAAAGTATAAGAACCTATAACCTAGTGTCAATGTACACCGTACACATTAGTTAATATTCAATGTACATACATGTTAATAAATAATAACAATTATCCAATTGAAGTAATGGATATATATTAGTATATATATATTCAACATACGTATCTATTAGTAAATATTATTTTGATTTTAAAAAATTTAAAATTGATTTTTAGATATAAAAGAATGGATGACTAAGATTTAATAATTTGTTAAATAAAGGGTACTAATTTGGTTAATAATTTTTTTCTAATTAACTTTTTATTTATATTAGAAGATATATAAATTAAAACTTGTTTATGTACTCATACTTATATTTCTACTTATGAAATTAAGACAATTATCAAAATTAGATAATGAGGTCAAGAAAAAAAATTAGTGAGAATTTCATTCGACACCTAAAAAAACTATGAACCGTTTGTCAATTATATTATTTTTAAACTAAGACCATCCACATCCATCACACCCTTTATACAGTCACATCATCGCCACATTAGCTTTCCACCATTTTCTCATCACATCACACAACCCCCTGCATCTATCACATATCCTCACATCACAACCAAAAAAAAAAAAAAATTTTAAATCAGCGCACCCTCTCTCCCCTCCTTCTCTCACGCACGCGACCAGGCTCACATATGTGAGCGTGAGCGCCTGGTCACACACACCCACGATGGTGTTCACCCATGTGAGCGGCCCTCACACACCCTTCACGTGACCGGATGCGAATAGCCTAAAGGTCAAGAAAGCTAAAATTAGATAACGAGGTCAAGGAAAAAAAAGTGTGCTCCATATGATTATTTTCATGAGGTCTAAACTAAAGGTGTTAATTACATTCTCTATTATTTGTTATAAAAAATTTCTTTTAGTTATTTAATTTATATTATTTTTAAATTTAATTAGTTTCAGATTATTTAAAATTAAAAAACTATAAATGAAATTTGATGATAACTACAAAAACTATTTATGTAATTAAATAAACTAAAATTGTACATACAGTGTTAAATGAACATAAAACTTAACGGGGTGAACACGGTACCCCAATGAAATGTGGATATGGCATCGCCTACGAATATTCACTTAATCGATCGTAACATCACGTGCGTGATTCATATATAATCCAATGAAATGTCTATCAATTAACTATTTTGACATAAACTGTTATAAACCTACTATGATACTTATTAATATATTTATCTAGCGCTTGTTCAATGATGCTTTTCCTTTAAGGCTTAATTTATTAAAGAAAGGTATTTCTATTCAATCTATGGAATGCGTTTTTTGTAATGGAACTCAGGATCTTTGTTTCTTTTCATGTAGATATTCAAGCAATCTATGGAGAAAAGTACGGACCTGGTGGGATCTTAAAATCACCACGTATTTTACGTGCCGCGGTATTTAAACTCTTGGCTAAGTCAATTTCTCAAAACAAGATATGGAGGAGTGTCTTCCTCGTGACATGCATGGTTTCTCTTTGGCAAATTTGGAATCGGAGGAATCGAATTCTACACGCAAAGGATGAAGAGATTATTATGATTCGAAATAAAGACCCTGTTTTGGTAGTTCAAAATTTATCGAAACTTTGGATTAGTATTAGAGATTATAAACATCCAATGAACTGGAGTAATTGGATTATGTACCCATGTAATCAATACTTGTAAGCTTTGGTCTTCACTCTTGCTTGGTTGTATCTGTAACGTTCGTCTTAACCTCTAAAACATTTTTTATGACTAATATAAAAAACTTGCTTAAAAAAAACTATATTCATCAACATTTAAGTAGATATATATGTTTGATATTTTAAAATTACTTATTTAAATATTTATAAGTATAACAACATCTAATATTTATTATTGCTAGTTTGACACACCCTTCTTCCTTAATAATTTCCGTTTTTTTTTCTTTTTCCCGATGACGTTATTTGGGCTCGGTCTCCAGAAGCGGGCCTGGTCAACATTTAAGACTTGATATCAGTTTTATTTTTATTTTTCGTGACGACATTATTTGGGCTCGGTCTCCAGAAGCGGGGCTGGTCAACTTTTGGAAAAGGCTCCCTTGACCATGACCCATATATACATAACAATTATTTCAAAGTATGGCATAATCTTAAGACAATTTTATTTTAAATTATTAATTATTTATTTTATGAACTTATCTTTTATAAGTTTATTTTTAAAACAATCTGTTTATTACCTTTTATATATTAAAATAAGAAAATGAGTATCGAACGTGAAAAGTAATATATATTTTAAAAATTAAGCACTAAAAGAACACTTATAATGTAAAAATAAATAAATGTGAATAACCTTGCCAAATTTATATATAATTATACAGATTTATAAAATAGTTTGCGTAGTTAAATAAATAAATTTTTGTCTGCTAAGATATAGTTAAAAATAAGGTTTAGTTTAACAAATTATATCCAACTTGTTATAGTTTAATGAGGTTTTTCTAAACCATCGCGTGCAGTGGGAGAATTTCTTTTATGATACAAAATTGATAAAAAAAAATATTAAGTATTGATTTTCTTTTGATTAGAAAAATTATTATGAATTTATATCATTCAGTCATACTTAATTAACTGTAAATATATGCATGATTAAGAATAAGTCATAAAAATGACTAATTTCCTATTTATGAAATATTTGGTTAATAGTTAGAAAATACTTCTTTTATTGTTTTAGTCGAATAAAAACTTTAAATGATATAGTTCATTAGAACGAAAACCAAATGGTCTTTATCTTAATGGTATTAGGTAATTTCAAAGTGTTCCACTTCCCCTTTTAAGGTTCAAGATTCAATTACCACAATAAACATAAGTGTAAATTAGGATGTATGTTTGCTGTTTCATAAAAAGTTATTTACAACCAAAAATAAGTTTTATCTAGAAAAAAAATTATGAATGTTTGTATAACAATTATAAATTATCATTCCAAAGAAGATTTAAAAGATTACTTTTCAAAAATATATATTTATTATAGAGTATTTTTATCTTTTCTATATAAAAATAAACAAAAAATTTATGATTTCAGAGTTATTTTACAAATTATTATAAAGTTAAGGGTTGTTTTGAAAGAATACAAAGTATTGAAGGTTTATTATGAAAACTTTTCAACAACAAAAAACTTAACAAAAAAAGGTTTGCATGAATCGAACTAAAGACAAAATGAAACACATAGGCACTAACCACTCCATCTTTAATGAGTTCAAATCTGTATATATGGTTGGTTTGATTTTCAACTTGTCGTAAACTTTCGATTTTGGTTTGAATCTTTGTTTGTGTTAACTGCTTCTTGTGTTTATGTATATGATCTTCAACATGTTCTTCATCTATTTTTCAAGTAATAAATAAGTACGGATGTGGCTATGAATTAATGACCTGATATTAAAATTAAACAAAAAGTTTAGAGAATTATAGGTTACCTAATGAATAGGTAACCAGATACACAAAATGGTATTTTTTGGGAGTTTGATAAATTAAATATTAACTTTGAAAGTTCGATACACACAATAATAAAGTGGATTATATCTCCATTGGCGAAGTTGCAAAACTGTTGTATGGCTCTACAGGAGATGTCAAAAGGGCAAGCAATGTTTTGTTAAAATTGGGAAACGTATCGATGTTTAAAGGCAGGTCTACACATGTTTTTTATAGAGTAACAAAAATAATTCCATATTCAGTTCCTCTGTCATTGTTGAAACAAATCATGCTTTAGCCGGGCTGTCATGACCTTCCTTTTAGGAAATTTTGATTCGCTTTCCATGCTAACTAATTAAAAAAGATAGCTTCCTTGGTCATGTTTCTATTCCAGGTACGTAATTAGGTTTAACTATGAGGGTTTTTTTTTTTTTTTGGGAAAAGAACTATGAGGGTATTTTTAGGACTAACAAAACTGGTTTATTTATATATTGTTTTTATATTATATATTTTTGGGGTTTTTCTATTATGGTTGTGTAAAAATAGACCATAGGTTGGCGAAGCATTGATGCATGAGATATTCACCTACTAAATCCCCTGATTTCCATGCTTCTTTGTCTTAATGTCATTACAACTAGCATCTAACTAAAAATTTTGTAGGTGTAGTAAAAAACTAGAAATATAAAATTGATAGAACTACTACTATGGCTCTAGCCTAGTGGTATGGGGTCTTTTACTCTAGTGGTATTGAGTTCGCATACTGTCCTATATGGATGTCACTGCGGATCCGGCACACTAACTGTGCTGTTCAATTTTTTTTTTGTTGATAGAACTAGATTACAGTTTATCAAGAGTTATCCCCTTTTGTAGTTGGACTTCTTTACATCCCGTTTCCCTTTGTCACATTGCTCCATGAAGGTTGTTGGACCATATTAACATTAGATCATCCTCGCAAGTGTTTCTAATCTATCTTCTTCCCCATATAGATTAGAAATTAACTCCCAAATGACTAACCTTAAAATAAAATTTTAACCATAGTAAAAACTAATATAAATATTAAAGTTAAACAAATGTATATGAAACTAATCTATACCATATGGATCATTAATTAACTTTTAAATATATTAATATATAGAGAAAAGTAGAGAGGGGTAGGGAGTAATTGGTAAAGAAGAGAGAAAAGAAAGAAGCATAGAGAGACGGAGAGAGGAGAGAGAAGGGATGGGAGGAAACTTCTGGTTTTCAAGCGTAGGGAGGACGATGGAGCTTGGGTAAGATGGGCATGGTCTTCTTTTACGGGGATTGAAGTTGGACCAATGGAAATGATAGACGAGTAAGATACTTAGCCTTAATGAATTATGTTAACAACTTACTAATTCTTATGGAAGTATGCAGTTTGTAGCATTAACTAGTTTATTGACCCGTGTACACACGAGTATTTCGGAAATATATTTGAGATATTAAAAATTTTAAATAAATATAATGCAATGACTGAAATATCACCGAAAACTTATATACATTAGAATTTTTAACAAAAAAAATAACTAAATTTTTTGAAACATTTATTTGTAGACTACATTTATTGTTTTGTTTGTAACATTACAACTGTTGTCACAAATCAAAACTTTTAATCTTTTTTACTTCTAACACGTAAAACGACAACGTACAATTAACCATGTGTAAACACAGGTTTTCTGAGAAATAAACCAACTTCTGAAAGTGACTGTCATGACTTTTGTTAATTGTCATAGCAAAACATAGCATTATAGGAATTTCTCTTCCTTGAAACTTAACCGAAAGTTTTGTATCTGATAGAATCATTTTCATTCTAGAAACATATGTAATTTCACCAATGTTTTTTCTAAAAATGATTCTGGTCTCAATAACATGTGCACCAAGCCGAACAATTTGTATATTTGTTTCATTGTATAAATTCTTAGACTGGTTTAGATTCCTAAGTAACATCACCATTGCATTTCCACCTCTAAAGCCGAATTTTCGTACACTTTGCAAGTAAAAGAAAAAATATAATGACTCACGTGCTAAATATTAAGAAATCAAGAATGGTTTCTTGTTTTATGTATAAAAAAATAACACTTCTATTTTAGTATTACATTTGGCTAACTAACTACACTAATAATATAGTTTCAGGACCATTAAGAACATCTATCTTTATATCTCTGAATTTATATCTTTAAATATATAATATATCATCTTTTAATGATACATTTTTATTTTTACTCATATTTATAAAAAAGTTTCATACATCTTTCTAATAAGATTGAAAATACTTTAAAATCAATAACTAAACACTTTGAATAGCATATTCAAGTTGACCACTCAGTTCATCACCATAATCCCAAAAAAAAAAAACTCACTCAACTAAACAAAAATTTACTTACCCAATACTACTAATGGATAACAAAAAATTAAGAATATACTAATTTTAGAAAAGTGTCATATTACAACAAAATTTATACCAAAATGTAGATAAAAATGAGACGGTCGTAAATATATAATTATTTTACTTCTAAACAAAATATATCACAAGTTACTAAACAAAATTTATAAACAACCTATAATTAATTACACTAATATACAACTTTTAAAAAACCCCTTCATATATTCTTAAAAGTCTCTCACATGTTTTATAATAACCCCCTCCCAATTTTCATACAACCCTCTTATGATTTGAAGTTGAAGGTTGTGATTGATTGATTAAACCTCAATTTATGATTATTTTAGAAAAATTGGTAAGCCTTTTATATAGATATATAGATAGATAGATGGAAACGAGTCACAAGGCCCGTGCGTTGTGACGGGATATGTATTTTAAAATGTTGTCAATTCAATTAAAAAATAACTTTACTTAACAAATGCGTTTTTTCTTATAAGTTTTTTATATGCAATATTTTGTATAAATCTAGATATATTACTGTATCACACTTAATAAATAATAAGGTGATCACAAAAGGTATTATTTTAGACCATAGGAAATATTTTTAGGGTTTAGTTTCAAAAAATGTATTAAACTTGTCACTTTTTGCTATTGTATATACCTAATGGGAAAATGTTCCGTAATGTTAACATCACCTAACTTAAGTGATGTTACACTCACAAATCATTTAAATGAGTATATACTGAAATGACTAAACTACCCTTCATTAAAGTAGATTGTGAGTGTAACATCATATAAGCTGCGTAATGTTAACATTACGGATGATTTCCCCATACCTAATTTTCAAAACTACTATTTAGTATAGTCAACTTTTTAAAATTAACAAATGATATATTGTGTTACATTATATTCAGGTAACAGGTATTTTTTTGTTTTTTATTTATTTATTATTTCCACATCAGCTTTTAAATTCCACATCATCAATTAATTATACACATTCATATCTTCAAGTTTTCCAGGAAGAACATATGAAGAACATTCATATCTTCAAGTTTTTATGAAGAAAATATGAATAAACATCATACACAATCTTGAAATCGATAAATAAACAAGAACATATGAAATTACAAGAAAAACAAACAGATCTAGAACCAAAACCAGAAGAATCCTAATGAAGCTGGTTGAACCAAAATCAAAAGATAAACTTAATAATCACGACTGGTTGAACCCTAATAAAGCGGGTTGAAGAACAAAACCCCAATAACGATTAAAGCGAAAAACGATCTGTTCAGATGAAGAAAACACGATCAGTTCAGATGAACAAAACCCCATTTCGAAACATAATTACAAACTTAGTCAATAATCACAGAATAAAATAATTGAAACCCGTAAAATAATCAAACACCAACAGATGATGAATCGCTGTTGAAGATGAACAGATCTGAATCGATTCAAGGGTGGTCGCTGTCCCCTATTCATATCTGAATCGAAGAACCTCTAACAAGAACCAAATCTGAATGAAACACCAAAGTAGTCCATATCCTCAGTTCGATGAACCTCTAACAAGAACCTCAGATCTGAATCGATTGATGGGTAGTCCAGATCGAAGGTAGTCCAGATCTGAATCAAACACCAAGCACATGAAGGTGTTCATAGATCGAAGGTGTTCATAGAGGAACCCTAATCGCCGGAGGTGCACTTGGTAGTTCGCCGAAAACCCCAAACCGAAGGCCGAAATCCCCAGATCGAAGGTTTTCTTCAACAGATATATGGTGGCGATGGACTTCAAGGGTGATGGTGACGATGGAGTTGGTCCCCTGTTTCGCAAATGAAGATGCAGATCTAGTTGAGTTCTTTATGGATTCCCCATTTCGATCAGATCTACGATAAAGAAAGTTGATATGTGTTGCACTGATCGATGGAAGAGAAGCGAAGCAGGAGAAGATGAAGGATTGTTATTATAATTGTTATTATTATTATTACCATGTCACCTGTAACATAAGCAAAATTGACGACACATCACTAGTCACGTCATGTTCACCTGATACACATAAGCACATAGCAGGTAACAAGTTACTTGATATATTAAATGGTAGTTGTAGTAAATTTGATACATTAAATGGTAATTTTGAAAAATAAATATACACAATAACAAAAAAATAACAAGTTTAGTATAATTTTTAATACTAAACCCTTTTTTTAGTAATAGAGTGCTAAAAAATTGTTTTTCACAAAAAGTATTATCGAATTATGATAAAAAAAAAGTTGAATAGCCATATCATGACAAACTTATTACTATGATGTAGATAAGATGTGATGGTCATGAAAAGTTATGTCTAGACCATAAATAATTATTTTTTTAATATTACGATTTTTAAAATATATATTTTTTAAAAAATAATATCGTATTACGATTATACGATAAAATTATTTTACGAAATCGAATAACATATAAAATCAATTGTTTAAATATAATAATTAAAATGGAAATTTAAAAAATTTATATAAAAAAATGTCGGTCAAAGGCAAGTTAATTTGAGCTTCTCTAAATCGAACTCTTAACCTTTTTTCATGTCATATGAAAAATTGTCACCTAGTCAATCCTAAAGTCAAAGATAAGACATTAGACATCATATGCCTTTAGAAACACTTGTAAAACAAGAGAAGAAAGCTAAAACTATGAATAGCATCAAATAACATCTTTCTAGCTTGCATATTTGTGGAACTCAATCTCATTTAGAAAGTTTTCTCTCTATCTATATTTTATAATAATAATATTATCTAATTTCGTTTTTGTAAGTTATGTAAAAGATAAAATATAGACACAGAGACTACTCTCCTAAAAATTCAAAGTCACCTAATATATGTCAAGTGTTATTATATTTATTTTATTTTTCAAACTGTTAAACACACTCTCTAACTCAATTCTAATTCTACACTATTTTGTTTAATACCCAACTTTAACTCATAATCTAAGCTAATAAATTAGTTACATACCAAACAAAAATGTGATTTTATTCGTTTAATTAATGAGATTCTTATGACTGATTCGATTTTATAATTTAATAGTTGTTATCAAACAGTTGTCCAACGTGGTTACCATTCGGAATATAAGTGGATGTTAGGGCCAAACGTCATGACAAAAGACTGTTGGTTATGTTTTTTCAAGAAATATTTAATAAACAATATTATAAGTTTGATATATCATTAAATATAAGTTTATATATATACTCTTTATGACATGAAGATACTTGTAATGTCGTTATATGACGCGATATTCGTTATGATGACTATTTTTTTTTTTTATATTTTCTAATTTAAAATGTGAAGATGTCTTTACTATACTCGATTTTCAAGATCCATTGTAAGTAACATGAATATTATTTTTGTATTCTTTTATGGTTGGTTTTTACTTTTTATTAGTACTCAGATTTGGATAGTAATTGCCATCTTAAGATTGTCTAGTGCTAAACTGTTAATATATCTAGAAAGTCTTGAAACAGAAACGTTTCAACACTCATTGATTATAAACATCTTGAATAGCGGGAGGATGTTTATGAAACAGCCGCATATTTCAGAGCATATCTCAATTTCTAGAAATATTCTAAAACAGAAAATTTCTTTATATTATCATATTAATTATCTCAAATTAAATGTAGAATAATTTTTTTACATAAAATAAAAAACATACGTATCACATGGATAAAACCGCTTCGAATAAAACTTTTTAAATGATAATTGTTTAAGCATTAAAATAATAATAAGAAGTGTAAAAGAAGGATGAAAACGAGTCAGGAATTAGAACGGACTTCCTCTTTCTCTTATTAGTAGTTCCGCTAAAAAGAAAACTGTTAGAGGCATCAAATGAGAAATATCCAAGCTACTCAAATGATGAAACAAGAGTTTAAGGTTTATATAGTATAACCTTGGAATTGTTGAGTATGATCTGATTATTCCACGAAAGAACTTGATTCTTCCATATAAGATACAATATCAGTGTAAGTATCTTACAAGTTAGAGAAACATGCATTTGTTATGGATGTATCAATTTTTCCGTAAAAG
This sequence comes from Pulicaria dysenterica, assembly GCA_947179395.2. Lineage (NCBI taxonomy): Eukaryota > Viridiplantae > Streptophyta > Magnoliopsida > Asterales > Asteraceae > Pulicaria > Pulicaria dysenterica. Next base: position 82,868,359 of record OX359292.1, read on the forward strand.
AGTCATCTAAGACTATATAATTCACTTGACTCATATTGTTTTTGGATCATGTATGAAATTACTTTACTAAATTGAATATTCGACCTTTATTTGAATATCACGGATTTCAATTTAGGTTAAATTTCGAAAAACTATTGAGTAACACATCTCTAAATTTGAGTAGGTTTGTTATTTAAATTGCTTTTTAGACAGTTATTTTAATATCAATAACCGTAAAAGTCAGTTGCTTACAACTACACAACAGATAACTGTTAACTTGAAAACATCTATGTAAAAGGGTCGGCATCAACCAAATGTTCATCAAAAGACTCAAATTAGGCAATACTCCTATCTTATCAGCAGGTGGCGACTCTTATCCTGTGTACTTTTAGCTTCATTTTTTAGTATTTAGTTTTCTGAACGGCAAAATACATTCGTCAAACGTAATCACAAACCTACATATTTGTCCACTACGAGACATAAACCCATAACTTTATGGGACACCTTGTACGTTTGATACCCCAAACTATAAGTTATTTGGTTATTTAGTATATATAATTAGTGTAATTATTTTAGTTTGTGAGAAAATAAGTTTATTTCTAGTTTTGTTTTTGTATACATCTAACACGTGGTAAAGTACACTTACCATGAAACGAAACACAGTTAAACGCTTTTATTTACGTTCCAATACCCTCCATACACGACTGGATTTAGGCCCCGTTTGGTTCGCTGGAATTGGTCGGAATTGTCCGGAATTGGAATTGAAGATTCCTAATCCCAAGTCGTGTTTGGTTCACAGAATTCTAAGAATTGGATTTTGAATTTCACACAAATCCTAAGTTTATGGAATTACAATTCCATCACTAAATCAATGGAATTGGTCGGAATTGGCCGGCGACCACAACTAACCACCACTGCCACCACCATCACCACCGCCGCCGACCACCACCAAACGCCACCACCGCCGCCGACCACCGCCACCGCACCGCCGCCAATCGCTACCACCGTCACTACCGTGCCGACCACCACCAACCGCCACCATCGTCACCACAGCCGCTGACCACCACCAACCGCCACCATCTCCACCGGCCACCACCAACTGCCACCGCCACCTCCGTCACCACCTCCACCGACCACCACCAACTTGAAATTTGGAATTTTATTTAATTCCGCGAACCAAACACACAAAGGAACGGATTCCGTTGGAATCCTTCCAATTCCAATTCCAATTCCAATTCCTTCCGATTACAAACTTCAATTCCGATCAATTCCATTTCGCGAACAAACAGCCCCTTAATGTTGAAATAAATGCTATATATGTTTTTGATTTGTTATTGTCATGATATTTTATGTACGTAACAAATTTCTACATAGAATTCAACATTTCTAACGAACACTACTAGTCCCTTTTCCAGAGAAAAATTACTAAATCCAGATAATGTTACAAGTTTATGTGCATTCAAGACAGGTTATCGTAGAGATTCTACCTGGGATCGTCTCTATGGATATTGGATAACGACCAAAAAAAAAATACATTTAAAAACAACCTTTCGTAACGTTTTCTGTTTTCCTTTCTAGCACGCAGATTTCCGTTTTCAAGATGCCACGTCAGCTCAACAAACTTACCTGCTAGGGCCTGCCTAACCCATTGCCCTGGCCTAAACTCCACGGCGTCTTGAATCCACCGAATGACATCCTGCCACATCATCATCGTCGGAACCTCCCCACGACTCCGCTCTCCGCCCTGAAGCGAACCGCATCACACCTCCCAGAGCCGGAGGTTCAGAAGGCGTCCCCGGTTCACTGTTAACAGGTTTAATAGTCACGCAGACTCTCCTTGGAGCCGAATAATCGGCAGACTCTTTGACTATTCCCGACGACGATTTACCGGCTTTCTTCCGGCGGTGACCTTCAGAACGGAATAACGACGTTATACGAGACATCAGACCGGTTTTATGTGCTCTACTGGTTCCGGATCGTTGGCTTGCAGATTTCAAAGGTTCGTCAGGTTGTCCAGATGACTTCCGACGGCTACGACACCTTTTCGATCTGACTCTACCAATACAGGAAACCTTCGGCGAGGACGGTTCCGCCACCGGAACTCTTGACGAAGCCTTACTGAGGGAATAAGATCGCTTCGGAAACAGCCGTACGTTAACAGGTTTATTACACTGCCGACGCTTTGAATCAACGTAAGTCGTCTTCTGCGTCTTAGGCAAACCGATAATCGCAGCTTTTGATTTCAGGTTCACAGAATAACGCTGCGAGCTTGAATTCGAGTGGATCGGGTTCACATTAGGATTCAAGTTCGTTGAATTAGAGAGTCCTTTTGTCGATTCCTTCCTCTCTAAAAAAGCATTCCGATCAAACCAGTCAAACTCCGAGTCCTTTGATAACCAGAACGATTCCGGCGGAAAATCAGCTGAAACTTCAACTACCGTGCTGTCTGGAATATCAGGATCATCTTGTGCGTCTCCAAGTCGGTCCATTAGCGTCTCTGATGCAATTTTCCGGTCACCGATACCTGCCGGAACCAGTGATTCTGAATCAACGCGTTGCATTGTTGGTAAGTAAAGTTGAAATGTTTTATAAAATCTGTTTGTTTGTTTGTGTGAAAGACTGAAATAAAACAAGGGTTTTATAACAGCCGAAAATTCTGATTTAATTTAATTTAGGAATCCTTTTTGGGTCTTAGAGGGAGACTTTTAACAGATTGATATTGGATCGGCCCCACACTCTTGTATCTCCTATCTAGAAGTTTTCTCTATAAATTATTACTCGTATATTTTAGTTTTAATTGTTATTATTTTATGAATGATTTAATCTAATTAGTTCATTTATAAAAATTGCTTATCTTCTAACATAACTCTTAGGATTGTTGCTGGCTTTTCTTGTGAAGAAACCAATCTCTTATTTTTTTAATTGTTATGATGTAAATACTCCGGACGTTGATTGACCTAACTATCAGTATAATAGACAAATAAAGTTTACATGTAAACGTATAAGAGAGTGTATTTCTCTAACATTCGTTTCAGTCAATGTTTTACATCAAGATGATTCTTCATCACCCTTCTTATTTGTTTTGGTTATTTCTGGTTCACAACTATTTGTTATAAAAGCTTTTTCAAAAAGGAGTTTTAAAGGTGTTTCTATTACTAATAATGGATCGAATGATTCTTGTTTCGATGTACATACAATGCATTATTCTTGGGTGAACTTGTCTCATTTAATTTTGAGCAATCTTTTCCGAGTTTGACATTGGTTTTGTGAAGCTTTTGTGTTAAATGTTAATATCACTTGAAGTTGTTTATATGGAGTGGGAGTGAACCAAGATTAAGTTACTAGCTTGGGACATACAGCCTTCAATCCAAAAGATTTAGTTTAATGGGAAAAAAGGTTGTAGATTTTAGCCAAAAAAAACTATATATATGGTCTAAAGCTGATCAAAGCATTCATGAAATGGATGTGGCCTTGGAACCGTGTGTATGAGTGTATCTAACATATATTTTACTAAAATCATTGCAGATGTATGTAAACTCAGAGCATTAGCATGACGAATTAAAAAGTCTCCAAGACCTATCTTTAAGAGTAGTTAATCACTATTCTCATTAAGACAGTAACTGCATCCGTCAAATTATTCTTTTACACCTCTTAGAGATGAGAGAATTAAATATACCTACCAGAAACACTAATAAATCCGATATATAATCATGCACTTGAAAATACAATAGGGTTTACTATCAAAAAGTGTGCCGAACTTGTCACTTTTTGTTATTGTGTATACCTAACTTTCAAAACTACCATTTAGTGCATCCAACTTTACAAAACTACCATTTAATATACTCGGTTACCTGCTGAACAGGTAACCGGTAATTTCTTTAATTTTGAATTTTTTTAAATCAACACATTTGACACCTCATTTCCACCTAATTAATTTTTGCCACCTAGCATTTTTATCTTATTGTTCCTTCTTCAACAAGATTTTCCTCTTGAACATCCAAGAACATCTTCAAACACAAACATAAACACTTTAATCAAAACAAGGGGTGAAGATCTTCAAACACAAATAGAAACAGATATGTCAACTCAAATGAAGATCTTCAAACACAAACATTCAAGAACATATGAAGATATTCAACATTCAACATTCAATACAATCAAAACGGGATCTGTGATTTGAAATGTGTGAACGAAATCGTATGAACAGATGAAACATATGCAGATCTTCAACATTCAAAAACATATCTATAACCGATATTTATGCAGATCTGTAACATTCAAACGAAGAACATACCCTTAGATGGCGATACTTGAAAATCTTGTTAATAAAATCGAACCCGATTGCAGATCTATGACATCCGATGGCGGTGGTGATGATTAATAAATCGAACCCCAAACGTCGAACCCAGATCTGTGAATCCGATGGCGATACTTGAAAATCGAACACCAAAACTCCAAAAATTGAACCGATGAAGATGAAGGGCTGTTGATGATGAAAAGATATTCATCTTGGAGAACACGAAAACCCCCAAAAATCGAACATGAAACCCGAACAATGGTGAACGATGGTGAAGTCGATGAAGTCAATAAAATCGAACGTGGTGGTGATGGTGAACAGTCGCCGGAGAAACGATGGTGAAGTCCGTGAAGTTACGAAAATCGAACGTCGTGGTGGTGGTGGTGAACAGTCGCCGGAGAAGACCAAGATGAAGATGCAGTCGCCGGAGGTTTAAACCTTCATCTTCAACTTTTAATGATTTTACTTTTTCCTTCTCTTAAATCTTCAATTGATTCCCCAGATGGCACATGGTGGTGCCTTTTCTTTATTATTATTATTATTATTATTATTATTATTATTATTTTCTTTATTTTTAAATGAAAAAATAACACATCAGCATCTAAGCATTGCCATGTCACTGCCATATAATCGAAACTTTTGCCACATTAACTGATCCTACTATAACAAGTTACCATATATTAAATGGTAGTTTTTAACATTTTGATACACTAAATGGTAGTTTTGAAAGTTGGGTATACACAATAGCAAAAAGTGACAAGTTCGATACATTTTTTGATACTAAACCCAATACAATATTATGTAGCTTCTTGAGCAGGATTGGGTTTAAAAACGGATATTAGCTTTTTATTCTCCATTTTCAAATATATAAATCTGAGCACATATTTATTCATTTCATTTTCATACAGTATACAGATTTCTATAATACTCATTCATTATTATTTTTATTTTTTGGTTGAATATTTGATCTTGTCCTCATCAACTAATTAATTCAGTAAATGAAATTATTTTTGCGATAACTAGGCTTGCTTATGATAAATATTTTTGATTTTAACAAAAAAAAGTGTTTTAATTTGTTAATTTTATAAGATTTATCACGTTTATTATAATGTTATCAAGTTTCATACTTTTTGCTTTAAACCATATAGTATTCATTAAAAAATATATAAAAATTGAATATGAACTCCAATAACCAAAAAGTTCATCATATGAAGATTTTGTGGTGGCAGCAAAAGATTTCTTATTCCAAGAGCATCAAACAAAAGCTAATTTGTTATAATAAACATGTTAAATTTAGAAAAGTTAAAAATAAAATAATTGTTATAAAATCGATCAATTTGCTTATAGATATAAGTTGGTCATTTTTTACACCACTGTTTGTTTTCTTTGTAGGTAGTAGCCACTTTACTGCATAACTTTCAAAATCATCATATTCACACACATAAAAAGACAAGTCTAGTTACATATGTCATTACGTCAAAATAAAACGCAACCCAACTTTGTATATTAATGTAATTAATTATGGATTATTTATAAATTATGTTTAGTAACTTGTAATATATTTTATTTAGAAAAAAATAAATTATATATTTACGTCCGTCTCATTTTTATCTACGTTTCGGTGTAAGTTTTATTGTAAAATGACACTTTTTTAAAATTAGTATATTCTTAATTTTTTGTTATAGTAATTTTTTGTTTACCTAAGTGAGTTTTTTTGAGATTATGGTGATGAGTTGAGCGGTCACTTGGATATGTTATTCAAAGTGTTTAATTATTGATTTTAAAACATTTTCAATCTTACTAGAAAGATGTATGAAACCTTATTTTATATGGTTTAAAAATCAAATGTATCATTAGAAGATGATATATTATATATGTTTAAAAATCTAAATTTAGAGATATAAAGATAGTTGTTCTTGATGATCCTGAAACTATATTATTAGTGTAGTTAGTTAACCAAATTTAACATTAAAATAGAAATATTAATTTTTTATACACAAAACAAGAAACAATTCTTTATTTTCTAATATTTAACACGCGAGTCATTAATTATATTTTTTCTTTCACTTGCAAGGTGTACAAAAATTCGGCTTTAGAAGTGGAAATGCAATGGAGCCCGTTTTAGAGGTAAGACATGTGGTCACTAGGTAGCGGATATAAGCATGTAGATGAACATCTTTATCAACTAACTTGATTCATTAAATTATCAAACGATTCTATATTGGATTATGTTGTATTTGAGGTTTATTCATGTAATGCTCATGTGTACAAATCTGTATGTGTAGTTTATTTCTCTTAAACATGTGCACTTAAATCGTCATTTATTTATTAGTTATGTGAACTTCGATTTCCATTTTCTCTATATATGAAAAACTTTTAGTTGTTCTTTATATTTGATAGTCTATACTGACTATCATTTTATTAGTTTATAATGACTATCATTGTATTCTTTCTCAATAATGAGGTTGACTAAGTAAAATGATTGTTTATTAAAATATTGTTGCTTTTGCTTGATTTAAGAATTTGTGTCTTGAGTATATTCGCTTCATTTTCTTATTTCTAGATTGTCTATTGACTGATCCGTGAGATGTGATGATCTGAGCATGCTTAAGCTTCTTATGTGTTTTGTTGTTTTATATATATATTTAACAATTTGTATGTCTACTTTTTATTTTTTTATGCATTAGTCTTTAATAGTTTGGTTGTTATCTACATACTTTAAACGTGTTTTATATTAAATTATGTTATTTTCCAAGTTACTTGTGTATAAAGTACTTCAAAAAAAATTAATTTGGTTTCTTATGTACGTATTTGGAATTTTTTGTATATGTACGGTAATTAAGTATTTTTTTATTTTTTATAATGCATTTTAAGTTTACTTCTCTAATATACTAATAAGCGTGAATGCACGAGTCTATAAACTATCAAAGTATTTAACAAAGAGATCTGGTAGTATCCTCTCTTATGATGGTGAAAAATTATATGAGGCAGTTTTCAGTTCAGAATATTATCTGATTGACTTCAACATATGAATTTTCTGAAAATGACATTAGTTAATACATGTTCTTTCAAATTAGATTATTGTTGTTTTGGGTTTAGTAAATTATATTTTGATTTTTAAACTTCTATTTATCTTTTAGAGAGTTAAAAGTTTTGATTTGTGACAACAGTGTTAATGTAATTTTACTAACAAAACAACAAATTTAGTGTACAAAGAAGTACTTCAAAAAATTTAGTCATTTTATTGTTAAAAATTCTAACATATGTAGTTTTTGGTGAAATTTCATTTATTGTATTATTTTTATTTAAAAAATTTTAATATCTCAAATACACTTCCAAAATACCCTTACGTGTACGGGTCAATAAACTAGTTGACATTATATTATATTATATACTAAACTTTATAAATATACGGAAGCGTTAAAATGCTTTTCTAAGATAATTTGTATATATCTTAATATTTTATAACAAAACTATAACTGTAGTTCAATATTAATTAAAAGTACAAAAATGACTTTAAATTTCTTTAATTAAGGGCCTGTTTGTTTGATGCTTAATGAAAACATTCAGCGTTGAATGCTGAATCGTTCAGCATTCAGCATGTTTGATTACTGTCTCTGAATGAAAACTGTGCTGAATAGAAGAACGCTGCTAAATCATTCTACCTTAAAGTGTCCTGAATCATTAAGCACTAAGCATTTTACCCTAATACTCCTTATTTCACATGTTGTCTTGTTAAACAATCATATCTTATAATATAATAATATCACTATTAAGGTTAAAATGGTAATTTGCATAATTTAAATTGTTCATTCAGAACCTTTATCAAACAGCATGTCACATTCAGAGGCATATTCATTCAGAACCTTTGAATTATTCAGACCACAGAATCATTCAGTACTTAATCATTCTGCTTTAACAAACAGTCCATAAATTACTAAAGTTAAAACATTAACTGACATTTTTATAAGGTAAATTATATTAAAACACAATAAACTATGTCTTATTTATCATTATATACATTGAACTTTATTTTTTTAAAATTAATACAATCAACTTTCAAATCCCACATTATATACACAACTTGTTGTATACTATTGAAGTTATAATAAAATTTATTTTATACAATGATAACTAAACAAAAGATACATAAAAAATTGTTTATATACAATGAGAGAATTATGAAAGTTAATTGTATTATTTTTAAAAATTCAAATTTGTTTGTATATAATAATAACCTAGATAAAATTTATTATATTTTCAAACAATTTACTTTATCTATTAAATAGATACAAAAGTCAAAAGAGTATAATAATCAAACAATAACGATAATTCCTAATTCTTATCGGATATACGATTCGAGAAAATAAAATTGTTTTGGTATATTTAAAAATTAAAAAAAAAAACAAATATAAAGATTTATGGGACAAAAATTCTATTGGACAAGGACAGGTGAAAATCATGTGTGAATAATATGCGTCGTTATCTGTATGTAGTCAAAAAGGTCAGAATCATGGTGGACCGGGGGGTCAGCACTTGGTGGCTGCCTCATCCTCGATCGCCTACGCAACTTCTTCTTTGCTTTCTTTCTTTCTTTTTCTTCTAGAATCCTCGTCCACTCCCTGCCCACGGTTTCACCACAAACTTCGTATAAATGAAAGAGTGAAGAAATTTTCTCTAAACATTCACTTATATTTTATGTTTAAATTATATACATCGTTTATATTTTAACTAGAGTAATTCTCGTGTGATACACGGATTGTTTAAAAAAAATATATATAAAAAATTAATAGAAAATATTAAATAATTATAACACATGAATATAATAATTCATATTCGTTAAGGTTAAATATTCCTGTGATACACGGGTATCACTCGTGTTTGTTTAAAAAATAATAAATAATAAAATTAATAAAAATTTTAAATATTATAAAATGTGAAAGATTTGATAGTTTAAAAAAACGAAGACAAAAGATGTCTAAACCAAAACCAGCGATGGAAACGTCGACGCAAGAAAGCTAACGTGATGACAAAAACATTGTATCATAATATGAAGAGATGTGATTGTATTTTTTGTACAAATCGTCAATAATTATCGTTACAATTATAAGCAATAAAATGAAAATTTAAAAATAAAGGTTATCTTAAAATATTAAAATCAAAGTCAAAATATATAAAACATACAACAATTAGGAAATACGATTGAAAATCAATGTATTTTAATATTAAATATTATAATTTAATTAAGGTTTATCTTTATCTTAATTTATATTAATTAGTCAAATTAGTTTGACTCTAAAAAGTCAAAATCAAAATTTTAAAATTATATGAATGAATGGCTAATATTAAATATTTTATTAAATGAAAGGTCAAGATTATCTAATAATTTTTTTATAATTAGTCTTTTATATATATTAGAAGATAGATTAAAAGGCGGTAAAATACACAGGTTAGTACTATTAAACTAATAAATATTTAAAATTAATAAAAAATATTAAATAATTATAATATATAGATAAAATAAAGATTTAAGAAAAATATGAAAAGAATAAGAATTTAAAAATAGGATTACACTTAATAAACTAACAAACAAATCATATGGTTATGATAGATAAAAAGCTATTGTTAGAGTTTTAAATAGGTTTTAGTTTTTTGTTTGTATTATTCTTATATCAATTAGAACCTGTCTAAATATTTTCAGGGCCCGAGCCGAAAATTTATAAGGGTCCCTAAATTAAAAAAACTATTCAAATAAGTAAAATTTACATATAGAGTGTGTTTGACGACGGGTTTATGAGGGATTATAGAGGATTGTGATTCTAGTTTTATAATCTCAACCTTGCTTCGTCCGTATGTTAAAATTTTGAAGGGATTATTAAAAACATAATCCCTCACAAACCCACAAAATAAAAGCATTCTTAAGTAATTTATGACTTGTGTTTGGGCTCCAACCTCAGCTCTAGCCAATTTCTTCAAATACACCTATAATACAATGTTCAGATAAGCCTCAATGTAGCACACTTGTTATCTTAATAAAGCAACAACAAAGAAACAAGTATCAAGTCTAGAAGCTAATTGCAATCTGTGAACTTGTAAATTGTAAACTAGACTGTAGATAAACTCAACACTAAAAAAATAACAATTAAGAACTCCCTTAATATAATTTGTGAAATCGGTCCGATTTCTCTAACACTGAACCACTGAATCAATGTTAAAAAGACCTTAATCAAACCCAAATGAACAAACTACTAAATACCCACAAAAAGCTTAAAGTTACATAGTTATCTACGGTTTTCAACAAAGCAAATTAATATAAAACTAACGACTTGAAAGGAAAAAAAATTTAAAGCATGAAATTATAGTTGGTTGTTTTTGTTACCACCGACAACATTTCCTTTTGAGTCTCTCTCTCTATACTAATGGAAAAAGAATGTAGAAGAGATAATATTGTGTAAATGTAACTTACCTTAAGGTTGTGGCCGATTTACAACTTTAAACACTCAAGAAACTGAAATCAAGAACACAATTTCGAACACTTTTAACAGATATTTTAGGACAGGAACACGATTAGTCGATTACACTAGTCTCGATTAGGCATATTTCAAACAGGAAGCAGTCATAGCGAATAGCAATTACACCTATATATTTCGAACTTCTTTTGCACAAAGTATAGGCGAAGCTTGAAGATGAGGTGAGATGAAGATTGAAGATAAAGAGAGATGGCCGATCGTTTTCTTCGTCTTTGGTTTCCAACTTCATAGCACCAGAAGGGAAGGAATAATTACGGAAGTACGGAGTAGACTTTTGTTGAGATACATTGGGCACTTTTGTTCTTATTGGACTTATTTTATGCCTTTTATGGGCTATAAAACATTATATGTGTAAGAGGTATTTGAAAAAAGATTTGAGCACCTATATTTTTGGATCCCATACTGATATCCTTGTGACCCAGATTCAGGACCGACCCTGATATCAATCTAAATCACTTCTATTTATTCATAAAAAATAAGTATTTAATATGAAATAATATGCTATAATAAAAAGAAGGCTAGAGAAATGATTTATTTAAAGTCATTGTTAAAATATACTATTTTTATATTTTATTATTCATCGTACGTTTTATGTTTTTAACTGTGATTATGTTTTCTACGGACATAAAATCTATTGGGCTCCTGAATCCTGTGTTATGATCGAGACACCTAAAACCAACGTTAGAAGGAAACAGAAAATAAACGAACACGAGATATAACGTAGTTCGGTCCAAACACGACCTACATCCACGGGCAGGAACATAGACTTCTTTATTATGACTCCAGAGATATTTCGATGTACATGTGACTTCACCCTAGCCTTGGTATTTATAAGCAACAAACTAGAAACCTAGTCTAACTCAAATAACATGAGATAAACTCTACATATTAATCGACCGTACATTTGAACTTCAATTACAAGATAAACTAATGGATAAACCATATATAATCCAATTTGAATTCAAATAATCAACTCCACGGCATGCTTATCCCTCCACGTGTACATTGAATCACAATTAATTGAAGATCCATGCATATCAAATTACCACGCAAATCCACCATGCATAATTTCCATGACATGCAACCACCATCCATAATTTCCATGTAATTCCATGACACGCAACGAGATCTCACGTCGTGTATACCGAGTTTCCGATTAATTCTAGTTTCAAATATCTTTCTGCTAGTCAAGTCACACCCAACAATCTCCCCCTTGACTTGAGTACCCTTAAACCAGTCAACTGAGATCCGACAATCTCCCATGACCCGAGTCCTCAACCGTCAACACCAAAGAACCGTCTCTCATCTGCTAACCTCCCCGAAGGGACTACCTCATTGTACGAGCCACGAAGTCCGACACCGCATCGCGCGACTTAACCGGAGACCAACTCCACCCGTGTCGTCTCGACTTCGTCAGGTCAATTTTCCGCTCCAAGTAAACATACAATCCGATGAAATAACAATCCGATAAACATGAAGTCCGAGAAGATACATAAATCCGATAGAATAGGATTCCGATAAAAGTCAAATACCGAGTGAATCAAATTCCGGTAATATCAATTCCGATAAAAGCTAAGGCCACAGTTCAGTTCTCTCGGTTTTCAACCAATTCCGATAGAAATACTCGGTATTCACCAATTCCGATCCATTCATAACTCGAATTCCGATAGCTTCAAACTCAAGAATTCCGACAGATTCAAATTCATACATAAATTCAACTTCTAATTTGTTTTTAAGCATGCATTTACATTTATGTTTCCAGATTTGATTTCTAAACATGTATTGATCATTCTAACATTAATTTCTAACATGTATTCATCCTAAATTAACAATTCATCATGCAAAGCATTCAATCGAAATTTCACATAATTTATATAAATCCGAAATTAAACAACAATTAACAAACAATTCAGCAATCTAACCTCTAACTGATGTTAAACACTTCAAGACTATCAGATAGATCAATTGATTTTTGATTTCTCCTCTCTTCTTCTCTTGCTCTCGGCCGAGAATACACAAACACACACTTACACCTTATCAATTTTGCATGTAGTGAGATCAAGGTGGTAACTTGGTGGTGTGTAGGTGTCAAAACCGACACCTCACCCTTCCACTAACTATACTTATATTTAATTAACAATTATTCATATTTTAATTAAATTAATTAATTAAACACACAAAATAATTAATTAACCAAATAATTTAAAGATAATTCAACTCAATTACCTTAATCCTACTAGGCCGGTAAGGAGGGTGTTACAGAACGCGACTCCCCCAGTCCACCCATTCCACCATGTGTCCTTCCCCTACCCACGTATAAACCTGAACCGGACTCCCCCTCATTACAAGAAACCCTAAGCTTGAGTTCTTTCGACAACAAGACATCCTTTACTTCAGCAACAGAAATTGTTGACCTACCATACATCATGGCATCAACAAAATTCTCATACGAATGCGGTAGTGAACACATCAAAATCAGGGCAAGATATTCATCATCAATTTTAACACCCACAACCTTCAAATCAAGGGTAATACGGTTAAAATTATCCAGATGATCTTTTACCTGGGTACCTTCTGACATCCGGAGGGTATACAACCTCTGCTTCTGATAAAGCCTATTCGTGAGGGTATTTTTCTGATACTTCTCACACAGCTTCTCTCACATACCTGCAGCCGTTGTTTCATCCAACACCTCACTCAATATCTCATCAGCCAAACACAGCAAAATCGCCGAATACGCTTTTGCTAGAACGTCTCTCTTAACATCCTCCTTCATCTCCTTCGGAAGTTTATCTTCTCCTTCTAACGCCACTGCGCAACCCTGTTGAACCAGAAGAGCTTTCATCTTTACCTTCCACAGCGTGAAATTGTTTTAGCCATTGAATTTCTCCAAATCAAACTTCAAAGATGACATCTTCACAATCAACAAATACGCGAGCCCGGTGAATAGAATCGTGGCTCTGATACAACTTGTTAGGATCGAGACACCTAAAACCAGCGTTAGAATAATGCGGAAACAGAAAATAAACGAACACGAGATATAACGTGGTTCGGTCCAAACACGACCTACATCCACGGGCAGGAACAGAAACTTCTTTATTATGACTCCAGAGATATTTCGATGTACATGCGACTTCACCCTAGCCTTGGTATTTATAGGCAACAAACTAAAAACCTAGTCTAACTCAAATAACATGAGATAAACTCTACATATTAATCGACCGTACATTTGAACTTCAATTACAAGATAAACTAATGGATAAACCATATATAATCCAATTTGAATTCAAATAATCAACTCCACGACATGCTTATCCCTCCACGTGTACACTAAATCACAATTAATTCAAGATCCATGCATATCAAATTACCACGCAAATCCACCATGCATAATTTCCATGACATGCAACCACCATCCACAATTTCCATGTAATTTCCATGACACGCAACGAGATCCCACGTCATGTATACCGAGTTTCGATTAATTCTAGTTTCAAATACCTTTCTGCTAGTCAAGTCACACCCAACATCCTGATGTTGGACCGATGAATGTTTTGGCTCTGTACTAAAACATCATTCCCTTTTCATCTTGAATTTTTTCTCTTTATATTAGTTGTGATAATCAACAAAGGTAATGTATATACTTCATGTTTTTAGCTTTGAGAACAACTTTTATGAAATCCAAAATGATTTTTAATTAAGATTTAGAAATTGTAACAAGTATGTATATATCTAGGGGCAGATCCATGTGTAATGCGGTGTGGTATGAGCCACCAGTCAATTTTGCAGACAGAGTGAAAATTTCAATATTTTCTAACCGGTGTCACTGGTCAAATTTTGAGGCGCCACAGTGATTTTTTATACCGCCAAAATCTAATAAAAAAAAGGATTATATATAGTTTAATCTTTGATTTGTAACTTTAAAATACTTTAGTTCACTTTAAAAATGGCAATTTAATTAACATTGTTTTATATTAATTGTGTTTTGTTTTAAATTTTGGCTCTAAAATACAGGAACAACGACAAAAACCTCTTTAATCTGACTCAATTAACTAAAAATCCGGAAAAAAAATCCGAACAACACCTACAATTTTAATTAATTTTATTTTTACCATTATATAATTCTATCAATCAAAAAAAAATTCAAGATCTGTCCCTATATATACCCATCAATGCATGCAGGTCCACTAGCTAGTAGCCAAGAATGGCCTGATTAGAAGTTGGCAGTTTCTGCAACTTGACAAATATTTGTGGTACTTGTTTGCTTCCAAATTCACTTTTGCAAGTAATTTTGAACCATAAAATTGCATTTCTTATTACTTTCGGTCTTTGCATGCCACAAAACACCACCAAGTACTGAATCACTCATACAAGAAGCCAAATGGTCAATTCATCAAAAGAAAATGTCAAAATATGTATGAAACGAAGGCTGAGACATAGGGGTTGAAGGTGTTAGCCCCTCTAATTAGCCCAAAATCATTGTATTTTATAAGTCTACGTTTAATTATTTTTTTTAATCTTCTCCCCATCTAAAACTAGAACACTAAAAGAAACGTTCCTCATGATATTTTATTCAGCTGTTAATATGTCCATTAATTATTTATTCTCTATTTTGTGAATCTGTCTTTGCATCGTTTAAATTTGAATATAAATGTGATTGAGTTTATCAAAACAAAAACCTTAAGACAGCATCAAACCATCAAAAAATCTAGCAAATAGAATAAAGTTGTTCACTCAATGTAATTTACATAGGTGTAAACTATTTCACTATTTAAGTTTATAAACAGTGAATTATTAAATTTATTACAATAAAGAATTAAATGTTATCGGAATCGTGATTTATGTTCATTGAGCTAGTAAAAAACAAGTTTTTTGTTACTAAATTTTTTTATTAATCACCTATCGCGAATCATCATCATTTATTAGATCGTTATTATATTGTTTTTAAGATCTGAAATATTGTTCTAGTTAATAATTTATTACTAGGAGGTTCATTACTAACAAAACGAACATGGTGATGGTAAGAAAATTTTGAAGATTGATTTTTGACAAAGCTTAAAACAAACTTTCATTATTTACTTATCTTACAAATAATGAATTTTGTGTACCTATTTTGTAGAACGAGCGGACCGATCACTAAGTGGAAATGCTCCCACTTATCTTACAAATAATGAATTTTGTGTAAATTGTTTGTATATTATGGCCTTAAGGGTACAATCGAGTTGACCCCAATAATTATGTTTATACCGACTGGCCGAGTAGCCCGCTAGCTAGTTTTAGAGGTTTGGTTTACCTTGTGTTATCCTATAAGCATAAATTGTATTCTTTTGTAATCAATACATTAAATATACAGGAGAGATTTATACCAAACTCAGATTCGATAATAGTATATATATAAAAACTTAAATCTAATTGCAATTCAATGAAGTCGAAACCGAACGCCAAGATTCCGAGATGATATGTGATCATTGTGATGTCATGAATGATGATGAT
Source organism: Pulicaria dysenterica (assembly GCA_947179395.2). Classification (NCBI taxonomy): domain Eukaryota; kingdom Viridiplantae; phylum Streptophyta; class Magnoliopsida; order Asterales; family Asteraceae; genus Pulicaria; species Pulicaria dysenterica. The sequence goes on from OX359292.1 coordinate 82,884,658, forward strand.
GAGAAGCAGACTATAAGTTATGAAAAGGATAAATCTTGGATTTACGAATGCAACTAAAAACAAGTGGGATGGAAAACTTGAATAAAAGGATGAATCATTAATTTGATGTACGATCAACCAACTCGATCTAGGTACCAAAGATTCAACATAAAACCTTACAATAGTCGAATCTATTAACAGTTACTCGAACATACACATGCTAAAACATTAAGTTTGTTACAACTGGTAAGGATCTAGGCAAGTGATACCACACACAAAAACATAACATACCAAAGATTCAACATGTCTCTTGATCCTGCTTCTGATACCACTTGTCAGGATCGATTTATTAACAAACACACACAAATACTAATAACAATCCAAGAATAAAAGAAAGAAGTTGCAGAATAACACTTTGAGCAACCAGAAAATTTATATTGATCACTTGATTCAGAATACAAACGATTTAATCATCAAAGCCCCAATATGTTGATCAAGAACAATTCAACAGATTGCAAGGATCAAGAATAACCTTGAGGCTCCAACTTAAGTCACATGAAGATTAAAGATATATACTTACATATGAGCATTTATAATGTATTTGATTACAAAAACAAAATCAACTATTATCACTAAAATAATCACCTAATTACGGATAGATAAGCACACATCACATCCATAATTATCTTTCCGAGAATAAAAGAATTCATCCTTATCACGATCAGCATGACTAATTCTGTTTCATCTCGAGCAGCATTAATTCTGTGTAAGCAGTATTAACTTTGTTGAAGCAGCAGTAACTTCATAGTCACCAGTACTAACTCATCACTACCAGTACTAACTTCATTCACTAGCATTAACTTTGTTTATCAGTATTAACTATCAAAACTACTAGCATTAACATTCATTCACAGTATTAACAACTTCAAACAGTCATTAACAACATCTATATGGCTATACACAACAAATCCCCGTACATTGTTTTCGTAGGTTTGGATATTGTGTTGAGTCTAGACGAAAAGTAACTTTGTAAATTGTAATGTGTTTCTTAAATATTATAAATTTTAGAAAATCTAAAACTGTTGAAATCGATAGATAAATTAAAAAATGACCATCTAGCTATCTATCTGTCCGGTGACTATACATACATTCATACATATATATATATAGGTAAAAGTTCAAACGAGAACTGTTTTCGTACGAGAACTGCGAGAACCAATCTGAGCCATCCAATTTCCCCTCCTTTAATGTCATTGCCCACCCATGAATTCCTCACATGCACTCTGCCACACTTGATCGCCTCCACGCTCTCCATCCATGAACTTCCCATATCCAAGGAACGGCTGAGATTTGTTCTCGCAGTTCTCGTACGAAAAACAGTTCTCGTTTGAACTTTTCCCTATATATATATATATATATATATATATATATATATATATATATATATATATATAAGTTCATGCGAGAACCGTTGTTAGCGCGAGAACCGCGAGAACCAATCTAAGCCGTCCAATTCCCCCTCCGTCAATATCATTGCCCACCCATGAATTCCTCACATACACCCTGCTACACTATATCCCTTCACGCTCTCCATCCATGATACTTCCCATATCCAAGGAACGGCTGAGATTGGTTCTCGCGGTTCTCGCACTAACAACGGTTCTCGCATGAACCCTCCCCTATAAATATATATATATATATATATATATATATATATATATATATATATATATATATATATATATGGGAGGGTTCATGCGAGAACCGTTGTTAGTGCGAGAACCAATCTCAGCCGTTCCTTGGATATGGAAAGTATCATGGATGAAGAGCGTGGAGGGATAAAGTGTGGCAGGGTGCATGTGAGGAATTTATGGGTGGGCAATGACATTGAAGGAGGGGGAATTGGACGGCTTAGATTGGTTCTCGCGATAACAACGGTTCTCGCATGAATTTCTCTCTCTATATATATAATTAATTTGGTGAAGAAGAATAGTTAGTGACTTAGTGATGAAAAAGTTAAAAAAGAAAACATTAATGGCCAAAGTTAAAAGAATTTAAAAATAGAAAAAGCCTAAGGCGAGTGACTGGCTGGCCCTTCTATGTTATGATGGCTGCTGTTTGCCACTTTTATTAAGTTTGTGTTTGTGGCGTTGTATGATTTTCAATTTTGAAAAAACACCCCTCAAATTTAACTTTACAGTTATAGTCGATATAGATATAGATATAGATGTGTTGTTTATATCATACTATTTGTAAACATCACTGACCGTTTTGTATTGGGTTAATTCTATAAAAATTATCTTTTTTTTACAAGTTTTTCGTTTAAGATACTCAACTTTTTACTACTCATAAGTATTTTTAAAGAGAAACAAGGAAGAGGGATATTAACAAGATGGGTCTTGCTTGTAACAAATATGTTTATATTTAATTAGTGAAACCGTTTTCTTAAAATCAACTAGATTAGGATGTAGGGCCGAGTGGTTAAGACCTAAACCGAACCATAACCGATAGTATTGGTTATGTTTAGTTCAAATATATCGGTTTCGGTTTCTTAATGGGGCGGTTAAACGGTTTCTGGGACGGTTAATCGGTTACTGGGACAGTTATATGTGCAATGAGACAGTTAACCAACAAGAAAGTTGTACATTAAAAAAAAACTCGAGTAAAATGAACAAAAAAATAGTATAAAAATATAATAAACTAGGCATAAAAATAAATAAGAATCTTCATGTGAAACAAAAATAAATAAATAAGAGACGTTGGGTAGAAGATATATAAGTAAAAACTATTATAAAGCTAAAAAATAATAACAAAAACTCTAAAACACGTCACTCTAAAAGTATTTTTATTTTTATTTTACATACAATAATCCTAATAAGGTTTCATATATATTAGTATAAACAAATAATACAAAAACTGCAATATATTTTATTCGAATGGTTCGGTTAATAATTGGGTGGTTTTTGTGATTAACGTAACTAACCAACCTTATGGGTTAACCAAAATTTAGAAACCGAACCATCGGTTTTTGAAATAGTACATATCTTTGTGTCGGTTTTATCCGTTATAACTGTTATGGCTCAGTTAATCATTTCTTACACTCATTTATGTGTTTAGTTAGTAGCACCTAAAATGAGTTCTACCATATATACATTTTCACCAAAGAGATTCACTTAAAGTGTATGTAAATATGATAACATGCTTACATGTAATCTAACTGCTACTAATTATAAGCATTTTATCCTTTTTAAAATAAATTTTATTCTTATTGGGGTATTAAAATAGCTTATAAATTACTAAATTAGAATAACAGAATGTGGAACATTCGTGGACTTTTTAGTATATAAACATTAGGATCTAGTACTTAAAGACTTTGACCCAAGAGATAGAAGAACCTTTGGTTTTAAATGATTGCCGAGTGACTTCCAAACGAACCGGTCCAAAAGATTTGAGCCTTTTTTATTTGAAAAGGAGCCCCATGGCCCATGCTTTTGGGGTGCGTGTCCCTCTGTTTATGCACTTTTTTGAATTTTTGTAACATCTCGTGGGCATTTCATTTAACAACGTATGTTTTTAATAAAGTCAACTCCCTCTTAAACACACAAAATTACTAGTAATATATAGTGAGCTTCATACACCATACGAAAATATCGGATAAAAACAAATTAATATATTAGTCTTTTACATGTATTTTTTATGTTATTTCTTTATAAAAATTCGTTACTTAAAAGTTAGTTATGTTTCAAAAATCTTGACAAAAATCATACAAACTTTAAATTACCTTTTTGATCTATAAAATTTTATCTAGGGTATCCTAAATTTATTTATGCTTTGTTTTTCTTTTCATTTTTGAAGAAATTACGACACTTACATATATATCAAATATATTTTGTTAAAATGCACTATACTTATCTTAAAGAAAGTGATGTTAATAGTATTGTCTTTACCTATTTGGTATTTTGGAAGTGTGGTATGGAGCACACGTGAGGGTGACGTGGCACAAAAAAAATTTGTTTTTTATTTTTGATTAGTTGATTATTAGTAGGTATATAATTTAATCAAACAAAAAGTAAAAAAGTTAACATAACAATATGAGTTAGAATTGAATAATAAGACATGATCACTTGCTAATTCTTAAATCATCGACAACTGTTAATTTTAAAAAACAGAAGTTGATTCTTACACAAATATATAATAAAATTCGTTCATATCTAATAAGTATAAACATTTAGCAATAAATTATTCAAACTAATGATACATAAATAGTTATATATGAACAATTTTTATTATGTTAAAATCATCACTATCTTAAAAAACGACGAAAAAATCAATAAAAATCCAAATACGAGAAGAAGTTTATAGTATGTTTTCTAGTCATCATTATTTTAATTAAGGAAAACAAAATATGCTTACTAAGAATAATATTTCCTCCAACAATATTAGCAATTTTTCAACATCCATGATTATAATGTTTTGTTGGTTTCGATAATATTTACCCCACGTACCTCAATTTAAAAATATATATAATTTGAATTCTGGTACTCACATGAATTAATTTTTAGTTTTGTATTATATAATATCATATAGTTACTTTTAGAAAAGCAATATAAAATTATATATTATATAATACTTAAACATAGAATAATGCACGTTGTCTATGAAACGTACATTTGAAATTACAAAGAAGCAGAACTTTTTAAAATCACTGATAAAATATTAATTCCTATATTCAAATATAATTCTGGCTACTTTTTTTTATGAAGTTGACGTAACAAACAATCTTATAACTACATGATTTAGTTAACCTATTATAACCATTCTCGTCATCAATCTATTTACCAACTATAGCCGTTCATAAATAAGTATCTCGTTTATTCTATGGGTATATGAAATAAACCATATGATATGTGTGAGTGTGTTAATATTTAATGTGATATGAGTATATATGAGCCGGGTGTTCTGCAACTAAACACCCTTATTCTATTTAATTCCAAATTGCATTGAAAATATTCGTAAGTTTAAGAGAAAATTAAGCATCTTGGATGAGGAAGGACAAAGATTAGGAACTTACATGGCTTGATTGAAAGAATAGATCTTTGCAGCAAATTGGGGTGGTGATTTTGATAATCTGTTTTGCTATAAAACTTCTAAATGTTATATGTTAATGGTTTGTTCGGTTTGTACTTTTAAGGATTGACATGATCAGGTCTCGATCTTTACAATAATAATACCAATCACATTACAGTAGGGAGGTGGAATGTAGACAATCTTGTTTTTTATTTGATAGGATCAGGTTTGAGACTTATATATCTAACTTTATTGATATTAGTAGCAGTTATAAAACATCTTGTTTTTAATAGAAAAAGAGTATCTCGTTATTTTAACCCTGATAGGTATCATCGTTCCTCATCGATAGAAACTTTAACCATTCAATGGTCATTTTATAAACCAATTACACAAAGACATCTCCTCTCTCTCTCTCTTTCTCATTCTCTAACATCACTTAAAATGTTAAAAGAACATCTTCAAATAACTATTTCACAAACACCACAATCTCAAAATCCCAATCAAATGCAATTTCACCCTCATAGTTCAATATTCACCACAATCTCAATACCCTAATCTAGTAATCAGTATCACAGACTTAATATCTCGCCTATGTAATTCCTGCATAATCTAACAACAAATGAACATAAAAAGTTGCAATATTTCCAACTCTATATCGTTGACCAAAAAAAATCATATGAATTTAACAAATTAATCTTCTGTTACCCCTAACCGAAATCCCACAATTACCTCAATTTATCATCAAATTGGTCACATACATTTTAATAAAACAAAATTAACATATGATTCTGTACTAACCTGCAACTCCCTCATGTCCAAACTTGTAATTTAACAACAAATGGGGCATTGAACCAACCCATTCTCATTGCATTCTACACACTTGATGCTCCTTCTTCCATCAACACCTATCAGCTTACAACTCCCATTGCACACCGTACACATCACAAAGCGCACCCCGCCGCAGCCCTTGCAACCTGCCACCGCCACCGTCGGTATCCCATCTAGTAAAATCCCTAATTTACCCTCCTCCTCTAACTTGGCTATTTCATCTGATCCACCAATCAATCTCCCTTTGACCAACACCACCGGCACTTTGACTTCTTTCTTCCCCAATAACGATCTTAATTCTTCCTTGAACCCTGAATCCATTGACACATCACGCTCGATCATACGCACTTTGTGTGATTCAATGATCCCGCGAACGATGTTACAGTCCTCAAAAGTCTTACGGATTCCCCTCAATGTGGTGGTGTAGATCACCACGGCGTTGTCACCGCCGGGAGGGCATTTGCATTTCTCCTCGTAAACGTCGAGAATCGAGTTTGATTCTGTCCTGTTTCTTGATTTTTGACTCGTGGGTGTCCCTGAAACCATCTTCTTGATCTGTTCTTTATCTTGAAACTTCTTTTTAGCATTCGGATCAACCCGATCCGGGTCAAAGAATGGCACTAGATTCCTCCTTCGACCTGAGTTCAAACCCGAATCCACCGGTGATTCAAAACCGGACTTCTTTGAAATCCTCAAATTTGGGGGTAAAGTCGACGCCTTTACAATTGTTGTTTTCGGACTATAATCCAATGTCCGTGACCCGACTTTCTTGTTTTCTTTGCCGGAAAACCTCTTAGACACCTTCGGAGAAGAACCAATTTGATTCAAATATTTCATCGGAGTTTTCACATCGATATCCGCAAACCCACGTCGCAATTTGGGGCTTTTCTTCTCTGCAACAGAAACGGGTATTGGTGGTTCATCTTCAAGATCCTCCATTAGCTCCCACGTGTTGATTATCTCCGGCGGCCCTTGGTGAGACTTCCGCGGCGGCGAGTTCTTCTGCTCTGACGGAGAAATGGGTGGCGGTGGTTGCTGAACTTTGTCGAGTTTGAGGGCACCGTAGGTTGAAGAAGTGAGGGATACAACATGGTGAGTGTAATTTCCTCCGCCATTTAAGAGAAGCTCTTTCTTGAGATCTTTCTTGATGTGTTTGGAAGATACGCAACCCATTTGAGATAGAGTGCGTGTTTTGGTGTTGTGTGTGTGTGATCGTGATGGGGATATGTTGTTGTTATTGGATTTAGGATGTCTCGATGTTGATGTTTGTTTCAGGGTAAGAAGTAAGTGGAGTAACCGTTGGTGGGTGCAAACGGTCTGAATTTTCAAATCTGGGAATTTTTCACTTTTAGTCCCTGCCGTTATACATAGTTACGATCAGGTACAATATTAGTTGTTTATGGCTTTATGCCTTATGAGTTTTCCTTTTTTATAATTTGGTTCAATAAAGTCAATTAATGATTTGTTATAATATGATTATATAACTTTTTTGGAAAATAGAATATATAATACAGCTCAATTGAATGCATTTGTAAAATGTGTTTTTATATATATCTTTTGGACATTAATTAATTAACTATGTTTAATATTAGTTGTTATTCTCTTGAATCTATAATTAAAGTTTTTAAAATCATTTAAACTTAAGAGATGTAAAGATGTTATGGATTATGCTTAAGAATTGATCACCTGTCAGTAACTTCAAAGTTACTCCATATATCAATAAATTATCATGTGATATTTCATAAACTAATGTGTGAATTAATAAATTATCATTTGTAACGATGAAAATAATTAATTATGATTAAATAACAATTCTTCATGATCCTGACATTATTAATTAATTCAGGTTATAATGTATTTTTAGACAAACATTCATTCATCTATTAGATAGATTTTAATAATGATAATAAGCAACATTTTAATTATAAAATGTAACTTTTCGCTGTTAAGAAAAAAAATTAAAATTTGTAAGTTAAATAAGCAACACTATCATTTTCTTAAGAATGATCAATTGATGATTTTTTTGAACGGCATTGATGAAAATAAATGAATTACATATCTATATTAATTATAAAACATCTAATTATATATGTCTTATCTTTTTTAATCTTATGAAAACCGTCATTTTTTCTTTTATGTGATAAGAATGGGTATTCTGTTCAAGCTTATGTAATATTCTAAAAAATCATTATTTTATCTTTTATACAAATCATTATATACCTTTTTGGCTTTTTATGAGTTTTTTTTCCTAAAAAGGTAACACCTACCTATATTAAGCCCTTTGATTTGAATTTTATGTAACTAAGTTGAGAAACACCTTGAAGATCTTCAAATAAGCTTTCATCATCATCGTTCGAGTTGAATTTACGAAAATGATTGAATACAGAGAAAGAACTAAAATATGTCGGACAAGTTTGAAAAAATATGTCAATATAATTGTTTGACAATGAATTGAAGGGAGTAGGCCTACCCAAAACTCATAGCAAGTCAACCTAACGAGGCATCCTCATGTCAACTATCAACCCTAAATAGGCAAGGAGTAGTGCTCCTATAGAGGTCGTGATGCTACTTAGAGCATGGGGTGTATTCATGTTTGGGTATCTCATGCTTCGTGTTACATCACCTATGTTTCAGTCATTCTTAAATCCCCGTACTACTCATGTTTAACTCTGTAAAGATTTTTTATTTAAAAAAATACCCACTTTCTACTTTGTTCTTTCCTTTTTCCTCTCTCATCTTTTCCTCTCTTTCTCTCTCCTCTCTCTCTCTCTCTCTCCTCTCTCCATCGGTATTCAACCACCGAGAACTTGCATACATTTTCGGTACCAAAAGGGAGGGAGGTGGTGTACCTCTCGGTACCACCCTTCCAACTAGATGCGGAAGGGGCATACCGCTGATACTCCTGATGCTCTTAGAGTCATAGACGACCTTGCATCAATGCATCAGATGATGCTTGTTTTTAAGTCCCTCAATGTAAAGATTAAAGAAAGTCACTGATTTATATGGATAGTTTTTTATTCCAAACAACATTTAGCAGATTTATATATAGAAATCGGTATGCACGTATATATATTTTTCAGAAAACTACAAAATGATATTACAAGTAGTACGAATCGAATACGAAAGAAATTGGTATATATAAAAACGTAAACAATTATTTAAGTTTAAGTATAAAATAAAGATTGACATTTAGGATTTCAATAAGAAAAGTAATTGAAAAAAAAAGTGCAAAAGGGCATAACCTAAAAAGAAGATCTTTATCCAAAATGCATCTAATGATTATGTTGGATTCTATAAATTCATTCTTAATAAAAGGTTACGTTGTTAAGTTTTATTTGTTGTTTGTTGTTCGTGAGTGAGGTTGTAGAAAGAATCTATAATATATATTATATATATTTTTAAAAGTTGTAATTTTATTGTTCTATTTAATTATCTTTAATCTTTAATATATGTTAAAAGAAATGGTTATAATATTGTCATTTTATTTTTTAGAATGTTTTTTCATTAACCATTCTTTTTTATTTTCTCAAATAACTTAGGAATGAATTATTTCTACACATGTTATTTTTAAATGATTTAGTTTGTTAACACTTAAAATATTAACAAAAACATTCAATCTTTTATATTAGTGGCTTCTACTATTATCATCTAGATTAGGTTGGTGCTTACTGTACAGTTTGTCTAGCCGTCTACCGTATGCGATGCAAGCATGTACAACATAAAAAAGAATGTGTTGCATGGGAAGATGTCTAAAATTTATTCGAATCATTTAGTAGATATATTTACCATTTACGTGCTTATTAGCAATTGGATTAAATTTAAAAAGAATTTGATTATAAAGTTCTACAATAAATTTGATGATGATCGATGTTATGAATGAATTTCTGATTTCTAATAGATTTATCGTTCTTTTTAGAGTCTATATGTATTTTACGATTATTTTACTATATATTAGTACTTTTATAAACATTTAACTTTTATATTAAATAACTCCGTATTTATACACGAAATAATAAGCTGATTATAAATTCAAAGGAAACAAAAACAAAAGGTTTACTTACTCGTATCAAATCTTTTTAGTTTATCTTTATATGTAAATGATAATAATAATCCGCTAATTCTTTTCATTATCTCTTGATTTTGATTTTTTTAATCTACTGAATGGGTTTTGGAGATTAAAAGTTAAATCTTGGTCTATATGGAAGCAAAAAGTTGTTGCTTAACATGGTTATAATAGGAGTCGTATGGTGGATCCCTTGTTGCAAATAGATTGATTAATTAGAGTTGGGATCTTGAGCAATCTAGAAAATTTACAGTGGTATACAAACTGGTTCTTCTCACCGCCATATTTGTAGACTGGTTCCAATTGTTGCTAACGCCCTTTCCCGTCTCCATCTCCATCTCCGCCGCTGTCACCGTTCACCGTCTACGTCTTCCCAATCTCGGAACCAGTCAAGTTGTTGAAAGTGAGTCGACTCCTCTACCATCTTCACCCTAGAAATCTCATTGTCTTTTACATAACCATACAAGAGAAGGGATGTGATTTGATTTGAAATCCCAAGGGATTTGAAATTCCTGGGCACGGGCAAGCAGGGCGACCACCTCGGGCCTAAATACCCGATCCCTAAGGTTTCGAGACCTTATTTTGGTCTTCTCTCGAAGCCCCAATCACTGCCGTGGACTATGTTGTGATCTTCGGCCTTGTCAGGTTCATATATTTGCCAAGATGCAGGGAACCTAGATCCAACGGTAGTTGGTGCTAATAATGCATGTGTGTATGGGGGTGAGGTGGGATGGGGGGGAGGGGGGGCTGATTTGTCGAAGAATATTTTGAAAACCCTAAAACCACCGCTAGGGGTGTGCATAAAAACCGAAAAACCGAAACCAATCCGTTAAAACCGACAAAACCGAACCGATAAAACCGAAACCATTTCAAAACCGACGGTTCGGTTTTCAATTTTGCAGAAACCGATGGGTTCGGTTTGGTTTCGGGTTTTAACTAAAAACCGCCTCATTAATATTTAATATATCATATATATTTTTTTATTTTAAATTTTTTAAATAGAAATCAATGGAGCTCGTTAAATATTAAAGGTCCTATTATTATGGTCAATAACTTTTCATTCCTTTTGTCGTTTACCTCTTCATATCGATGTTTATATTATGATTGTATGATACAAAATATTATTATTTTTTGAATATTTGACTTGATAATTATATATACTGTTGAAGTATGTTATTAGACATTGAACTTAATGCTAGACAATAAGATATTGTGGCTGAAATTTGTATATAATGTTATAGATATGAAGGTTGGTACAAGAAATTTGATATTAATGTTGAAAAGAAAGTGGGTTCGGTTTTAAAACCGAAACCAAACCGTTAATGACTAGAATCTGTCAAAACCGAAACCGTTAGAAACCGAAACCATTGGGTTTAAAAATTCTAAAACCGAAATTAGTGGATTGGGTTCGGTTTAAGCATAAAATCTCCTCAAACCGCCCCATGCACACCCCTAACCACCACACCTTAAAACACGCGGAAATGTAATGACTAATGACTACTCCAAATGTTAATATAATGTGAGATAACCGGAGATAACATGTTTGGCCAGTCATCATTACATTAAATGTGAGTTTCGGGCATATTAATATATTTTCTCGCAACACAACTTTTACTTTGTTAAACATAATATTAAATTACAGACAATTAACCTTATTCTTTTTATATGTACTAAGTTTTAACTATATTTGTTATTTGTTCTACTGAATTTTTAATTGAGGTTCTGAGTCTAAATCTGAATACCATGTTTGAACATTAAGAGGTAATTCTGACGTCTGAATATTCATTCATATTTTGCTATTTTTTTTAAAATATCTGAATGGTTGTAATTATCTGTTTTATAATATTTTATATTCAATTGTTACATATATAACTAAATTCTAACTTTTCTAATTAAAAAGTAAGTATTTTTAATTACAAATATCAAACCGTAATAATATAGGGAATTAAAATAAAAAATATATAGAAGAGAGATGCGCAGCGGTGTGCGGCGCCCGTCGACGGACGTGAAAGGTGTCCATATATGTAGAATAGTGGAGGAAATGATGTTGACGTAAATTAGTGAAAGAATGAATATAATTGTTATAAGTATAATGAAACATAAATTCTATTAAGATGTTATAAGAGGTAATTTTATCTCTTATTCATTAAGAGGTTTTAAGAGGTTTTCAGATTTTAATGAAAAGAAAAAACAAACAGCTCTTACATCTTAATACCTCTTATTGATTCAAATTAAGATGTATTAAGATCTTTTTCATAAAAACAAATGACCCCTTAGTTTCATTAGTTTAGATTTAGCGTCAACTAAGGGCCTGTTTGTTTTTCCTTTATATTAAGTGTTATCTAGATAGAGTGTCTATCTGGATAAATGATGTCTATATGGGATAAATTGTACTGTTGTTTGTTTTATGTGTTAAATAAACCGTCTGAATAAGAAAAAGAATAAAACCATGAGCTTAATATGAAAAGTATCATACTCATAACTTATATGTTAAGTCATCTTTCTGTGTTAAGTAAAAAACAAACAATATAATTATAACTTATTGGAATAAGTTTTTCCCCCATTAAGTCCATTAAGTTATAAAGTTAAAATCAAACACCACCTTTAAGTACTTCAGGTTAAGCTATAATATAAGCCAGAATGTGTGAAGTGCGAGCTCGTATAAGTTAAGAAAGATGCTGGTTCCCCTAGCAATTCAAACAGCTCATTGTATCAGCACTTCCATACATATCATAATAAACAAGATTTTGGTTCTCCAAAGTTGCGTTTACACCAATTTTACATAACTATGCACGAATAACTCTCGATCCGTAAGCTACTTTACACCTTTTCTCATTTCAAGGCTTTAAATCATCTATCTACTCCCGAATTTCATTATCATTATGCTAAGAGAAAAGAAAATTGTACCTTGAATTTGGTTGCAGATTCATTGTTTCGATTCTCTTAATTCCCACCACCAAAACCACGCGGGTTTGGCCGTCCTGATGAGCCTGCAAATTGTTTCCTTGATTCTGATCTTCTCTTCCTCCTGGCGGTACCTGGTGGAGCCTGAAGTTTCAAGGAAAACAAGAATTGTTTGTTTCATCAATATTAGAAAGATCATTATTGGCTCAATTGTTAATAAAACAAACTTGTTCCACTAGTTGATGTTTAAAATTTTGAAGTAAATAATGGAAACACCTTTTGTTCAGATTTCATTGCCTCTTCTAGATTGCTGAGTGCAGGAACCGATCCACCTTGCATTACACCCATCAGATTCTTCATCCGAACACGCATTTGAAATAGCTGAGCTACAAGTTGGCTCACCTGCAATGCCAAAGTGATATCTATAAACCTTTCTTTTATATATAATTTAAACATGAAATAATAACACACAAGACAGAGAAACTAAAATTTACCTGTTGCTCAGTTTTTCCAGATTCTTGAGCAATTCGCTTTCTCCTGGCAGGGGATTCAGCAAGCAGTTCAGGCTTCTCCCTTTCCTCTAAAGATTTTCAATATAAATTGCAATTTTTTCACAAGAAAAGGAATTTTTTTTTAATAAAATGTATCAATTTACAATGAAAACCTGGGGTCATGACTTCAATCATTGCTTCCATTATTTGTAAACTCTTTTCTGCCTCTCGAATTTGTGCGGGTGTAACCTTTCCCATTCCAGGAATCATTCCAAGAACGCGAGACATGGAACCCATTTGTGCAACAGCACGAGTTTGCTTTAAAAAGTCATTGAAGTCAAATTTCGCACTCATGATCTTCTGCTGCAAATCTTCAGCATCTTCTTGTTTCATCTACACATGAATTGGGATAAAAAGTCCATTTTCTTGTAAGTTGAGATCATTTTTAACAGAGAAAAAGTCATGATAGAATTACACTTACAACTTCTTGTGCCTTCTCCACAAATGAGAGAACATCTCCCATGCCCAAAATACGTCCCGCCATACGATCTGGATAAAAGGGTTCAAGATCCTCCATTCGCTCTCCACGTCCTACAAGCTTTATCGGCTTTCCTGATACCTAACATACCACAAAAGGTTTTTACTTTCTTGAAAATAGTTATTCTGTTAACTACAATTATAGAACAATCTTTGAGTAAAACGATTTAGGAGGTTGTATGCAACTATGCATAAAAAAATGGACTTTAGATGAGTATTAACCCGTTTGACCCGTTCATATTGAGACCTCTAGTATTTCCTTATAGTAGAAAGCCAACCTCTTTAACACTTAAAGCTGCTCCACCTCTTGAATCCCCATCTAGCTTGGTTAGAATTGCTCCAGTAATTCCAATTTCAAGATTAAAAGTCGTCACCAAGGCTGCAAATATCACCAAACATTACTTAGTATGCTAAAAAACGATAATGAGACATGGTCTAAAAATGAAAGAACTTTATACATAATAATCACCAACTCATGCAATAAACTGGTTTTGAAAATAGCAATGTGATGAGTACCTGCAGCTTCTTGACCAGTCATTGCATCAACAACAAGCAAAACTTCAGTGGGATTCAATATTCGCTTCACGTCTTTCAATTCATCCATCATAGTTTTGTCTATCTGATAATTAAAAGGGCAAACAAAAAAAATTAAAAGTACACTTTATACAACTAACCTGAAATCGTCGAAGCAAAGGAAATTTTATATAACCTGAAGCCTTCCTGCTGTATCCATTATAACCACATCTACATTCTTTTTTTTAGCCTCCTGAAGACCTTGCTTAGCTATGTCTGCTGGTTTCACATCAGTCCCAGCTGTATACACAGGAACATCCACCTGTCACGACAGCCGTATCTATGAGAAATAGTTAAAATAGATCCACATAATACAGGTTTAAGTCAAAATTGTTTCTAGAAGTATACTTTACTGAATTTACAATAGTCTGCTGACATGTGCTCTTATACAAACTGATCATACAACACAACAACAAAGTACCCAATCCAATCTGAACGGTGTATGGAGAAGGTAAGATGTAGATAGTCGGACTTCTACCCATTGGTATATATAGACTGCTTTCCAAGAGACCTCGGCTAAATTAATCATACATTTATTGCCAAAAAGCAGTCTTTGAAAGTGTAATCATAAATAAATAGTGTGACTAGCATCCATAATCTCAGCAATTCCATTTTCATAAGTCTTTTGGTTAATGTTAAAAAGTTCAAAGCACCAATAAGATACACAATGAGACTAAACAAAAACTGAGTACGACGATATTATGTTTTAGAGATACTTATTCATACCTGTTTACCCAAAATTACAAGTTGATCAATTGCAGCTGGTCTATATACATCTCCGGCAATCAGCATGCAACTCTTCCCCTATAGTTTGTTTCACAATTTTAATAATAAAAAGGTAAGAAACAACACATAATTTTTCATAATAACCAAAACTAACAGTAGCTGCATACAGTGTGTGGAAGTGAGTGTGTGTGTGTGTGTGTGTGTGTGTGAGAGAGAGAGAGAGAGAGAGAGATATGAAGGGGTTTTAGAATGCAGGGCACCTGTTTCTTGAGGTAAAAGGCCAACTTTGCACTAACAGTAGTTTTCCCAACACCTTGTAGACCAGCCAGTAAGATCACTGTAGGACCCGATTTCGCAAAACTTAATTCAGAAACCTCTCCTCCCATTAACTTCACAAGTTCATCACTTACAATCTGCAAAAAGATATAATTTTGAGAGCTGTAACTGTTTTCCTTGTAAAAAAACTCACATATCACAAAATATAATTGTATCTATATATCTTCTTTTAGAAAAAACCTTCATTGATCACCCTAGACAATATCATATCACGGGGGTGATTGATTTTGTGTTTCTGGACTTGAGTATCTGATCATCAGTTAACCAAAAATCTAATTGTAAAATAAGATCTACATTTTACCGATCCTTTTAACCTTATCCGAAAGACTTCTAATACCATTATATGAAACCTCTCTCCCTATTTTTCACAACAATGTTGTTTTTTGGTTATTTTACAGTATTAAACAGAACTTGAAACACAAATATTTGATTATCTGATTATTACAACTGCTAACAACAGAAGATGACCATACTTTAACCAATTGCTGATCCGGTTTGACTCCTCGAATCACGCCAACACCAACAGCTTGTTCACTTACAGTTTGAACAAACCTTCTTACAACAGGCAGACTAACCTGCCAAATAGAGTTAGAAACTCAGCTTAAAATTAACTGGTTTCATCAATTATCATCCACATTTCTAGTAAGAAAACACAGATGCAGCTAAAAAAGAAAAAGTAAAGTTTGAACATACATCTGCTTCTAAAAGAGCCCTTCTAATGTCCCTCATAGGTTCCACAATATTCTCCTTTGTTAGCACCTCTGAAGCACAAAATATTAGCAGCAACAACTAGTCAATGATGATGAAATAATCCCTAAATTTATTAAAAGAAACAATCAAAATTGACATTATTAGCGAATAATGATGATGAAATTGAAGATAGAAGAAGAACCTTCGCCCTTGAGTTTATTCCAAGCGGATTCAAGGCCACTCGTTAGCTGACCAAACATCTCTGCTCTGATGACTCCACGCTTGTCTCTCCTGGCCGTAATTACTCTCTGCGAATTCACAATTCCCCATAGCTCCATCTACCAAAAACAAGAAATCAATAACCCTTTTTATTAAACGTGATTATGATGGAAAGACGTGTTTAAATCCTAACCGCGGAGGATGAACTGGTGGAGCGGAATGAGAGGGCGTGCGGCGAAGAAGTTGAAGCTGTGAAAGATGAAGGGGAGTGCGTCTTTCTGGGGAAAGTTGTGGAGAAATGGCGGGAAGCAACTGTAGAGAAAGTTAACGACTCCATTGGCACGGCACACAGCTATGAGCTCCTTCTCTCTCTCTCTCTAGAATTGTGAATTCTTGAGATGTTTGAGAGAGTGAGGGAGAGAGATGGTTGATGGAATGGATATTTTTTAGTCTGGTTTTTATTATCCGAGAAAATTTCACTTATGGTCCCTGTGGTTTGTCACTTATTACATGCACGGTCCCTTAAGTTCGTTTATTACACTGAAGATCCCCATGGTACGTACTTTGTTACACTGATGGTCCCTGGTCCAACTAAAAAGACCAAAATGCCCTTATTTTTTAAATTAAACTACTATAATACCCCTCATCCTTCTTTTTTTTATTTATTTTCTTAATTTAAAATCATTTTAATATATTATATAAAATCATTATATATTTATATATACATGTATAGAGAAGAGAAGAGTGTAGATTGTAGTTCTTGAGAATGAAGAAGATGGGAGCCACCCATCACTATCACCGGCCACCCACCACCCACCACCGCCAACCACCATTCTCACCGGCCACCCACCACAGCCACCCATTAGCAGCACACCGGAGCAAACCACCACCGTCCTCACCCCTCTCTCGCTCTCTCTTTCTCTCAACCTTAACCATCACCGCCGCACCCTCGCCAGAGAAGACAACCGGCCGCCACTGCCGTATATCAGATCCACTTCAACCGACCACAACCATCTCGTCTCTCTTCCATCCTCTTTCTCTTAGCCGTCGCACCCACCACAACCCAAGACTCATCACCGGCGCACCCACAGCTCACCTCCGCCGCTCACCATCTGCGGTCGCTTTCTCTCTCGCCCATAACCACAACCGAATCACAATCATCACCGTCGAACACTCGAACATCTTCATCATCACCACCGTCGCATGTCAAATTAGGGTTTTTTACCACTTTTATCTCTCTTTCTCTCTCTACAAATTAGGGTTTGTGATCTTCAATTCTTGGTATGAAATTTGCATCTAATCGGATAGCTCTGTTCCTGGGTTTTGCATTCGATGTTTATATTTCAGGGGAAGAGGAGTGTAGCTGGATTTGGCGGTGGTGGGGGTTGTTTCATACGGTGGTGAGGGTTTTTCAGACGGTGGTGGCTTGGCGGTGGTCAACGGCGGTGAGGGTAGTGGCAGACGGGTTTGGTGTTCTTGGGTTTTGCATTTGATGTTTATATTTCAGGGGAAGAGGGGTGGAGCTGGTTTTGGCGGTGGTGAGGGTTGTTTCAAACGGTGGTGAGGGTTTTTCAGACAGTGGTGGTGGCTTGGCGGTGGTCAACGGCGGTGAGGGTAGTGGCAGAAGGTGGCTTGGGTTATCAAGGGGTGTTTGTTATTTATTTTAGTATTTTAATTTTTTTAATAATATTAATTAGTATTTAACGAATAAAAATAAAAGAAATTAAAGAGAAAGGGTATTATAGTCTTTTCAAGTGCATTCAAGGTGAAGAGGGACCATCAGTGTAACAAAGTACATACCATGGGGACCTTCAGTGTAATAAACAAACTTAAGGGACCGTGCATGTAATAAGTGACAAACCACAGGGACCATAAGTGAAATTTTCTCTTATTATCCACAACGAACACAGACAGGGGAAGTGTAATCCAGTGTTTCTATCTGGTTTTCTTGATTACCTGCATCGCTGGACTACCATATGATCTTTGTATCTACAGATCAACGGCTTGTAACAGCCCTAGTTGTTAGAAACAAATTATCATTTGAGAATTATTTTTATACCGAGTATCGCGACAACTAATATTAATATTTGTTTGGTAGGTGAAATTTATGTATGGAGAGCGTAGGGGATAGGGTGCGGTAAGACGCATGTGATGAATTGGTGGGTGGTTGATAAAATTGGAGGAGGAAGAAGAAGGCTAAGATTTGTTTTAGTGGTACTTACAATAAGGAATGGTTCTCTAATAAACTCTCCTATATATAGAGAGAAATTTATTTGACAATCATATTTTATTGCGAGTACCGCGACAACAAATATTAGTCATTCATTTGGTAAGTGGAATTCATGAATAGAGAACGCGGGAAATAGAGTATGGCAAGGTGCATGAGAAGAATTCATGGGTGGTTAATGAGATTAAAGGTGAGAGAATTGGACGGCTAAGATTGGTTATCACGGTACTCGAAATAAGAATGATTCTCAAATGAGTTAAATGAAGGGACAAATGGGAGACAAATAAGGGGGTTATTGTGATAATCGATATTTAGGTGATAATAAAAGAATAAATCATAGTCATCAATTAGATGTTAATCTATTTGATCTAACGTAATTATTGTGATAATCTTAACATAGTTATACAGTTAGTGTTAGTTGTACTCGTTTCGCATCGATACGGGAGATGAAAACCCTTTGGTATTGCTCAACAGCCCCATTTATTCCGGTGTTGCAAAATCCATCCCTTTATGGTTTCACCAAATACTACAAGAGAGAGAGTATTAGAGAGAGAGAAAGAGAGAAAATATTGATAGGAAAAGGGTTGTATAAAGCGAGACAAGCATTTCTTTAGTTAAGAACAGAGCGGAATGAGAAAAGGAATGCATTTCTTTAGTATAAAGCGGAATGAGAGAAGCATTTCTATTTTTTTAATATATGGACATTTTGATCATTGTTTATTTATTTCATTCCATTCAAATGTCTATTTCTCTCTACCAAACATATTGCGGTAATGATCCATTCCATTCCGAAAACACAACCAAACATGCGGATGGAATGGTAATGAGTCATTCTATTCATTTGTCCATTCTATTCGTTTGTCTATTCAATTCCTTTATTATTCTATTCCGTCCAATCAACAGACCCTTATTAAGTCGTAAGATGATGACAGATTAGTTAGGAGAACTTGTTAATCAAGATTCGACAAGGCAAGTATCATTTTATTTTTATAATGAATGTCAAATTTTCTTTTCATTAGCCTATACGCTTGGTTTTCTAGGAGGAGATATTTTGTGCTGATGGAAAACCAAACAGTTGTTAAACAAAAGAACTACTACATGGGTTCAGAAAAATAAGCACCAAAAACAGATTTAATACTGCTGATGTTTACATATATTTCTAATTATCTTATTACTTAAGCTTGTATAAACTTTACCAATGTAAGCATATATTAAAGGGTAAGTAGAAGGATTTAGAACCATTCATCTTCTATAAAAAATTAAATTAATGTTTCAACAGGATAGCATCAAAGTTTAAGTCAAATCATCAACTGCTAGAGTTGAATCAATCTTTCTTCAACAAGAGGAATTGTCTTCCGCACAATCACTTTCATTGGAGCCCCTACATGATGAAAACCAAGCGTCAATAATGACCTCGTAAATTTAACATTCGACACAGTAATTATAGTTGTCTTGTCTAGAGCAGCTAGTTCGGTATTTTAGTGGACAAACAACCAGCTTGAACTACTGTTGTTCCTGTTTGGTCATTTAGTGGAAAAGCCACCTCATGGAAGTAGTTTTCCCCAGAAATGAACTGATATAGGCGTAATAGAACTTTTGACCAAGCACATATTTCATATAAATTGTTCAAGTATCAAATTTTTTTATAAATATCCTCTTTAAATCTTTAATAGAGAGACAGAAGAAAGATATCTTTGACTTGAATCCGGCAAACTATGATGATGATTTGGCTATGTAGAAACTTCGAACTAAAAACTTGAAGATAGCAATTTCGACACTGTTATGCATTGGTCATGTTGGGTTATTTTATCACTGACCAGTCAAATATGTTGAGCTAGAAACTTATAATGAGACGATCAAGAATGGCTCAAAAGTCGCCTAATATATACTTTCGATGCATAAAACCTCATAGTTATTTTTTTATTGGTTACTGAAATAATATAATTTTCATAACCATAACTACTTCTAGTAAATTTAAATACTTTGGACAAAAAGAGTTTATCGACAACAGGGCAGTACCAAAAAAATCTGTTTTAACCAAAATCCAATTCGCTTCTCAAAAAAAAAAAAAAAAAAAAAAAAACCAAAATCCAATTTGACCAGTTCCCCAACCCGCTCTACCTGCCCATTTTATTACCTCTATAAAAACTACCTTATTAAGTAATATTTTGCGATTTTCAAGAGAGTGCAAGCCTGAGAAAATACCTGGGAGATTGATGCAATTATTGGATTTTAGACTAAAGAACAGTAATTTGTAGTTTACAAAATCAAAACTTTACTTTTTTCCAATGGTTGGGGAGTTTAATAATTTACAAGATATGAATATGTACCTCCTGGGAGCCAATTATTCTGCCTACAAATAGCAGCATAGTGAGAACCAGCTAAATCTATCTGTGCAAATTGCCAATTGGTTGTAAGTTCAGTTGGCTTATCTAGAGGCACAATTACAATGGCAGAATCCTGTGCACAGATAGATAAACTACTCACACGTTATGTTTGATCGGGTGGAAAAAGAATAAATTTCATAATAAACATAAAGTCATAAAGATTGAATGCTTGATTTCAGGATTAAAAAATGGACAGGATACAGAAATTGTAATCGATTACATGTCATGTGACAGAAAAATTAAAGAAATTGAATTACATACCTCAGAATTTGGATCTGCAGACCCAAGTCTAATAGTAAAGGTGTTGAATGGAGCGCCTGAGAAGCCTCTTCCCAATGCTTTAACATACGCTTCCTATAATTTGTTTTATTGATTAGAAAAAAGAAGACTTAGCAGCGTATAATATTTTATGTTTGTATCATACATATTCCCCGATTCAAAATTTAGAATTAGACATTCAAAAGCATGCAAAGATTAAGGATACTTGTAACGAATCCGTTAAACTTTTCACCACCCAACCCAAAACTCTAATACATATAAAATAAGATACATACACATATTTTAAGTGCCAAAAGAATAGCAATGCATGCGATAATAAGCCTTTAGTTGATTAACTGATTCCTTTATCCCAATCCAAAGTTTCATAATGAAAAATTGAAAATGAATACTCAATGTCCTTTGAGCTTAGAACAACTATGTATTAACTTCTATTCACAAATATTTTGGGTACTTTACTTAATTGTCTACCGTGTTTACAACTTGGAACGTTTAAAATTTTATTGTAAAATGTCGACTTTTTTCTCAAAACCAGTTTGCATAGTTGTGCATATAACCCAAATCTGCTTAAATCGCTTTTAACCAAATTTGAATAGTCAAATTCAAGTCAGTTTCATGTGCTTGCATTTGATTCGAGTCGGTTTTCAAATTTGGTATTGTAAAACTCCCAACCCAGACAAGTTGCTTCAAATATTGCGAAGAACCCGAAAACTGACCCGATTAACACCCTTAGTATGCCTAGATTAGGAAAACTATTAAAAAAACCTTTAATGTCCATAGTTTAATGAACTGGTGTCGCTGAACTTCAGGGTCTGAAATTACGCTTAATACTTCCACTTCTTCACGAGAGAAGTACCGTTTGGCAAATGATAAAATATTGTGTTTCATCCTCCTTTGCTTTTCTTCTACATCGATGCCTATCTGCATAAAAGAAAATTCTAAAATAACTTCATCTATAGCTAATAATGAACAATACTTTTATTGTAAATGAGAAAGATAAGTGAACATACTGGAGAATCAGCAGTTACTCCACATGCTATCAGAGATGAAGTGTGTGAGAGATTAAATTGCAACGGTGTAACATGCCAATTATCACTCTTTTCCCAAATTACCTACGAACAATTATATGAGTAACTGTGTAATCCACTTTTGAATTGGTAAATTACGTAAAATTGACCAAAGAAGACTCCAATCTAACCTCAGGTTTCCCATGGGCATTCTTTCTGAACTCAAGAGACCTTGAGCTGACACGAGAATTTATCTGATCTAGTCATGATCATATCTTGTGTAAGTTCAGTATGGTTTATGTATATAAGCAGAAAACTTAATATGAAAGCATTCTCTCTTCTCATAAATTAGTATGAATAAAATAAAAGGGCTTACATCTAGCTATAGTAGTACGAACAAGTGCACGTGCTAACAAAGCACTTTTTTGCAGTTCATCTCCATGTATGCTGAAAACATGATCTTTCTCTAGCGGTGATAAAAGGTCAACATATTGACTTAGTAGAGATTTGCTCTTTACTTCTTTCGGTAATACATACCAAAGATGAGTTTCCCTAAGAAAACAAGCTTTCATTGTTAGTAACATGTGGTAGAAAAGAAAAAAAGAAATTAGAATTAGCATCATACATTCGGGAAGGAAGTTGTAAGGGTGAAAGGGTTGAAGTACAAATCATCTTTTGATCAAAGCAATGTATCTTCATCTTTAAACACAATTTGCAAATATATGGAAGCATATATCCTCAAAAAGCATTCTCAAAACACCTCTTCGCTCTCTCCAATATTCTCAGCAATCGATAGACAGCTGCATGAAATAAAGTCGTAAACTTACGTGACAATTGGTATAATCCTAATTTATACAGTTAATGAAATAGGGCAAGTTCATGGCTTTGTTTACTTAATTTGGTTTAGGTATCATTTCCAATACTATGTTTCTTTTATTGTCTTTGGGTATGTTTATATGTTGTAAAATCTCAGTTTTACCCTTACTAGAAAGACACAACTATATGTGAAATCAACAATTATCAATTAGATAACAAGCTTTAGTTAATTGAAATCACACATCTATAAGATATAACATGACCAGAACATCTATGTAAATATACCAGATAATAATAACACCACGAAACAATTTGCTCAATATTGTAATAAGAACCCATCCCATCTCGTATCATGCCATAAGCCCAAGTGTAGAAGTGTCGAACTCACTCCTTAAAGCCACCTTGTAGGGGGGAGTAACACCTAGACTTATAAGCACCAACTTAATTTACTTTCGGGTGATGAGGGATCATAACAATACCCCACACTTGAAGGACCAACAAGGAACATGGGTCATGGTTAGGGATGTAAATGAGCCGAGCTACTCGCGAGCTATTCGAGCTCGGATCGTTAAAGCTCAATTACAAAACGAGCCGAGCTCGAGCTCCAAAGAGTGGGCTCGCGAGCTTAAACAAGCTCCATATATAATATAAAACTTATATTTTATGTGTTTAATTTTTAATAATTATATATCATTTCAATAAAAATATCAAAATAATACCCGAGCTAAATGAGCCGAGCGCGAGCTTCATAAATATTAAACGAGCCGAGCTTAAGCTCAACATCATAAGCTCTAAACGAGCCAAGCTCGAGCTCAAGCTCGAGCTTAAAAAAGCCTAAAAGAGCCCGGCTTGATAAGTGTTTGGCTCGGCTCAGCTCAGCTCGTTTACATCCCTAGTCATGGTTGGCACCCCTCTTTTTGGTCCACGCTACCACTCCATAGGTTACCACTTTGAGCCATCATTGGTCACGGCTACGATGGTCACGCGTCACGGTCTACGATGGTCATGGTTGGCACCCCTCTTTTCTGCTCCAAGCCACCACTCCGAGTTGGAACATTGCAAGATGGGAATGACTTTGATACCAATTGATACGAACCTATCCGATAATAGGCTCGTATCATGCAATAAGACCAAGTGTAGAACTCACTCCTTAAAGCCAGCTTGTAAGGAGAGGGGACACCTAGAGTGATAACCCACCAACTTAATTTACTTTTGGCCGATGGGAGGCATAACATTTGCAAAGAAATGTAAGAACAAAAGTTTGTAAGCATAAAAAAGCTTTAAAAATTGAAGAAAATTGTGAACAAGACGACAAGTTTTCACCAAATGCGATAGCTTATAGAACATAAACAAAAACATTTCAAAATAGGCTAAGAACGATAGAGTTGTTTTCTAGGTCACAAGAACATATGAAAATAAGAGCATAAACAACATTATTTTTTTAAAAAAAGCTAAGAATGACATTTTGTTTTCTTGGTCACTAAACATATGAAAAGCTAGTCATGTTTATTTAAAAAGAAGAGGTAATGTATATACTCATTGCTCATATAATTCTGTAAAGAAGAAACAACCATGAAGAGCCCATTAATCAACATCATGGCGATGGGGGCACCAATCATTAGGACTTATTGGATGACATATTGAGACATAAACTTTTTATAAATGTCAATGGGCTCTTCATGGTTGTTTCTTCTTTACGGAATTATATGACCAGTGTGTATATACAAAACTTGGAATATGTGTATATATTATATAGTAACTAAAAATGGAAGTGGTGGATCCAAAAAATCATGGCGATGGGGGCGCCAACCATTAGGACTTGTTGGAAGACATATTGAGACAAATAAATTTTTATGAATGTCAAAACGGGTTGGACCATATTGACCCGTGAATTAAGTTTGTCCATTCTAAGAAAAATGGGTGACCTGTTGTTTTATTGCATGTTAGGGTAGTTTAAGAAACTATTTCCAACAAGAAAATGGGTTGTTCAATGTTGTTTTAAACTTTAACCATATGCTCCAGAGTCCGGACTACAAGCCTCATAATTTAGCCTAACTACCAGACTAAAAGTTCACTGTTGTCAGCTACCAAGCCTCATAATGCACATATTGTTAAACATAAGTTATTGCATTGGTGGTGGTTTCTTGCTACGAACTGATGATAGAAGAAACGTTTAACATTTTAAGCCAGAGGTCTATCTTGAACCATATCTCTATCGACGAATAGAGATAATTATGACTACAAAGTTGAATGCATACAATTGTTTTCTTTTAAACAGAAACATACGTCTATACTTCACTCAATTGTATGGTTAATTAACATATAGTAAATTTAACATATAACTTAATGCATATAATTATTATGTGATTAACATATAGTAAATTTAATGCTTTTTATTAATCCGGACGTTTCATTTTTCTTTGGCATTAATTATATAGCTTTAAAAAATCGGTTATCTTCTTATAAAAATTAAAAAGAAAAAAAAAACGGTTTTTTGGTCTATTTAAATGACCATGACCAGACTGAGAAGACATACAGAAACATTCTGAAATTCCTTACTGAAGTGATTATACAAATTGTGCAGCATATAAAACGATGGCCAGATCTATAATTAACTCTTACTTGTTCCTCCTCATTATTGTTGTCACAGGTTTATGATCATCCGTATATATAATTCTCAATCTTCATGCTTATTGTGTTTTGGAATCGTATACCCTAATTCGTATTCATCTGATCTTATGTATTTCACAAAACAATTTTATACGTACAATTATTTTTTATATTTATAATTTTGAAATTCAGTGCGTATATATATGTTCAAGTTTTTATAATTAATTATCATGCAGTTGGTGTAATGGTCGATGCTCAGAAAAGATGCATAGAGACGTTGGATCCAAGTAGATGTAATCTGTACGAATGTGGCAAGCAATGTTATATCAAACATAAAGGCAAAGGAATATGTCAACAATCTACTTCTTCTGCCACTTATTCATGTATTTGCGTTTACAACTGCACTTCGGGTAATGAAATCGAAGAGGGGTTTACAGGTGATATTGCCATTGCCCCCTCTCCATTCTCGTGATCGATCAATCAATCGAGTTGCTCATTTGTTATTTTAAAATATTGCAAGCAATGTAATGGGTCAGCAATCTATAAATAAGATACAATATAAGTTTCTCTTTGCAACTTCAATTTTTGCAATGTATGTTTTTCTTTATCGTATTCTATAATAATATTTTATCGACGTCAGTCGATATTTATCCTCTACACTACAAGCCTTATAATGCCCTAATCACAATTATAGCTACTATATGCTAACATGTTATTGTAACTTGTTTCACCAAATTGAAAAGCTCAAATCCAGACAATTATAGCCAAAATTGGATGCTAACTCACTTTATAACTAGTGATCCCAAACACTCTCTAACACGATTACACATCCTCGGTTCAGTAAAACCCAAAATTCTTAAACTCTCTATCTGTTACTAACGTCACTCGTATTTTATTTGCCTGGTTCTGAAAATTCCCAATCAAGAAGTAAACTTTACATGATGATATGGTCAAAATTAACAAGTAATAATCAATTAATCAGAATATCATATGCTCCTTGGAATTTCAACCAGCTTAAATTATAGGGTTAGAATTTACCTCAAAATTAGGTGAGAACTGACAAGTGAGCCTACTGCAGTTATTTCGAGTAGGTTAGTAATTCGCTTGTTGTGAGAAATTGAGAAGTGACTTTCTGTTGCGATTCACTGTCTTTTGTTGTGAGCAGAGGCCAGTGGAGGCAGTGGAGGAGTTGCGAATTGCTGTTGCTGTTTGTAGGAGGCTCGGAGGTAAATACCAGTGTACGGTGGGAGATTGGTGGTGGTGGTGGTGGCGGCAATGGAGACGCCGCCGAGTCGGGATGGGAAAGAACAGTCGACAGGGGCAACAGGGGTTTTCTTTCGTGGGCTGACGGGGGTGGTGGGCATAATGGGGCCTGTTAGTAGGTTCTTTTTCGAGCTGACTTGAGCCGATGAGCTCCACTCTCAAACTCACGGCTTGCGGTGTTAGTAGCTTTTTTTTATTAAAGCTAATACTTTTTTGTTTTTAAATAAGATATAACTAGCAGTGTACCCGCGCAATGCTGCGATGGTAAATAGTTTATGTTTTGCAACATGTCGTTTTCAATGATTTAATGATACGTTATTCGCGTAATTCAATATCACGGAAAAAATTTCTGCAACATGTCCGTTTTTTCTACAATTTTTCATATATTTGTATCAAATATTTTATTAATTTTAAAAATAAATTATAAGAAACATTATAAAAAATAAAAAAAGATTTATATTTATGAAATAAGAAAAGATTAATAAGATTTTAAAAATTATATTGTGTTTGTGTAAGATATGGTGTTAGTGTGGGAATATATTTTAAATAAATAAAAAGTTAAAGTTTATTAGGAGAGAGAAATATTTAAAAATTAAGTGGGTGAGATTAATTTAGATAAAAGAAGGGTGGAGATTGATTGTTGGTTGAATTTTAAGAAGTTTTAAGATAGGAGGAGAGAGTGTGTTAAATGTATTATATAGTAGTATAGATAAGTTATGTTTGAATAAAAAATACTAAATGTTTTTTTAAAAATAAAAACTTTTTAAGTAGTTTATAAAACTAGTTAGAAACTTTTTTATATTAAATTATTTAAATATCATCTTTAATCATTTTATAACTCTTATATTTATAATTTGTTCTTTTTTACCACTTTACACTATT
This sequence comes from Pulicaria dysenterica, assembly GCA_947179395.2. Classification (NCBI taxonomy): domain Eukaryota; kingdom Viridiplantae; phylum Streptophyta; class Magnoliopsida; order Asterales; family Asteraceae; genus Pulicaria; species Pulicaria dysenterica. Next base: position 82,912,539 of record OX359292.1, read on the forward strand.
TATTTTCAGCTACTAGCTTTTTTGACAAACACATATGTAATACTAGTTATTTTCGCCAAAAATACTCTTGGTATATGATGCAAACTTGGTCAAATCTCAAATTTCAATCTCAAGCTTGTGAGTGGAGGATTTCAAGCACTACTTGACTCCACTTGTTTATGTTTTAGGAAATAAGTGTAAGAATCCAGAGTGGGTGAATAGATTCTTTTACTTAGTTATTACTTTTAAAAAAAAAATTAAGTTGTGGTTTAAAGATTGATTTTAAAGTTTATAACAACACAATAAATATTAACAAGAAAGAAAGAGAGTGTGGATAGAGAGATGTCACAAATACTAGATAAGAGATTTGTTCATACTTCGTACAAGTGCTAACAAACTTGCACTGCATCCAATTCTTGGCATCACCCACCAAGAGTTTGTTCAACTAAAACTTCTCTCTTTAAATGTACAGATAAACCTTTACAACTTTTCTCTTTAGCTTACAAGAAATAATATTCTTTCTTACAAACAAGACTAAGATATGCCTAACTTCACTCTAATTCTAATAGCTAAAATTAATCCTCACATTCACTCTAACTTGTTACCTAGAATTAATCCTCACACAACTATAGAAATAAAGTGATAAAATAAGATGTAGATTTGCTCTTAATAGTTTCACTTTTCTCTTGATCTTGACTTTGAAAGATGATCTTTTGTATGGAATATGAGCTCACAAGATCTCATATAAGTCCGACTTTTCAGAGTGCAAAAGATGGAAAGAGTGAGATTGCAAGCTTCTTTGAATAGATGTAAAAGAGCAACCGGATCTCCACGGAAGATGTCACGGTCGACCGTGGACATGCCGTGGGGTGCCAATGCACAACTTTTGATTTTCGAATATGGACGTTGCACTTTCTTTTGTACCATACCCAAACACTTTTTTGCCATAAAATATCACTAGAAAAAGCATTTAGAAATTTCCCAAGTTGACCTATAAAATAGTTTGGATTTGAAAAAACTATGTTAGATATTTACCACATAGTTTTAGAGCAAAGTTCACACATGGTTGGTCAAGCCCACGGATTCAATGTAACCCGTAAGTATCCACGTGTTAGATGCGAAAAAAATTCTACATGTGAGGGGGAGTATTGAGTAATGTACTAATGTCCTACATCGGATGAAAATTAACTTCATAATTTATTTAATAAGGGTCACTGGCTATTTCATTCATATTCACTTAATTTTAAGTTTAAACCCCACAAACTTCTAATACTCTAAAATCACCTTTAGCTAAAGATGGCGCAAGAAGCATGCAAGACTAAAAGATCGAGAATACTCGTGGGCAAATCCATATTCTGATATATATAGTAATTTTGAAAATTAGATATAGAAACTCAAGATATATACAACATGGTAAACCTAATAAATTAAATTTTTTCTTGATCTGATACCACCGATACTTAAAAGTTGAACACATGGGTTAGATCTTTTACGTATTAATGCTTAGACTTAAAATCAGCATACAACTTTAATACAAAACCGATCATGCACCATTACAAAAATATGGTACTGTCATTTATGGCAAGTAAATGACGACGAGTAGTCAATTGTTGTCATGTCACACACGACAAATATTATTCAAATAACATGTACTACGTACGTTGTCTACTTATAAAAGCTACTTTAATAGGACTCGTTTAATACTTAAACTAACAACATCCAACCCATAAGTTTCTATTGACACGTCAACATCATATCATTTTTCTCCCTCTCGCACTTTATCCCACTCCTATAGTCCCATCACACTAACCCCACATTCATCCCCCTCCAACCACCCTATCTTTTAAAGAAAAAGAATGTATATTAATGGTCCAATGGTGTTAAAGAAAAAAGCAATTAAAAAAAGAACAAGAAACTCATCGTGAGTGTTCCATGTCTTCACGCACCAACCAGCTGGTTGGATACGCCCAGCCTAACTGAGCACGAGGAGGCTCAATGGTAGGCAATGTATTCTTCTCTAGGATTAATATTTTGAGGTATAGAGAAACTTGAAATTGAAGTTAAGACTTATATTATAGTCAGATTCTAGTCAAGATGGAAGATTAGTCAAGAAGAGCCTGTATGAACCACACCTCCCACACTCGCACAAAAAGAAATAATTGGATCATCCCCAAATGCATGTATTTAAAACATAAACAAACCATTGGTATGCATAGCATATACCAAATTACATGTCCAAACCAAATTACATTAAAGTTTGACTTCTTCCCGAGCATCAGTCAAAATAGATACGCCATCCAACCACCACCGTCTTACACCCGCTTCACCGCCAGGCTTCTATCCTCTCAGTTCTTGAATTTAAACGACTCACGATCGTGCTTCCTTTGCTCTTCTCTACACTTTTTCTCAATCCCTTCTTATGATTGAAGTTGCTAGACTGATGATTTCTACTCTTGGGAGCTTCTAGTACCACCATAGCATCACCTTCGACCACCCTAACACCACTTTCTTCTTCAAACATAGTAGTTTGACTTTGACTTTGACTTTGACTTTGATTTTGACTTTGACTCTTAACAGTCGAATCATCCAGAGAAATATTGTCATGGCTTTCCAAGGTGGGTTCTTTGGCTGACAAATCTTGATCCTCCTTGTTTTCATCATTTGTTTCCTCAATCGTTCCTCGAAAAGAGCAGTGGGGCTCGTTGTTTTCGTCAAAATGGTCAAACCTTGATGCGGGTCCGGCCTCAACTATAACATCTTCTCTTTCCCTTAGAGTCTTGACGATCAAAGTCTTGAGAAAGTTCATAACTTGGACCGCATACATCAATGCAGTCAAAGGATCCGCCATCTACAAATTAAAAGATTATAACTTGTAAGATATGCAGAACTATTTGTACCTAGAAACAAGAACAAAACAATATAAAACGAAAGCTATTAACTTTGGGAGATGATATTTCCACTTATAAAGTTGATTCATCCACTACAAACTCATGCTTCACTAACTTGTATTGTAACATAGCTTCAAAGGTGTCGTACCTTTAGTGGATGAATCAAATTTATAAGTGGAAGAATCAACTCCCATTAACTTTAATTATGTAGTAACCTGAGTCATGTTGGGGGCAAACACCATAGCAATATTACGCGCATTCATCTTGTTGAGATTTTCAAGTTGAGCAACATCTGTCATAAGATTCACTGCCCAATTCATCAAAGAAGCTTCTGTTGGTGGGAGCAGCCTCACGAGCCGAGCACACTCTTCTTCTGATTGGGCTTGCATCACCTGCTCGGGCTCAAGCGAGTCCAGTACTCCATTTGGTAGTTCCCTAAACCAAGCCTAAACATATACAAATAGTTAATAAAAGAAAAGTGTTGATGGGTCAGCCAACCTGACCCGTTTGAGCCGCCCAAGGATTTTACTTTTTAGCCACCTATAACAAGTAGTTTTTGGCTCATATCTATGAAATGATGGAATATGGATGACTTAACTTTTATGTAAACAAGGTTAATTAATAATTACTTAACTCTAAAGTCTATCAATTTCAGTTCATTAAATTACAGATTTTCTCAAAGCAGGAGGTACAAGACAGAAAACATTTATCAACACATGGTATAGTTGTATCATTCAAAGAACAGCTGTACATATATCAATTAAATTCATTGTATTTATTAAATGCAAGTTGTCTACACAAATAAACACTGAAAACCAAAAACTAATTGAATGGCTAAGCATTCTATAAGTGGATGAGCATTTGAAAAGAACATAAGACTAGACATATAGAGCGGACCCTACGCTACACTGACATGTGAATATGTTTTTTGAGGAACTGAGGGTAGATTTGCAATGCGATCTATCTAAAAAAGTTCAAATGTATACCCAAATTACCCGATCAGGTTATCCAGGTACGGTCGTATGGTGTATTTTCCGTTTTCGACACCCTTACTCTTAGATCATTCTATTTAAAGATTTGAATGATTATTTAAAATAATAATGTTTTATAATAACGAGTTAATTATGCACATAGAAAACCTCAAAATGGACTAGAAAAAGTGTTTTTGGATCAACCCAACCCCCCTTTTTTGACATATCCCAGCCCAACCATCTTGCAACCTCTACTAGTGCTGATACAAGAGAAAAATTTTAAAAAGTAGCAAATGGTGTACCTTTATGAGACCTGCTAAGCTGTGTACATCTATGTTTTCGGGCACTTCTCCTCTATTCAATTGTTCCCTTATTTGCTCTTCTTGCCCGTTATCACCATTGATTCTAAAGATTCCTTCGGCCTGCATTTTAACGGTCATAAAACACTTGTATTTAACTCAAAACGCTAGGAAACTTCTGGGAATTCAAAAAAGTTGTAATCTTGGAGGTCAAGAGATGCATTTCTGAGTTGTACAATGGAGACTTGTAGAGTACAACTTAGCAAGGTAATATGCAAAACAAACACACCTGAAGGCCTCCTTGAGCATACAAGCGTCTCTGCATCATTAAAAGAATTGTGGGAACGCTGTTTCCTCTAGAATCGAATGAGAGCTGCATAGATTCAGTCGAAACCCCGAAAACACTTGTACTGCAGAGGAAAAGCAGATTAAGAAGTATTAAGAAAGAACAAACAAACTTGACATCTTAAAACCTCTTATTGAATCGGTTTAAGATGTACTAAGATCATTTTCAAAAAAAGCAACACACCTTTTTTAGAATTTTAACCAGGTCTTTTTTCGTCCTAATGATTTAATTCTTTTAAAATCTTAACCAAATGATCGTTATCAACTTTTGTTCAGATTATCATCTTTTTCAAAATTTCAAGAATCAACATTCAGTTTCAGTGTCAAAATTGGTAAGCAATTTGACCTAAGAAGTCAATGTACATTTTCCTTCTACCAAAAAAGGCTCAAAATCCAAATGAGTTGCAAGGTTGGCAGCATGAAATTGAAGTACAACAAAAGATGTCAACAAATTTAACATGAAATGTTGCTAAATCACACACAAAGATAGAGGTCATAACTAGTACTTTCCAAATATAAGTTTGATTCAGATTTTGTTACAAATTCAATCTGGATTTCTTTTCCTAATTATACTAATGTTCGATCTGGTTATCATTTCTTTCTGAAATTCAAAAAACCAACATGCAGAATTTATGAAATTTGGTAAGCATTTGACCTAAAAAGACAATGTACCTCATCCTTCCACCAAAAAAGGGCCCAAAATCCCAATTGGATGCATGATTAGCAAGCATACAACACACATATTCATGATGCAAGAATCAAGATTCAAAAAAAGCAAAATTTAGTTGGAGTGTAGTACAGTACAAGTCAAGAATGCACATTCTTTTTTGAAAAACCGAAAGAAAAGAAGATCAAGAACCACGAACCTGGCACTGGGAGGTCTTCTTGGTACCTCAGGTTCAAACTCAACGGGCAAACCGAGGAATCCATTAAACCTATCGAATGTAACATGAGCGACATGCCTAACATCTGTAGGCACTCCAATCTCCATTTTTGATGATTTTTTAGAGTTATTATCGCAAGAAAAATCTTGAAATTTGGCGCTATTACAAGAACCCACAAGAGATTTCCTGAAAACAGTAACCACAACAGCCAACAATGACACCTCTCTCTCCTCTTCTTCCCTCTCTCTCCTCTTTCTTCTTTCTCTCTCCTCTGTATTGCATACAGATACAGCTACCGAATACAAACTGGAACAAGGGTTAATAAGGGAAGATGAAGAAGAAGGGGAAAAATGATGATTTGTTGGTTGGAGTAGCCCATCATTGTCATCTATTGATATCAAAGAGCTTTGAGAAGAAGATATCTGAAGTGGGGATTGAAGTATTTCTGTCATTTCTTTTACCAAAAAGAAAATATTATTTTTCTTCAATTTCTTAGAAATTATTACTTTGGTTTAAAGGGAAGGTTGAAATCTTGAATGGATTGATGAGCAATCTAGGGTTTTCTTTAATGGGGTTTGGTGAATTGGGGAGAATTGGGGAAGAATGAAGAGGGGGGATACAATGAGTTGGATTGAAGCAAGGATTTTGGATGGTGAGAAGTGAGCATCAAAAGATTAAATAATCAAAATTGTTTTATTTATTTCTCCTTCCACTAAGGCACACTTTATCCTGATTCTAGGTAATTCTTTACCAGAGAGATGGTTAACAGGTACAGAAACATTATGTTGTAAAATGTTGTACATTATGCTTTGAAACTTGTATGTTTTATTCTTCACAGTAGTATGGATGGAAAGATCCAAATAAGATTGTGTTTACTTTTGTTAAACACTAGACTATAACAAAAAGCAGAGGAAACGGTCCATTGCCAAATCAAGAGTTTAGGCCTTAGGGACTTTTGGTAACATTCATTATATAACCACTATTTTCTAAAAGAGATAATAATAATAATAATAATATAATTTTAGGAATCAATTTTACACATCTTCTTAATATAAATAGCAGATACCTAAATTTTTTTCTAAAAACATTGGTACCTAAAGTTTGTATAAAAACATTTTACTTTAGACATTGGAGATTAACGTTTTGGACCCCAAAGTTTATACTTAATTTCGGTTTAACTGATGAGATTTATTTTTAAACGATTTAATCGTAAAGTTTAGTTTAACTCTTGGTAAAATTCATTAAGTTTTGTTTGATTTGCGATTTAGTTCTTTTCTTTGCTTTTAACATGTGTAGCCGGTTAAACCGTAATAAAAAATTTGTTGCATAGTCGTTAAACCATATAGTTTTCTAAATAGACATTTTCTTATACACACGATACTATAATATTTATGTAATTGTTACAAATAAAACATTATTCGCATTCACATAGCTAGTAATTTGACATGGAGTTTTCACTTAATTCTCATATACTAGCTTGCCATTTCCATAATTCGCCTTATATAAAACCTAAAGTTATTCAATTTGTCATCATATATATAAGTCCATTCGATTTCTTTTCATAAGTCAAAGCTAGATGATATCTTCATGTTCTGATCTTGAATGATAAAAGTGGATAACTGACAGTAATTCATGACTCCTCGTAACCTTAGCAATAACAGCGACACTTAGTTTCTTAGTATTTAAGTCCTAGAAGCCTTGTATATATATATGAGATTTTAAAAGTTGATTGTGGACAATATCATGCATGATTTTAAGTAAGAACAATAATAATCTACATTCTATTACATCAATGTTTGGTTGGAACTGCTCCAGCAATGAAGACGCTAATTATCAAATTTTGGATTCAACTGTTCCAACAATATATGTTAATTTGGTTGTCATTTGTAATAATTAAAATGAATAAAAGATATAATAAAAGTAGATTTATTAATAAAATAAGCAGAAGGTAACAGAATGCAAGAACAATGAAGAAACCAAACAAAGATGATATAATTATGACCATTTGGGCATTTGGGTCATATAAACTATATATATACATTGTTAACCTTCTAGGAATATTTCATCATTAAAAATATAATCTCTATATTATTTACTACTGATTCTTGTTGTCACAACTAAGTAAAACATTTAATATAATCGCATACACTAATAATAATTATTGTTATATATAATTCGCTTTAAATATGTTACAATGTTTTTCATGTTGTTAAAACTATAAACAACATAACAGACATTATTGTAGATACTCTAATTAACAAAACATAATAAATGTATTTATGTGTATAATCTTTAATTACATAATCAAAATAATGTTTAATTTAGTCCATTTTAAGGCATAGTCCTAAGGAATTAATTCATCAATGATCCATATTGCATTTTTTAAATTTTAGGTGGAGGAGTGTTTTCGTCATTCACATGTGATACCTTACAAAATCACATGTGTTTGTAAACTGATCATCTGTGATTACATTTTAAAATTTTAAAACTATGTTTTTTATATAAACTTTATTAAGCACATCTCTACATAATCAATATTTTTATTATTTTAATTTGATAACGTGTTTTATCATTTTATATAACAAAGTGGTAATAAGATTTCTTGGTTTCTTGTGATCCTAAAACTAGTAATAGTTTTAATTATTTTAACTTATAACCCATTTTCCCACCCACAAAAGCTACATGTTTTGGGTAGGCATGTTGGTAAAAGTATTGCATTTGATCATTATTAATGGCTAGATTTGGGGCCAAATTGCATCATTACCTAAGCACACTTATGGGTTGGTTTAGTGCTCAAGCATGGGACAGTTTAAAACTATAAAAAAATTATTATAAAAAGTATTCATTATTGCTATTATATTCATAATCCCTGTCCCCTTTGGTTTTCGTTTATAATTACATAAAAATTAAAGTTTATTACATCAAATGACAAACATTAAACAGTTCAGAAACCATACAATTTTTTTTTCAATTGTAGATGATATTTCACTTCACCAGTTGTTTAAATGCTAAAGATGTTTGTGTTATATAGAAACATTATCAGGGTTTAGTTTATTATAGTCTATCTTGTTTATATAAATGACATCTATTTTATTAATAGTGATATATATATAATACAACATATCTATGTGGTTATTTATTATTATCTTCATCATCAAATGCACTTTATATATATATATATATAAAAGTTTATTTTAGAACCATTTTTATTGCGAAGGATATTCTTTAAAGAACCTACATGTATGTTCAAATAAATAATAACGTTTAAATATATGAAGTTAATGATATCAGCAGAAGGTCGAGTAGAAATCCATATACAGTATTTGTATACTAAAGAATTACAAAATAAATGACAAGGATATAAACAAATAATAGTGTATCTACCTTAGATGATTGTTTGAATACCAATTGAGAAGTTAATTACGAAATTACAAATCGTTCATAGAAAAAGTGTTTAATTACGATATGGTAATAAAAAAATGACAAAGTGCCAAATGAGATCTTATGACTAAGAAATGTTACAAGAGACATCAATAGACAATATGTAAGAAAGAAGTCCCGCAACGACAAAATTTTAAATATAGAGTTTTATTGCTATATCTGTGAGTTCAGATTTGTAGATACTCAGTGGACTTCATAGCTCATCGGATACTTTTAATCTTTCAAATATTTTAAAAAGTGTGTGAATGTTGATTCAGTAGATGGCTCGTGTTATACAACCTTTATGTTTTAAGTTTAGTTTAGTCATGCCAGTTGTTTCCCCGACTTTTAAATAAATATGTTTTAGACTTTAAAATTTTTAGTTTCTAAATGTTTTCAAAACTGTATTTCATTTAGGCTTAAAGTTATTAAATAAGTTTTTTTTATCACTGCTTCCGATGTATTTTCCTATTTATATATTTGGTTGCACTGGATTTTATATTAGATAGAAATTTTGTAACTAAATTCGGTTTTAGAAAATGTGAAGTTACAATATAAAATAAGCAAGTTGTATCTAATTAATTTTTTATGCAATGATGGTAAAAAAAAAATAAGGTACATCACTAGGTTTTGAGGTTTTCGTGTATGGTGATGGCAAATAGTATGTTTGCTTACTAATTACTTTATGGAGACCATATAAATAACTACGATTGTACATTTGTACTCGAACCATATGTAGAAAAAAAAAACTTATTCGTTAAATATTTGAAGGTACCATTGACCACTACCATAAATCTTCTTTGTCCCTCTATATTTGTAACCGCAAAATAAAACGGATACGTTATTGATATAGACAACTATGAAAGAGTTGTTCCTAAGTATTAAGTAAGGACTAAATTTGTTGTTGCCAACCAAGAAATTTAAAGAAACCAACAACATAAAAATACTTTTTGGTGTTGACCCATGAGATGTGATTTGGAGTCTAATATGCAGTGTGTTACTCTTTGAGATTATCCTTCACAGTCTGATTTTCTAAAGGAGATGCAATTAAGGAGTGGTAGAGCAATTTTCAGATTGTTATTTTTGTTTCAAGCTTTGGGTTTTCATTTTCCCATAATTGTGTAAAACATTTGTATTGTATTTTGTTCCATCATCTTGCTAGAATTTGATATATGATATTTAGATTTCGGGATAGGGGTATGACCATACCAAAACTCCATTTCTCTTCATCTTTTTTTTTAAGTTGCTGTTCAAACAAAAAAAATTGTGTTTTCTAGACTTCGATTTTTTAAAGTACACATAATAATTTTATTTGTTAAAAATATGTAAACTGTTTATACTTCTGATTGTTTAAAGATAACATTATTGAAGGTTAAAAATCAAAATACAAGCAAAAGGTGTGGAACACAGAAAAGTAGTGCAGCCTGGTTAGAAAAAAGTAATGGGAATATCCGCTCCAAACCTTTCTGTAGTATGTACTAACTGCCTCTTACCAATGCTAAAAAGTGGAAGCAATGATTATAGCCGTTGATACTTTTATATAACTTCAATTTTTTTTAAAGAAAACCCATAATAATAGCCGTTGATAAAACAAAAAAGGAGTGGATTCGAAAATAGACTCATTGTTACTAATTCACTGTTGCCAAAATTTTCACGAAAATCAAGTTTTTCACCTGCACACTCTTCTGTCAACTTGATAATCAATTAACCAAAAGGGCGACAGTTGAAACTAAAATTTTACTTAGAAAGCTAGAAATCAGAATATTACATGTCTCAGGTTGTTTCTACTAAAGATAGTACTAGATTTGTCTAGCAGGTCGCTAAAAACTGATCATACTCTGATAACGTCCGAGTATTATATCAGTAGTTACTGCTAGATCAAACTGTTTTTCAGGAAATACAAGTAAGCATTACGGAATAGATAGCAACAGTAACAATATCAATTACTGTGCTCTGCTAACAGGCTCGAGTGCTTCAACCGTGACCACACTATTACCTCTTATAACCTGCACAAGAGGAAAAGAATTCTATTAAAGAAGGTAAAACGGGTGGGTTGAGTAATTAGGCAAAGTAATCTTCTTAGGGGTTAAATTCATCCACAACACTTTGCCCAATAAAAGTTACTGTCATTTAGAAATAGTCAGCGAATCAAAAAATGATTACAAAAGATATACTCCATACTTTGAGTTAGTAACTTAAAACCTGTTCCAACCCATATTCAATAAATTAATGGGTTGAAATCAACTGTTGTTTAACTTGAAAAATTAGTCTTTTTACGGGAGACTTACCACCATGCCAATTTCATTTTTCTCTTCACCATTCACTTCCACCGTGTTGTCAATCACAAGGTTCATGAACTGATCAAAACCACGAAGTGTGCCCACAACTGTCCGATTAGCATTCAGCTTGACTGCAATACAAGAAAAAGAATGAAAAGAGTAGACCATCAGCAACCACCAATTGTACAATCAACCACATAAGTTTTTTTCAAAATTAATATAATAATAATTAAACAGCTACTGAACAATATCAGATCACATTAATAAGAATTAAATGATGGCAACATGTTGTATGTTAGTTTCGGTACTTCTTTACTTAAAGCAGAAAAAGTTTTCAATAGTTGTTAGTGTGCCAAGTATAGGATATGTACACATTATATCAGTCTGTCAACATCACATTATTACAGAAACGTATTTGCTCAAGTATTAGGTTAAAAGACAAGGCTAAAGTGGGCTGGAAATCCATGTTGTATTTGAGTCGACGGGTCAACATTACCAAACCCAAACACTACCTGTTTGATAATTTGTGCAAGAAAAACTCAATCCTAACCCAAACACAGTTAACGTGTTAATCTAAAACAGGTCGCTGAATTTTAACAATTAGCCGTGTAAATGTGTCGTGACATGTCATGATCGGGTTGACCACTTATTTACAACCCAACCCAGACTCTACTTATTTTCATGTCAGGTTAGTGTTGTGTCAGGAATTGGCACCCCTAGGAAAAACCACTTATGTCAGCTTAAAATCCGATTAAAGGTTAAAAAAGTAATTTGCCACCAAAAATAGTAAAACAGTATAGTTGTCACAAATTTTTTAAAGAACTTGTATTAGCCACTAAACAACGCTAAAAAAGCAAATTAGCCGCTACTTCTGTAGAAAGCCTCCATTTGCCATTCTAATTAACATGTTTCCTTAATAAATTTTCTTTATTACCTTTAAATACATTATAATTCTTGAGCAAGAATTCAAGATATTTGTTCCTTTTCTTTCTACATATTATAATCACATTTCTTACATACAACAGATATTGGTTTATAAAAGCGCGCTGAATAGTGATGCGATCTGACGCTATCCTGAGAACACATCAACAGGACCAATGCAGTGGACATACGTGATGCAATTCGATGCATCCACATAATGGATGCCTCACACGAGTCTCACAGGGGGATAATTTAAGGTGTTCCTCTACAAGATTGAAAATTCAAGTCCTGTCATGAACATAGGTGCGTGTGGCAGTTTTTGCCGCTCAATAAAAAAACACGAGTCGCACATCACCGCACCATGTTAGCTTCAACTTTGAGCTCCTTTTTTCACTCGCAACTTTATGGGCTTTTTAAATTAAGCCTTTTTAAAAGTTCTATTGAGTTTAAGCTTGTCTGGGTGGGCTGACAGGACTCCCCATAACAGTCGATTGACCTAAAATGTCGACCTTATACTCTTTCAACCTAGATCACATCTCCACGCAACCAACAGTAAAAACTGTTAGCCTGTTATAAACTTATGTGTTGCTTAGTGTTATAAGACTCCTATTCCAAAGCCGAGTACTCGTGACAAGGTAGGTGACCTTGCCGAGTTGAGGTGAATCTGAGTACTGCAAAACTCGACCCTAACTCGATCAAATTCGGGATGATTCGGTACTAAACTTTTTTACAAATACTTAAGTCTTTTGGTTCCCATTACTAAAGCCAGTAAAACATACCCAATTCCCTCTATTATGAGTTAACAGTCTATTTGAATATTTAATTTCTAAATCTATAGTCCCATGAACATGCACACACCCTATAAGTTTTAAATTTATATATAAAAGTTCCGATCCGAATACTCGCCGAGTACTCCCTGCCCTTGGTTTAAAAATGCGGGATGCGCTCTGATGCGTTTAGAGTCCCGGGAGCCGATGCGTGATGCGTGATGCGCTCGCATCACGAACACGATGCGCCCGATTTTCTCAAAAAATACTTCTAAACTAATTTTTACCTTCTAGGTACTTATATATCACAAATTCTTCAATCAGTCAATACCTTCTAATTTTATACCTTCTAAATACAAAAAACAACTTACTAAAAGTCTAAAACACATTAAAGCATAAACAAAATGTATATATATAATTATATATATATATATATATATATATATATATATATATATATCAAATCAGAAACATAATGTATATATATAAAATGGAGACAGCTAGGTTTCTAAAGTCAGAAATCAAACCCAACACTCCACAGCCATAAAGAGAAGGGGAGAGAGAGTTTTTTGCAGATCTATCAATGGAGACAACTAGGTTTCTAAAGTCGATGACTCGGATGGAAGAAAAAAAGACGAAAAAACAAACGTCGATCTCTGATTTTGAACAAAAGAAGTTCCGATTTGTGTACCTTCCTCAATTTTTCTATAAACTTATGCTAAAATCGTGTGCAAGAACATGTTAGAAGTGATGAACAGCAGGCATTTGCTTCATTTTTTTGATGGAGACAGCCCAGAAAACGCAACGCATCGCATCACGCATCGCACGCATCACGCATCGCTCGACCGCATCAGAGCGCATCTCGTACCCCCTAGCGCATCAGACCTCTTGATGCGTTTCACGCATCGCATCGGGCGCATCACGCATCAGGCGCGCATTTTTAAACCAAGTCCCTGCCTAGGCTGATTACTCATTACACCCCACTCAACCGCTTGAGTACCACCTAACGAGTTTTACAACATTGTATACAAGAAGCAAAAACACATTTTAAGAAGTGCTACTATCTGTTTATCTGGTTTGTGTAATCTTTTTTAGCCTAATCAAGAAAAAACTGGTTAATGCTAAAACTTTGCTTCCTGAAGTTGTAATTGTCATTTTTTATTCAGATTCATGAACTTGTTATGTTAGTGCCACTTTATCAACTACTTTAGGTGATAAGTGAAGTAGTTTGGTAGTTTAATGTTTAAAAGGTCAAACATGTTATATATGATTAAGTCATAAGTAATTAAGTATATTGTAAATACCATATGCATCGTATGTGTGATGCGAGTGCATTGTCTTGCGGACACTTAACCCATCTCGTGGACATCACACCTTTAAAACCAAGCAACAGATTTTATACTTATAAGTTATAAACGTAAACACTTCATAGAAGAATGGCTTTATATTACTTTTGTAGATGCACAATTGTTTGTCAAAAGTTTTTATTAATAAAATTGTGATACTGTCTTAAAGACTGAAAGTCTAATAATTTCAAAAGGGTAAAGTGAAACAAACTAGCAGAAGTAACTATAACTAAAACTTATATTAAACCCAATAAGTCTTATTCTGTATAAAATTATCATTCTGCTAACTCAAACAATGACTGAAAACTGAATTCAGGTTGGTTCAGATTATGGTTTTTTCAAATTAATTTATATGCTTAACACCCCTATCTTATTGTAACTAACAAGTAAAATTTACCCGCGCTTCGCGGCGGGATAAAAATAGTATCTCATCTACTGTAAATTATATTGTTACTTTAATTTTTAAATGATATACGTCTAAACGACTCTATAAAAAATAATTTAAAAAGCTTCGAAATTTTAGCCTTGACTTCAGTCATGAATATTAATATAAATAACTATTGAATTAGACTAATTTTTTTAATATAAGTAATAAAATATAATAATAATAATAATAATAATAATAGGTTTTGATAATAAGAGATGAAATATAAGATATATATCTATTTACTAAAAACAAAAACAAAAACAACAACAACAACAACAATAATAATAATAATAAATATAATTATAATAATAGTATATAATAATAATAATAATAAATATAATTATAATAATAGTATATAATAATAATAATAATAATAATAATATAATAATAATAATAAATCATGAATTTTACCCTTGACTTCATTCATTAATATTAATATAAATAACTATTGAATTAAACTAAAAAATTTTAATATTAATAATAAGATATAATAATAATAATAATATTAATAATAATAATAATAATAATAATAATAATAGGTTTTGATAATAAGATATGAAATATAAAATATATGTCTATTTACTAACAACAAAAACAACAACAACAAAAACAATAATAATAATAATAATAATAATAATAATAATAATATAATAATAATAATAATAACAATAATAATAATAATAATAATAATAATAATAATAATAATATAATAATAATAATAATAATAAAATCATCATCATCATGCACATGAAGACAAAATCATAATATGACAAATATTTTCCTTCAAAATGTAAGTATTTATAATATATACTAATAGAAAACAAACACGGAGGCGAATATTGACAATTCAAAAAATGAGTAGCAGGTTTAGCCTAATGATATGTTTTGGATGGCAAACTACATCTTTTAACACAATCGGGTGGCAAGTGAGGTCTTTCAAATGATCCATGACATATTTACTCTTTCCATATATTTTAAATGGCTGATTTGAACCTTTAGCCTAAAAAAAGAACAACAAACAAGCATATTTCTACATAATCTTAGAAAGAAGGAATCATGACTTTGAACCAAATGCATAGGTGCTTCATGCTTAATAATACAGTAATGACAGGTGAAAGAGTCAAGAACAAAAATTGTGAAAATCATTGCCAATGCAGATCAGATTTGCACAACCAGAAACCATCATAAACTGTAGATGTATATAAATATATATCTTCAACAAAATACACATCTAGATGAGCCAAAAATGTTGAAAATTATTTTCATCTCTGCTTATAAATATATAATCAACCATTTCATCAACTAAACCTCACATAGTCTCACTGTCTCGTTGCATCCTACATTCCTACTACAAACTACTCGCATCATAAGGATTTAATATATTCCTCCTTGGCTCCTCTCAGTTTTCCTTTCTTCTAAAAAACCAAACCATTACTAACGTCTTTAGTTTACCAACCATAACATGGAATATTGGTAATACAATGTCAAGCAATGTCAAGTTAACACTCTTTCTCTCTACATCTCTTGATTCCACTCCCTAGACATATGCCTCTTCTAGTCCTATTTATAACCTTGTTCCAAAATTTTAGTATATGCTTTACTACATATATTTCAAACACATGCACTCATAAAGATGCTTACGCCGATATGCAAAGGATGTTTCAAACTTTCAATGTTCTAAAGAAATGAACAAACAGAAAAATGATTCAATCATGTACAGCTGTTGCCTACAAGAGTAAATTCTATACAGTTCTAAAAAGTATAATCATTATATCAGATAAAACTTCTTAAAGATTCATCTGCTTGGATAAAAAAATGAACTAACAGACTCCCGGTATCAGGAATTCAGTTATTTTCCTTTTTATGTTCGTGATATTTTGGTTCGTATTATTGAAACTGAAAATGGGCTTAGGTAGCAGAAATGAAAACTATCAAATTGGAAAACGCGAAAGCTATGAAATTAGGAATGGGAAAACTTACTCTGTAGTTGCTTGTCCATATACCTGTAATCCAGTTCAAAAATTAATAATAAAATAATCGTATCTCAGATAAATACATCACAAATATTAAACTGAAAGAAATAGAAATCGAGAACAAGAAACCCTAAAGAATTGTACTAAAATGAAACTGAGCTTACTTTTTTAGATCTGGAGGTTGACCTGATCTGCTCATGTTGAAACCCTAGAAATCGAGAAAAAGGGGATTCAAAGACGATGGAGGAACGGAGTTGATTGAAAATCGGTGAGGTTTATGACGACAATCAAAACCCTAGTCTCATTCGATTTTGCGCCTTATATTTTTGTTTAATTTTCTCTTGGACCCCCTGTAGTATCGTTAGTTCAGGTTTCTACCTTCACTTTTCTTAAAACTGCTGTTTTACTCCCTTATGAATTAAGAAGAACGGTAAAAGACCAAACTTCCAGCGAATAGTTCATAATCCATCATTCCATCTGATAAACAGTTCGTTTATTTAATAAATAAACATATAGCAAGATTTTTCTGTTTATTGAGTTTGAAGAACGATAATGAACAACGATATCATACGTGTATACATGTTGTTAGTATTTGTTTATGATTGTGTGTGTAATATGTTTGTTATGTTTTATAATGTTGAATTTGCATCGTATTATTTCTATTAACGTGTTTATACGTGTAAGTTTATTTATGTTAGTTTAACATTTTGACAAGCACAAAAAAAATATCTGTTTATCCTTTTCTGTTAATTCGTTTATTCGGCTTTAATTAAACGAATGAATAAAACAAGTTATGGTCGTAGTTCTTCACTTTCTTTGCTAATTGCAACCATATAATTGAGCGACTCTTTTATTCAAAAGATTATATGAGTTTTATTAAGATGATTACACTAGTACGAGTAACCCCATTATAACTAGTGAACGGTGATGATGTTTATTAATGATCAATTTGCCATGTTTGTGCTAGAAAAACACGAATCCAAAGATTTAGTGGAAATCTCAAATTAATATCGAATCCAACAATCGAGTGAAAATCTCATTAAGTTGAAGAACTTAAAATAAAAACAAGTCTCGATATTAAGAGAAGGTGATCAAATAAAGAGAAATTTAGATGCACATTATTTTGATCAAATAAATAGAAATGTAGGCCTTACGATTTGGGCTTTTAACTCCCGTAGTCCCGTGTAATGAATATGTATAATTTACTTATTGTTTGGGCCTCCCATTACGGGCCTTTAGATATTTATTTTATTTATCTATCTATTTATTAAACTTTATTTCATTTTTATTTTTTTCTCTGGTGAAGGTTTCACACAAGGCACTCTCTACCTTTACGTAACGACGACTGTCTATATATTACCTCTCTTATACCGCGCTTAACCGATATTAAGTTGTGTTATTGTTGTTGTGTGTTTATAGGCTTATGGGGGTTAGTATAGAATAATGGATTTTAAAGTTTTGGAGATAACCAATTTAACTTACTAAACTACTTAAAAAAATTACGTATAATACTAGGGTAAACATATCGGAAAATTGCACAAATTGAGAAAAATGTTGATTTAAGCCATTGATGTTGGATTTTATAGCCGGGTAAACGACATACAACGATTTGTCAATAAATCTAGCCGAATCATTTCTTGTATATAAAATGGATCTTATAACTTTCAAGAAAGCATATCGACAGTTAGACCGGTTTAAAGCTTGGTTATTACTTCCTAGTATAATAATATCATTCTCTCGTTGATCCGTGAAAGAGTCCATCCACTCTTGAATCCGCAATTATATATCATAAAATCTAACCTATTTTCATCTCCTGACCTAGGGCATTAATGGGGCAGATTGGATCAACTCATTTATAGATATGACTTGAGTCGTAAATCTATTTAATTGAATTTGGATCTGACCTATTAACATTAATATACATTTAATTGAATTTGGATCGAATCTATTACTAATTGATCTTGACCCAGAGCGACCCATTTAATATTATTTATATAATAATCTATCAAATACTTTTCGCCCATATTACCCTACTCTACCCCCACCCCACCCCTCCTTACACAACCCTATCTTTACCCTACACCATCTCACCCCACCCTACCCCTACCCACACACCCCTACCCTACCCCTACCCACCCTACTCAGCCTCACCTTACTCAGCCCACCCTACCCTACCCCCAGCCCCACCTTACATTGTTGGTGGCGGCACTAGTAGGGGGAGCGGCAGCGGGTGGCATCAAGCGCACCAGACGGCGGCGGTGACGGTGGCAATGGTGGTGGTGGGTGGTGGTGGTCGGCGGCGGTAATAGTGACAACAGGGATGGTGATGGTTGGTGATGAGAAATTGGGAATGGTAATGGACGGCAGACAGTGGTGGCTACGACAGTGGTGGTAGCTGTAGGTGGTGGTGGTGATTGGCGGTAACGGTGGTGGTGGTGGCGGCGGCGGCTGGTGGTGAGAGCGCTAACAGGTTGCGGTGGTGGTTGTGGCGACGTTGGTGGTAGAGGCAGATGGTGAATGATAAATTGATAATAGTTGGGGGTTGTTAAAATAAAGTTGTAGTTTAATATTAAATGGGTCGACCCAGACAGATCTATGATTGACCCACTTAGTGATTAAATTAAATGGGTTAACATATTGAATCACTTATTTGAATAAATGAATCTAGTTTTTTGAACTATTGGAACATATTGACTCATTAACAATACTACCCCTGATCGACATACAAAATATAAGTTTTGAATTACATAAATAGAGACGCTCAAACATACCCTTGGCATTCTTTAGTAATACAACACATTTCCATCAATGATACATTGATCATATAAATAATAGTATTTATAAAAATAATAAACATAACCACTTTTAATTTTAATGTCAATGAAGACAAAAACGATTCAAACATAGAAATGGAGTCAAATAGTAACACGTTTTACATACATTAGATGAAGTTGCGACTACAAATTTAAAAAGTCACCCGACACTTCGGCGCGCAATGAAACCAATTAAGATTATAAAGGAAGTATTGGAACAAAACGTATATGTATAATTTGGTAGATCTGGTCAGAAACTAAGTGTGTACGCATTAAATCAGTGTTGACCAGATTGTATTATAGAGAAAATATATATTAAATGTGACATTTAGAGCTTGGAAGTTGGAAACAATGTAATGTTGGTGAAGATAAACAAGTATATTTTGGTGAAAACTAGTGAGATGGATGGTGACCCAATACCTTCTCTTAAGTTGCAAGCAAACAAAATGACAAAAACCATGACACAACACCTTATCAAAAGAGTATTTTTCAAGTTATTATTATTAATAGAGTAATATTAATTATTATTATTATTATGATAAGTTGGTCTTATCTAAGCACTTGACACTTAACTATTTAACTAGATAACTTAGAAATCCCAAGAGTTCGAGATCAATACATTTGATTATCTCTAGCCATTTTTTGATCTTAAATGGAATGCATGTAATATTTTTGGGAATTATACTATGTAATATTGCGAACCTCGTGTTATAATTAACCAGTTATACATAAAATAAATAAATGTTATAGTTTATTGAAAAAGACCAATAAGGTCATCCGTAACGGTTAAGCCGATGGCATTGGCTCCCACATTGGGTTCCCTCACTTGGTTGCTTTTCCTCTCTCCTTTTCTCTCTATATTATCTCTTTTATATCTCTTTCTTAATATATACAATAAAATAAAATAAAACGTAAGGGGTAAGATTGAATTAATCTATACTAACATTCGGATTTTAAAAGGAATAATGACGTTAATATAAATCTAAATTGAAAAATAATTTGAAAAATATATTTGGACGTTAAAAGGAATAATGACGTTAATATAAAACATATTTCAAACAGTAGGAGCCAATTAACAAGGGGGCGTTTAATTGAAATAGATTTAAGAGAAAAAGAAACCCCACTTGTGTAATCAATCAAATTAGTCAAATGAGTACTGTAGTTACTTGGAGATCCAATAATCAAGAAAAATGAGTAGGTAAACCAACTTAATTACTAGCAACACCTAAAATTCAATTTAAAGAAGCAAATTGAATTAAAAATCTGTATTTTTTTGGGGTTGGTATCAAGAAAGTTGTCGACCATGTTTAATTGGGTTGTTGAGTTTGCCTTAAAAAATTTAAATTTAAAAATTTGACCTTAATTACGGGATTAGAAGGGTCTTATTCTAAACCCACTATCGTAGTTGGAGTCGTGAAAATTAAGGACTTCATTAAAATGTACAAACGGGTGGTATATTAGACATAAAAATTATCACCGGCCGGGCTAACTTATTTTCTTATCGTAAATCATAATAATAATCTTGTAAGATGAACAAAACACCCTCAAAATCTTGAAGATCTTTGATAATATTAACAAAAGAATATTTTGGGTATTAAAACTAGCACCAAACACATGTCCCAAATTCACCTAAAATGTGGCCAGTAGATGGAGGATAATTAAATCACTTATAACCTCATTACCAAAAGGATCATATTCATAATTGATAATAAAGATCCTGAAAACCCTAAAAAAGGGAGTTGCTAAGAACACAACTTCACTCTTTTTCAACACACTTTAATTTCTACACTAAATTAACTCTTCAACCAAATGACTAATATCAAATTTTCCATTGCAGCATTCAACAACACTTACAACCTCTCGGAAAGCCGTGACACTGCATGGAACCACCAGACCATGTTTCTGCTCGAACCCGAACTCATCTGAGGCTTTGTCTAACATCATCTTGAACAAGGGGTGCGACAAGTAGCCGGTGGGAACCACGAACCTGCGTCTCTCTTCGCCCACGTAAAGCGCAAGGAACCCGGTTGGGGTTGAGCATGCCTCCTCTTGATCCTTGAGCAAGTGCTCATGGTGCGATGGTTCGGTGCCGCTAATGACTTTGACTTTGACCTTCTTGGCTAGTTTCTTGACACTACCCATTTTCCCCAACATCTTGTTCTTGGGAGAAATAGAGATAGATGAAACTTAAAAAGAGATGGATGGAGAGAGATTTGAATGATGATAATGGGAGTGGAAAAAAGAAGGGGAATATATGAAATATATGTAGGGTTGAGCAACGAAAAGAAGGGGAATGTCTCAAAGATGGTCAACTAATTGACTTTATAAAAAAGACTTATGATTGTGTTGGTATTCTTTTGTCATGGGAATCTCTTCATCTTACTTTGACTTATTATCTTGATTAGTTTGTCTTGGGTTAACTAGCTAGAGCTTTGTACGTATACACTATACAATATGTATCTACAATAATAAACAATACATTTATATATAAAATATTCTTTTTCTTGAGTTACTAATGAAAAAATAATATTAAAGTAACAAAACAATTAGCCATTCAAAATTTCGAAGAGGCAGTGGGAAGTTGGTAAAGATCATATTTATCTCAAAAATAAATTTTTAAAAAAAGTAATATTTAAAAAGGCAAGGGAAAATTAAGAGTTTAGATGTTTAATTGTTCATCAAATATACAAGAAGATATCATTTCCTTATTTTGT
Organism: Pulicaria dysenterica; assembly: GCA_947179395.2. Taxonomy (NCBI): domain Eukaryota; kingdom Viridiplantae; phylum Streptophyta; class Magnoliopsida; order Asterales; family Asteraceae; genus Pulicaria; species Pulicaria dysenterica. The sequence continues at coordinate 82,934,565 of OX359292.1, forward strand.
TTATCACAAAATATATTTCACGTACATGCGAATAACTAAATTTAGGAGAATTTTGAATTTACGAAACATATAACAATCATGTCACATATTTAGAATCAGAAATGATAGTACGATGTTAGTGCTATCTAACTTAGATATTGTTACATCACAAATCATTTAAATAAAATTATTATTATTATTGTCATTTACATGCATGAGTTGTTATAGATCTAAAGATATTTAAAAAAACTCAAACCCGATTAAACCTTACATCCATAGAACGTACCATCAAAATTTCTTCCATGGATTGGAATGTCTTATAATTTGATTTACATGATATATATGGTGACTTTTTTAACGTTCACCTATAATATGATCATGTTATCAAAGATAAGAAATCAAAATCAAAGTATTTCGACAACGAATAGAAAAAGTAAGGGAACTTATCAATTCAACTAGTGCAAGTAGTTAAATATACAACTCATTTATCAATTTTCTAAACTGAAACTTTTGTCACGTTAAAAATGGATAGATCCAATGTCATATTCAATGATACATGTATAGGATGTTTTGTGTATGAGCCTGTCGCTGATTATTAGAAATGATACCTTGAGACGGATGTAAAGCCAAACAAATAGTTGCTGCTCCAAGAACAGATGATTGTGTCGCTTGCCCAACAGATTTCTTGATGTTTAGGTTTATATATGGCATGAAACAGACCGTAACATGAGTATAATCTATAATACGTTACAAAAACCCCTAGTCCATTTTTTACCCACTCATCTAATCTATACATATGTTTATGTTACGGCTTAGATACGTACAATGGTGAACTATACGATGTTATGTTTCTTTTTAGTGTTATTTTTTTATTAAAGAAAAGATCAAAGCACAACCAACGTAGAAGTGGACCTAGAGGTTGGTGTGTATTTGGATTAGAAATGGTGGGTGGCATGATAAATGTGTCACCTATATCTGTGTTTTGACATTAAACTAGGTTTTGTTTTGCCCGCGCGATGCGCCGGGTAATAGCAAATTAATACATTAGATTTTATACACATCTCGTTTATACAAATATTATTTAACAATGTCCAAGTTCATTATTAATACATAAAAGTTCTTTAAGCTTATTTTTAACACCTATAAGCATAGTAATTTGTAACAATTATGAAAATTAACCGTCACTGATTCATTTTATTTTTTCAAATATTCGTAATTAATTATCTAAAAAATTGTAAAATTAATGGAAATTTTAATTTGATTATAAAGTTGTAAACTTAATTACTTTCTATTTTTATTAGTTACTACATTATGTTTTATATGTTGAGATAGATGGCATTGTAGTTATTCTTTGTGTGGGTATCAAAATAAATTATCATTATATTTCATAAAATACCAACCTAAAATTTTAACTTTTCATTAATTGTTACTGATTTTAGATCTCAAAAATATTTAAAATTGTAAGAATGTTTGTTATAGAAAAAAGTAATTTTGTTGCAAATATTCTTATGGGAAATTATATTAATCTAAAGAAAAAAAATATAAACTATAATAGCCTTCCCTAATTTTCATCATGTATAGAATTAAAGAAAAAAAATAAAATTATAAAAAGTAATAATGATTGTGATTGGTGAAAGATAAAACCTCATATAAATGAAATTATTATCTGTTGGTGCAATCAAGAGATTAAATATTTAAATATATCTGGTTTTGATGATGCAATTTTAATAATCAAACTGTAAGAAAAATATATATATCCAAGTTAATATGAAAATAATAAGTTTGACAAACTAATAATTTATATATATATTTGTGGAAGATCATAACACTGATAAAACCTCACAAAATATATATTACATATTTTATATTGCCAAAACTGAAAAGTTAGAGAAAATAAAAATGGCAATATAATCATAAATGGATATATCTTAGAATGTCATTTTTATAAACATATAATTTTCACTTATAAACCTGTTCCATACAGCGTCAAAATAATATCTGTCTATGGAACAAAGTTTTTATAAGTTATTGCCAACAAATTTGAATAGACATGATTTTATAAATTGGCAAAAGTGAAAATATGTATTTTAGAATACAAGATAAATATCCTTAAGAGGTATTATTATACTGTGTATTAATTAATTATATATAAAAAGATATTGGCTAAGATCTTATGACACAAAAGGACATTAGGTGTCATCCTTAGAATTAAGCATGTGCTTAATTAATTTAAAGTCAGTCCAAATACACAGTGTAACGATATTTATTTTGGTGTTTATCATTTCTAAAATACCAGTTTAAAAGAGAAGGTCGTAAAATAACGGAAATATTTTTTAACGATCCGAGAATGTGGCGGCTCTGGCCACGGTCGATCCACGGTCGACCGTGGGATCGACCGTCCGGCCAGATGAGGTGTCCCCACTCTTCTCTTCTCTTCCTCTATAAATATAACCCACTTCTCTTCACTTCTTACATTTTGCCAACTTAGATATTCTCTCCTACATATACACTCACACACTTGATCTTCCAACTTTATATATATTTATCTTTGAGTGTGTTGATTCTTGAAGTTGTTTACATATATTGTGATATTCATACAACTCTTCAAGATCAAGCAAAAGGGAAGCAAGAAAAGTACTTTGAATATTGATTCATAGAGTTCATCTTTTCTTGTATTGAGAGATTTATAGTTCATACACCATTGTTGGTGTTCCTGGTGTTCTGATTATTCCCCACTTTGTTTGTTAGAAATTTTTTAGTTCTTGGTAAAGAACTTGAGTTTTCTTCTTGTTGAAGAAGAAGGTGTGTTCTTGGTGAAGAACACTTGTAAGATCTTGGATTAGATCTTTTGGTGGTTGTCACCTACCCGTAAAGGTGATTGTACTTCGGTGATCTCTTCCGGGCTAAGAGGTATTTTGCACGTGGTGCTAGTGGAATCCTTGACGGAGGTCAAGGCGTGGATGTAGGTTGGAGTTTAACCGAACCACGTAAAAATCTTGGTGTCATCCTTCTAAACCCTTAACTCTTTAATTTCCGCACTTGCATTTGCATATTTATTTTCGCAAGCATATTTACATTTCTAGCATTTTACTTTTTAGCATTTTATTTCTAATTTCTTTTATTTATTTATTTCTGTCATTTAAATTCCAGTCTTACTATATATATTAATATATATATATATATATATATATATATTTATCTGGTATACCCATCAAGATTAATATATATATATATATATATATATATATATATATATATAAGAGTTTATATTTATATTTATTATAAGTAAATATATATAAGAGTTTATATATATATATATATATATAAGAGTTTATATTTATATTTATTATAAGTAAATGTATATATATATATATATATACATATCTGGTACTTACAATCAAGATATATATATATATATATATATATATATATATATATATACTTTCCGCATTTTATTTCTTGCATCTTATATATATGTCTGGTACAATCATCAAGATATATATATAAGCACTACTATACATATTTATATATTTTACGCATTTATAATTCAGCGCATTAATTTTCAAAGTCTCATATATTTGCTATCTTATTTTCAAAGTCTCATATATTTGCTAACAGTTTTCTCTTTTGTGTCCGATATTTAAATTAATTAAATAATCGAAAAATTGGTCATAGAAACTATTCAACCTCCCCCCCCCCCCTTCTAGTTTCTACATTATCCATGTGATATATGCCATCATTTCAATATCTCATGAGAAATCAATATCTTATGAGAAATCAATATCTCATGTTTTATTAAGAAAATTACCAAACTACCCCTAAATATCTCATGATATTTTGCATGTTTACTTCACAAATTGATATATAGAGTAATTTCACATATTATTAAATGGAAAATGCTTTTTTATGAAGTATAAATCGATCAAATATGAAATAATACTAAAATACGCGAACTTAATTTCATAATAATAAACAACAATTCAAATAGTACCACCACTAATTGTAAATTTGCAATTAATTGTAAGATACTGTTTATTACTTGTTTAGAGTATGTTTTAGATCCTCTAAATATAAATTTTGCATATGTTAATAATATTATTATTTATTTTGATTTTGAATACGTGACAGTATGTTCATGATTTTCTCGATCTTGTCCTATAACAAATTGAAATTTATATCTAAATATTTGAAATAAATAACTTATAGGAAAATGATCAATATAGTTCATAGTTAATCCATAGTTCTGAGGGATTAAGTTTAGCTTTTGAATCAGTCCCATCAATGGTCCATATTGAATTTTAAAATTTTGGACAGTGTGACATTTTCGTAATTTACATGTAATGTTTTTACAATCACATATAATTGAATATTATAATTTCAAAACTATGTTTTTTATATGGACTATATTGAACACAATTCACCATTTATAACTTAATTGATATCCAATAATAATAATAATAATAATAGTAGTAGTAGTAGTAGTAGTAGTAGTAGTAGTAGCAACAGTAGTTTATAATAATAATTATTATTAATTATTATGTTGTTATAAGTGTTTTTCTTTTTTAATGTTACAGACCGAAATAATTTTTTTAATCTCTACTATTGTATAATGTATTTAACTAAATACTACAACTATTAAAAAGCTTATATAATAATTTAAAGCAATAAAAACAACTAAATTTTAGTTGAACTAATATACAACAAATTATACAAGTGGCTTACAATATATTATATATAATAACAATTACCAGAAAAGTACTGTTCAATGAACAGTAACTTTCCTGGTTGTTATTATATATTTAATGCAACAAATGTTTTAACATTATATACAATATATTAAAAAGCGTGGGGTGCCTATGGTTTTGTGTCCGGATCCGGGTTTGGGTGAGAAACCGGGTTTGGGCCGGTTTTCAATTTTGGGCTTTTTTTTCGAAATTGTTTTTGGGCCGGGCGTTGAGCCGGTTTGAAGGATACGACACCGTTGTACTGCTACTGTTGTTAACGTTCTTATGCAAGCTGCACCTAAACGAACCTGTTGATATTAATCGGCGTAGTGACAAGAATGGAAGTGGTTCAGGCAAGTGGCTCTGTTTCGATCCTTGCGTATGCTTCTTGGGTTTTTAATGTTTTTTTTTTCAGCCTCCCGCCCCCCTGCATAGCTGATTCTTTTATTTATTTTTTTATTGAATTTTTTAATTTTATTTATGATTTATCATTATATTAATGGAATTAATTTTATGTCTTTATTTTTTTCAATATTATGCTCTTCCAAAAACTATACTTTTTAGTATTATGACTTCTATGTTATAGATGAAAATATTAGTTGTTTTTTCTTCGTCAGAACCTTATTACATTATAAAGATTAATGATACTAAATACTTATATTAGACGTAATGTGAAAATTAAAACCCGAATCGATTTGAATTTAAATCTGATGGTGTATTACAATCCTAGATGTTAAAAAAATTTACCAGTTTATTTTAATATTTTCGCTTAATTGATATTTTTTATATTTTGTTCACGTTATACCCCGCTACAGTTAAAAAATAACTCTTTTTGAATTTCTTTTATAACTTTTAGGATATAATGTTCGATGTAAATACGAATATATATCTGCAACCGTTTCATGTTCATCTACATTTTGATGTTGCCATATTGTAATACGACATTTAGCTTTAAAATATATTTTTCGAGATCTAATACTTAAAAATGCATTTCATTTGATACCTATCATATGATGTGACTATTTATATTGAAACATAGATAAAAATAAGTAGATGACAAATGTATATTTAGACTTATAAAAGAAAAACACATTAGATGTTATATAAAAGAAACAAACCTGGCTTTTATAAATAAGCATCCTAAAGTTTAAACTCTTTTATCAAGTTATTATATTTCAATTTAGATGTTAATTTATATATTTTATTTATCCAAAGCTCTGCGGCAATGCGCGGTAAAATTCTATCTCGTTTAATCTAAAGATTAGTAATGGTCTAGATTTTAATTACTAAACACACACAACAATGACCATCACACAATACGTGTGTGTAATGTGTGAAAATGCTTCTTTTTATAGTGAGGTTTAAATTATGGGTACAAATAACCCTTAAGTGCTATTATTAATAACTTTATGTTTCATATACTTTGTTTTTACCATTGGTATAGTTTAATCTACATGGTTGAACTTTGTTACTTTAGTCTCGTTAATATCCTTATTATAAATTAAATATTCTTTTTGGATTTTGGGATGTTGCACTAACAGATTGAGTGACAAACCGTCCTTAATGCAACTAACCTGATGCTACTATAGCATCAAGAGGTCGAAGGACCTCATAAGCACATGTGATTTTCAGTTGTCGTGGTGTAATACGCAAAACCGGACACTATTTATGATTTTTATCTGCATTTTCTTATCTCCAAATGCTAGTCCAAACACGCTCTAAATACGATAGAAACAAATAAATTAATGAATAACAACATACATTAAAAGGATGACATGCTTTATACTCATCTTACAAAATATTCGTAGATTAATAAAAGCGTTAAAATAAAAAATAGGGCTTTTGATGAAATCCACATGTCATTGTTTATTAGGTAATAGAAGAAAATAGAGTTTTTTTCTGTAGAAGAAGCAGGGTTGGATGTAAGGTGTAGTCGGCGGAGGCATGGAACACCAGTCAAATTTATCCACGTAATGTAAATTTTGATTTTTTTAGTTGGTGCTACCATTTTATAGTATAAATTTTAAATTTTTCGAACAAATGTAACCATCTATTTCAAATCATGGATCCGCTCTAAAAAAACATACGGTTCTCAAATTTTCATTATCTGAACATACCCTCTAGGTATCATAAAAAGCCACAAATGACACTTAAAAAATTAGAATAAAATATACTTGAATAATCATTGTTATATGTGTAAAACTGATAATAATAATGAAAAGTGGGAATTGGGTAAGGTAGGAAGATATATAATTGAGTCTTTGAAAACAAACTTCCCCATCATCTCCAACCAACCATAACGTGAAAGATTCTTCCACCAACAAATGTGGGACGGCCGCTACGTACGTACTCTTTCTATACTTCATCTTCAAACTGCCTCTTCACCACAACATCACTATAATCTTAAGTCTTAACCTCTTGTTTTTGGTAATCATGGAAATTTAATTACTATTTTAAGTAACATTTTATTTTTATTTTTTTGTAAAATTAACAAAAAATTTCTTTACTAAATCACTTTTCCAATAATATTCTTTCAACGTTCATTGACTTTTTCTAGCAAAGTTTCAATGAACACGTACATGATTTATTTTATAGAGTTAACATCAGATAAAAGAAGGGAATCTCATCGATGTTTATTAATCTTAACTAACACACATACCATATATACATGTCCGATTTGGAGCCGGTGATGACCATGTCGAAGCTCGCTCATTTCATATCTCTTTCTGCTACTAAAAAAACGTACCATTTGGATCCAAATTCCGAGATCAACTTAACTGATCATCAAAGGGTAACATTATTACCTACATATTACTCACTAAACGATGACACACAAAATTTACTTATTTTTTCTTTTCATCATCTCTTTTGATTTTGATATTTATTTTGACTTGATAAATATACATATGAGTAGAAATTTGGTAAAAAGATATAAAACCTGTTTCTTTTTATATAATGGTTACACTAGTACTCGTATACATAAAAAAAATTGTTCTTCATAGCATACAAACAAATGGGCTTTTATGCCCAATACACACGTTGGTTTGATTATGTACCTTCTTTTCAAGATACTAAAACCAACTTTTTCTATTCGAACAACGTGTTAATCTAAATTAAGTACATGCAATACTATGTAATCGTATTAGTTATATTAAAATTTGTAACTAACTAATTAATTTATGTCTGTTATGTAAGATGGTAAAAGTTTAAATAGTAACATCCTCAAAAATATTACTTCGTTTCCAACTAATCATTTAATATCATACTTATCAATTTACGCTCATATGCTTGCAATTTGATAAGTTGTTGTAATAACAGTGAATTAGTGTATGTTCGGGAGCATATCGCATAAAACGAAAGTCTTAGGTTCAAATCTCAACATCTTTTGACTGGGTTTTACGCGGTCTATATATGGCTCACATAATTATATATAAGTTGATTAAATTTGTTGTAGTGATAGTGAATTGAATTAGTGGTCAGGAACATACGGCATAAGAGCAATCGTAGTATTAAACAATATTGTTGAAATCACTGACCATGATGTTATCATCATGTCAGCATCAATAATGTATTACTAATAAGTTACAGTGATAACACATATCACTGTCATCACTAGACATATACATGATTAATTATCTCAATCACTACTATTACTAGACATACATATAATCAATTACCAACCACGAGCCACACCATAATGGCGATGAAACGAGGTGGAAGCAATGGTAATCACAAGGCGAGAGACTCGTTGTTTGTTAAAGCAAATCATGAGCACCTATTGCGGGTGCTCTAAGTGTTAGAGGATGTAGATATTAGGGTTTAATTCTTTATATAATAAATATTGTACTATCTTCTAATAAAGTTAGACCTCCTATAAAAATAATCCTAGCTCCACGCCTCCACCCCTACTCTTAGTACTCTTGTACTTTATAAATTGTTATCATTTAAAGCAAAATACCCTCGGGATTTTCATTATAATACACTAAGTGCATAGCATGAAAATCCAGCTTTTAAATTCTGACCTCACGACATTTGTCCGGTGTTTGGTCAAACATGATATATCATGTTCCCTCATAAACATAATAGTTAGACGGGCCTACTAGGGGATCCATTCTTGACTTAATTAAATAATGGACCCATCCTCGTATTTATGAAAGATCATGATGGATCATCTTGAACCTCAACATGAGAGGATCTCAACTAGGGTTGTAAACGAACCGAACGAACACGAATGAGGCTTGTTCGTGTTCGTTCGTTTAATGTTAGCCGAACAAATAAATGAACACGAACGGATTTCTATGTGCATGTTGGTTCGTTTTACTTTAGTCGAACAAATAAACAAACACGAACGATAAACAAACGAACTTTTGTGTTCGATTGTTTAAAAATTGGTTAGCTCTTTGACATTTTTGTTCATTCATTTAATATGATATATAAATGTAAACGAACAAACACACATTATGTTACAAATCCAACTTTATTAAAAACAAATAAACATTATATAAACACACATATAATATATATCTAATATATAAATTAAACGAACATAAACAAACGGATAACCAAACATTCACGAATATAAATGAAAGAACGAGAATTTTATTCGTGTTCGTTAAATGAGCAGAAAATCTTGTTCATGTTTGTTCATTTATTAAACAAACAAACATTAACAAACTTTCTGTCAAACAATTCATTAAATTTTGTTAGTTTACAGCCCTGACCTTAACACTTCATCAAATGATTCAAGTATTCAACCATGAGTCGAGAGATTGACGTACAAGTGACCGAAAAAGACTTTGCTTTTAGCTCACATGCAATAAGCGTATCTACATTCTCCTTCAATCAATTTAGATATGAGCCGTGTTTTGAAAGCACTTGTTTGATTCGGTGGATCTTTTCTTTTCGATTGATGCGGACTAACACTAATAGATAAATTCATGCCAACTTGTTCTTTAAATAATTAAAACGATTACTTATCAAAATATAATCTTCACATTTTACTTGTTTTTGTAAAAATTAATTCTATTATAGGTATAAACCTAAATCTCAATTTCAAAATATGTCTTTCTACATACGTACACAAATACAGTTTTACTTGATGTGATATTCTAGTAATTACAGTCAACTTATATAACACGTTACTATATATATATAGTAACATACTTTGTGGACCGATTACATCGATCACTTTTTTGTAATCAAATTCTAATCGATCTTAACCATCGGTAATTTACAAATAGTGTTGACACAAACAACTCTCTGTTCTGCAAGGTATAGAGTAGAGACACCAAGTTAAACAACAGATAAATATGAAACCGAGCAGCAGTAAAGCGTAACCGTTAGACCTCATCATATCCGAACTCATCAGGAGACAATCAAACAAAACACGAACAATATCCACAAGAACTAGAAGCTCAGTCAATGATCCTTGTTGAATAAAACCTTTGACAAAGAGTGACATAATAATCTGATAAATGATAGGGAAGGAAGAATATAAATTATAAAAAAAATATAAATTAAATTATAAAAAGAAAAGGACAAGTTTGTTGGGGGCCAATGGCCGAAAGTATTATTCCGTGCCTCCGTGGTACTCTCTATGTATTCATTACCATTTCTAGAAGAAGCAACATTTTTTTTTTTTTTTTTAAATTCTAGGTTGAAAGGTTTCTCGACTCACACATTATTTTATTATAATTATAATAATATAGTATTTGTGGGTCAAAAGTCAGAACCCATTACTGGTAGTCCGAGTCTAAAGTCATTTCATTTTTCTACTCCTTATAAGTTTGGCCCCGCCCCCAATGGCTTTTACAAAAGAAATAAATATATGCATTATCAAAGCAACTTCGATGAATTACGTAATTTACTGTTTTTTAGAATCGTGTGCACCATCAGAACATTGGATGGCTATGCCTACATCAAATATCCTGATTGTTAGTAGGTTTGGAGTGATACTCCATTTTTTTAAGTAAACTAGCTAAGCGACCCGTGTATCAACATATGATAATATAAGTCAATTTTAAATTTATATAGTTTTAAAGAGTATTATGACGTATAGTAAAAATAATTACAAAACATAGATATGAATATAAAATCTCGTAAGAAATGAATAATCATTACAGAATTTTAAAATTCATACATAAGATTATCATTAGATTTTCTTTAAAACCTCTTTATAAACAACATTCATAGTTTTATTTGTAGGGTTTCCTTAATCATCGCAAATTAAAACTTTTAATCTCTTTTTACTCTTCACTCAGGAAACTGTCACATATAACTGTCCATGAGTGAAAACATGTATTTTTAGTACTTCTAATAAATACTCTTTTTAAGAAATATAAAGTTACATTACACGTCTAAAAATTTTAGTATAATATTAATGTGGATCTCGTGATGGAGCTTTATCCCGATATTGTAAAACCATAACTATAATATTATTGTTAATGTTGTTTATAAGCGACTCGTGTATCAACACGGGGATGATATAAGACAATTTTAAATTTATATAGTTTTAAAAATATTAACACGTTAAAAAATTAGAAAACATATATATACGAATATAAAATCTTGTAAGAAATGATAAACATTACAGAAGTTTGATATGCATAAGATTATCATAATACTTTTTGTAGATACTCTTTATAAACAACATTCATGGTCTTATTAGTAATTTAACGCACACATAAACTAAGCTATTTAATTTGAAATGGGCTAATGACATATCTAACTTGGGTATTTTTCATACTTTTATAATTGTTGCCCAAATTAACGATTTTTTTTTGAATCTATTGAATGTTGTTTTTCCTTTTTTAATATCATAAGCTATCAAAGATATCTTTCACAGTTGATTTGTGAACTCACTACCTCGCGTTTACTAAATGAATTGCACACAAAATCAACGAATTTGTAAACTCACGCCCGTGTAAACATTTAAACAATATCGTAAATTACAGGCATGTGGTTGAATTTTCAATTAAATTCAAATTCAAATGGTTGTTATATTATCCATGTATATCTCATCGCCTACTTCCTTTTCCTTTTTGTTTATATTTTCAAACTTAATCTATCAATTATTATTCTATTTAAATCACATTTAAATTTTTTTAAAATCTAATTCTAAAAGTAACTTCCTTAGCTAACAAAGTGAAGTAATTTTAAACCAATTAAATACACGTCAATTAGAAATATGTATTCAATTCCAATCTAAATATATATATTATTATCTTATCCACGATTAATTCAAGGGTTAAAGTCATTAAAGACAAAGATACTTTCCCCCATGTTCCGATATGACACATTAATTTTTTTTACACATATGACCATTTAACTTGTAAGAAACCTGTTATTATAGTCATTTTGGTGATTTTGACCTGCAATAGCAGATCATCTTCTTCCCTAATTTCCTTCACGTCGAATACAAACTTTGAAGCCAAAATTCTCCTTCTACACTTAACGAAAATCAATGATTATTGACTCTATGGAAAGGTAATCGAGTTGTCTATCAAGTAGTATAAAAAACCGAACAAAAACGAGTTTAAAATATGTCAATTCATCAAAATACCGTAAGTGTGTCGAATAGGGTTATTACCGACTTTAATTAGCAATAACTTTGCCTACACTTGATGGTTTTTCATGAATTTGGTGTCCATTGAAAGAATGATGTAAAACGATCAAAAATTGAGCAAAAAAATACTCTTTTTTTTCTGCCCTGTTTTCGAACAAAAAACCCACCAAAATCGAGACTTTGAGCTCCAAATTCTCCCTCAATACTTGACGAAAATTCATGAATTTGGTGTCATTTGAAAGGTATAATGATAAATTACAAGATTCTACAAAAAAATCACAAAAAACGATCAAAAATCGACCCAAAAATCGCAAAAAACCGGCTAAAAACGGGCTGGCAGGTTGCAGGTCACGTTTTGGCCACATCGACACGGTTTTGGTAAGTTGAATGGCCAGATGTGTAAAAAAAAACTTAATGTGCCATATCGAAACATTGGGGAAACCATCTTTGTGTTCAGTGACTTTAACCCTTAATTCAAATATATATTATTATCTTATCCAAGATCAACAAACACATAGAAGTTTGTTATAAAAAAAATTTCCTTAAGGGATTTGATGGAATGTGACGTAATAACTAATATATTTTTGATTTTCTTTAAAAAAAATTTAAATCAAAGGCTATGGTTGGTGGAGAATTTTTTAGGGAAAGAGTTGATGATGTAAGTAATCATTTTCTTTTAATAGTTTTATTTTTAATAGTTGCTTATATATATGATTCATTAATTTTTTATATTGATTGATGCACCTTTGTCTGTTTTAAATGTTAACTATTTTTATATAAATTTATCTTAAATAAAACAAAATTTAAAAAAAATCATTTTAATACTTTTTAACTAAAGACCGAAGAATCAGTTATTATATCGACTATAATACGTAGATAGAATAAATATAAAAAAGATATAAATTGTTTTATGAATAACCTACCCACTACTATTAATGGATAACAAACAATTAAAAATATGTCACTTTAAAAAAAGTGTCATATTACAATAAAATTTATACCAAAACGTAGATAAAAATGAGACGGTCGCAAATATATAAATATTATTTCTCTAAACAAATTATATAATAAGTTATTAAACATATTTTATAAACAACCTATAATTAATTATATTAATATACAAGTTTTGTAAAACCCCCTCACAATTTTATAAAAGCCCCTAACATATTTTATAAAAACCCTTCAGAATTTTCACAATGCCCCCTTCCAATTCCTTAAGGATTTTTGGCATTTATGACATCATTTTTCGATTTTTAATTTTTTTTTAAATTAAGGGTTGTGATTGGTGGAGAATTTTTAGGAAGTGGGAGAAACCTTTTTCTTTTAATTAGAATATAAGATGAGGTAGCTTAACTTTCTTTCCTCTTTAGAAGGTCCATAAGAGGTTCAAGACTATCGGACTATTACAATTTTACATGTATATGATTGTCATTATGTTAAGCTACAATTAGAAGGAAATTATCAAATGCCAACCATTGAGGTGTATTGAATCCGCTACAGAGCTCCGTCTGCAGTTAAATGGCAAACCATGCACATGTCACATCTGGAATCATATACACGACGATTGAAACCTCGTGATTCCAAAGCACATATTGTAGACATAGAAGATTATTCTTGAAAAATATTTCTTTATTATATTTTAATGTTTTGCTCATATTTTTGCATTTTTTTAGAAGAAAATGTGCATTATTTAAATATTTTTAATATTTATATTACAACTTTTAGATCTATAACTTATTTGAATATATAAAAACATATTATACTATATGTAATATAGAATTATTATTAGTAATTGTTGAAAATAAATACTTATTTAAGTCTTTGTATTAGAATATGAAATACAAAATTAAATACCAAAACAATTTTATTTTTAAAATATAATACATATAAAAAAGATAAAAGTTACATATTAAGGCAAAATTGTTTAAGACAAAATATTAGTTAGGATAGAGAGTTAGTTAATTAACCATGTCTTTTAGTAAAAAAAAAAGGTTGTTTAGTTAGATAACCTCTTACATAATATGTTTCTTAAAAAAAAACGGTTATTATAGTTAGTATTTGGTTACAGAATCCGTCTTCTAGGGGTACGGATGTCTAATTTGGCTATAGAAGTCTAAAAGAATAAAAAACAATAATTTTGGTAGAATAAACTATAAGGTGTGCACTATTAAAGCTTAAATTTGAAGGTTTAAAAAAAAAAACTTAATGCATTATCATAACCATCATATATTTTTTCATTATAATAACTAGTATCATGATTAATGCTAATACTAATAATATCATTATTATAAAACAAATGTTACTGATATTAAAAAAGTTAAAACCGGTACACAAATTTACAAGTTTAGTTATAATAAATAAATAATGTTACACAAATTCAAAGAATTTCTTGTAACATTGAAGATGTTACCAGTTTACTAAGTCACCAACAAGTTACATTGTATTAAATTAATGAAAATCAATAATTTAATGACTTAATTACAAAAAAGTTAAAAATGATACTAAAAGTTACAACTTACAATTACAAATAGTGAGTTAGTGACGCCATTGGTGTATAAGGTATAAACCCAATGAGGTTAAGTTATGGGCTATTAGTTGGGCTTACAAAATATTCTCAATACACGTACATTATGGGCTATTAGTTAGGCTTACAAATACACTTAAAAGTTTCAAGTAGTCTTAGAGGAACAGAAGCCTTATAAAATTTGGGCTCATACGATTGGGCCTTATAAAATTTGGGCTCATACGATTGGGCAGTATGAATTAAGCTTTGGGCCCATAACTATTAAGTTGGGGTTAAAAATATTCCCAATATAACTATACGTACATATATAACAATAACTTTGAGATATTCTTAAAGATGAATAGAGGCCTTATAAAATGTGGGCTCATATGCGATTGAGCAATATGTATAAAGCCTAATCGTTCCTAACCGAGTAACCGGTTAAAACTTAATAGACCAAAGGGGGTGCATTTAATCTAATAAAGTTACTTATTACTATTTACAAATCAAATGGTGTTTGAGCTAACAGTATCAAGGTGTATTAAGGTATGACTCCCACTTTAAACGTAAGAGTTTAATTCATGTTATACATCATTTCAATTTTTTAATTTAACCTTAATAAATTTTCACTTTTTACCCTTAAGTTTGTATAAGTTTCATTTGATCTCATAACATTACTAGGTAATGCAGCCACATGTACATAATGTAATCGACACATGTAGTAGATGCAAATAAACTACGTAGGCTAACTTTGAACATTCATCTCATATATTATATCATATGTAAATTAAAATTACTAAGAAGATGATTATTTGAATATCACCCAACGTAACGCATGGGCTTGATATACCTTGTTATAGTACAAGAGGTTGTTATACTAAGAAACAGTGTAAACTCATCATGTTTTAGATCCATCTGAAACACTTGAATCACATGCAAGACGCAATGTCCTCAAGATACCAGAGCAAAAAGTAAAATACGTTGACATTTTCTTGAGAGAATTCAATAAATTCCTACTAATAACTTTATGAAATTAAGTGGCTAAGAGATGAAAGATTCAGACTTGAGAAATAAATCATCTAAAAAAAATGTGAAAAGAGATTCATTCTTCAAGAAGTTTTTCTGAATCTTCACAAAATATTTCCTTTAGTTTATAAACTCTTGGACCAAATGTCGAAGATCAAACATGCCTCTGCAACACTTCATCACTGTCACAACCTCTCGAAACGCCGCAACACTGCATGGAACCGCCAGCCCGTTCTTCTGCTCAAATCCAAACTCCTCAGAGGCTTTCGCCAACAAAATCTTGAACAGTGGATGAGATAAGCAGCTCGTAGGAACCACAAACCGTTCCCTCTCATCACCTACATAAACCGCCAAAAACCCTCTCGGGGTGGTTGATATACACTCTTGATCAACATCATATCTTAACAATCTTTCTTCTTTGACATACAAGTTCTCACAATTGATGTATCTTCTTTTATATGTAACTTTCCTGGCTAGTTTCTTAATATGACAAATCTTCCTTTGAAACATGTTTAGACCCAAGAACCCTTGACAATATTTTGATGTCATGGATCCAAATTCTACTGACTGATGGGGATAGATCTTGTGAACAATATATATAGGTTGATTAGGTTGACAATGACTCACCAAATTTGTGCAAATGATTGATTGGTAAGATGTATTTGTCACTTAGATGGCATGGATTATAAAATAATGGTTAGATGTCAAACTTTTTGGCTGTCAAATTGCTTAAATATCTTAAAATATTGTGTTTGTTAATGTGAATTAGTATATAAAATCCTTAAATTTGTGTGCAAATTATACTTTTATTATATATATTGTACTGATTTGCAAACAAATATGGTTGAATGCGACGAACTGAAGTGTTCATGGGTTTGTTTGTTTCTGTTTAAAATAATAATTTATTTGCAATAGTTGGTACTCTATTTCTGCGTTTCTGAAAACTTTGTAATTATGCTCTCGGAAACATAGTGAGAATAAATATGTAGTGCTTATAAGATAATCATTATAATGTTTATACATAAAAATCAATTTCAAGACCGAGTCGATCTATATGTGAGTTACTTAAGTTTGACTCATTAAATGTTTGGATCGAGTTGAGTTTAAACTAGCTCGAGTTAAGCTTATATCTAACTTAAATATTGTTTTGACTTTTGAATAAGCCTAAACTTGAACCTTACAACTTAAGCGAGTCTGTTAATGATATAAGTATAATAATATATATACATACATACATAGGTTACACGAAAATGGATCAATAAAGAATCATGTGTTAAACAAAGAACCTAAAGAACCCATCTGGACTATTGGATCATCAAAATCAATGGATGAAATTGATCGATGGCAAAACTGTAATTATTATGTATTAATTTATGAGGAAAAGGGCAAAGTTGGAAAATCCCCTCCCCCCTTGAAAACCCACGATTTAAAAAAAAATCCTCAAAAACTTTAAATTGTCATAACTTTTTAAGTTTTGTGAATTTAAACAAAAAAATTATACAAATCTTTTAGTTTTTTAATTCTCTTTCAAACAAGATCACTCTTCCCATATTTTTTAAATTTTTTTTGAAAATGAAAATTTTGTTTGCATTTTGGCAGCATGTAGTGTTTATGTGTACAGATTTTGCATTTTGGCAGCATATGTTCTACGGATTTTGCATTCTGCATTTTCGCAGCATGTAGTGTTTCTGTGTACAGATTTTGCATTTTGGCAGCATACGTTCTACGGATTTTTTTCATTCTGCATGTTTATATTTTGCGTTTTTCGTTTTTTGCATTTTGCATGTTTATACGGATTTACATTCTACATTCTGCATTCTGCATGTTTTTTGCATTCTGCATTCTGCATGTTTTTTGTTTCTACATTCTTCATTCTGCATGTTTTTTGCATTTTGCATTCTTCACGTTTTTTGCATTTTTGCATTTTGCATGTTTTTTCCATTCTGCATGTTTTTTGCATTTTGCATTCTTCATTCTGCATGTTTTTTGCATTCTGCATTTCTTCATTCTGCATGTTTTTTGCATTTTACATTCTGCATTCTTCATTCTACATGTTTTTTGCATTTTGCATTTAATATGAACACAACTCTAAATGCAAAATTTGCATTTTGAAAAAAAAAAGTTTCAGAAATATATCAAGCCCAGTCTTGTTTGAAAGAGGATGATAAACTGAATATAACGGTATAATTTTTTTGTTAAAATTGTTAAAAACGAACGAGTTATGATCATTTAAAGTAACTTGTGTTTTTTTTTTTAATTTTTGGGGTTATTGGAGGAGGGGGCTGGAAGCCTGGAACGCCGTTGATTTTTTTTTAAATTTTCCTTTTTTGCCCCTAAGCAATGTGCCACATGTCATCACTAGAGAAGGTTCTTTAGGTTCTATGTTTAACGGAGGTTCTTTATATAAACTTACCCTAGGTTACACTAACAAACATAAAATCATAATATTATATGCTAAATAATACTTTTTATTATTTGTAGAAGAATTATTGCAATATCTGCATTCTTAAACACTGGCCCAATAAACCCTTTTGAACCGGGTTGAATAAGGTCATAAGGTTATAGAAACCAGTTTTGAAGACGGGCTTTAGAAAAAAAGAGGAGGGGAACTGTAAAAAAATATAAGCAAATTATACGGATCATCCCTGTGGTTTGTTACAAATTGCACCGTTCGTTTCTAGACTTCATTAATTAAACTAGGCGTCCCCAACATTTACGTTTTGTCACATCTGTGGTCCCTGGCCCACATAAAATGACTAAAATACCTTTTTCTTTTTAATTAACTTTTCTTTTATATTTTTATTTCTTTTTTTAATTAATAAATCATTATTTTTATTTTTATTAATATTATTGATAATTAAAATCCATTCCCCCCTTTGTTCGAACCACCCAAAACCACCGCCGCTTGAACCACTGCATCGCTTCTTCGAACCACCCTAAACCACCGCCGCTTGAACCCTGCCGTCGCCTTATTCAAACAACCCTAAACCACCGTCGTTGTAGCTTCAAGATCCATGGTTGTCGAAATTTTTTACAGAGGTTAAAGATTTGGGATTTGATTTATTTTGACCGTCGCAACCATCGTCCTCACCATCGCAGGCACCATGGCAATTAGGGTTTGTTCTTGTGTGTCTTACAAATCTGATTAGCGATTAGGGTTTTGTTAGGGTTTGTTGTTGAATGTTCTTGTGTTGTTACAGATTTTGGCGTGTTCTTTTGTGTTACAGATCTTGATCGTGAATGTTCTTGTGTGGGTGTGTGGGATCGACGGTGGCTAGTGACCTACGGCAGTGGTGGTTACGAACCACGACGGTGGAGGTGGAGGTTCTTGTCTGAGTTACTTAAGTTTGACTCGTTAAGTATTTAGATCAAGCCGAGTCTAAACTAGCTCGAGCTGAGCTTATATCTAACTTAAATATGTTTAATATTGAATAAGCCCAAACTTGAACAAGGACTTAAACGAGTCTATAAATGATATAAATATATACTATATTATAAAACATTTACCTTTCTCTCTCTTAAATTTAAAACTACTTAATTTTAAGTAGTACAAGTTTTTATGCTTAAAATAAAACACTTAAAACAATAGTCTAACCAATCATTCTATTATTTATCTCAACTAATTTAAGGCAACTATTACTTTAATAAATCATTAAACATCACAACAACTATTTAATTTATCTAATTTTGGCTAAATTACTTATATCAATACAATTTTAAGGTTATAGTATCTTTTTCTCTAACTATTTAATAATGATAATTTTTATTGTTTTTCAAAAACTATTTTAACAACTAATAAAATGGTTGATTATAACAACAATAAAGAAATAAAAAAATTTGAGAAAAAACATGGATAAGTTGACTAACACACATTTCACAAATACCATAACCTACTTTTCAAATCAAACATGTTGTCAAGCACATCATAAGCGCCGCATTGCGCGGGTATAGTGCTAGTACAATAATATACATACACGCACGTACATAGGCTGACTAATAAACCTAAAATCATAATATCATAGGCTAAATAATACTTTTTATTATTTGTATAAGATAAGATTATTGCAATATATGCGTTCTAATACACCGGTCCAATAAACTTTATTGAACCAGATTGAGTAAGGGCATAAGGCTATAGAATCCAATTTGCGCAGGTCGTTATCCATGATCGCTGCTGCTGGCAGCTCTCGCATCAGGACTAAAGCTGGGCCATAGTAAAGCCCAATTGTTTAACTGGGTTCGTACTTCGTAGAGGTATAGAGTCCAATTTCTTTGGGCTATAAACTGGTTCGTTACTATTATTATTTTCCTTCAAAAACCAAGTTTGTTATCAACTTAACGATCGATCTGCTTCATGTTTAGCTCAATCCTGATTTCCAACAAATCAACAAACGAGACACCAACCATGTAAGATTACCCGAAAATGTTATTACACGTTTTAACACCACTCAAACATGTAAATTAATTCGACTTGAATACGCTTCATTCCTTGAAGAAGATTAAAAACGTACCCATGACATGTAAGTAACTATAATAACTCAATATTTACATCATATATAGATACTCCAATGGTCACCAAACACGGGTACTCCATTTTCCTATTTGATTCCCATGACTTTCTTGATGATTTTTTCATCAATACTCGCTTTCAAAGGAACTCCATAGCTAATACAATGGCCTCTTAACTTTTTTTTTCTTTTTGAAAAGCAAGAAAATACCATTATCAAGGACTGCAAAAATACATTCTACAGGCAGCAATAAATCTCTTGTGTGAGACACAAAACGGATTATGCCCCTCAAACAATTTCTAAAGAGAGGATCAAGAACTTGTTGGTTATCAGGCTTTATAGTAACAAAGCTAAAAAAAAACACTCACGGATATGAACTTAAATTTGCAAAGAGTAATATAAACAAAACTTTAATATGTATGGAAATATGGGGAGAGAAGTAAAGGACCATAATCTACTTATCATTCAATATGAAAATGGCTTATATAAAGCCTTACACAGCCACCACGTGGGATTAATAAAAATAAATAAATAAACCAAAGACTAAGTAAAACCAACGTTCACCCTTAAGATTCGGTCATCCATATACCCACTAACTTTATTCAAACTAAACTCACACCTAACCTACTAAAATTGTTTATTTAGCTTTTAATACTGCCAAACTTTCTAAGAAAATATTAAACCCAATTAACCAAACTACGTTACCCATCAAATGCAAACTAAAAACCACCCAGTAAATAAACGATTAATCCAACAATCACCCCCTTAATCGTTTATTCACACCACTCGTTTATAGTAACGTCGGTTCATCTTCCTCGCACCGGTTCAAGTTAAGCTCATCATTTTTCTCCCACCTGGGACACTCCGATATGTAATGCCCATACTCATTACACTTGTAGCATTTCACGTGGCTCTTGTCCCGTTGTACTCGACCATCTCCTCGACCTCTCCCGGACCCCCGACCTCCACCTCAGCCACGTCCATAGTCTTCACTCTTTGAGTTTCCACAACCGCAATGCACACACCTATGCTACTTTCCTTTTGTTTTCTCATCATAACTTGAAAATAAAAGTTGATTTTGCTCGGTTTGGATCTCCTCAACCTTGATCCTTTCTTCATATGCTTTAAGCCGGCCCACCACATCATCATAACCGATGGTTTTCAAGTCTACAACCTGTTCAATAGAAGCCACCATATGAATAAAACGTTTAGGTAAACCATTAAGAAACCTCTTAACCAATTTTGTTTCTTCTATAGTCGACCCAAGTGAGGCGGCTCGAGAAGCATACTCGGACAACTTGTTAGCAAAATCATCTATAACTTCTTGGTCCTTCATCTTGTGATTTTCAAACTCTCCCATTAAAGTTTGAAGTCTTGCCTCTCGGATTCGATCCGCACCCAAATGACGGGTTTTAAGAACACTCCACATTTCCTTTGCGGTATTGAGATTCCCGATTTGTAGAATCTGCTCTTTGGGTATGCTTTGATACATGAGAGCAATTGCAAGATTATTCTTCTTGACATCCTCTTTTGTTCCTGGTTCTATCATCTCCCATACTCCATGAACATTGAAAATAACCTTCATTCTCATGGCCCATACTGTGTAATTTGTGGATGACAACACCGGGCATTGAAGACATATGGTGTTGTTATCTTTGACGGTGACCAAAGCTTGATCCTTCGATGGAGCCATTCTTGTGATTTACTGCACTACCAAGGTTGAATAATCAATTAAAACACTGCTGAAAGTATTACCTGCAAGCGCCTTTTGCTACCTTTCTCCTGCTGTTTTAGACCCTTTGATTATCACCTTCTGGTTGCTTAATCTCCCTTTGTTCTTCGATCAACAACTGGGTTAACAAGCCCGCTGATTTTGGCCTGAATCACGACTTGTCTTCTCTACCCTTTTGATCCCCTAGAACATTAGGCTTCCACCTACGATCAACGCATAATCCCTCTTCTCGAACCTCGCTCTGATACCAAGTGTTGGTTATCAGGCTTTATAGTAACAAAGCTAAAAAAAACACTCACGGATATGAACTTAAATTTGCAAAGAGTAATATAAACAAAACTTTAATATGTATGGAAATATGGGGAGAGAAGTAAAGGACCAGAATCTACTTATCATTCAATATAGAAATAGCTTATATAAAGCCTTACACAGCCACCACGTGTGATTAATAAAAATAAATAAATAAACCAAAGACTAAGTAAAACCAACGTTCATCCTTAAGATTCGGTCATCCATATTCCCACTAACTTTATTCAAACTAAACTCACACCTAACCTACTAAAATTGTTTATTTAGCTTTTAATACTGCCAAACTTTCTAAGGAAATATTAAACCCAATTAACCAAACTACGTTACCCATCAAATGCAAACTAAAAACCACCCGGTAAATAAACGATTAATCCAACAGAACTAAACATAATTTGAACCTATCATCTAAGAAGCATAATAACATAAACTAAAAAACATTAATGAGCATCTGCAGGAAAGAGAAACCAATCAGCACACGAACTTAGTCCTTTCTTCAATCTGTAATGAATCCAACTATAAATTTGTTGCTCTGGCCGGGATTAGGAGAACCGGTGTACATAAATCCAAAAAGATCTAAGCGCTGAAATTAGTTCTTGGTCATACATTGATGTTAAATTTACAATTAGATATTGCATTTGCAGCAAAGCATTTTCATTCACTACAAGAAAAATATGTATTTGGGAGAGCCGTAAACTGTGCCAAATACTCCAAAAAACCATGCCAAATAGTATTTGGCACGGTTTTGGGTTTGTCCTAAATATGAGGGTGCCAAATACATTTGGGTCAAACAAAAACTGTGCCAAATGGTATTTGGAACGGTTTTGGCACGGTTTTTAGCTTTGGTGCCGCTTACAGAGTGTTTAGGACGGTTTGCAAAACGTGGAGCCAATTGCGCATGGCCATTTAGCAAGGGCTAGGAAACAGTGCCAAACATGCATTTGGCACAGGTTGCTAATCCGTGCCAAAGATGCGTTAGGCACGGATTGTGAAACCATGCCAAATGAGAATTTGGCACTATATTTATTGTGTGCCAAATAAGAACTTGGCACTACATTTTACTTGTGCCAAATGAGCATTTGGAACCACGTTTAACCGGTGCCAAGTGATCATTTGGAACTACGTTTTCGTGTTCCAAATAAGTATTTGGATATACCTTTTCCCGTGTCAAATAATCAATTGGCACGGTTTTTATACACATGTTAATAGAATTTGGCATGGTTTTCCTATTTAAAAAACATTTGGCACGGTTATATTGTTATTCCAATCATGCTTTTGGCACACTTTTGTATGTTCCAAATACACCTTATACCATACATAAATATCAAATTAGAGTCGAACGTTTATCATGATAAATTAAAACACACTTATTTTATTCCATAAATCAATAACAATCTCAAGTCAATACTTTCCTATCTCACTAAAACCAAATAAAAATCATTCAAAAAGTTTATCAATCTATGTTCCATAAAGAGAAAACGTAGCATATCAATTCGAATAATAAAAAACTAAACTAGCAACAATGTAGTCAAGCTCACGACCTCACGTCTTCATATGCCCTACATAAGAAAAAAAAATCCATGCATTAGAAATGGACATTTAATAATGTCAAAGTTTAATAGGGTCGGGTTTCGGGTGAAGATCGAAATTTTCAAAAAACCCAACTAGCTATCTGATTATCAACCTTATGTATAAGTTTCCAATTTAAACAAATTTTGTTATCCTTTTTCAGGTCACAATTCTTATCATAGATATAAAAGATATAACAGAAAATGATCAATCACTTACATCGTGAAAATGCATATGCCACTTCACATAAATTCTAACACCTTAACTTTCATCCGAAGAAGTCCCCACCTACAACATACAAGCATATAACATTTTTCATATGTATATATTTATATAGACACACATACACACAAGGAAAACAAAATAGATTAGAATGAAATTTACCTGTTCTAACAACCCATGACGCGCTAGTAAACGTTTCATCATCCCTATTTCTTCAATCATATCTTTCTGAGTTTTGTCATAACCAGACACCTTCTCAGCTACTTGTTCAGCTACTTGTTGAGGTACTTGCTCCGCTACCCGCTCCGCTACTCTAGCCTTTAGTTGTGCCTCTACTTGAGATTCAACCATCCTTTTAATCTCATCTGAAGATGATATATTCATAGAACGTGAGCCAGCCCCAAAAACAACACGAGGAGAAGGTCCTACACCAAATGTCCTCACCCGCCCGTGTCCTTCAGACCCCATTAGATCAGTAAAAACTTGTTCTTTGAGAGCATCACTTTGATCCGTTTCCGGAATCTCATTCAACTTCTCATTCATCCTTTCCTGTGAAATTATTAAACAAAACATTTCATAACAACGAACTCGAAATAAATAACTTTATCTGATTAGTAACTAATCTACTTACAACCAACTTCTGGGTATCATCATCTGGTATGGTACCATCTTTTTTACTACGTGTTTTAATATACACTTTAGCATGAGAAGTATCTTCATTGTTAGCTTTCATCTAGAAACACGTTTTTAACAATATCTAGTTAGTATTTTAAATAATACAATATTAAATAATAATATAAAGCAAAAAACACACAAAATTCATTTATACGTGTTTTAACTTGTACCTCCTCTCGAATATTAGCATGAGATGTTCTTCCGGTTCTTGGTAAGAATTCTAAATACTTTCGATTAGCAGCATTTCTCATAGATTGAGCCTGTAAAAGAATACGAACAGACTTAAATAAGTTAATAACAAATTGATATTACTTATTGAAGTAGTGTGTTAAACGAAAATGTCAAATAAAAACCAGATATTTTAACATCTTATATGTACCTCAACATCTTCACGCTTCCAATAATTTACCAAAATTGGCCACTTCTCAGGGTCTATCCGACTATCATCAAGAGGAGTCAATAACTTTTCCGGGTTATTCTTAAATGGAGTAAAGTGCTTGTTTTTCACTCTACTTTTCCATTTTTTCCAATGACCACCGATTAACATTAAACAATTGTTCTTGAATTCTTCTGGTGCATCAGTCTTATGCTAGATGTAACACGTATAAAATTAGCATAAGTGAAATACAATTTTGGTGTATCTGTTAGTATCGAGTAAAACTTCAGATCATGGCATACATTGATAATTTAATTAGTGAATAGCATTTTCAATAGATTATCACTTAAATTTTTTGTTCTAAAAAAGCTTTAACAAAAGAATAATATTCCTGTTTTTTTTCTTTTCTAAGCATTTCTACCATATGCAATGTAAGAGTTAATCAATTAAGACAGAATAATAGAAGTAACTTTTTGATATATTAGTCTGGGACATTGCCGCTTATCTTACACGTCTTGAAAGAGACATGTACTGGTGGATATTAGTATAACGATATAAGAAATTCTTATACTATAACATTCAAATAGCCAAATTTTAGAAAAATGCAGCTTTACAGTGGAAAGGGAGAAAGAGATACAACAGGTTTGTTGGTGCAAACTAGTTATATTTGTGTTTCTGTTTCTGTTATTGATATCGCTATTTTTATATATATATTTAATGCGATATTTAATTATTTTTGGATAAAAATCATGAGAATATGTTAAATATATGTTTAATATCATTATATATTCTTTTTCAGGTTCAAATTCGGATATTTGAGGATATATATGGATAAAAAAGGCTAAAATTCGAAGATAAACATCAAAGTTTGAAATTTCCGAAATTATGTCACTAAATGGTCGCTAGCGTCGCTAAAAGCCACCACTTAGCGTCGCTAAAGGTGACTTAGCGTCGCTAAAGGGCCCTTTGACAGCTTTATTAATTGATTTGATCTCCATTCGGTTGGGCAGCTTTTGGTTCCGACTTTTGGACCTAAAACCATCAGAAAACACCATTAAGAAGCATAGGAAGCTTGGAGCAATTTCTTGGAAGGATTGGAGCTCAAAAGTGAAGATTAAAGTGAAGATCATTCGGCTTTTTTACGGTTTTTAATGTTCTACTTAATCATGTTCTTCTTATTTCTTGATTTCCAGAACTTTATCATGAACATTAGAGGCTAGATCTTCTGTTTTCCTCCCTAGAGGAGATAAAACTCTTGTAATGGGTTAGTTTAATTCATGGTTTTTGATACTTTATTCATGTTTGTTCTTGGTTTTGCCTAATCCATGTTTATCCATGTTTATGAATCTGTTTTTATTGCTTAGAATCTGATTTTTATGTTTTAAGAGACCACTTGAATCATAAATATTGAATCTTGATTTTCTAGGACCAATAGATGATTAAGGAATAGTGATTAACCAAATCCTATGTTTTAAGCAATTAAAGTTAGAGTCTGTTGCATGTGATGTCCATATAATGACCATTTATATGTTAGTTTAATGTTTTGTTGATCATACAAGCATTAGGATTAGGGATTAACCTATTAATCGAATTATTGCTAATTTAACTAGTTGATTGCACTTTTGACCATAAAGGTAATTAATTAGGGTAATTAGACGATTATGATCGGACCAAGATTGTAATCACTTTAGAAATCGATGCATGAATATTATAAGTATCTTTAGCTTATTTTTCCATGAAGTTATTGCCATGAAAAGAGTTGAGTTGAATCTAGGGAGGGAACATCTTCATTATTATTTAATTCTCCGAGTTATTTGCTTTCTTGTCTCTTTTGCATGCTTTTAGTTATTTAGTGGTTTGAGTTGGTTGAAAGTAATCACTTTTATCACAAATTCCCCCTTTTTATTGCTTTTTAGTAGTTTAGTTAGTTTAATATTTAAATTAATATAATTTTATCAAATCATACTCGTTCCCCTTGAGTTCGACACCCGTACTTATTTTCTATACTATTATACGATTAGGTCCTCTTGCCTATTTGTGTTGTAGTCGTACTAAATAATAACGGATTTTATAAATAAAAAACTGGTACACTTTTAGCACATCAGTTATACACACATATAGACACAATAATTTGATCATTCTTTATTGTGATCCTGAAGGTAGCGGAGTCAGAAAACTAGATTATTTAACATCTTAGATCTATCTCAATACCTGAACATCTCTCCACGTAATTTCAAGATTGGTAGTAGGCATCAACTTCCATGAAACAACATCAAGAGGAGCACGAGCTCCACACCTTGTAATTTCTCCGAGTATGTTTGCAACATCGGTACTGGTATCACCAATAGGCTGCATATATTCATTAAAAAGAATATGAACTTTATCTTTTCCTTGATAACCTTTTGCTGTTCCTCGACCTTTGTTGCTAGCATTAGCACTCATGCTAGGATTGTTAGTCCCATATAACAAGTGATTCAAGTAATATGAAGGATAGATGAAGGATTGCATATGTAGAACTAGAGAGAAAGTGTAAAAACACCATGAAAACACATAGTTCTTTATTTCATTGTGTGCAAAACCTTACCTATTACAATATGTCATATCCCTATATATACCCCATGGGTATTTTACAATTAAACTCATATTTCTATACAATATTATGAATTTACATTCTCCCCCTTTGTATTGAAATATGAGTGTACACGCCAGTAACCTAAGTCTTCCTTAGATTATATAAGCAGTTTTGGATGTAGCGTCCCACCATATACATCAGTCTGAAACATTGTTTTATCTTGAGCCTTTGACAGCGGAAGCATAAACACTTTTGATGTGTTGGGAAGAATCTTCTTTTTGTCTCCCCCTACAATGTAGCTCAGATTGTTTCCATGTCTTCATAAGTATGATAATCTTAACACCCCCTGGACATGATATAGACTGATGTTTCTTTTTCTCTCTCCCCCTTGAGTAGACACCCTCAACAACTGAATCAACAATGTAAAATTTCTTCACTTTTTATTCTCCCCCTCATGATGATTATAATACTTTATGAGCATCATGCATAAAAGACATCACCATGAGATTCAGTTGCAAAAACATGGAAGAGGGGTGGGGAGGATCCTACACTTCAAGTCAAAATAATCTTCAAACATTCTCTTACTTGAATAGATACTTGAACCACTCTTGATCGTTGAGGAGTGGTAATGATTTGATCTGAATTCATGAAGATTAATAAATCTTTGTTGGATGAAGTATGATATTGGAGAATAATGTTGTCAAGTAAGTCTCCCAATACCATGTAATCAACCTTGACCAAATCACCGCAAGATACAAAGATTTTGAAAAACATACGGGTGCAAATGAACTTAGGAACACATAAGAGGGTAGGTGACTTTGATATAATAATCAGTGAGTCGGATTCATCCTTATTCAAGAGCACCAAACGATTGACTTTGATATAATAATCAGTGAGTCAGATTGATATGCACGTGAGCAAGCGCACATGTAATTCAAAATCCTCTAAAAAACCTGAAGTAAAATGATGTCGGTCAATTCTTCAAATAATTTCACCAACAATGAGAACTGGGTTTTCAAATATGACTGATAAAGGATAACCAAGATTCAAAAGAAACAAGGAATGGATGGCCAAAATCTGGTTTTGAGACCAAAAATTGGTGACACTAAGAAAGAAGAACAACAAATCAGTTAGGAAAGCACCGGATGACTAGACATAAGGGTACTAGACAATTAAACACATGGTTCACGGGAAAACAGAATATGACCCGAATCTAGAAACATCAGAATGATAACCGAAACTTTGAGAACTCCTGACTCAGCCAAAAAATCCAAACACAGGACTTAGGAATCAAGGTGACAAGATAATTCAGTCACAACAATGACGACGGGGGTTCGGGGGCAGCGCCCCGGATAGCGGGGTCCAAGGGGTGGCAACCCCTGGCGGGGTCCAAGGGGCAGAGCCCCTGGCTGGAATGATCAGAAATCTTAAAAATTTGAAAAATGAGTGTAAATTTGAGTGATCTTGAATTCCGATAAAATTGACAATTCCGAGCACTGAGAGAATTCCGATGAAATATAGGACTCCTAGAAAATCGAGAATACCGAGAAAATATAGCAATACCGAGAAAGTTGAAATCCGATAAAATTTTCTCGGATTCGGCAATTCCGACATATTTCTTCTCGGAATTTGACAATTCCGATACAATTTTCTCGGATTATAGCAATACCGACATATTTCTTCTCGGAATTTGACAATTCCGATACAATTTTCTCGGATTATAGCAATACCGACATATTTCTTCTCGGAATTCAGCAAATCCGACAGATTCAAAAGGGAAATCCGACACCTTCAAACCTGGAATTCCGACAGCTTCAAGATCTAACCCGCTCAGATTAAAAAAATCTCGAATTTTGCCCAAATCTGATAATTTCTTGTCCAGATCACTTTGCCTACCCCCGATTTACACTTCTCAATCAACAATAATCATAAACAACAATCAAATGAGCAGATTCGATCAATTTTCTTCAAGAACTTCACAAACCCGAAAACACAAAAATCTTCAAATTTGGCCACTGATTTGAGAATGAAATGACTCCTTTTTGATCAACGAGTGTTACTATGATTAATGTGATCCTAATCCAAGCAATTAACACTCAAAAATTCCATTGAATCTTGACTTTGATTTCAAACCCGAAAATGCACTTTTTCTTCAAAAATCTTCAAAAATTCGACTTTTGTTGTTGAATTCAGAATCAAATCTTCATTCCTTTGGCTCTGATACCACTTGTTAGTCCCATATAACAAGTGATTCAAGTAATATGTAGGATAGATGAAGGATTGCATATGTAGAACTAGAGAGAAAGTGTAAAAACACCATGAAAACACATAGTTCTTTATTTCATTGTGTAAAACCTTACCTATTACAATAGGATATATCCCTATATATACCCCATGGGTATTTTACAATTAAACTCCTATTTCTATACAATATTATGAATTTACAAGGATCTACAAAAATTTGATGGTGAAATAAGTATTGAGTAGCAATATAGTAATGTGATATTTAAACTACAAGAAGCTCATGAAACTGTAACATGGTTATTGTAATTGTAAACTATAAAAATATACAAATTTACCGGTTGCACTTGATGTGAAAGGAATGCTACTAGTTGTTGCTTCTGATTGCCCCGACACTGGTTGGGTTCCTTGTAGGTGAGTTTCTGGTGTAATTGGTTCTCAAGGACACTCACTAGAGCGGTTGGTGTCAATACCTTGTGTTTGATTTTCTGTTTCCACCGTAGTCCTTGGAACTTGGGACATGAAACTATAGTTGCGTCGCCTCTTTCTTCCTGCCATGGTACACCTACAAAGAAATGGCATTCTCGAACATTTAAGAAATTCTATGATTACTTAAAAAACATACATATCACGTAGTGCCATACACAAATATTTATGGATTAGGAAGCAACGAATAAACCACATGAAAATTTGAAATGAATGCCCAATAAAAGAGAAATAACAATTATGCATTAAAATGACATAAATGAGTAGTAAATCCCATCAAAGAGTCTTTAGAAACGTAAAAAAAGAAATGGAGAAACGCTTGACTTCATAAATTTGGTTAAGCTCATTCCTCATCACTCGTGTCACGAAAGTCATCACTATCCATATCTTCAGATGTGTCTTCTATATTATCATCAAACTCTTCTTCTTCTTCTTCAACATTTTCTGAGACTTCAACAAATAATATTTCATCTGCACTTTCTTTATTAGATTCACTCTCAATATCATGACATAATTCTGTTTCAGATCGATTCCCTTGTGTATGTGTTTGAAAAACTCTCTTTTCGATCAAAGTCCCCTCAACTCCTTCCCTCACCCATAGCTCTTCACCCTCGCTAACATTTCTTCTATCATCCAAGTGTTGTGAACTATATGGTTGTGTTAAAGGCATCACATTTGTTGTGTTAGAATGCTCATCCTCACCCATGTCAAATGTATCCCTACTATTCATCTTGATGGCAACTTTCCAATCGGCATCCACAGGGTCTTCAATATACATGGATTGTTGAGCTTGAGATGCTAGGATAAACGGTTCGTCTGTCGGCTTGTTCTCCTTGTATAAGAGATGATTAAAATTAACAGATGTAAAACCAAAATTATTCACTTTCACACCCGTCCTATTGTCTACCCAGTTGCACTTGAATAGGACAAATTTTGTTTCATGGGTATAGAATATTTCAATAATATCTATCAGCTCTCCATAAAAAGTTAATTCCCCTGACACTGGATTTTTATCCTTTCGACTTGAAAAGCTTGTTGTGTCTGCAGACACAACTACACCACTATTTTGTGTGACTCTACTGTTATCACTTTGCTTTGTTCTAAATCTAAATCCATTAATAATGTATCCATTGTATCTCTTAGCCAAGTCTGTGAAACCCAATGCCATGTCCTTGACTAAAGTTGATACAAACTTATTTTCATCAACTTCCTTTAACACCTATATAATGAAAATAGAAACAATTTAACTATATACAAAACTAATAAAAGTAATATGAAAAGGATCAACATAGTTAGACCATACTTCTGCTTTCAACCACGATGGGAACTCCTTATGGTGAACACGTTGACGTTCACGAGGGACTAGGTTTCGTAGGGACTGCAAATGTCTCCTAAATAATATAAAATATATAGATGTTAAATTTTTAGTTAGTAAATACATATTAAAGTATTCCCATGATAAACTTGAGCATACTCTTTGTATGGTGTGATGACATCACTAGAATGTAGTAGGTAACGATGTGCTTGCTCCATTGAAACACGGTCTAGGAAAAATCGTGTTTCTTGTCCAAAATGAGTACCTAAGTTATCTTCACCACTATCATTTCGGTTAGGTCGTGTGTACTTAGTTTCGGTGTCCTTTAGATATCTTGCACAAAAAGTCATGCATTCTTCCATTAAAGCCCCTTTAGCGATGGATCCTTCCGGACGAGCTCGGTTACGAACATACATCTTTAGTGTCAATAAGTACCTATAAGATTTATGTACATAAAATTATAAATAACATATATATATATATATATATATATATATATACACGCATACACACATCAAATTAATTTTATTTTTAATGATAAATAGAAAAATTAACCTCTCAACAGGGTACATCCAACGGTATTGCACAGGACCAGTAAGTAATGCCTCCTCAGCTAAGTGTATAGGCAAGTGCTCCATTATGTCGAAGAAGGATGGTGGGAATATCTTTTCAAGATGGCAAAGTGTAAGTGAAATACGATTTTGAAGATTTTCCAGATCAGATTTTGTGTTAACTTTTGAGCACAATATTCTAAAAAATTTTGATAATTCGATCAAGGGCTCAACCGCGTGCTTTGGCAGAAGTCTCCTAACTGCAAGGGGTAGCAACTGTTGTAGGATAATATGATTGTCGTGGCTCTTTAAGCCCCAAATGCTTTGCTCTTTGAGGTGGACGCATCGTGAAATATTTGAAGCATAGCCATCAGGTACTTTAAGATCCTTCAACAATCTCAAAAAGTGACTTTTCTCCTCTTTTCCTAGTGTAAAAGAAGCCAGTGGTAGTGAAATCTTACCGGAAGTAGTCTCTCGAGGGTGTAATGAAGCCCTAATTTTTAACTCTTTCAGATCAAGTCGAGCATTTAAGTGATCTTTTGTTTTCCCAACAATGCCTAAGAGGGTAAATAATATATTATCGCACACATTTTTTTCTATATGCATGACATCAAGTTTATGACGTATGAGTAAAAACTCCTAATAAGGCAGTTCAAAGAAAATACTTTTCTTTTTCCAGTTATCGCATCTTTCATGTTGACAAACATCTTCCCCATTGCCTATATTGTTTAAGTTTCTCTTACCCTTCCCTTTCGCCTTTCCCTTTACATTCATATTATCTTTATCTTTCATTTTCTCTTTTCTTAAGGCAGACTTCCTCTCCTTTTCCTTCTGTTTTTCTAGTTCTTCTCTCTTCCGTTTCTTTACGACATCTTCTTTTTTATATACCGTCTCTACATCTTTTAATTGTTTGAGCAATTCAGAACCTGATAATATTTTTGGCTTAGGTTCCCATTCTTGCTCTCCATTAAAAGCGGCTTTATCTCTCCGTAATTTGTGACTCTTTTTTAGCCATCTTCGGTGTCCCAAATAACAGAACTTGCGGCAATGCTTTAGACGAAAAAATCTTGTTTTTTTGTTACATGATGGACAAGCAAACCTTCCTTGTGTGCTCCAACCCGACAATTTAGCATAAGCTGGAAAGTTACTAATCGTCCATAAGAGTGATACACGCAACTTAAACATGCTTTTACTTGATGCATCATATGTATCCACACCATCATGCCACAACTCTTTTAGCTCCTCAACTAACGGTTGCAAATACACGTCAATCTTATCACCAGGTGCTTTAGGATCATCGATAAGCACAGATAGAATAAAGGAGGGTTGTTTCATGCACAACCATGGTGGTAGGTTGTATGGAATGAGAACAACCGGCCACGTACTGTGTGATATAGTCATGGTCCTAAATGGATTGAAACCATCTGAGGCCAAGCCTAATCTAACATTACGAATTTCACCCCCAAATTCAGGATATTTTTTATCGAAATGTTTCCATGCTGGACTATCTGCAGGATGCCTCAACACACCATCATCAACGCGCTCCTTTGCATGCCAGGTCATTAAACATGAAGTGTGTGGTGACATGAACAACCTCTTCAACCTTGGCTTTAAAGGAAAATAACGTACTTGTTTAGCAGGAATTTTTTTCCTCAAACTCAAACTCTGATCGTCATTCAAGTTGTCTGCCTTACATTTTTATACCTAAAAGTGCTACAAATACTACAATTATCTAGAGATTTGGCATCCCCACGAAATAACATACAATCATTTGGGCATGCATCCCATGTCTCATAAGAAAACCCTAATTCAGAAACTATCTTATTTGCTTCATAATAAGATCTTGGTATCACAACATCTCCTATTTCTTCAAGCGCCTCGTATAATAATTCCATGACCAATGTGCAAGACTTATTTGACCACCCACCAAGTACTTTTATATGAAGAAGACGAGTAATGAAGGAAAGTGTTGTGAACCTCTTACAACCTTTATACAAAGGTCGTTGTCCATCCTCTAACATCTTTAAAACTTTTGATGTCTCCTCATCCATCATTTCTAAATCTACATCTGAAGAGTGATCCGCGGATGGAATTCCCGTTGCGTCATATACCATGCCAACAATATCATCACTCTCAAAATTATTTGTGACATCCTCATTTTGGTCATTATCATGATGCGAGGGAATTTCAAAATTATGTTTAAGTGACCATGGCAAGTAATTTTGCATAAAACCACTTACAATAAGATCATCTTTCATTTCATTTTTTTTCCGATAAAAACGCCCATAACATGATGCACATGGACACTTTTTCCATGTATTTGTTGCTAAATCCGAATATATTGAATCCAAGAAAAACTCGACACCTTCCCTAAACTTGGGTAATGTTCTATCCTTTAAATACATCCAACTTTTGTCCATCCCTAGTGTCAAAAATTATAAAACATTTATTTTTTAGCAGTCATATTTCTCATAGTTATCATATAGAAAGCATAATAAAGATGCAGAAAATAGTTTCTGTTTGGATTAGTTATTGTTTTTGGAGGATGCAGGTAATAGCAAACTTTATTTCCCTCATGTTATAGCTTGAAGATATATTAGATTTCACTACTTTGTTTTATGTAATTATCATTATTTTTAATTTTGAGTGTACAATATTTTAGGTTTGCATTTGCATAAAGTTGAATTCTTGACGTGGCTTTTTTAATGAGTGAATGAATTTTAGTTGCATAAATATACTTCCTTGATGAGAATCACCCAGCCTTGATTGCCCTTGTTGGAAATCTAATGTTTTAATCTCAAATATTAGCTAAAGTAGATTATTATTAAAGAAATTTATTAGTATGACTTTTATATGTAAATAGTAAGGGTGTGTTTGGCACAATTAGCTGGTAGCTGGAAGCTGGTAGCTGGAAGCTGAAAGCTGTAGCTGGAAGCTGGAGTTTTTATTTGTATATGTGTTCGGTAAAGTAGCTGGTAGCTAGAACTAAATTGTGTAAAATGACCAAAAAGGGCAAAGGTAAAAAAATACAAATAATAACAATAAACTAAAAAAATGCATAAATATACTTAAGAATTATAAACGACTAATTAGTTTTCGTACATACATAACACTAAAAATAGATAAAATATAAATGGCCATATACGTGAAATCTTGATAAATCATCGTCGTGCATTCCATATTAAAGTAGCAATATCGTTACGGGTTTGCTTCAATTCATTAGATGTTCCTTCAAAGTGATCTTCATTGTTTGTGTGACTGCCTTGAACATTGGAAGATTCATCATGTAGTATATCACTAGGATATTGCTCACTCGTAGTAAACATAATATCTTCAATAGAATTCTTTCGAATGTAATTATGCAAAGCAAACGAGACAATAATAATATCAATTTGAGTTTCCACTCCATACTTGGGAATTCCATCGAGAATTTTCCATCTTTTCTTTAAAATTCCAAATGACCTCTCGATATAACTTCGTAGTGATGAATGAGAACGGTTAAAAGCTTCTTGCATGTTAGTTGGCGGTTCATTTTGAAACTGCGAATTATGATATCTTATTTTCGAATAAGGAACAAGATATCCTTTTCTATCCGGATATCCTTTATCAACTAAATAATATTTACCTGTTAATTTGTTAAAAAAATCCTCAAATAATAGCTTAGGTATGTATAGTTACCTTCCGGTGGTTTTGGGAAGTTCATTGCTGGTGTGTTGATTGCATAAAGAAAAATACGTGTGTCATGTGCCGATCCCTCCCATCCAACCGATATGAAAGTAAAACACATATCAAAATCACATGTTGCCATTACATTGAAGGTAGGTACCCCTTTTCTACCTATATAACGGATTTGTTGCATCTCTGGGATACACGCCCTTATGTGTGTACAAGATATAATGAGCATCTTTAATCTTCTATAATAATATAATAATAATATATTGTTGTAATTTATAATTTGAGTAATTTAAGTTCTCATACCTTTATTTTTTTCTCCCACCACTCATCTGAACAACTAAGCTTTCCAGTACTCTCATTCCAACCAAGCCCGGTTTCTCCATTCTTCAGTAACTTCCAAAGACTATATTCTCTTTTCATCGTATCATACTTATTCTTTAAGGCTTTGTCACTAAATAATTTTTTGTTAATAAGTTTCTCGAACTCTAGTTGAAGTTCAGTCCATTTAAATGGAGCGTATCGACCGTGCTTCATGATATATTTGTTCAAGAATTCGCACAAATATAGGGCAGATTTTTTTGACCATCTATCTGTTTTCACAACCTTGCTACTTGTGGCCATCTAGCAAACATTATAATCAAAATCAAACACACAAAAAGAATATATAACAGAAGCAGAAGAATGTGTAGTCAAAACCAAGAATGTGTAGTCAAACATTATAATCAAAATCCACTGTAATCCATAAGAATGGACATCAGTTAGTAGCTAGAACTTCAAAGGCAAACCAAGAAATGAAGGCCTCAAAACACTTGCATGAAATCTGTAAGCCTACACAATTAATAATTTTAGTTTGTTTTTTACCAAACGTATGACTGCACAAACATGACATAATGTTTAAGATGATATTTACGCAGGCTTGTGTGGGTTGATCCCCATCTCTTCAGCAAAAGTATACTCGCTTTTACTAAAATAATAATTAAATGAACTCCTTCAATTAACAAAACCTAACAAGTAATTCCTTGCACATTTTCACTCTCTGAGTTATACGGACAGCCTATATCGTCGAGGGGCTGTAAAAGCAGATCCTAAAGCAGTAAAAGAATAACTATTTAAACGAACAACCTATATCATTGAGGGGTAATCAAAACTAAATCACAATTTGATACAATAATAAATCAGAATGGTAATCGAACTAAATCTCAATTGAACTTCAGAGAGGGCATTTACAAGCAGATCCTTTGGGTTTCAATCAGAAATTAGGGGTACACTTACCTTATTAACGAGTTGGAGAGTCTGAGAGGAGAAATCGATCTATCGCCGGCGTTAATGGCAGAAACGCTACAGATGATGTTGTCGCCGACGTGAATATGAAAGCTCTGCTACAGCCCAGCCGCCGATTGAATATGAAGAAGTCGTATCAAGAATTCAACGGTCGCGAACGATATTAAGAACTCTGCTAACAGTTACCGACGTTTGAGGAATGGCACCACAGAATCGCCGATGTATGAGGAACTGCACTGCCAAGTCGCCGATGAATGAGGAAGCAGCTTTAGGTATCGTTAAACAAGAATTCTCAGGGGGGGAGCTGGTACGTGTAAAATAAGGGAAATAGAAGGTTAATTTGGTAATTTAGACCTAAAAAGCTTTCAGCCAAATTTTAAACGCTAGTTTCAAAAGCTTATTTTTTTAGAGCTTATTTTTTCAAAAATAAGCTTTAAGCTTTCTTAGCCGAACAATACTAGAAGCTTATTTTTTCGAATAAAAAGCTACAAGCTCCAACAAGCTCTCAACCGAACACACCCTAAATATTAGATAATAAGTGTGTGTGTGTGTGTGACACACATGTGGTAAACGTCAGTTTTAGTGGCCACCCACAGCCAACACTGCCAAACTGCCATGTGCAGTTGTTGGCGCCAGAAAACTGCCACCAATGGTGGCTATAAGTAGGTGATGTATTTGACAATTATTGTATGTGATTTCAAAGTTTGTTTATGTGTTTAAACTGTTGTTCCTGTGTTCATTTACTGAATACGTACATATATACATATACAAATTTGGTTCCTGTGTGATTTTCTTATTGTGAGAGTAGAGATGGTTCCTTTTGATTGTGAGGGAAGAATCAACAGGGGAATGAACAACAGAAAATCAACAGCCCTACTATAGAGAAAAAAAATTACCCCTGAAGAAAGTTTTGTATTGATGTTCTTATTTGAAGTGTATATAATCAAATGTAATCATTCACGATTTTGGATGAGTTTGTTTTGTTTGTAGTTGTAATATGTAGTGAACAAAGTTTCATTTTTGAAATAAGAAAGGAACGAAGTGTATATAATAGTTTTGAACTGATGATCATTAAGTTACCCTGTTACTAAAAACAGATAATATACACTTCAGGTTTTACTTACTTTATGATGTTTATTATGATTTACCTGTATTGTAGAAAACTTATGTTTGCTGAATTCGGGTCAGGAATGTCAAGAAGCAAAGAGCATATATTCATAGTGGTAATCCTCATTGCTAGTTTATTTTTTTATATATTTTTACTTAATATATTTTTATTTCTTTGATTCTCTTTTTCGTGTTTTGTACTATCATACTTATCAAATTGCTGAGGATTTGGGCAGAGCTTTCTTAGATCGTTTAATCTTGCAAACATACCTTGATGTTGAGGCAACTATTCCGGCAGGTCCTTTAAAGGTGAGCTTCTGTTTCCTTAGAATCGCTCTACTTCTTCATAGAGGTGGGAAAATGAGCGATTAAGGTGTGGATCGGGTAACGGGTCAAAATGGGAAATCTTGTTACATTAGTCTAAATGGGTCGTGTCATATCCGATTGGGTGACCTACCAACACTTATTTTGAATTAAACGATCTACGAGGGTTAGAAAGTGCATATCTATTACCATATTTTTACATTTTTAACTGTAACAAAGGTCCGGGGATGGAGCAGAATTTAAATATGCATGATTTCTTGCCTTTTTGCATTGTTTATTATAGTTCACTCTGTAATTTTGTTTATTACTTTCAATGAATGATATGGACTTGTAATTCTAAACTGAATACAAGTAAAACTAAATACATTATGTTATGAACATTGTTGCAGAATGTATATAATAGTTTGAATGAAGTGTATATAATAGTTTTGCACCAGGTGAATATGTGAACAAAAGCTTTTATTCAAAAGCACAATTAAAGCAGCATATAAACAATTAAAAACTGATGACTTCCAGGGGAATCAAACAACTTGGAGAGTTTATGGATATATATATATATATAGAAAAAGACCAATATTTAAAGTAAAGTGACCCACAAAGTTATATGAGACATTTAATCAAACGGTTGGTAATCATAAAGAAAGGGCAGGCAAGTCACCCTGCATATCCTAGTTGATGGACAAGATCCACATGTGGGCTTCGCAGAACAATACATGTTAATTGTCTTGATTATAGCATATTCAGATTCAATCCATTGACAAACTTCAAACACATCAAACAAACTGTTGAACATGAAGCAAGAAGGATTTACGCAAACAGTATTGAATATACACTCACTTGAACAATTCAAACAAATCGAACAAACAGTAACAAGAAATTAAAGCAAACAAAAAATTGACAAACAATCTGATGGTAGAGGTTTAGGGCTTACCTTATCACGGAAAAATGGATCGAGGGGTGGAAGTTGTATGCCCAATCGAAATCGCAAGTGTATGGTGCAATGGGTCGAACTCCAACTATCGAAGAGCGATAAAGGGTCTGGCCACGATGGTGTCGGCATGGGGTAGAGAAAATCTCCGATGGAATT
Source organism: Pulicaria dysenterica (assembly GCA_947179395.2). Taxonomy (NCBI): domain Eukaryota; kingdom Viridiplantae; phylum Streptophyta; class Magnoliopsida; order Asterales; family Asteraceae; genus Pulicaria; species Pulicaria dysenterica. The sequence continues at coordinate 82,974,388 of OX359292.1, forward strand.
ATTGAATTTGTTTAGGGGTATCATCATTTTTGGAGGGAATACGTATTGATTTTGTGTTAATTAGAGGGAAAATAATAAGGGTAAATAAGGCTCATGATATACCGAAAATTAAGGCATTTTTATTTGATTGGGATTAGTATTTGATATCGTAATATATTTCTTACTTAAAAAAGTATAATTTTTTTTATTTATTTATAAAGATTTATAAAAAATACTCGCAATAAAAAATAGGACTAGGTTATTCATATACTTGATTAAATTTATATTTTATATATAAGGTTTGTTAGTTAAAAAATAGTCAACCACAATTTTGATACATTCGTAATTGTGATATCCGATAAGAATAGGTTAATTAGTGATAGTCAAATAAAATCAAATGTCGTAAAAAATTATCTTGTACACTTTCCTAGAGCACGTGAAATGGGTGCTCCTTATAGCCCGTAACGATCATAACGAGGTTGTTACCTCGTCATCCTCATGCGATTGCCATGCTATTAACTTGTTATGCTATTCCTCGTTGTGGTGGTAACGAGCTTCATCAAGCCTTGTTATCCTTCTTTTATTTTTTTGAACCACTACAAATTAATAAATAATTGTATGTTGGCACATTAATAGTAGTGATGGGTATTATCACTTGTGATAGGTTAAACTTCCGTAAGTTAGGTTACGTATATATGAGCCAAAGGCTAACTCTGTCAACGTAGTCAAATATGTCTTTGATGTTTACCATTTTCTCATTGTTATTTTACAATATTAGAAAAGTCATTTCAAACAAATAGTTATTTAGGAAGGCTACTACCCGTTTCACATCAAAACACACAAGTATTTGACACACTTTTACAAAACCTTTCAAATATAGAAAATCATTTGTCATTTTCTTTCAAACTTCCGTAAGACACAATATTATTTGACGTAGTTTCTAGAAACCATAAGTACTCTAAAACAAGCACATATTTGACACGGTTTTTTAGAATTTTTTTGAAGACAATTATTTGGCATGTTTTACGGAACCAAGTTAAAAAGATACAATTATCTCGCATGGTTATTTGTAAATCTTCCAATTTAAGGTTATTTGGAAAGGGTTTTTTTAAAGTCATTCCAGAACACCGTCATATGGCACGGTTTTTCCGATCCCTTTAAGTTGGCACAATTTTTTAGTTGTTGTATATAATAGTTAATTGGCAAACTTTTTCAAAACCATCCCAAAAAGACGCAATTATTTTGTCACGGTGTTTGAGAGTAGTTCCAAATAAATAGTTAATTGGCACAATTTTTTCAAGACCGTCCCAAAAAGACACAATTATTTGGCACGCTTTTTAGTGTAGTTCCAAATATCTAGTTATTTGGAACGTCTTTTCATAAACGATCCAGAAAATACAATTATTTGGTACAGTTTCATTCATTCGTTCCAAATAAATAATCTTTTGGCACGGTTTTTCAAAACCATTCCAAAAGATACATATATTTGGCACACTTTTTTAGAGCCGTTCTAAATACACAGTTATTTGGAACGGTTTTCCAAGATTCGTCCCAAAAACAAAGTTATTTGGCAAGATGGTCAGAACTGTGCCAAAAACACTTTTTTGGCACGGTTTTTTCTGCCGTACCAAAAAAGTTGGTCCCAAAAGGCCCTTTTTCTTGTAGTGATTATTAAGCACAATAACATGTATTTGTAGTTTGTTAGTTGAATTTTGTATGAATATGGGCATTTGAAATATATTAGGAATCAACTTTCAGCCACATCTCTCTCTAATTAAAACCTATCTTATTTTCTTTATATTTTAACGCCCGTGAGTAAATAATTTCATTTCATGCTCGTGCTTTTGTACAAGAACATAAAAGGTAGGCTGGATATGGATAAGTATATATATATATATATATATATATATATATATATATATATATATATATATATATATATATATATATATATATATATATATATATATATATATATATATATATATATATAAAGAACCATGTGTTAAACAAAGAACCATGTATATATATATATACATGGTTCTTTATGGATCAATAAAGAACCATGTGTTAAACAAAGAACCTAAAGAATCAATCTGGACCTTTAGATCATCAAAATCAATAGATGAGATTGATCGGTGTCAAAACTGTAATTATTATGTATTAATTAATGAAGAAAAGGGTAAACATGGAAAATCTCCCCCCAACAACCTCGATTTTTTAAAAAAAAACCCCAAAAAACTTTAAATTGTCATAACTTTTTAAGTTTTGTGAATTTGAACAAAAAAATTATACCAATCTTTTAGTTTTTTAATCCTCTTTCAAACAAGATCTCTCTTCCCATATTTTTCTAAAAAAATTTTAACATGAAAATTTTGTTTGCATTTAGGCAGCATGTACGTTTTCGTTTTTTGCATTTTGTATTTAGGTTTGAATGAACACAGCTCAAAATGCAAACTACGGATTTTGCATTTTGCATTTTAGGTTTGAATGAACCAAGCATCTAGGAATTTTGCATTTTGGGCTTGAATTAACCCAACTCAAAATACAAAATACGGATTTTGCATTTTGCATTTAATATGAACAAAACTCTAAATGCAAAATTTGCATTTAAAAAAAAAGTTTCTGAAATATATCAAGCTCGGTCTTGTTTGAAAGAGGACGAAAAACTGAATCTAACGGTATAATTTTTTTTGTTAAAATTCTTAAAAACGAACGAGTTATGATCATTTAAAGTAATTGGGGTTTTTTTAATTTGGGGGGGGGGGGGGACGCTGGAAGGGCAATGATTTTTTTTTTTTATTATTTTCCTTTTTTGCCCCTAAACAATGTGTCACGTGTCATTACCAGGGGGGTTCTTTAGGTTCTATGTTTAAAGGAGGTTCTTTGTTTAACCACACCCTATATATATATATATATATATATATATATATATATATATATATATATATATATATATATATATATATATATATATATATATATATATATAGGGGAGGGTTCGATCGAGAAAAAAAAAAAATGTGAGAACCGCGAGAACCGATCTAAACCGTAAAATATCTACCAAACGCCAAGATATTAAATTATGAAAATTATACCAAATATGCTCTTTAACATGACATTCATATTACTATATTTTTTTCAACAAAAATAATTCGTTTTTGCAGGGTTTTTTTTCTATCACTATAAGGTATATTACATATATGTAATCAGTACTTAACATATTTGTAATCAGTACTATAAGGTATGTTACATATATGTAACGAATTTTTTTTATGAAAAAAATATAGCAATATGGATGTCATATTAAAGAGCATATTTTTGTCGTTAATTTGGTATAATTTTCATAATTTAATATCTTACCGTTTGGTAGATATTTTAGTTTTAAAAAGATAAGGATCAGTTCTCGCAGTTCTCGTATTTTTTTTGGTTCTCGATGGAACCCTTCCCTATATATATATATATATATATATATATATATATAGGGTAAGGATACATATAGAACCACCTTTAAACATAGAACCTAAAGAACCATTTCTGGTGGTGACACATGGCACTATAAATAAGGGGTAAAATTGGAAGATACAAATAGACAACACATCCACGCGCCTCCTTCTTCATCATCCAGGCAACAAGATTTTTGAAAAAAAAAAACCCCTCAATCTTTAAACAATCATAACTCATTCGTTTTTTAGATTTTAAGCAACAAAATTATATCATTAGATTCAGTTTTTCGTCCTCTTTCAAACTAGACCAGGCTTGATATATTTCTGAAACTTTTTTTTTAAATGCAAAATTTGCATTTTGAACTGAGTTTCATTCCAAAATGCAAAATGCAAAATAACTGAAAATCCAAAAGCAACAAACAACAATCTGAAATGCAAAATCTGAAATGCAAATCAACAATATTTTCACATAACTGGAAATGCAAAAAACAATATCCATCACTGAAAATGCAAACAAGAATAAACTGGAAAATACACTTGGAAATGCAAATTTATTTTAAATTTACCTTTTCACATAAAAAATGCAAAACAAACAACAATCTGAAAATGCAAAGCGACTATATTTCACATCGAAAATGCAAAAAAGCAACAACATCTTAACATGACATGTTTTTCCAAAGTTGCATACTGAAAATGCAAACAAATCTAGACATATCCATTGTAAAAGAGATAATGAAGGAATAGAGGGGTGTATAACCCACTAATCTAAAAAATTTACTAACAAATTTTACTAGTCTAGTTAGCATACTAACATGATATTCAAAGCCCAACAAAAAATCTGAAATGCTAAATGAAAATATGTACACAACTACAAACAATCTGAAAATGCAAAATAACACACGAAGATTCAGATTCAGACCAAAACAAAGTGTTGTAATTCCAACATCTCTGCATTTGCGTAATTAAAAACTGAAAATGCTAAATCTCAAAGAAAATGATAAAGATTCTGAAACTCTTTGCATATTAATATAAACTATACATTTTTATACAAGATTTGTATAAATTATACATTTTTATACAAGGATTATGACACCATAACTACATTTAACACAAAAATCCAAATGTTTTACCAAAACCAAACACAAAGTGTTGTAATTCCAAACATATCTGCATTTTCAATCTTAACCGCATACTACATTATGACTATCCATTGTAAAACTGAAAATGCTAAATCGCATACGAAGATGCAGATTCAGACTAAAATAAAGTGTTGTAATTCCAGAATAGTATATACTATACATTTTTATACAAAGTTTCATACTGAAAATGCAAAAAACAGCATCAAAACCAGAAATCAAAACCCAGTATGACGAAAATGCGGAAACCACAATCGAGATGAAGAACTCACAATGCCAAATGCAAACCAGAAATCATATGCATTTCAACGTTACATACTGAAAATGCGAAAAACAACATCAAAACCAGAAATCAAAACATTTTCGCTGATTCAAGCAACAACATCTTCACATCTACGATTGAAGAACCAATTTAAGACCACTACAATAATCATGTTTTGTAATTCTAAGAAAATGCTATTCTGTTGTGAACATGAATGTATGATTTGGAAATAAAATTCATCATTTGCATTTATATATCAGAACGAACATAGACCAACAAAGTTTAAAGCAACCAAAATGCATATCATCTGCATGTTCAATTTTCACCATAAAAAATGTATAAATTGCATTTTAATACATTTTCGTACAAACATATAAACATTATATGTATCCATCTACATTTTAAGAACAAAATTATATGCATTTTCATTATAAAAATTCAAATATGCAGAATCTCATCTACTTCATATTCAAAATGAACAAAAAAATGCAAAATACAGAAAGCTACAATAAAACTCTTGATTTAGTCAACTAAAAAACATACCTAATATCTACAATTCACAAAATCATTAACTTATTGTTAAAAAGTAGACATCACAGTTCACAACAACACGAAAATGAGATTGACCCGTAACTTATATTCATCTTTGATGTACGTACAATCATTTCGTATTTAAAAATGCAAAACCTGATGAGATCATGTCGTCTCGTTTTCTGTCGGAGATGAGAAATCAGATCAACATTGTCTTCAAATCTGGAAGAAGGTAGCAAAAAGTCGAAGATGCAGGTCATGCATATGTTTCCAAAATACAAATTATCAAAATGAAAATGCAAATCCACAACTGTCATTTGCATTTTAACAATCTGATTCAATAAAAAATGCAACCCAAAAATGCAAAAATTACATATTTAAAACTCAAAATGCAAAATACATATATGAATATGATACCAAAATGATACCCAAATGCCCAAAATGCAAAATACAGATATGAAGATGATACCATAATGATACCCAAATAAAGATCATAACCAAATCTGCATTTCCACAATCTATCTTAATGAAAAATGTAGCAGAAAATCAAATGATACCTCTATACAAATTTAAGAAATTGAAGATTAAATAAAGGAATTATGCACATTACAATTTCAAACCAAAAATGCAAATTTCATACACAAAAGAAACAACTGACACAAATAATCAAAATGCAAATTTCGTTTTCTGCACTTAAATGAACAGCCCAAAACCCATCTCGAAATCTCTCTAAAACACAACCATTTAACACAAAAAGAACACCTAAATACTCACAAAGAGGTTAGGGAAGACTACCTGATATTCTTTCTTCAAACTCCCGTGTATTTGGATGACAACAGTTCACAAAATCGGCCTTTTCCTTCTCGGGTTTCTCGTGAAGAATCATCAACAAAATCATAGAATCTCATCCAACAATAGGTCTCAACTCGTATTCATCATCAGTCACCACAAAATTTGATTTAACTCTCGTTGCGTGCTTGAATCCTCGTCGATTTGATGATTTTCAAATGAGTAACATTTCGCCTCTTTCTGACGTGAAGAACACCCACGTCGCACAGGATTTACAGCAAGGGGAAGGTTTGATTTGAAGCAAAAACCAATTTGTGAGGTGCGTACAGAGGATGTGGAGTCCTTAACAAGCTGTTTTGATTGAAGTTGCAGCCATTGATGAAGAGATTCTTCATCTGGAGGCACGATAGTTTAGAGAGAGAGAAGAGTAAACCCAGATGTTTTATGTTCCAAAACTGCCCTTGATGCTGATATATATGGTAATATTAAATATTTTATTATTTTTTATTTATTGTTAAATCTCAGCCCTTGGATTAGAGATCTAACGGTCTAAAAATGGTTCTTTAGGTTCTATGTATAAGGCATGGTTCTATGTTGATCCATTATATATATATATATATATATATATATATATATATATATATATATATATATATATATATATATATATATATATCTTGTGAGTTGTAATCGCCTAAGTCATCTTTGACCACTTATACGGTTGACTTTTCTAGCTGAGGCAGTGAGGCACTACCCATTTTTTGATAATTAAAGAGCTACATTTTGACAAGTATGTATGTAGCCTCATATAAATACATACATATATTTGTCACGGAAAAAGAACCTCCAAGTCATTTTCATTTTCACATTAAGTTTCATGCTTTTTATCCATTCCATTAAAGTCTTTACGGATAAACCTTCAAACATATTAACTCCAAAGCTTTTACAAAATTCTACAAACTCAATCAAACATAACCCACATTTTCTAAGCTAATAATATAATATAAAAATTTACACTTTAAAAAAATTTAATATAAATCAATTTGTTAAATTGGATGTTTCCAGCATTCTAGCCAGCTTTATGTTATTGTCACAGCAAGTATGTTATTTCTGTTTACAGTTTCTTAACAAGTAAAATCATATTCGACCACTGCATGCCAACACAAGATGAGTTGTCAATTTAATCTTAAAAGTTGACCTTTTTATTTCAGAGTTGAAAGTTGTTTTACAAAGAAATAAAAAAGAAAATGGTCATATATGCATGCACTAAACGACTATAAGTCCATTTTTCCCTCGTAGTGGGAAGTGAACGTTATTATCTTTGTCTCGATTTTGCATTCGTCACGCCCCTCAAGATTAAACATAAGAGTATTAGCAACTATCATATGCTATTATATGTTTATTAAACATAGAAAAAGAGAGAAGACCTCTCTAGAATCATCACCTGCTCACAGCCAAGTATTGTTACAGGTTAGACGAATGTGACTTTAAAATATGATGAATAAGGGTTTTATGTTACTACACTTATTACTAATACATTTTGATTTTGAATCACACAAACTTATATGATATCAAAGTCAGACCCCATGTGGTTGACCAAACGACCACTCACAGTCTATATAAATAATAACTTAATAAGTATTCATGTGTTAGATATAAAAAAAAACATTACACGTAAAACATGCTTATTATTGTCTTGCATTAAACGAATATAATTTTAGAATATGCTAAATAAGAGTTTTAAGTTACCCTACAAATTATTAATCGATTTTTAGCTCAAACCCAAAAACTTACATTCACACCTAATATTATTACCCTCGCCTCCTTTTCACTTTTACCTTATCAATGGCTTTCACGCCTTCACCACACGGGTGGTGGAGGGTCTCACTCCTGATATTTTACATTTTCTATGTCACAGTTAATCAAGAAATAATTTTATTTTCTTTGTGTTCTCTAATAAATAAATACGCATAGTATTCGGGTAACCGCTTCATTTACGTAAACCATTATATTAGTCATGACTTTTAACATGAAGAATTGTAAGATCTTAATTGTATTAAGTATTAATTGCATCGAAGTAAATTTTACAATAATTATGAACATAGTACACTTGTAATTGAGAGAATACACAATTGTAATTGAGAGAATACATGACTAAGAACACACATAATATTTAAGAGTAATTGAAATGCTTAATGGTTTAGGCAAAAACAAAGGTTATAGGGGAGGGTTCATTCGAGAATCGTTGTTAGTGCAAGAACAAATCTCATCCGTTCCTTGGATATGAGAAGTTCATGGATGTAGAGCGTTGATGGATAGAGTATGACAGGGTGCATGTAAGGAATTCATGGGTGGGCAATGACATTGAAGTATGGGGAATTGGATGACTCAGATTGGTTCTCGCGGTTCTCGCACCAAGAATGGTTCGCAGATGAACTTCTTCCTAAAGGTTATATACCCATAAGGTATTTACATATTCTCCAATATATATACTTGAATTCTAGAAAATACAACTAATAACAAAACTTAAACTAAAATAGTAAATGGACACAATTTAGGTTTAATGGAACTTAACAGAGATAAAACTTAAACTGGTGAATTATAATAATATTGTTTGTATTTTTATTTAAGCTAGAAAGTATAACTTAACAAAATAAGTTAGAAGAATAATACTTTTCATATTAAATTTATGATTTTACTATTATATTCAGTATATAAAATAAACAGCAATAATACTTATAAAACCTAGATGCGCATCATTTATCTAGAAAGGTATTTTATACAGAAAAAACTAAATAAGAAAAAAAATAACAAACAAACACTTCATCATATTATTAAATTTCATGACATTCATTCATTTATTCTTTAGTCTTCTTATATTTATATTTATATATTATTTAAAAGTTTGTAGAATCTTTGAGATCAATTTTTCCTTAACCTTCTCATTTAAAATGGATATTAAATTTTACAAGTTGTTAATAAAGTAATAATTACATTTTACTAATTAGAAAATATATATTTAGTTAACCGAAAATTGAATAATAAATAAGGTAATCTACTATCGCTTATAATAACCTTTAGGTTTTAACTAAGGTTTTTATTTGGATTACTTAAGTTTCTTATCCGTTTTTCGAGCCGACTAATTTCAGGATGCTGATTAATGTTCAACATCTGACGGAAAGTAACTCTGTAATCTACTTTATAAGTGTCCTAGGTTACGTACTTCTCTCACAACCAATTGGTTTTGAGTTGGAACCCCACAAACTTACATGGTATCAGAGCAAGGTTCACCCGTGGTTGGTCAAAGGCCACAGGACTCCACGTAACCCATAACTATCCACATGTTAGGTGTAAAAAAAAGGAACGCCACACGTGAGGGGACGTGTTGAGTAATGTCCCATATCGGACGGAAAGTGACTTTGTAATCTGCTTTATAAGTGTCATGAGTTACTCCTCTTACAACCAATTGATTTTGAGTTGAAATCCTACAAACTTACACAGGACACCTACTTGCGTTGTGAATAGTTTAGAGTTATTGCGGGTAAACCTCCGTGATTGCAAGGGGGAATTTGGTTGCTCATACAGTTCAAGCTTGGGACCTCCGGGTATATACATGTAAAGAGACCAAACGCTTACCGCTAGACCACCACTTTTCGGGGTTCGGTTTAACAAAACAGTGAACTCATAATTCAGTTATCCAGGCTATTGATGATTAGATACCCGATTGATTGTTTATGAACAAGCCTATCTCGATATATGAGGTTAAAATTAACTTATATTTAGGAAAAATAAATAAACCTAATAATCTAAGTCAGTGTATGGGGACGAACGAAGTAATTTACTTTAAATAAGTGCTCATTTTGCTAAACATGGCCAAGGCAGAAAATCGGTAATTTAACCTTATCTCTTGATGTTGATGGAGAGACTTTCTCTCTATAAATACAAATTAGATTTCCACCTGTTCTCTACATCTCACTCTCCTGTTTTTCTTAATTTTCACACCCTTACACGCATTAGTGTGTGTTTCTTTCTCTCTTCTTAGTCAAACTCTTTTAAGTCCAAAGCAACAATTTATATGTTTACATATAGTGAAGATTCAAAATCTTGATCATAATTTTTTTGGGATATGGGGGTTTCCAGCTGCAGGTTGGTATTGGGTCTGCCATTGTTAATATGTCTTTTGTCATTAATGTTGAACAACTTCAATGGAGCTGGAGTTATGGCCTTCCACAAGGTTCATCTGAAGTACTATCAAAATAGTGTTGTGAAGGTTAAACAAGTTTATAGAACTGGTTATCACTTTCAACCCAAGAAAAACTGGATTAATGGTATGTTTTTCTTTTATCTCTTCTCTTTCATTGTTATTAATCTTGCTCATAATATTATAGCTACATTGCATTTGAAACACAAAGTTTATCAATTATTCCATTTCATGGAAAAACAGTTTGCATTCATATTTTGATTTAAGAAGATTATTAATTATACCTGAAAATGTGAATAAAAAATTATATAATAAATTAGTGAGAACATAAAATCATAATTATCGTACTTGACAAATTAAAGTTATGCATAAATTATGTTTATTATATTTACATTGAGATAAATCATGAAATGATATATTCACATCAGGAGAAAGTCAGAAGTCAAATAAAAAATTGATGACTTTCAAAAAAAAAAAAAATGAATAATGACGGAAAGAGCCGGCCTTTTTGAAGTACAATATTTTTGTTATTAGATAATTATAAATTATTATTCAATAAAAAAAAGCGTGTAACTAAAAAGATCTTTCTGTTAACTTTAATTTAAAAGTCACTAGAAAAGGTGATTTCTCGATCTTTATTGCTCTATTGATGCCATTTTCACGAATTCTCACGAAACATTGGAAATTAACCAAGTTAGTAAAGGTTATAATATTCGGTGTTTAAGGTGATTTTCAATATTTTTTTATGTATAGTTTTTTAGCAATCAAATTATAGATTCAGAAGTAGGTTTATGAGTTATGTAAATTATGTTATACAAACATTTTTTAAGAATTCTTTGACTATAAATCAGTAATACAATAAAAACGAAGAGATTACCATCTAGTACAAGAAATATATTCCAGAAATTTTGATATGTTTTATTATTCTGCCATCATTTTCTATTTTCTATTCTTAGTCAATGCTATAGAAATTTAATCCATAATAAAACAAATATTTCTTGGATCTATTATCGATATAAAATTTTATTATAGTAATTATAATACATGTGGAATATTTATGATTGGAACTCTTTATCGCAGATTTATCAAGGTCTTGATAACAAAGACGTTAATTAGAAAATGAAATTTTATATTACCAATCCCAATGCCTTAGTTTGTAAAAAAATTAAATATATATATATATAAAATACCAATCTTAATGGCACTTGTTAGGAAAAATGCCACTCGTTAAATGCTTAGATTTTTATAAAGAACAGAATACACACGTACATCAGAACTTTTAGATCTAAATCTTTCATTTATAACAAAACGAAAATCCATTATTATAAAAAACACTTTCTCAACGTCTTTTATCAATGACCAACAAAACCTTTGGTCATTAAACGTGTTTAGATAATAATACGTGGACCATCAACCTTCAATAACTCATGATTTTTATTCTTTGACTGTAAACTATTTTTTATTTATTAAATAAAAAACAAATTAATAATTATGGAGTTAATTCTTAACAAGAATAGTTGTATTTTTTTTGTCTTTAGCACATCTACTACAAATCATTATAAATTTTTTATCTCACATAAATTATTAGAGCATTCTTGTTTTTATCAAACTATACTATTCATAATATTATTGTCTCTGTTAAGATCTAAATCAGCAGCTGGTAGGTATATATAGTACCGTTTCCATTAATTATTATTATTATTTTTATTTTTTAAATTAAGTTTATTGTTAATATCAAGACTCGTACACGCAAAAACATACTCCTTTTCGAACACGATAACTAGCTAGCGCGCAAATAAAATAATTCGAACTTGTCTTTCAGTTTTGTAACATTTTATTTCATACTGAAACTAATGATATCTGTTTCTTTTGCACGGTATCAATGTGGCACAAAATGTTTGAATCTGCATAGATCCAAATGGTAAGCATTTTTATTATAAAATGTTATATATATATAGTGGGGAGGGTTCATTCGAGAACTATTTTTCGTACAAGAACTGCGATAATCAATCTTAGCCGTTGATTTGATAAGTGGAATTCATGGATGTAGAGCGTAGAGAGATCAAGTGTGGCATAGTGCATGTGATGAATTCATGGGTGGGTGATGACATGAAATGAGGGGGAATTGGACAGCTCATATTGGTTCTCGCAGTTCTCGTACGAAAAACAGTTCTCGTTTGAACTTTTGCCCGTATATTTATATGTATATATGTGTGTGTGTGTTACTATATCTGTATGTATATATGTAATGTATGTGAAAATGATTTTCTAACTTATTTCTTAATTTTGTCATATATGCAGCGCCAATGTACTACAAAGGATTTTACCATTTGTTCTACCAATACAATCCAAAGGGCGCGGTGTGGGGGAACATTGTGTGGGCGCATTCGGTATCAACAGATTTGATCAATTGGATTCCTTTGGAGCCAGCCATTGTACCATCTAAACCATTTGATAAATATGGATGCTGGTCCGGATCAGCTACCATCCTTCCAGGTGATAAACCAATGATTTTATATACAGGAATAATAAACAAAAAACCAGAACCTGGCCATCAAGTCCAAAACTATGCAATACCTGCCAACTATTCGGACCCATACCTTCGAAAATGGATCAAGCCCGACAACCACCCAATCATCAAGCCCATACATGAAAATGTTTCATCTTTTCGTGATCCTACAACGGCCTGGTTCAACAATGGTCATTGGAAAGTAGTTGTTGGAAGTAAGAACAACCACCGTGGCATTGCCTATTTGTACCGAAGCCGAGATTTCATTAAGTGGACCAAGGCAAAACATCCATTTCACACAAAAAGTGATACTGGCATGTGGGAATGTCCTGACTTTTACCCAATATCATCTCATGGAACAAATGGTTTAGACACTTCAACATTAGGTGATGATGTTAAATATGTTTTTAAGGCTAGCCTTGACATGACTAGGTTTGATTATTACACGATTGGAAGATATGACCTCGTTAAGGACAAATATGTCCCAGATAACACATCGGTGGATGGGTGGGCCGGGTTAAGGTACGATTACGGAAACTTTTATGCCTCCAAAACTTTCTTTGACCCGATCAAGAAACGAAGGATTTTGTTGGGTTGGGCTAATGAGTCTAGCACCACCAGTGAAGATATCGCCAAGGGATGGGCCGGCATTCATGTAATTAAACCAACTATACATATGATGTAACTATTTTCATCTGAATTTAAACTAACTTTACCTTATGCTCTATTTAGTTGATTCCACGTAAGGTTTGGTTAGACCCCACAGGAAACAGATTGCTACAATGGCCAATTGATGAATTGGAAAAGCTAAGGTATCAAAAGATAGAGCTAAGCAGTATGAAAGTCAAGAAAGGTGAAATCATTGAAGTCAAAGGAATTACTGTTGTTCAGGTTTGAATTTTCTATGAAGTTATTGCTTAGTAGTATGTAATGATGATCACTTAGTCATATTTTTGAGGTGATATGTTTGCAGGCCGATGTAGATGTCACTTTTACATTTACAAGCTTAGATCAAGCTGAGTTGTATGATAAAAAATGGGAGAAATTCCCTCCAGAAGATCTGGCTAAAAGTATTTGTGGCATCAAGGGTTCAAACGACCAAGGCGGGCTTGGGCCATTTGGACTCCTAACCCTTGCTTCAAGTAAGCTTGAAGAGTACACTCCGGTTTTCTTTAGGATTTTCAAGACTACAGACAATAAACATAAAGTTTTATTTTGTTCTGATGCTACCCCGTAAGTTCTTTATCTATAAATCTTTATCTAAGTAGAAAAAAAGGTATACATGCATATCAATCTTGAATTCAAGAAGCCTCAATGTTTAAAAAAGAAAAGAGTTAGAACATGTGCGTTGGCTTATATCTTTAGGTTTTTACACGAATTTTATGAAACATAAACAAATATCTTTTCTATTACTATATAATGATGTCCGACCTCTAATTCTATAGTCTTTACTTTTCACTATACCAAATTTGTTACTAATAATACATAATTTCTATAACTAACAACATTTATTTCCTTTATTTTTTTTACAAATTGCAAACTAGCCCTTCTGAGATGTAGATGAGAATAAACCATGCTAATTAAAATAAAGTTTGTAAAGTGGACTAATATTACTTTTGATTATTATGAAATGTACAGTTCTTCATTGAACCAAAATGAGTACAAGCCTTCATTTGGAGGGTTTGTGGATGTTGATCTGGCTGAAAAGAAGCTTTCGCTTAGGAGCCTAATTGATCACTCAGTCGTAGAAAGCTTTGCAGAGGGAGGAAAGACAGTTATCTCATCTAGAGTTTATCCAACACTAGCAGTCGCTGAGTACGCACATCTACACATATTTAATAATGGATCTGAGATTATCACGATTGAGAGACTAAATGCATGGTCAATGAAGACGGCTCACATCAACTAGACGTACTTAGCCATTTTATTCCATATCCTTTTAAGGGGTGAACTAATTCCGTGATGAACGATATCCATTATCCATGCATATTAGATACAATTGAGCGAATTATATGTGGATCAATTAAGAATAAGTTGTTTATTTTATCCATGGCACGCACATTTGGGCACTCCCATCTTATAAACTTTGGTGTTTTATGTACTCTACCCATGTTTCATGACATGGTTTTGTTCCGGCGTATAATTAAGATACGTATAATCAATCTTAATTACCTCCTATTTTGTTAACCATTTGGATATTTCCTTTTAAATCTTCTGTTAATTTATACAATCTTAATTACCTCCTATTTTGTTAACCATTTGGATATTTCCTTTTAAATCTTCTGTTAATGCTTTCATAGAGCTCTACACACACATACATACATACATACATACATACATACATACATACATACATACATACATACATACATACATATGCACACATGCATACACACGCACACGCGCACGCACACACACATACACATACACCCATACACGCATACATGCACACATATACACATACACACATACAGATAAAAGTTCAAACAAGAATTGTTTTTCGTATAAGAGCTGCGAAACTGTTTTTAATGCCCACACTGACTCATTATGGGTACGTATTTTGGTAATTTATATATTTACTCAACCGTGAATTGCGTTCGAGAGAGACGTCAATAATTTGCGCGGCTTGATTTTCCCGAAATAACTTTCATTAATACGTCACTAATGAGTCATTAATTAACCATTAATGAGCCGCAAAAGAAACTTAGCCATTGATTCCTTTTAATCAAAGACTAAAATTAGTTCTCGCAATTCTCGTTTGAACCCTCATATATATATATATATATATATATATATATATATATATAATAATTAAGATCAAAATAGGTCTTATGCTTAAATATAGTTCCCAAATGTAAAATCTGGACCATTAGCTTTTTAAATCAATGGTCAAGATGTAATAATGACATTATTGTAATTAACTAAACATTTTAAGATTTAATTATAGAAGGAATGGTATGATAGGAATCCCCCTCCCCTTAAATCAAACCCTTTCTTTTTATTCTTTCAGCCACCGAAAATTATAACTTCCAGTCGAAAATGATAACGTTCCAGTCAAAAATGATAATTTTCTAGTCGAAAATATATGATAACATTTTCCAACTGAAAATGATAATTTTCCAGTAAAAATGATAATAATATACAACTTTCAAAAAGCTAACATTATCAAGATGAAAATGATAAATATAGACTACTTTCAGCCGAAAGTGCTTTCAATTTCAGTTGAAAATGATAACATTTTCCAAATGAAAATGATAACAATATGCAGTATTGAAAATGATAATATTATCCACATGAAAATGATCAAAATAGACTCATTTTTAGCTGAGAATGATATAAATACGCATGTTTTACTCGAAAATAATATATATATATATACACACACACACACACACACATTCATTCAAGCTGAAAATGATATATATCCACTTTGTTACATCCGAAAATGATAAAAATTCACATGATTCAGAATGATAGTATTTTGATATCATTTTCATATGGTTTGTATTTTCAAAATAAAATTTTTGAAAATATATGAAGAGTGGTTTTGTTTGAAAGATGATTAAAAATGAGTAGACTGGTATAATTTTTTTTGCTCAAATTCTCAAAATTTAAATAGTTACGGTCATTTAAGGATTCAAGTGGTAAAAAAAATAAAAATAAACTTTGAGGTCTTTGAAGAGGCGCGTGAGTTTTGATTAATAATTTATGATTGATATTTTGCCATTTTAAATAAGTGGCAGAGAACTAGTCTTTGGATTCTATGTTTAAGAGCGGGGCTATGTAGAACCTCTCTCTCTCTCTCTGTCTGTCTCTCTCCCTCTCTCTCTCTCGCACTCTTTCTCCCCCTCTCTATCTATCTATTTATCTCTGTCTCTTGCTCACAAATCTTCTCTCTCTTCAACGTAAGCCACCATCCCCTAACCCCCTCCCCTCCCACCCCCCCCCCCCCCCCCCCAACCCCTTTTTCTAGGTGGAATATGTTGCTACTAGCAGGATATCACCACCACCGTTTGACCATGTGATTGGGTTCATGTAAAGGTTTAGGCTTTACTTTTATTTGCCTAATTACAAAGACGAATCCGCTGCCTTTATCATCGGAAGTCACTGCCACCATTCTATTTTTTATTTTAAGGGAGTATATGTTTAGATCTCATTGTGTAGGTGTTTGTGGGTGTGATAGGGTTTGGTTCTTGGTGTTCTTGAACAAATCTTGATCGATTTAAGTGTGTCTCAATTTATACATTGTTAGGGTTTGAATGGTTCTTGGTGTTGTACTGTTCTTGAACAAACTGATATTTAGGACGTTTGATAGAAGGTTGATTTCTGATTTGCTAGTGATTTTAGTGCTTTTGATGATTTATATTTCAATTTTGGTGCATGATATATATTTTGGTTAATTCGAAGTGGTTTCTAGTGATAGACGGTGTTGGATGGTTTCCAGTGATGAATTCCATCACTACATGAAGGGATTTCAAAATCCTTTCAATGAAGGAATGTGTTATCC
Organism: Pulicaria dysenterica; assembly: GCA_947179395.2. Lineage (NCBI taxonomy): Eukaryota > Viridiplantae > Streptophyta > Magnoliopsida > Asterales > Asteraceae > Pulicaria > Pulicaria dysenterica. The sequence continues at coordinate 82,991,748 of OX359292.1, forward strand.
TTAAACATCTCCATTTCCCTAATACATCTATCCCATTCCATCGACATAACACGTGAACCGACTCTACCCTCCAAACATCGCCGATTTCTTCCTCCGTCACCGCCTCGAGCTGCCACCTCGAGACCCTCCGCCGGAGCTTTCCTCCGGCTCCACCTCATGAGTGTCATGACCCTCCATTGTAGTCTTCCTCTACACCCTCCCGCAACCTTCCTCCGCATAGCCTTCCTCAGCTGCTGCCGCCAGCCTTCCTCCGCCTCCGTCACCAGACCATTCCCCATAGCTTTCCTACGCAGCTTTCCTTTGCTGCCGCTTCAAGACCCTTTGCCGCAGTCTTTCTCCACCACCGTGAAACTAATGATTTGAGAAGACTGATGATACTTGAATTTATGCAGATATGTATTGCCATTGTTTTTAACTTATGATATTTATTAGCATGATTTTTATAAATTATTGCTATGAATACACCATTCAATAAGATAAAATTTAAAAAGTTTATGATTAATATAATATATAAGAAAAAACAAGAAGGGCTGTTCTGTCATTTTATATTACTAAATCCAAATTCCAATTTCCGCCAACCAAACATATCACAAATTCAATTCAAATTCCTGAGAAATATCAATTCTTCTCATATTCCAATTCCTTCAAAAACATTTTGCAAACAAAACACCACCTTAGTTCTCGCCGATTGTGCGGGTAAAATATTAGCGACCAGTAACTAAAGCAGAAAGAACAGCTTGCAAGGTTGAAATGACACTCGATAAAAACTTTTCAACAAGTCTCAGAAGATCTATAATTAGAGAACACATTTCTACGACTAAGCAAAAATGAACCCGAATTGCTTTTTTAAAGAAAAATACAGAATGACTAAAAAAGATGTAAATACTTCCACATCCAACAATAAACACTCCACAGTCGTTCACTTGATCTTCTTTTTCGGCCTCAGCTGCGATACACAGGAAAAAGAGCCTGTTAGTGTTAACCTAAAACACCATAACAGAGGAATACAGACATATATAAAAAGCAGCATACTTCAACAACATATTATGGAACTAATAGTTACAACATCAGAATACAAGATTGCATCCATACAATGTTTTTTGCAACACATTTTACCATAGCAGATTATTTTATTCTGACTGTTCAAATCAGGCAATTACACAAGCCTAAAAGAGAATATAAGGATAAAATGAAGTTAGGTGATACCAACCTGGTTGCTATGACCACACTTCTTCTTCCTACAGTTTACTGCCCTAGGGTGAAGGCGAGCATAGCACCTGTGTAAAGTTAACAACATTTGTCAGGTAAAATTAAAACTCACAAGTTCACAAAAGTATAAGAAAAATGTTGTATAATTATATAACACAAACGACCAGCAAAGTGGATGTGAATGATGTGAAACCAAATTCCCTCAACTAAGCAACAACCAAAAGTTATCACAGTTGACAAAATCCATGTTCCACACCTGAAAATCAACTGAGAGTAAAGAAAACCAGCTGACAAAGTTTGAAGTGTGGAGATTGGTATTGGAACCTGTGGCACTCCCTCAAGCAATCAAAACAGCAAGAGAGGACGATTTGGAGTTCCAATGGCAATAAATAATATTTGAGAATTAGAAAAGTGTTGCTTTATAAGGGACCGAATACAAACAATTCAAGATCTCCCAATGTAAAACAATGATCCGACATAAAACAAAGAAAACTTGAGAAATAATCACCAAAGATATGAACTCCAAAAACCAAAGCCTACTCAACACCACCACTTCATGTCAAAATATGCAAGAACATTTAAAATGATTTCTTGAACAAAATTAAGAACAAGGATGGATGTGATATTGGAGTATTGGACAAAAAAGAAAACAACTCACTTGCGACAAATAGTCTTGTCTTGATTGTATTTCCTAGCCAATGCCATCAAAGAGGGCTCAATGATTCCTCCTCTTAGCCTCAACACCAAATGAAGAGTTGATTCTGAACCAAAAACAATTGTAGCAGAATAAGCATCATATCCAAAAGAGTAAGGTCATAACACATCTGACAGAGAATAGCGATATCAATCAGAATAGCTTCACATATTCAAACAGCAGCAAGAACTCAATTACATTTAAAAAAACATGCACTTTCAGCAAATCACATCTAATATGCTGAAACAACCACTACAGAAATGTAATACAGATGTAGCAAGACAAGCCAATCCAACTACCCTGCAGCCTATAGCTGAGTTGGTTTTGTAGGTGGAGACAAATTGCAGTCTTAACCAATAAAAGGTCTAGTGTTGGGCCTGGCTCCGGCGTGGCGTCCTAAACAACACCTTTTGCAGTCTTAAACAATAGAATATCCCCAATACGTATCAAAAGAAACTGGATCAAACTAGCACGCAAAAGCTCATTTTCAAAAATAAAACAAGTTCTTAAAACTGCAATGGCCGACTCTGAATAAAAAGACTTAATCAATCTCTAATCCGCGTGTATCACCAATTCCGAATATAAAAATTGCAAATTTTATAATTGTTAAGAACTTAAACGTCATGATTTCGAACGAATCACGTCTTATAAAAATTCAAAGTAAGTTCCAATCGAAGGATTGTGATTTTAAAAAATCGCAAACGACAAACCTTTCTGGATGTTATAATCAGCGAGAGTTCGGCCATCTTCAAGCTGCTTTCCGGCAAAGATCAATCGCTGCTGATCAGGTGGAATACCTATAATTTCAGAATCAAATTCAATTAAATAAAAATTGAGCGCTTTCACTAAATAACTTGAAGCATACAAAAGCTTACCTTCTTTGTCTTGAATCTTAGCTTTAACATTATCAATAGTGTCGCTGCTCTCAACCTCGAGAGTTATGGTCTTCCCGGTTAGGGTTTTCACGAAAATCTGCATCTTTCACTCTCCGTAACTTCAAACGCCGACGCTGCAGAAAGAGCGCTTTTTGTTGATCGGGGGCTTTTATAATTAGGGTTTTGACTAAACTCTTGTGTCTACGTATTTCTTGAAGCCCATTATTACGATCTGTTGGGCTTTATCTTCAGAAATACTTGCTTCTTTTTTCTAAAAATAATTCTACTTCAAAAATACATTTTTTTCTTTATTACTTGTTAATATATCAAATGTTAAAATGAATTGTATTTAAGATTTTCAAATCGAAATTCTTTTACTAATCATTTTAATTGTTCTCTGATCAAATCACAAATTCGGATTATAAAAATTATACTCAAATGTCATTTTTTCTTTTACCTCTAATAACATATGATTTGATATTAAAGATTACTTAAAATCTACATTTTATTCCTTTATTAGTTACAACCATATCAAATGTTTGAATTCTAACTTTAAAATTTGTATACAAGTTTGTGAAAATATAAATTTTACCATGATTCATTTTAGTCGTTACAAGATGAAAGTCACAAATACAAATAAGATTAAAAAAGCCTACTAATATGATATATGTTCTTTCAATTTGTTATAATTCCCACAATATTGTTATGATGACTTGGGTAGAAAGTATACTTATGAACTCGAAAACTTTATTATTTTTTTAGATTTCATTTTAACGATTACTAAATTACCTTTTCATTTAATGTAGGCAATGTTGGCTTATTTGTAAATATTTTATTCACTACTCAAGGACAAGCAAGGCGGGATCATATTGTGATACGAGCTATGGCTTGAAAGTGCACCATCGCAGGAAGAAGGTGGCGCAAGCAAATACTAGGGGTTGAATGTCATTATCAGTAATTTTGGTTTAATTATGTAATTTTGTTTCTTTAGGGGAGACCACCCCGTTGTGAAAGTAAGCAGCTTTTTCACCTTTCTTGTTTCCTTGATTGGGACCTCTTGGTTCTCGAAATCCATGGTTTATTGGTAAAAGCTTCATACCAGCAGTGATCATTGTCGCTAGCCTATTGTTGCCAATTTGATTCGTATCATATTGAAATCTTACAATCATATAGCCAAGATCGGGAGCTTGTGAATGTAGATATCCTATCAAGAATCGACAATTTTACCGTGAATAAAGTTATAAGATTGTAAGATCTTAAGACATTTTTAAACCACGGCTGTATCGTAAATCCCAAGAATTGGATGGGCTAAATTAGGGCTGTAAACGAACACGAGACTTGTTCATGTTCGTTCGTTTAACTTTAGCCGAACAAATAAACGAACACGAACGGATAAACGAACGGATTTCTGTGTTCGTGTTTGTTCGTTTAATTTTAGCCGAACAAATAAACGAACACGAACGGGCATGTGTGTTTGATTGTTTAAAAGATGGCTAGTTCGAGTACATTTTTGTTTGTTCATATAAATGATAAACAAACTTAAACAAAAGAACACGTGTTATAATACAAATCCAACATTATTACACACAAATAAACATTATATCTAAACACAAACACAAATATTTAAATGAATAATTATATAAAATATAAACGAACATAAACGAACGATAACCGAACATTCACAAACATAAATGAACGACCGAGATCTCTATTAATGTTCGTTCGTTTATTAAATAAACGTATATAAACGAACTTCCAACCAAACAATTTCACAAACGGTTCATAAACGTTTGGTTTATTTACAGCCCTAGGCTAAATGCCTAAATTTTACAAAAGGTTGCAAGCTGGTCAAAAATAGTTTTTTTAAGAATTATTACCATCTTCTAAAATGGAGAAGAATATAACTTTTCTCAAGACTATACTTTTGTAATTATTTCTTTACATTAAGTATTTTTAAATTATAACATCAGTATTTGGTAGATTTAATGCACTGGTTAATCAATCAAATTCGTACCGACTCGTATAATAAAAAGGTTACACTTATTAACTAAATTTAATGTCATGATGATTTAACATGGCTATATTTATTCAAAATTTCGTACTTTTACGTGCCTAGATTTACGCAACAAACTGAAAAAAACATTTGAAATATAGGTGATTCAAACATGATTTAAGCAACAAACTGTATCAACCAAATTTGTTTGTTTACGTTACCATTTGTTAATCCAGCCATATGATTCAAACATGATATTTGTATACCTGAAGAAACTCCTGGGATGATATTAACTTGATAAATAATAGAGGAAAATAAAATTTTGAATGGATCTTTGTTTTACTATAAACATAAGTTTGCCAACAGAAGTTTTCACTCCTGATGATAATCAGCACACTTATCCGCTATGACTTCTCTTTATGCATATTTGTCTGATAATACATGATTCCGCAACAATCGACCTGCCTTGGCTTATGGGGGGTTTTCAGACAAACGGGTCTATTCGATGATCATGCTCACTTGCCATTACCATTCCCGTGCAAAGACATGTTGGGCACATTACCTGAATCAATGTACTTGATGTAAACAATATGATTAAGGAAAAAGTTTTTTTTTTTTTAAAGGCCACTTGAGTGTGCAAAACTAAACCATTTTAGGTTTCATGAGTAATATAGTATTCGGTACCTTTCCTGCCCCAGAACAGTTTAGACACCTTCGAGTAGTAGGAGCTCTTAAAGGACTATCAGAGGCATTCGTTACAGAAATCGGTTCTATGTTTACACACACTCCACTAGAAGAACAACGAGCACATGCCAAGTATCCTGTATTTTGGTATATGATTATGAACACCCATAATTAAAAGGCATACAGTTGAAACAAAAGGCTATAGATGGAAACATGTGTGGTCCCGCAGGTTGGCTTATCAATGAAAACGGGTTTCTATGTTGTACAGGCCAAAAACATTGGTATAAAAGCTTTCTATGAACTTTAGTGTGTCGACTGTCGAATATGATTTATAAAATTATATTATTTTAATAGTAATCTAATAACATGATTTAGGAGGTCTTATTCACTAAAAATACAATTTTGACGGCTTAGAGTTAGAAATAGAACATAAACCAAATCGACCCATGGATTTAAATATTTAACGAGCAGAAATTGCTTACCAGTTCCATGACAGTACTTGCACCTTTTCTTCTCTTGTTGCATCACATTATTGGCTTCAAGCAACATCAGAGTTGAAATTACACCAACTGCCCCACCCGAAAAGGATGCCACTATTGGATCGACTTGACTGAAATAGTAATCAGATATATTTAGCACTACTTTTTGCTTAAATAACAGCAAATTTTTTTTGTTTGTGTAAGATCTCACTCACCTCAGCTGCATAGGCAAATGCAGATGGCTTATGAAATCTTCATATGAGGTGCCACCAACACCTAGTTTTAGCTCCAGCTGATATAAAAATGAGTATACATGTTACAATTAAATATATAATTAACGCAAAAGAGTACTCGTGTAAGAAGAATGAGCTTACGATTGGTGCAAGAAGGCCACCAAAGACAATAATTCCTGATATAAATGTAAAACTAGTCAAATAGAGCTGCTTCAATGTCTTTGGCGTCTAGCTCAAATAACAAAAACATAAAGATGGTTAGTAGAATATATTTCCATCAGGAACTAAGTCCCTTCACCCATTAAAAACTGTTTAGTCTAGTACATAGTTTAGAGGTGTTTGGCTACTAATCAGCTGTCAAAGCCCCCTTCAATAATCCAAAACAGGAAATTCGGTAAAACAAAATCATTAGCATTAACAATTTTTAACAATAAGAATGAGAATTTAGTAACATCTAGCCTGAAATTATGCCAAAAAGATGGAAGGAGAATTATACATAAACAAAAGTATGCTTCAAGTTGCAATAATAATATCGTTAGCTCCAAAACACAAATACAAACACCACCTAAAAACATACTCTCAAAACAAGCTTATGACTTCACATATGCAAGATGAAATTTAATATACCACTGAAGGTAGAAAAGGAATTGAAGAAGGAATGTCAGGCATCTCATTGTCCTCAGAGCTGCTCTCATTGCGTTTTATATTCTTTAAGCGTTGCTGCACTCGCAATCTCCTCACCTGTGAAATTGAACAAATCACATTGAAGCCACTGACAAATTCTTTTAAAATTAATATCACTTAGCAAGAAGAAATAGAGTCATGGTAGAAGAAGAATGCTTATATTGTATTTGCACCTCTTCCATGAGAAGAAAGATCTTATTGCGCCTACTTCTTATATTGTCTTGGATTTCCTTTGTCTGCATCTTAACAAAATCCTGAACAGTCTCTGGTCCTTCTATAATACAAAAGTTGCTGCATCAAAATAAAACCAAAAATAAGCAATTGAACATGAATTTGCTGCAGCAAGCTTATTACTATTATACATAAGCTAATAAGCCAACTTTTTCCGCCTTACGCGCTTATGAACTTCAAGCTATAAAAAGTCATAAATTACATTAATAAGTCGTCAGCCAAGAAAAAAAATAGCTTATGAGTTCATTAAAATTCTAATAAGCTCGTAATGTAAAATTGAGCTAATCCAAACAGCCCTAAAGTAACTCCACAAGCCATGGTTTTCGATAAAGGATTCAAGTTCCTCACAAGAATTAGGTGTTAATAATACTTTCTACAGGAACCTTTCTTGAATGATCAACTAAGTGTGAAATTTATCAAACTCGTAAGGAATCATCAGAAGCCTTGATACTCGAAAATCTCAATCTTTACAAGCACAATTTTCAATAGTTCCATACTGAAAAATCTTAGTTGATATGAAAAGAAGAAACCAAATAACGAAAGAGCCTCTATGAGGTGAATATTATTAACATATAAAATCAGAGTGGATTCAAATACGGAATAATTGACAGAAAACTAAAACGAAAGAAGCAGACCTCGGAACATTATCGGCAGAGGGCACAGAGCCGGAGGCGGCTGCGTCGTCTGAAGAAGACGAACAAGAAGATTTAATTAAAGGTGGCGAGGAGATTCGACGAGGGTTAGGGTTTACGCATGAGAATCGAATCATGGGTTTTGATGAATCGAAAATGAAAGAATTGCGAGTGTTATTGATAGAGGAGGGAAAATGATAGCATTTGACAGAAAGAGAAGCCATGGTTGTGAATAGAGGAGGTCTGGTAGAACTGAATAGCAGGAATTATGAAGATAACAAGGAGGAGATTGGGGTTCTGTCAGTTAATGAGGAAGGATCTTTTAAAGGATCTCTAATAATCAATTCCTCAAAAAGTGTTTTTGTTGCCACTCTAATTTTAGCACCTAAAATGCCAAAGCTGTCACACTTCTCTTCTTCTTTGACTGTCTCCTAGACTTGTTACTCTTTCCAAAAAAAATAAGAACAAAAAAAAAAAAAAAGATTTAAAGATAATTGATAGGTTAAGCAAATTAGAGTATCCTTTAATTAGGGTTTCTTATATAACATATTATTAGAGCTTTAAGTTATATCTTCTTTTTCTGTTACTTCTGCCACATTAATTTAAGCAAGTAATATTGAATTTCATTTTATTCTTTGTACAAAGTTGAACAGAATGTAATTAGATGTAGCCAAAAGTGTTGGTAAGAATGTATGATGTATGTTTTTCATTAATCTTCTTTCTCATAAATTTGCAATACGTACGGATACAACAGCAAACATCAAGAGATAAGAGACTAGTTTTAATTAAAGATCTAATAATGACTTAATGACGTATTGAGTACGATCGTTTTTACTAATTTGTAAAGTAAAACTAATTTTCAAACGTACTTTGATAAACAAGTAATTAAAAATTACTACTATATATAGCAACAACATTGGTACAACTAAACGGGTTGCTAATTGCTACCCATTATGTACATAATACAAACCATACAACATTCTCAAAGTCGACGGTTTCCTAGAAAACACCATGCAATCCCTTTCCCAGACACCAATGATTACAAAATCTAACAACTACCAGCCGGCCCATTGATTTAATATATTAACAAGACACCCATATATGCACATGGATTAGACTTTTATTAGAGCATGAAACGGATGATATTACTGATCGAATTCAAGAATCTAAAAAGAAACAGAATTCGATCTAGTTAAGGAAGATGAAGAGTTTATGAACTCAATGCAGTCACCAATAGCTTCTGCCCTTTGACAATCGATTGGAGCGACAGCTACCGAGGGTTGTTTTGGAGTTCCTGCTGAGGAATTAGTAACCTTGGTGGATGTTTTTCTTCGAGCAACAATCAAATGGAATACGGCTAGCATCTTGTCACCAAGATGTTTAACATATTTCACAGGCGATAGATCTGATCTTTGGGGTAGAAATCTGCAAGTCCCCGAACACTTTGCTCCGTTGCAATCAGCTCTTTTACTAGTATTCATTTCACAAAACATGGTGGTTCTCTTGCAAAAGAAATCTGGACTGATTGCCGACATTAAGCGTGCAGCAACAGCTGTGTGTGATTACACTATTACAGTGTGTTTGTGATCGGCTTAATTCAGGTTGTAGATATAAGAGTGAGAATGTGCTGCAGAATGATGAGCTTCGGCCACCAAGAAAAGGACGCCAATAGCACATAGAATTTAAGAGTCATATATATATTAATTAAGATGCAATCTAATATTTTCCTAATATGTACACTGCAGGTAGTGGGAATCAAGGAAAGAAAAAGCTAGATTAGTACACTTTGAGCCTTTTCTCTTCTTTAGATTAATGAGGTACTCATTAGATGCCTAGCTTTTATATTAATGAGGTAATAATTAAGTACCTTTGTCTTTTTTATAATTGCGACGTTTAGCTGTTTTAAAATGTAAAAGAAGAAACAAAAAAGAATCGCCCCAAAGCTCAATCCAAAGCACATAATTAATCAAAACTATTGAAACCCCTTTGGGAAGTTATTCTTACGACTTATAGAGAGATGTTGTTTTGACCAAAAATAAGCTTGATCACTTTAAGAAGGTCTGGTGTTTGATCTTTGGGTCGATCCTTCCAGCGTCATACTGCTCAGTGAGTCCGATTTACCTCCCACGTGTTTGCCTTGGATGGTCTGACGTGGGCCGGTTGGAAAATCTTAAATAGTGGGTCACATAAATGATTTACTAAATCATCATATCTAGCAAGCAAGTGCTAATAATAAGTAGTGAATAATAATAAATGTTAGGAAGAAGTGGAGTGGGGCTAACTAAGGAAGCATTTGTGTGAGAATGAGGCTAAAAAGTAGGAGAATATGGAATAGTGGGGAGGGTGAATTAATGAATATAGAAAAGGTTTAATAAATTTGATCTGATCATGATCTAAAGAAACTTTGCAGGATGAAGCTGCTTGCTAGCTTTCGGTTATGTTAATCAACTTTTCATAAGCATATATATATATAAAGATGTGAAAATGTTTGAGCAGTGTGTGTTTTCTTATATAAGTATGCTTATTTTTCAAACTAAGTGGGACCCAACGACTCTTTTCTTTGTGGGTATTTGAACATCTTGAAGCAAAAGAGTAGGGAAAGGATCATCAGAAGAAATAAAGAGATTGCATAACAACACACAAAATTTGAGAAATAATCAAGCATACAACTTTATATATAGAAATCCACATATATGCATATAGTACGAATTAACAAAAAAAACTGTTAAATGGTTTATAAGCTAATGGTGTTTAGGTGTCTTATAAAATTATGAGTTTAAATCCTGTTATTAAGAAAAATAGTGTAAATTTATGATTTAATTAGGGGGATGAGTGTTTAGCTGTAAAAATATTAACAAGTAAACACTAGTTGTTGCGTTGTTCCACATGAGAATAGTTATGCCCCATAAATAACAAACCCAATCGGGTAGCATATATAAGCATAAATGGGTGTGTTTGGCAACCAGTTTATTGAGAATTATAGAGGTTTGAGATTCTTTAGCCTTCATGCCTCGTTCGAATGAGGGGATTATTAAAAATATAATCTCTCATAAGCCCCTAAAATAAAAGCATTTTCAAATAATTTATGAATTGGGTTTGGGATTATCATATCAGCCCAGCCCCAGCTCCAGCAAATTTTGCCAAACACACCGATTGACCGAAATAAATTATTTCAAACTAACAATAATAATTAACATAATAAATGCTTGAAAATTTTAGCTTACCTTCTAACCGTTCACCAAATCATCCATAGAAAACATACAATCCTTCACAAATTTTTCTTCAACATTTAAATCTTTCAGAATATATTCATTTGGGCTTGATCGAAACTTCAAACATTTTGTTTTACCCTCGTTTAATTCGGGCCAGTCTCTTTTGATGATTAAACCATGCGTTCTTGATATTGTTATACAAAATTGTGAAGTAGATATCGACCAAATCACTGCTACATTAAGTTATACAGAGCATCTCTAATAGTTAAACATAAAATGATGGAGCTTATATATAATTACTACGAGCATTAAGGTTATTTTATAAGGTATATTTGGGGCGTTTGGTGGGCCAAAAGAGTTTAAAGAATATGGGGGACAGAAGGATTAGGCTTGGCCCAAAGTATAATATCAACTTTGCCTCATTTTGGATTAAAATAGATTAAAAGACACACTACACCTTCAAAGTGACCCATATATTTATACAACACCATCAGCATGAGTCATTATCACTGATTTTGTGGTCGGTCCTTCTCAAAGGCCAATATATTGGTGACAAGTAAATGTGCTAAATATTCTTATGGAGCTAAGTAACATATTCCATTGATACATTATATATTATCACTCATATAAAGTGTGATAACATCAATATATGTGGCTTAAACATGCATGAGTCTAATGATAACATCAAGAGGGCTTAACCATGAGTGTCTTATCTGTTAATATATGATAAAAGTATTTGAGAGATGATTACCTTTTGGGTTTTGTTATCTCTATTAATTTGTTCTAAATAAATATATTACAATCTTTTAAAAATGAATAGGACAATTTGAAATATATAATAAGTGTATGATAAGTTCTTAACACCTCGGTTACTTTATTAAAGTATTTGTTATTTTAAGTAATTTAAGTTACTAATTTATGCTCATATAAAACTAAATGAAATAACGTTTAATGAAAAAATTAAGTCAAATAGATCGTTATGTACCATGCCAATAAATAAACCTTTCATAATAGATATTTAACAAAATCAAATTAATACAAATTAAATTCCAACATATTACCTATAAAATACAATAAGTCATATGAACAAATTTATAGTGCAATAATGTTTTAAATATTCAAAATCATATAATATATATATTTTTAACTTTAAGTATCAATATACATATATTTAAAATATGTTTGCATTTATATGCTTAGTGCATTAATTCCGATTCAGTTCAGTTTTAAAACCGAGCTCATTCTAACAGTATCTTTCAAGGATATCGCTCATCAAGATACTGCTCATATATAAGCACACTTGATTGCATAGTTAACATGAGGTCTAACATATATGTTGCCTCCAATATATCCGGTAAGATTAAGGTTTAGTTATGAACTTAGCATCCTCCTTATATGTAATTTATGTGTGCATAATGAGTTTCTCTATGATACGTAATATGTCCATATTTCTAACCTATCAACAAGACTCGATGTCCTATTAGTTTGAATTGCGAAGTAAACTAGATTTTAATAAGTATATTAAATTTCAAGGTTAAATTGTTTTACAAAGATTTAAAGATTAAAGTATTATTCATTAAAGCTTTAACGTCTAGAGTGGAATTTTTTTCCAAATTTTTTAGGGTTTAGTATACAAAAGTGCATCGAACTTGTCACTTTTTGTTATTATATATACCTAACTTTCAAAACTACCATTTAATGTATCGAAGTTTCAAAAACTTGTCACTTTTCGATACACTTTTGGATATTAAACCCAATTTTTTATCATCCGCATTTTGATTTCTATATTCATGGTTCTAAATAACGTAAGGCGTGGCGTGGCGGCGAGGTCAAGCATCAAGTTTTAGGAGTCATGGCGAAGCCTTGGCGTTTTTTAAGACGTGACTTAAGGCGGCGATTTTGTATATACTTTATTATTTTATATATCAAATTTATCATTATTAATATATTAATTACACAAAGTTAAGGAAATGATGAGTAAAGCAACATATACAAATTACAAAATACAAATTTATAGAAGTTCTATAAATACGATCACAAAATGTATTAAAAAAGTCAAAAAAAAATTAAAAATGATTTTTTATGCGCCACGTTCTAAAAAACTCGCCATTTGGCGTGCAAAGGCGCGCCTTGGTACGCGCCACGCCTAACATTTACGCCTAGGACTATTTCTTAACGACGGAGTCACGCCTCACGCCTTAACAAAACCATGGCGAAACCATGGCGCCGTCATAACGAGGCTTTTAGAACACTGCTATATATGTAGTCAAAGAAATTACCTTAAATTGAAGATCGATGCACACATCCAAACGAAGGAACACTGCATCGTAAGTACTCAAGTATTTATAATTTACTGGAAACAAAATTTTATTAAATGCATGCATATATATATATATATATATATATATATATATATATATATATATATATATAGACAAAAGTTCATGCGAGAACCGTTGTTACCGCGAGAACTGCGAGAACCAATCTAAGCCTTCCAATTTCCCCTCCTTCAATGTCATTGCCCACCCATGAATTCCTCACTGTCACATGCACCCTGTCACACCCTATCCCTCCACACTCTCCATCCATGATACTTCTCATATTCAAGGAACGACTGAGATTGGTTCTCGTGGTTCCCGCACTAACAACGGTTCTCGCGGTTCCCGCACTAACAACGGTTCTCGCATGAACCCTCCCCTGTATGTATATATATATATATATATATATATATATATATATATATATATATATATATATATATATATATATATATATATATATATATATAGGAAGAAGTTCCATTGAGAACCATTTTTAATGCGAGAACCGCGAGAACCAATCTGAGCCGTCCAATTCCCCCTCTTTCAATGTCATTGCCCACCCATGAATTCCTCGCATACACCCTGCCACACTTGATTCTCCCACGTTCTCCATCAATGAATTCCACTTATCAAATCAACGGCTAAAATCGGTTCTCGCATTAAAATTGGTTCTCAATGGAACCCTCCCCTATATATATATATATATATATATATATATATATATATATATATATATATATATACATAACTAGGAAGAAGTTCCATTGAGAACCATTTTTATTGCGAGAACCGCGAGAACCAATATGAGCCGTCCAATTCCCACTCTTTCAATGTCATTGCCCACCCATGAATTCCTCACATACACCCTGCCACACTTGATCCCCCCACGCTCTCCATCCATTAATTACACTTATCAAATCAACGGCTAAGATTGGTTCTTGCGGTTCTCGCACTAAAATCGGTTCTCAATGGAACCCTCCCCTACATAAATATATATATATATATATATATATATATATATATATATATATATATATATATATATATATATATATATATAATGAAGAAGTTCATTGAAAAATAATTTTTAGTACGAGAACTGCGAGAATCAATCTTGACCGTTCAATTCATCTTTCAATTTGATTGTCCACCCATGAATTCATTACATTCATTTTGCAACACTCTATTCTCTCACGCTCTTCATCCATGAATAGCTAAAATTAGTTCTCGCGGTTCTCACACTAAAAATGATTCTTAAATAAACTCTCTCCTATACATATATATAGTCATTAATTGTACGTACTTATAAAAGGTGAAAAATGTATCATTAAGTTTTAAAGTATAATTAATTTTTTTTCTAATAGACTTTTGAGTTAATTAGTGACCGGCCATTTTTATGATATAATAATTAAGTTAATGTATGTTCTCCAAACATATGATCAACTTCATATAACCATAAAATATCTAGCCACATGCTTAAGAGCATGAGGAGTACCCTCGGTGTAGCTTCGGTATGGTGATGTGGAGCCACGGTACCGCGCCAAACACCACCCCCCATGTTGGGGTACCGCAAGTTGGAATGCTTTCTAAGCATTGGTTTGCCGAAGACAATACCGAAGAGAAGAGAGAGAGGCGTGAGAGAGAAAAGAGAGTAAACAAGAGAGAGAAAAGGAGGAGAGAGAAAGTGGGGTATTTTTTAATAATATTTTTTTGAAGCATGTGAAGCATGGGTAGTACGGGGGTTTAAGCATTGGTGAAGAATGAGTGATGTGGCGCATACGTGGCATGAAGCATGTGATGCTTCACTTGGGGTACTCCCCATGCTCTAAAAGTAGACCAGGATTGTACGTATATATTGATTGCATATATAATATTTTTCATAT
Source organism: Pulicaria dysenterica (assembly GCA_947179395.2). NCBI lineage: Eukaryota > Viridiplantae > Streptophyta > Magnoliopsida > Asterales > Asteraceae > Pulicaria > Pulicaria dysenterica. Next base: position 83,006,878 of record OX359292.1, read on the forward strand.
ATATGCATGGGTTATAACTTACTATAAATTGTCAGCACAATATATACTTATTGAATTGGACACAGACAACAGTTTGAGTTATGTATAATTCCAAAATGCGTACCTTTATGAAGTTGAAGAAAGAAAACAACTAAGAGATTGATAATTAACATCTTTATTTTATTATATTTAAATTTTTAAAAGAGCCACCACCAACACGTAACACTTAATTTCCGAAAACACAAGAAGTAATTGTATGGTTTAAGAAGAGGATCGGTTGTCAAACCAACTACTATCTAGACACTGGATTACTGAAAATTAAAATTCAATACTTCTAAATTTAATGTGAGAACATTAATTAGGATGTTACTTTAAGAGAGGTTTATAGCTTCAATTATACATCTAATATCACATGGTCTACTATGACACCTACGTAATATCCAATATGCACCATGCATATATATTTTTTGTAAGTAAATTAAGAGAAGTATATTTTCTCTACGCTGGAGGAGGTTTTTCTCAGAAAGTATTTTTTCTGTCTATGGGTAAAGGTATGATTATTTACATTCTATCTTCCTTATATCTATAGTGGGATTGAGTATTATTTTTGTTGTTATAAATTAGGAGACTTATATTTTATTCTCAATCTTCTTAATTATTAGATCAATCAACAAAATATGTGTTAACATTAGAGAAGATTAAAAAAACAAGAGAGTAGATTACAAGTTGATGCCTGTGATTTTTACTAATTATATTGATAATCTCTTAAATGTTTCTTACTATTTCAATTTTCTTACTCTAATGGTCCCTTCTGCATAGGGCTGTAAACGAACAGAACGTTCATGAACAGTTTGTGAAATTGTACGGCAGCAAGTTCGTTTATGTTCGTTTGTTTAATAAACGAACGAAAATAAACAAGATTTTCCGTTCGGTTAATTAAATGAACAAACACGAACAGAGATCTCGTTCGTTCGATTATGTTTGTGAACGTTTGGTTATCCGTTAGTTTATGTTCGTTTATATTTTATACAAATACACACACACATATATATATAGAGTATATGTGTGTTTATATGTAGTGTTTATTTGTGTTTAATAATGTTAGATTTGTATTATAGCGTGTGTTCCTTCATTTACGTTTGTTTATCATTTAAATGAATGAACAAAAATGTACACGAACTAACCAATATTTTAAACAATCGAACACATATGCTCATTTGTTTATCGTTCGTGTTCGTTTATTTAGTGAGTATAAAAAAAATTAAATTTTTTTTGATAGTTTAGTAAGTATTAAGTTTGTCTAATATTTTTTTGATTATTTAGTGAGTATTAAATGTCATATAAAATTTGATGTAATAAGTATTAACTAGAGTAAATTACCAAAATGTTCAATATGGTTTGACAAAAGTAATTGGTTTGAAAATTATTCTACATGTCCCTATTGTATTTTTGTTACTTGTTGGGTGTTTTTGACTAACATATATTAAATTTATAGTTAGTTTGTCTTTTAGTCAAATGTATTTCTGTTTTTAGTCAAATGTATTGACTGAACAATTTCAACCTCGAGACCGTTTTTAATCCATGTATGAGCACATATCATTTGTATTTATTAATCAAAACTTGATATACGGATCTTACTTTAGATATTTTATCTGCTTCCGTATTGTAGTTTATCTAACTTTACCAAATTAAATATGTTGGTGTTGAATTTGTATATAAATGATTTATTTTTATATTAAATGGAAATTTTTTGTATTACTAAAAAATAAATAATTTATATATTTGGAAAGCTTGATATTTAGTGAGGATTTTTAATAGATTTGTGAGCATCGATGTCCTTGGAAATCCCTTGGAAACTTGTCCTCGGAAAACTATCAGAAAGTAGTCCTCGGAAAACTATCGGAAAGTGTTCTCGGAAATCTATCGGAAACTATCCCTCGGAAATCCTTTGGAAGCTATCCCTCGGAAATCCCTTAGAAATTTGTCCTCGGAAATCCCTTGGAAACTCGTTATCTCGGAAATCCCTCGGAAAGTTTATGTCGACGGAATTCCCTCGGAAATGTATGTCCTCGGAAATACGTCGGAAAATTCTCTCGGAAATTCCTCGGAACTGTTTTCCGAGGAGGGTTTTTACTAGGACAGATTTTCCTCGGAAATCCCTCGGAAAATGACCATTTCCGAGGGATTTCTGAGGGAATCTGCCCTCGGAAACTCCGTGTTTTTCTAGTAGTGAATCCAGGGCATTGAAATGAAGGATCAGAAGAACGGGTGAAAGCAGAAGGATTGTTATCATTTGCTTGTAACCAACATCCATTTAACAAGATTGATCCATGTAATCAAAATCCATAAGTGGATCAAAGAATGCAACATCCTTCAGTTGCTTATATCAATAGGAATTCAAAACTTATATAAAAAAAATACTATTTTGACTTGTGCAGTTAGTCGAACATGTAAAACAACCATCATGGGTAAACATCAATCAATGAAGAAATGCAAATAAGAAACCGAATGAAGTTCCTATAACTTAATAATGGCGAGTTGAAATGACATAATACGAACACTAAGAAAAAAAATTGCCATAATTTACGATTTTGACTTATGTGAATGGTCAAACATGTCGAATAAGCATTAGCAGATGCAAAAAGATCAATCAATGAAGAAACTCCAGTTAAGATATCAACAACGAATATGAAACAAATAATAAGCCTCGTAAAATAGAGGGTTCTGAAAGAATTGCTATCTTGACTTCTATAAATAGCAAAACATGTAAAGTAATTATTAAGAGATACAAAAAGATCAATTAGTGAAGAAACCCCGTTAGAATAACTTGCTAATTTTTCAGAAGAATAGCAATTAAAGCTAGGATAGAACCCTAAATCATTAATTTGTCCCTGTTGCATCGTAAATCACCACCACCACCACCACCAAATCGAGTGTATCACCTCCATCATCAAAACATGACTGATCATTTGACAATTTCTAGGCTCTGCACATGGTGATCGACGATCTTTTCTTCCTCTTGATGATTCTGACGATTTAGGCAGTCACAGTGACGAGTATCATGACGCCAACCGTAGTGACGGTGGCGGCCGGCAGGAGGAGACAGATCTCGATGGAAAAATCGGAAGTGGAGATGATGATCTCCTCTATTGATCGGAAGCACGATGGTTGAGGTGGAAATCACAACACCAAAAACCACATCAAGAAGACAAGAACAATGGATGAAGATAAAAATGCTTAAGGTGTGAGGTAGATGAGGAATTTTTTTCAGAATTAAGTCTCTTTTTGAAAAAATTATCAAAATTGCGTGTGTGTTTTTTTTAATTTCATAACTAATGTAGTCGAGAATGGCATTCCCAACTAGATATTGAGGAGTTCTTCCTTCAGATAGAAGCTGGTAATCCAAGTAAGTTTTCTTTTAAAAAAAATAAAATAAAAAGCGTCCCAGGAAATTCGTAGATGAGAGAGATGAGTGTGAGGAGAGATAAAGAGATTGAGAGAAATTTATGGGTAAAAATTAAAAATACATAATATATTATTTTATTTAAATAAGATAAAATAATCAAAACAGTCTGTACTAAAAGATAACTAACAACTATGTAAGTTAGTGAAAAGGAACAAACAAGTAATCAAAATGTAACCTTGTAACATGTAATGTAATTTTGATCTTAAAAAATCAAGCTTGTACCTTTTGTCAAAACACTAGGACTATTTCACTAATTTACTCTGTTAACTATCACAAGAGAGAGTGATGAATCAAATGGCGTAAAAAATGAGATTACAGTACAATATGGATCCGTTTGTTTTATCGTAATGCAAGAAAATGGAAATGATTTTAATTCCATCTATGTTAGTTATGGAATAATATTCTTCTATCTAAAGAAATATTAATACTTCAAAGAATTTAACTCATTTTCAAATAATGTTAACAAACGCAATATATAATGAAATTTGATTTCAATTCTATTAAATTTATTTACATTACAGTGAAATAAACTGAAGCTAAGTGTTTTAATAGATGAACATTCTTGCCACTGTTAAATCTTAATGCATCATGAAATCAAATGATAGAAAAGAAAGTAATGTAGGGTTAACATATAAGATGTCATGAAGTTGCTTTCCACCTAACCTGACTCACCTTTATTCTTCCTTCCATTGCCTTTTTTCATGCTTCTCTCTTTCTCTCTCTCTTTTATGCAGGCTCCGAAAAAACCTCCGTAACTCCATTGATTCCGATACACATTTCACATTTCCATTCATTAATTAATGGCCAACATACCTCCCCTTTTCACTAAATTCATCGCCCTCCTCTTCGTCCTAGTACACCTTGGTTGTTTCATCATCTTCCCAACCTCCGATCACCACCGCCGCCGCTCCAAAACAACCAGAAAACCATCGTCTCCGCTCCCTCTCCTCCGTCCCACCACCACCACCAACACCAAACTCAAAACCCATAAAACCCTATCCGCCTCATGGTCTTTCATCAAACAAATCTTCTCATTAAAATCCACTAATTCACAATTAAGCGACGACGCAAATTCATCTATTATTCATCATGTACCATCACCCGCATCGTCCACTCGTTCTTTACGTGTTTCCACCTATAATAGCGTCGACCCGCAACAACACAGGAACCGACCCGGATCTTTAACCGAAACCGACTTCCTCCCGCTACGGAACGACATATACCCATGCCCCGACTGCGGCGAGATTTTCCAAAAACCCGGTTTGCTTGAACAACACCAGGCTTTTAAACACGCGGTGTCGGAGCTTTTCGACGATGATCCAGGGAAAAACATCGTTCGGATCATCTTCCAAACGGGTTGGCCTGGAACCGGGAAAAACCCGATGATTTACCGGGTTATGAAGATTCACAACAGTCCTAAAATACTTGCCCGGTTCGAAGAATATCGAGAGATCGTGAAATCGACGGCAGCTAGATACGGTGGAGTACGGCGGAGGGACGAACGGTGTATTGCCGACGGCAACGAGCTTCTCCGGTTTCACTGCGCCACGTTTTTATGTGACCTAGGGCAAAACGGTAATTCCAGCATATGCAGCCACCAGTACTGCAGTGTGTGTGGGATTATCCGGGTCGGGTTTTCACCAAAAATGGATGGTATATCCACATTTTCAACAAGCTGGAAGGGACACTTGGCATTACCAGAAGACATCGAGGAGGAGTTCCGGTTCATGCACGTGAAACGGGCTATGCTCGTGTGTCGGGTCATAGCTGGCCGGGTCGGATGCGATCCGGAAATAGGGGACAAGGTTGACCCGGGATATGATTCGTTGGTCGGGAGGGAGCCCAGTGGGACGCTGACCAGGTTGGACGAAGAAGATGAATTAATTGTTTTTAATCCAAGGGCTGTGCTTCCTTGTTTTGTGATTGCGTACACCGTTTGATTATGATCGTGTGGCTGTGAGGTTTTGATAGGGTCTGGGAGTAGAAGTGGTAAAGTGTATTGTATAAAAGCTCAGAACAGGCTTTCGCAACAAGATCCTAAGAACTTGTTGCTTTATGGGAGCACGATCGTGAAGATGATTGCACCCACTTTGTTGTGTTATGTAATTTATGGTTTGTGGAATGATGACTTGTACTTTCAGCTTTAAAGCTTGTTTATTGTGTTATCAGATTGGGTGTTGAGAAAAAAAGGACGATTCTTTAAAATTCATTCTTATTTTTATTTTTAATATATTAATAAATAATGGTTCTGATAACTGATAAATGTAGGGGCAGTGGCGGACCCAGGATTTCTGGGGACCGGTAGCACCATATAATGCGAGAATAAAATTAAATAAGTTTGAGGGTCTGGTTCGGGTTTTTTTTTCCGGGTTTCCGGTTAATCGGGTCGGATTAACGAGGTTTCAGCTGTTTTTCTAGTATTTTAAGGCCAAATTTTAAAACAAAACACAATTTATATGAAGACCTGTTAACTAAAATGCTATTTTAAAGGTAAATTAAAGTATTTTAAATGTATAAACTGAAAGATTAAACTATTTCTTATCATTTTTTTTATAAAAAGTTTCTTTTTTCCTTTGATTTTGGTGGCATCACCGGGTGCAACCCGAAAATTTACCGGTAGCATCGTCTTAAAAAGTCGAAAATTAACACTGCGAACCGTCAAAGGACCGGTGGCGCTTGACCCCCCTCCACAAAGGGCAGGTCCGCCCCTGTGTAGGGGCCGGGATGTTTGAGATAATATCGTGTCTCACAAGTTCCATCTTTAATTAATATGATAAAGATAATATATATTAATTCAGCCTTAAAAAGAAAGAAAAAAAAACATATATTCAACGGTTTTTAATTCAACACAACCACTTTCATATTTGTTGTGTGTTTCTATTAGGGCCTGTTTAGATCACACATAGTAATAACACATTTTAGGGCTTGTTTAGATCACACGTATTAATAACACATTAACATGCATTATTCTCCACAAAAATAAAAGATAATATCAAGTTATAACTAAATGTAACTATTTATTAGAGCATCATGCATAAATAACTAAATGTAACTCTTTTAATTTATCTTATCATATTAGCGTCATAAACTTACTTTCTTCATTTTTCTATCGATCAACTCGTAAGTAGATGTATTTGAAGAATCTTTACTTGTATCCTTATCTTATATTTTAAAGTGTTCGTTCTAGGTATGAGTAATGTAAATAGAGAGTGAGTGAAAGAAAGGGAAAGAAAGGCGATATTGAGGGCCAAAGGCTTCTCTTGAGTAACAAGGAGGTAGAGTGAGGTTTCAGCTAGCCCTGTTAGTGCCAGTTAGACTTGGAGTTAATGAGCAAAGAATATGTTTAGCCAAAACCGATTTACACATTTTCGGGTCTGTTCTCGATTTCTCAGTTCCTTTATTTTCCATATTTCGGTTTTTTGATTTCACCAGGTTTGGTTTTTTCCAGGAACCGATATATCAAGAACAAACAGTTCGGTTCTTGGCTCTTTCGTTGGTGTTTTTACGGTTTCGGTTCTTTACAGTTTCGATCCAGTTTGGTTCGGTTGTAATTGGAACCACCCTCATCTACTAGACCGGCCACCCCCATATATGAGATAGTGTATATATGTTGTATGCTCTTACAAAGTTACACTATTTCAATTGCAATTTGTTACCTAATTAATATCCAATATGTAACTTTTAGATGCGTCTTAAATATTATATACTAATATGCCCTTGAATTCTTATTTTGGGTTCTGTTTAAGTTAATAAACTGTGACGCGCGTACAGATATCCATTAGAATGCATGCCACAAGGCGAACACCTAGCGAGCATATAAGATAAGCATCTATATATGATATATAATTATATTTATGGAAGGCTAATTCTTGGCACCACCTTTAGTTTTTGCCTTGAAATACATATACCGATTCGATCATAATGATAGGTACATGAATCTCTTCCCATTATCAATGTTTTTTTTTTTTTTTTTTTTTTTGTGATGATCATCATTCATCACCAAGTTTAATTTGTTTATATTATCTTATACTTTTTCTAATTTAATTGATAAGTTTCATTATATATTATTATCTCACTCTTAAATATCAATAGAAAAGAACCCAAGGTTTGTAACATGAAGATATAATTAAAATGGATCGACTCCATAATGCCGAAGAGAATAATACTAGGAGAGAAAGATTGGATGTAACACTTGGTCATACAATTCAATATACTTTGCATGGTTGCCTTCTAAAAAACTACAACTAATCCATTTGTCAACTAGTTACACACAAATTAAGTAGGAGGAAATTAAAGATTGGATGTTAATTTAGCATTTAGTCATATATATGCCTTCGCGTAGGAAGAACTCGAGCTCTTCAAAAGGGCAAAAGAATCAGCTAGAGCTCTTAAAAGGATATATATATATATATATATATATATATATATATATATATATATATATATATATATATATATATATATATATATATATATATATATGCAATAGATTTGTGAGGTTCGCAAAAATATATAAGATAATTCAATTCTTTGACTTCTGAAATTAATAATTTCGCTTTGTAAGTTATGTTAGTGCAACTTTAAGTCATATATATAAGTATAGTTTTTATATAACATAAACTACGTGCAAACTAGCTATAAGAGTTGCATGCAATCAATAACTTTTATGAACAGCACAAGTTAAAATCACTCGAGACTTTATTTGTAGCACAAACAACCCCAAAGTCAGCTGGGATACTTTCTTCGTTCCTTTTTCTTTTTTAAGAGTTTTGGTTAAAGGAGGAAATTACTAAACTACAAATCCTAATTAATTAAAGAAGTCATATAGGGCAGAATACCAATTAAAATTCAGATGGAAAGAATCCATAAGCTAGCTAGCTTAAGGCTATATCAAAAAGTTACTACCTTGAGAGAACTGAGATGATAGCATCATCTCCACCAGATCCATCTCTTTCTCCCCGTTTGATGAAGAACCAGAACCAATACTTTGTTCAGCATCAAACACCATCATGTCCCTTTTGGTGCCTCCATAGTAGCCATAGTCACTAGAGTTAGACAATGTACTGGATCCTTCCAGGTGATAATTAGAGATGTAAACATCAGAAGCAAGTTGTGTTTTCAATGAATCTTCTTGGTTCAAAAATACATTCGACTTTTCATCAATAGCTACAGATGAAGATGAATCAAACCCACATAGCAAATCGCCAGTAGACCCTATGGGATTCTCGTCAAAAGACGAATTCGAATTGAGGTGGAAAGAGGACTCATTGGAGATCAATGAAGTCGATATTGAAGGGTACCCATATAGTGATTTACCACCTAGGGGTATTATCTTTATGTCCAAAGAGGGTTTCAAGTCCTTGATGTAGACTGACTCATTGAACATTGATGAATATGGTGCAAAGTGACAATGTGAATTGCCATTGAACTCAATGGGTTTGATGTCAAGAGGGGATTTAGGCTCTGTAATCCCCATGGAGGATTCATTGGAGATGGTGTTTGAATATTGTGTAAAGGGCTTGCTATCTCCAAAAAAGGTTCGCATAAATGTTAACTCGTCATCATACGACTGAATGATGTCTAGAGATGGAGAGTCATCAGTGTCTGAAATTGGTAGCGCGGGAAAGATACTGTTGAACTTATTGGAAGGTTCGTTGGAGGAGATGGTAGTTGAGCTGCCTCGAGTAGCCTTGATAGTGGTGGTGGGGGTGGAAGCAATGTTATGATCTTTAGCATTTGTTGTAATGTTCTTGCTTCTTATATACTCTTGTAATATAGATGACCGAAACTTTTTATTTTTGGCTTCATTTTTCTTGGGCTTATGACGAGAATTTTGCCTCCTTTTTGTTGCATTCCAATGGTTCTTGATTGCATTCTCGGACCTCCCAGGAATTAGTTTCGCGATTTCAGCCCATCTGTTACCAACTTTTCGATGAGCTTCAACCAGCATTCTCTCTTCTTCTTCACTCCAAGTGTCTTTCTGAAATTAAGCAAATGAGAAATAGTGTCACACATATGTCATACTTGTATCATCTCATGCTTTAAAAAGGACAAAAGAATTACCTATCCTAATGCCTTAATCAAACACCATGCATGGTTCAGCTAAAAATTAGTTAAGCAACCCAGTATATATTCTATTCTTGTGGGTCGCCACCATACATTGTGTGTCAATGAGTGACAACAAATTTCCTAATTTCACCACAATTTTATTTCTAATGTTCAAGAAAGGGTTCTTTTGACAACTAGCATACAAAGCAATTACTTTGTTCTACAAAAAAAGTAATTCTTGAAGGTTAAAAAACAAAAAACAAAAAATGACACTACAATAAATATGCTGATTTTTCACACTTTTTTAGTAATATATTCACACTTTAAAGTGTAGGCATTTATAAAAAAGTGTGAAAAACTATGGCGTGACAAAATTTATCATAAAGTTCACGTATAAAAATGTGATAAATATAGTTAAAATATCACATTTATTAATGTGAACAAATAATTAAAATTTTCACATTTCTAAGTGTGAAAATATTAAAAACATCTATATGTTATAAGAAGTTCACGTTTGTAAGTGTGAACTTTTCTCAATTTCTATTAATTATTATTTCTACACATTTAAAAGTGTGAACTTTTTAAAATAAACACTATACATTTAAAAGTGTGAGCTTTTTTATTACATTTTGTTTAAACTATTTTACACACTTTTAAGTGTGTATTTTTATAAAAAATTTCACGCTTTTAATAAAGCGTGATGAAAACCCATTTTTGTTGTAGTGTGAACAAACTTGTTTATTGTACGTAGCGTAAAGCCACATTATGCATGTTTGCATAACTTTCTTGATGAAAAAAGAGCCGTAATATAGAGGGATTTTATGAGAAAACTTGATTTAAGTTAAAAATTAAACATAATCCCAAAAAAATAGATCGAGATGAGCCAATACATCTCTATAAAGAGTCACCCTTGATCTTAATAAGATCGATAACTAGTTATTTTGGTAAAGAAAAAAAGAAATATAGATTAGGGTTTGGCAAGAAGAAACAAATTGAAATGAATGGGTTATTTAAATTAGGGTTTGACAAGAATAAACACTTGAATAAAAAAATTAGGGTTCGATGTAGACAGATTACGTACAGAATCATAATCTGATAAATAAAATCTACCTACACCCAGATTAAATCCACAGTTGTTAGATCATCCAACAAGATTAGCTAGCTAGGTTGATTGTTGATTTTATCACTACATGTATTTTTAGAAACTTGTTAATTAGTTGGATATACAAATTCTCTTAGCAGATGATGATGATATATATATATATATATATATATATATAAATATATTACTAAAACCTTGATATCAGGACGCAAATGATTATGCCATCTCTCACGACACTGCTTCCCGGCCCTTCCGATCATTTGTTCTGCGATGTGAGCCCATCTCCGAACTCCATTCTGTTTCACCAGCCTCACAAGTTTCCTGCACATGATTAATAAATCTTATATATATAAGAATCGAAGGATAAAGATTAATCTAAAATTAACTAACTAAGAAGTTAAACCTGTCTTCTTCATCTGTCCATTGTCCCTTGATCAGAGTAGTCTTTCGTCCTCCACCTATCGTTTTCATTCTTGAACCACGTTTGAACATTACTACTTCATTTGTAGTTAGTTTTGTGTTTTGATAATTATTTGAAAAAACACCATGGGTGGCAAAGATATTGTTCATGGAGAAACACGGTGCTAATAATGAATTGTTAACTTTGGATGATTCATCATGGTACAAGCAGCTACTACCAGTATTCATTTCTCCATTATAATTTGAAGACGAAGAAATTAACTCACAAACTTCTTCTTTCGAAGAGACGAATGCTCGTTTATTCATGTCCGAGTTGTGATCATGACTTTGACCTTGCAAGAACCTACCAATGGCTGTTAATGGAGGAGGAACAGGAGGATAGTTTCGCAATTTCATGTCATAATCTGGAAACCCACCACCTAATTCCATTGGACTTCAATTCAATTCTTCAAGAACAAAATTTCTGTATGCAAAAGTGGTCTTTTGGTGTTTTTTCTTCTTCTGCTTAATTCTCTCTAAAAACTCCATAAATTTATATAATGACAATGAAGTATATCATGTATCCATTCACTGATCATGTAATGAGAGCCTTTGGATCGATCTCATTTTAATCCAACCGCTGAGGATTGTTTGCGAGTATAACTCCTAAGCTTCCTGACCTTCCTCTCCTCTCTTGGACAAAATACATAATTAAGTACTCTCAATTAATTAGTCCCTGCCAATTAATTAATCCTTTTTATTTTTCATTAATTAATTAATGACCGGTAGTTATTAAGGAGGAGGGTATTGAGGAGAATATTAAGCCTTGATTGAATTAATTCTTAGAAATTTATTTTAATTACTAGCTAATATTGCAATGCTTTTCCTTTGATTTCTACATTTGCATTTTAATTATTACTGTACTAAATTAATCGAGAGTTGACTGTTACCTTTGACTCTCAGTAACCTTGTAATATGGTTCTTTTGTACCAATTAAGGTAACCAAAGAACTACCAATTAAGTTATAAATCCTTAATCAATCCCGAAGCTAGATTTTTGCAGTACGAACGTCATTGATCGAACGTACGAACATGTTACACGTGATCGAGATTGATTTTGTGTTGGACTTGTATATCATTTTTTGTAGCAATACCAACCTTTATAACAAATAACTTCTATATATATATTCAATCTTTTTCCTGGCCTGCTTGATCGAGTTTACGTACGTACTATGTGATCGATGTTTATCAAGAATCATATTTGGGTTAGTGTTAGAACATAAATTTAATTTATCCTTTTATATTTTAATTAAAGTTTGCTTCTAGTTTGTATTTCATATAAGTATAAGGTAAATTTAGTAAATACTATTTTGGTATATAAACAATATATAGAATTATAATTTAACCATTTTAATTTATCAATATTGTCTCATGTATGTATATACCATTACTAAGATCATTCTAATCATTGTGGGTTTGCTTTAATATACTTGATAATAAATACAACTAGGATCCTAGAATGTATCAAAGAAGATAGCGGATCCACTACTAGAAAATTGCTTATTTCCGACCATTTTTTCCGATGACACAATATTCGTCACTAAATTTCGACGAATTTACGACACAAATGCGACCGAAGTAACCTAAAAACCAGAATTCCACTAGCTACAATTCACCATCACTTTTGCAACCGTTTTACGACAATATTAGATTTGTTGGAAAATCATTGCTATTTTACGACAATTTACTACACTACTAGAAAAACCGGAGATTCCGAGGGATTTGCGAGGGCTTGAAATCCCTCGCAAAATTTCCGAGAGAATTCCTAGGAATTTACAACAGATTTGAATGATATACGTTTATGAGAAACTAGCGAGAAATTTGCGACCTAATTCCGAGGAATGAAATCTCTCGTAAATCCCTCGCAAAGTTGCGAGGAATTTCCGAGAAAATGCTATACCTCGCAAAAGTTTCCGAGAGTTTTCCTAGGCATTTACGACAAATTTGAACCCAACACATTTACAACAGATTAGCGAGAATTTTTCAAGGCATTTTCGAGGTCTGAATTCTCTCGTAACTTCCTCGCAAAAGTTCCTAGGAAATCCCTCGCAAATTTCCGAGGGATTTGCGAGGCCCAAAACGGTTTTTTATATATTTTCGTGTTTTACCTCTAGAATTTGGGACACATAAACACGTATTTATAACTATACTGACATGAGATAGAAACATTTGACATATTAGACTATTTAGATCAACTTATATACACGAACATATATACGTAAACTTAGATATATAAAAACACTTAGCGGTTTAATGTGTATACGCATCTGTATATGAATGCTTTCACAATTTATAATTTTGTATGTCTAAAACTTAGTTTATAATGAAATGTGAGTGTATGTATGTGTGCTTTGTAATCAAATATATTGAGAAACATAATAAAACTATTTCAGGCCTAGGAAATCCCTCGCAAATTTCCGAGGGATTTGCGAGGCCCAAAACGGTTTTTATATATTTTAGGGTTTTACGCCTAGAATTTTGAATATATAAACACGTATGTATAACTATACTAACATAAGATAGAAATATTTGACATATTAAACTATTTAGATCAACTTATATACACGAACATATATACGTAAAGTTAGATATATAAAAACGTCTTAGGTGTTTAATGTGTATACACATATGTATATGAATGCTTTCACATATTTATATTTTTTTATGTATAAAACTTAGTTTATAATGAAATGTGAGTGTATGTATGTGTGCTTTGTAATCAAATATATTGAAAAACATAATAAAACTATTTCAGGCCTAGGAAATCCCTCGCAAATTTCCGAGGGATTTGCGAGGCCCAAAACGGGTTTTTATATATTTTAGTGTTTTACGCCTAGAATTTTGAACATATAAACACGTATGTATAGTTATACTAACATGAAATAGAATTATTTGCAATATTAGCCTATTTAGACCATCATATATACATGAACTCGTATATGTAAACCTAGATGTATAAAAACGTTATAGTGGTTTAATGTGTGTAAGTGTATCTATATAAGTGTATTGACATTTTTATACACTTGTATGTCAAAAATTATGTTTATAATGAACTATGAGTGTATGTATGTGTAATATATAATCAAATATAGTGAATTACACAATAAAACTAATTCAAGCCTAGGAAATCCCTCGCAAATTTTCGAGGGATTTGCGAGGCCCAAAACGGTTTTTTATATATTTTAGTACTTTACGCCTAGAATTTTGAATATATAAACACGTATGTATAACTACACTAACATAAGATAGAAATATTTGACATATTAGACTATTTAGATCAACTTATATATACGAACATATATACGTAAACTTAGATATATAAAAACGTCTTAGGTGTTTAATGTGTATACACATATGTATATGAATGCTTTCACATATTTATATTTTTTTATGTATAAAACTTAGTTTATAATGAAATGTGAGTGTATGTATGTGTGCTTTGTAATCAAATATATTGAAAAACATAATAAAACTATTTCAGGCCTAGGAAATCCCTCGCAAATTTCCGAGGGATTTGCGAGGCTCAAAACGGTTTTTTATATATTTTAGTGTTTTACGCCTAGAAAGGATTTGAAAGAAAATAAAAGTTTTTTTTTGTAACTTTTCCTAAATTACTAATTATCTTTAATCGCAATAAATATATATTTAAAAATTAAATGTATTTTCATAAGGAAATAAACTTTTTTCTTTAATTTTGGAAAACACAACGTCAGACATTCTAGCTAGTAGAATATTCTTTAAATTATTTATTATTATTGTGAATTGCTTTTAAAAAGTCAACAATATATTTATTATTATAATTTACGCATATGGAGCCCAGTTGAAAAGTCATAAATCCATGTAATTTTTTATGCCCATTTGACTCTCAACAAAAGTAAAGGCCCTAAACAGTAAGAAGTAAAAACCCTATCTCGCTTTTTGACTCTCATTCGATCAAGTGCTCCAAGTCGCTACTCTCGCTTAGCAACGTTCTCCAGATCTCGCTTTTTGGCGCCGGTAGCCATCGTCTCCTTCTCCTACATCTCATTTGCTCCTTGTTTGCCGCCATAATAACAGGTGACAACTTCTTCATTTTCTTACTGGTTTATGTGGGATAGTCTACCTGTGTTTGTGTATCTTCTTATAGCAATCGATCGAGAAAAGAGTTAGGCCTAATAAAACACAACCAAAATACTTTCAATCTTAATTTCGGACACAACCTTCTAGTTTCTCACATGTGCTGTTTGTGTGTGTGCTTACAATAAGCGGCGGAAACCCCTTGCATACCTTCGAGCTTCTCACCTGTACAAACTAGCTAATTCATCGACAAACTAGATAATTATTAGTTGGTAGTTGTGTTGTTAATTTTTTAACAATTGTTGTGTGGCCTGTCATCGTATAATTTAACAGGTGTTATTAGTTGGTAGTTGTGAACTTGTGATTATTTAACAATTGTTATTACCTTTTGTTGTTGGGCACAGTACCAATCACCTCCCAAACTTAATTTCATGTTAAATTTAGTCACATGAAATTTGGCATTTTTTTGGGCGTAGTTAGGTATTTTGTATTTGCTTATTACAAATAAAAGGCAGAATAATGTTCAATAGAAAAGAGTTAGCCCTAATTATTGGACATTAGAATTATAGTATTCATAACTTAGTTTATTTTAAATTTGTTTATTCATACCACTTACATGTTTGAATTATACCAATGCTTGTAGTTATTGATTATGTCCATACTTAGAGAAAGAGAATGGATGTATAAAAGGATTACAAATGATGGGTATCTAAGCTTTGATTTCAAGATTAAAGTAGACGAGTTTTTAGACATCGCTTTTTCGAATGATGAAAGTGTTGAAAACAAAGTTATTAATGGGGCGATAATACGTAGCATCAAATGTCCTTGTATGATATGTGAAACTACTCATTATAGAAAAAGAGAAGTTGTCAAGATTCATTTGTTGAAAAAAGGGTTTATGCGTAATTATACAACTTGGTGGGCACATGGTGAAACAAGTAGTACCTTTCAACACATAGGAGAGTGTTCTAACCGGGTGGATGACGACGAAAATGTTAACGGTTGTAGACAAATGGTGTTGGATAACATGTATCACTCCAATCCTAATTTCCGAGTCTTTCAATCAAACTTGGATTCAAATACTCAGGAAGAACAAGTCCCAAATCCATCAGCTAATCGATTCTATGAAATGCTACAAGCTGCAGATGAGCCTTTGTGGAGTGGGTGTAAAAATTGGTCAAAATGACAAGCTGCCACTAGGTTGTTAAGTTGGAAGTCGGATTGTAATGTACCGGAGGCTACCTTTAATGAAATAGTTTCTGTGTTTAAAAGCATGCTACCTGATGACAATAAACTAGTTGAGACATTTTATGAGACAAAGAAAAGTTTGAAGAAACTTTCTCTTCGAAAAGAAAAGATTCATGCATGCAAAAACCATTGCATGCTTTTTTATAAAGAATACAAGGATCTATCCAACTGTCAATGGTGTGGGGAATCACGATATAAGAGTGGTGGACGAAATATCCCTAACTTGGTTTTGACGTACATGCCGATTGCAGATAGGCTTCAAAGGTTATATATGTGTGAAAAGACGGCCAAAGAGATGACTTGGCATGCTGATCACAAAACAGTTCCAGGTAGCATGGCACATCCAAGTGATGGTGAGGCATGGAAGCACTTTGACTCGATAAATCCATTCTTTGCTGAAGAGATCAGGAATGTTCGTCTTGGTTTATGCACCGATGGTTTCAGTCCGAATAACACGAGTTCAAGTCCTTACTCATTATGGCCCGTATTTCTTACAATATATAACTTACCTCCTTGGATGGCCTTGAAAGAGTCTTATGTTAACCTTTGCTTGGTTATTCCTGGAAAAAAGAGTCCAGGTCAAAATTTGGATGTTATTCCTATCTTGTAAATGAACTTTCAACCTATTGCTCCTTATATTTTGAGCCGGCGGTACCAACACGACTCAATCGTGTGCCTCGGAATTTTGCTCCTGATAATCCTAGTTCTACGAGGATGTTAAGCATATTCAGAGTTCCATCTCGAAGATTATTTGATAAAGGTGGAAAAGATCGACCCTTGAGTGATTCCGAGATGCACAAGATTCACACCTATATCTTGCTTAACTGTCGTGAGGTTCACCCTTTCATATGGCACTTTGATGAATGGGTTAAACAAACACGACCTTGGATGACAACCGAAGAACTTGATTTGTAATCATAACTCATGTTGTCTTTTCACTATAGGTTATGCAAGGGCCGGATTTCAATGAGAATTTGAAAGATCTTGCAGAAGTACCATTCCGTTATGTCAAATCACATGATGGATATTTTGTCAATGGTTACAAGTTCCACACGGTAACCCACTGTCATGGGTATGTCACACAGAATAGTGGGGTATGTGTGAAGGGAACTGTTTATAATGAGGAAGAAAGTGACTACTATGGATTGTTAGAGGAGATTCTTGAGGTTGAATATCATAGCATGGTGGGTCGTTGTGTGGTTGTATTATTCAAGTGTCGTTGGTTTGATCCAATTCAAGGGGTAAAAGTCAACCATAAATATAATTTGGTTGATGTCAAACACAAATCAAAGGGATGCATTAATGACCCTTTTGTTCTAGCATCACAAGCGCAACAAGTGTATTACTCAAAATATCCTTCAACGAGAAAGGATTTGAAAGATTGGTGGGCTGTTGTCAAGACTAAACCAAGAAGCATATATGAAGTAGCTGAAAGTGTTCAAGAAGAAGTTGACGATGAAATTGTGGATGGGGAAAATTTCTTTCAAGAGAATGAAAGGTTCATCGGTGTATCACTTACAAATGAGGTTCTTTCATCGGTGTATCACTTACAAATGAGGTTCTTGAACCAGTTAGTCTTGTACAAGGAGAAGTAGAAGAAATTAGTGATAATGATTTACATGAAGATATCGACGAGGAGGAAGAAGAGTTTGAAGATACATCTGAGGATTCAAATGAGGATACTGAAATTAATTTGACCGTTTCATCGTCTGACTGATTAGTATGTACTTAAGAATTTTTATTTAATTATTAAAATATTGTGACATTATTCGCTTATACTAAATTTTAGTTTTGTTTCATTAAATTTAAAATGTTATCCGTCTAACTAGTTAGTTCTATTGTTTACCAATTTAGGTTATCTGTTTGACGCATTTTTTAGTCCTTCTATTTAAAGTATGTTTATTTGATTTATTTTTGTTAATTAGTAAATTTTTTTGTTGAAGACATTATGGATAGTGGAGGTACTAGTAGAGGAGGAGGCGGTAGAGGATCATTCAATAGAGGTAGAGGGGGGAACTGTGGGCACAATGGGGTTATACGTAGTAGCAATTCTACAGGGCATGGTGACGAGGTAACAAATTACACAAGCCCATAAGTATCTCGCCATGTTGGATTAGAGAACATCCGCATAGCTGACAACCATCATGAGGGGGAGTCATCAGATGTTCAACCCCTAGGGGGGTCAAATACTGTGGAGCAAACTGCTCCTTCATCATATCGAGAGAAAATTTGGCTTGAGGGGAAAGAGTATGTGTGTGCTTACGAATATTAATTGTCTTTAAGAACGTATACATAATAATTGTCTTGCATTCTTTACATTGTTTAGGTTTAACACATCACAGGTTGGCAAGAAGATTGTTAGGAATTTCAAGAATATGTATCATGGTCCTTGGGCAACATGGGCAGATATTGACCAGGACTCCAGGAAGCGGATGTGGGAACGTTTCTCGGTTGAGCCTTAACATTATTGATAACATAATTTTAATCTTGTTTTGAAGTAATTTGCTTAAACTAATTATCTTGTGTGTAGAACATGTATACATGGGATCAAGACATGAATGAACTAATTTACGAAGCATGGGAGAAGCACTTGCAGTTGAGGATGCCTGACATCATGTCGGGTGCTCGATCTAAAGCACTAAAAGACGCCAAAAATGCAGGTGTAGTTTTTGATGATGATGACTTATCGGCCCTCCTTCCTTATAACAGAACATGGATGAAGCACGAGTACTGGGTCACACTTATTAATGAGAAATGGAACAATGATCGATGGAAAAAAGTATCAAAAGTTGCAAAAAAAAATCGAAATAGCCAAGTAAGTGGGAAGGTTGCAAAACACACTGGTGGCTCCCGTAGCCTTACCCATACTAGGTTGTATTTGGTAAGATATATCAATTTTATAACTTTTAATAATACACCACCGTAATCTTGATCTTAATCTTTTTTATTTTCTTATAAACATTCAATTACTTGTAGGAGAAAAAAAAAGCCGCAAGGTATCCGGTACTGAACTCTTTGTACACTACTATACAAAAAAAGGGTTGACTTCGGAGGAAGGGAATACGCCTGAGAGCATGATACCCGAGTTTGCTGACCCTAGGGCTAAAGATTTTATGGTATATTTTATCGTCTTATTTTTGAAATTTAAATTCTTATATATCAAATGTTAAGTTATCATTTTATTGTGTTACAATATAATACAGGACAAGTATACAAGTGCTTTCCATGAGAAGTATGGTGATGATGCTGATATCAATGAAATTACTAATGTGAGTCTTTGGGAGAAATGTGGAGAGAGTAGAAAAGGGAGAGTGGTTGGTAGTGGTAGACGACAAGATCCCCACTTTTTGCTTACGGGTACACCAAGGTCACATGCTAGTGCGAGTAGTTCATGCTCTTCGGCAAATGTTGAGGAGGTTTGTTTATTCACTTTTATTTTGATTGCATTTGAATTAGACCATTATGAGCAATAATGTGTTATAACGTATTAGTAACCTTGATGATGTGAGTTGCAATTAGTTGTAATAAGTGCTTGTATGTCATACGGGTGTGTTGCACGATTGAAATGAGTTTTAATAAGTAGTAATGGATCATACGAGTCTTATTCGGTTAATATGAGGTGTAGTAACCGGTCATACAAGTCATAATGGGACGTACAAATCATATATGGACATTAATGGGTAAATAGTATAAATGGCTCATACAAGTTTTAATGAGCAATATTGGGTATAAATTAAAGATAAGTGGTTGTAATGCAAGTCATATTGGGTGTTATTTGTTTATATTAACATGAATGAGCCATATTGGCGTGGATTAGTGATATTTTGGTAGTAATATGTTGTAATAATTTATTGGATTGAAATGGTCATCAAAACATCTTATTAGGTGTTAGTTAATAAGATGTTGTAATGTGTCATATTACATGTAAATTAGTTGCCATAAGTATTAACGGGTCATACAAGTTTTGATTAGTAAAATATGTATGTTATGGTATCTATTATTGGTTTAAAAATAAGTATGGTCTATACGGATGATATTACATCATATTGGGTGGAAATGAGTTGTAATGGATACTAATATAGTTGAATATTTGGTCTATCATATATTGTGTTATTTGTATTAGGTATTAATTTTCGTATATGTTTGTGTTTACTAATTGTAGATACAAATGTTGAAAGAGACGGTGGTAACATTGCAAGAGAATGAAAACCTTCTAAGAGAAAAATTGCAAGAGAATGAATGCATTTTAAGAAAAGAGATGGAAGAACAAAGGTTGGCAAGTCAACAACAAACAAAAGACTTGCAAGAACAAGTGGCAACCTTGAACAAGATGATGCTTCAACATTTTCAATCTCGAGACTCTCCTTCGTCTTTCTAGTATGGCATTATGTGTAAATGTCACTTTAAAACAAAACTAAATGTTGGAACTTATTTTGGTGACGGTAAATGTAAGAACTTAATATCGTATTTTAGATATCGTGTTGAATTTCGTAGTGTATGTTAAGACGTTAAATGAAATTTTAGTATTGTAGTTTATATTTTTATCCAATTAAAATATTAGAAATTACAGGTTTTACGACAATTATAAAAATGTAATTTAATAGAAAACTGCATATTTGTGAGGGATTTCCAAGAGTTTTGCAAGGGATTTGCGAGGAAAGAACCCTTGTAAATCCCTCTAAAATAACTTGTTCCCTCGGAATTCCCTCGCTATATCTTCCTCGCAAATTCCTCGTAAATATTGCCCTCGTAATTTCCTCGCAAATAAATCCCATGCAACTCTCTCGTAAACAACTCCCCTCGCAATAACCTCGCAAAAGTAGTCCTCGCAAATCTCTCGCAACTATGATCCTTACAAATTCCTCGCAACTGAATCCCTCGCAATTCTCTCGCAAATTACATCTCGCAACTCCCTCGCAAATATTTCCCTTACAAGTCCCTCGCAAATGTACACCCTTGTAATTCCCTCGGAATTTTTAGTACTCGAAAATTCCTCGCAAAGTTTCCTCGGAAATTCCTCGCAATCGATTTGCGACGAGGTTTTTTGCAAGGGCAGGTTTCCCTCGGAAATCTCTCGGAAATACCGGTTTTTCTAGGGATTTCCGAGGGAAATCGCCCTCGGAAAATCCAGTTTTTCTAGTAGTGCTAACGAAATACCAACCGAAATGCTAGTAAATGATGAATTTATTAATATTTAAAATTTTCGTTGAAAAAACGTTAGAAATTCCGACGATATAGCGACATTTTATATAAAGTAATTTAGAAAACTATTAAATAAACATAAACTTAATATTTTTTAATTTTCTTAATGATTTTCGTTGAAAAATTGTCGGAACTTACGACGATATAGTCACGGTTTGCAAAAATAATTTTGAAAATGATTAAATAAATTAATGCTTAATATTTTATAATTCCTTAATATTTTCGATGAAGAATTGTTGGAGTTGTATGGAGTTTATAGGTATAAGGTCGGTTTATAAAAAACAAAATCTAAAAGGCGATAAACTAAATTTAATTTAATACTTAATATATCATAATTTATTTATATTTTTGTTTTAAAATTATTAGGATTTTTGGCATTCTAGCGACGATTTGTGAAAAACGATTTATAAACACTTCAATAAATTCAATACTTAACTTTCTATGATTTATTAACACTTTCGTCGGAAAATCGTCGTAATTTCCGACGATATAACGACGGTTTGTAAAAGAGCAAACTAGAAAGAATTAAATAAATTTAACACTTAATATATTAAAATTTATTTAAATTTTCGTCAAAAAAGTGAAGGAATTTTCTATGATTTAGCGACGATTTATAAAAAACGATTTATAGAACATTAAAACTTGTTAGTTATAATTTTACTCAATTTTTGTTGAAAAATCGTCACAAACTTTGACCATACAGCGACGGTTTGTATAAGATATAGAAAACGATTAAACTATATGTAATACTTAGTTTGAGTTGTATTCAATATAATCCATCTTTTTTGTGTAGTCCTGAGGGACAAATCTCAGTCACACGATCAACAAAGCGTTTTCCGGCGAACCCACCGTCGGATCATCGTGATTTTTGGTGAGGGTGATCGGTTTTAACTCCCCTACAAGACTATGGAGCCTGATCGTCCTCACGATCCTCCATTAACGAGAAATCGAGCAAACTCCGACCACCGTGGCCGTCGCTGCAAAATCCGACCACCACGGGCGGAGTTAATGGTAATGGCGCACATGGTTCAACTCGTTTTGATGAAAGGAGTTCAGATCTGGTCTCGGATTCGTCATTGGATGCTTCAAAAAAAGATCCGGAGTTTTATTTCTCAGATCCGGCGCCGACGAGGCCAAATTCGCCGGCTGCCGGAGTTGTTCAGGGTGGGGATGGTGGTGGTTCAACTCGGTTTGATGAGAGGAGTTCAGATTTGGTCTCAAATTCGTCATTTGATGCTTGAAAAAAAGATCTGGTCGGCGGTGGCGGTGGTGGTATCCGACAGTGTGCAATCACATGTGATTGTGGCTTCAATCACATGTGATTGCGTCGCCGGAGGAGGTGGCCGGAGGTGATGGTCGGTGGTGGTGGTTGGCGGTGTGCAATCACATGTGATTGTGGCTTCAATCACATGTGATTGCGGCGGCCGGAGGTGGTGGTCGGCGGCTGCGGTGGTGGCCGGAGGTGATGGTCGGTGGTGGTGGTTGGCGGTGTGCAATCACATGTGATTGTGGCTTCAATCACATGTGATTGTGTCGCCGGAGGTGATGCTCGATGGTGGTGGTTGGCGGTGTGTAATCACATGTGATTGCGGCGGCCGGAGGTGGTGGTCGGCAGCTGTGGTGGTGGCCGGAGGTGATGGTTGGTGGTGGTGGTTGGCGGTAATCACATGTGATTGTGCTTCAATCACTTGTGATTGCGGCGGCCGTAGGTGGTGGTCGGCGGCAGTGGTGGTGGCCCGAGGTGCTGGTGGGCATTTGCCTTTTTTTATCTTGTGGCTGAGATTTGTCTCTTGGTACTACACAAAAACTTTGGACTATATTGAACATTTCACTACTTAGTTTCTATAATTTATTAGAATTATCGTTGGAAAATAGTCGCCTTTCCATTACTATTTATAAAAAGGGCAAATTGCCGAGAAATATAATCTAAATATCGAAATTTGCTAATAAAGGTAACGTCCAATTTGTGTGGCTAAGGAATGATCATAAATTTTGATTTTTAACAAAAAAGGGAATCTTGAACAATTATTCGCATGTAATGATACTTTTTTTAATAAGAAATTAAAATTTATAATCTCTTTTTATGCAATATTAAAATCTACAATCCTTTTTTAATAACAAGTCAAAATCTATCATCCTTTCTTGGCATAGAAAATTACACGTTACATTTATTTACAAATTTTAATATATATATATATATATATATATATATATATATATATATATATATATATATATATATATATATATAGAAGTGAGATCAAATAAAAAGAAAATTAAGATACAAAACATAGGAAGAAATCTGGTGTTGCCACGTGTACTTTAATTAAATTTAATTAGAAAGGGTAAAATTGGAAGATTAATCTATTTTCTCTCTCCCCCTATTCTTTCTCCACCCCACGATCCCACATTAATTGTTGCCTTCACCAATGTCGTCGTTGTCACAACCAACCATCACCCCTAACGGTTGCTTCCACCATCACCAACTACCAACACAACATACTGCCACAACCTCCATCAACAATGTTGCTACCACCGACTAGCACCATTGTCATTGCCACCAACTAGGCAAGTACCACCACCATCTACGCATACATACTCACACCATATATACATTATGATTACCGCTATTAATTAAACAATACTAATAACAATGATAATACTAAGAAATATGTATTGCATTTGTTTATATTCCTTAGCCTTTTCCATTTCTATTCCTTTATTTTCAAATTAACGCTCCTTATTTTTTTACAAAAAAAATGTTTAATAAATAAAACGGCTAATATTTTCTTGAATAACACATCATTTTATTTTTAAATCACATAAACTTATACTTTTATAGAAGATTTAAAAATACGACAATTATTACTAGAATTATATTACTATAAGAAATTAAAAAGAAAACAAGTTTTGTTTACCATCGGAATATTGTTGGAACTTGGAAGTTCCGATGATCTTGCGAAGGCGCGCCTCCAAAAAATTGTTTCCCTCCAATCGATTTAAAATTTTTCATCCCACATATGAAAACCCCGAAATTACGCCTCCTAATTCTCTCGCCCTACTTTATCAGTCGATTGCTGCCTCTAATATAAAAATCGGGTCGACGCTGCCGTCGTCTGGTGAACAACCACGGCTGTAAGCCGATCTTGCTCTGTCATTACGCTAGTTTCCACTGCTTCTGCCTCCGGTCCACGTTAACCGCCACTCCGCTCCTACCCAACCTTCTCTTCCATAGTGTTATCTAAGGTAAAATAAATCTATATGTTTTTCATTAAAAATTTCCATGTTGAATACATGTTTATGGTTTTCATTGGGATGTCGCTGTTATAGTAGTAGTATCCGAGTGTATGACCTGTTATTAGCATCTGCCACGAATTCATTGAAATGGTGATCTTGAAGTTTGGGGATGATTTTCAGAACCGGCAAATACAATGAGATGTCTTGGACAAATACAAGTACCATCCGTCCTCATAATCAGTACTAAAAGGTTCAACTGTAACTGTGCTTATGAGGTTAGTGTGTATTTGTTATAATTCATATGTAAACATTAAGATTATTACTTACCCCACCTATATAGCTTTTGGTTCCTAGTTATAAATCATATTTTGGTTGTAACATTTTTTATATACGTAGGTACACTCATATTAAGAACGAACGGAAGAACAAAGGCAAGACGTGAAAACATTATGAGAAGACACGTTTTGAAAAGAAATAAAGGAGATTCTTAAACTAGATGAAACACATGAACCATCGCTTTGTAATTACACAAGATGAAGCAAGTGAAGCAGCATTATGAGCACCACAAGAAGCATTGAATCAATAAGCGGCAAAAGAAAAAGATGAAATGAACAAGTTTGCTACATTCGAAGGACTTTTTTTTTTATCTCGTGTCAATAATCATCCTCCACTTTCTTTTTAGACATATAACTGTATTTTATATATTTTTATTGTAATGTACATTACAATATCGATTTCTATAAATAAATTTTCCTGTTATGTGTGTTATGTTTTAGATTAATTGCATTTTTTATTATATATTGTATTGAATTGGAATGTAAACATTATAGTACCGGTATTCTAACTAAAATTTTAATAAAAATGGTATAAAATAAATTAAACTATTGGTAATTTAAATTATAATAAAAAATAAAGAATTTCATTTTGAAGCAAAATCGTCTGTAAACCATTGGTAAAATTAAATTTGAATAAATAATTACAAATCAAAAGTGTCATAAATTCGTCGGTAACATTGTGTTGGTAAATCGTCGGTACACGTTCGTGGGTAAATCGTCGGAAAAATTGTGTTGGTAAATTGTCGGTAAAATTACGTCGGTAAATTGTCGCTAAAATTGTGTTAGCAATTATCGGTACAAATAATATACATTTAAATTATAAAAACGTTTGGTCAGTATTTCGTCACAAATTTTGTCGCAAATGCGTCAATAATCTTATATTCCATAATTTCAATATAATTAATAAGCATATTATTTATTATTTATAAAATATTCAATTATTACTTTCCAACGATATACCAACGCTGAATTCGTCGGAAAACGTTGAAAACCGTCAGTAAAAAACATCGGTATAATTACCGACGGTGGTTTTTCAAACTAAATATTTTGGTCGGAAATTCGTCGGTATCGGATTTTAGCGACCATTTTCCGACGCTTTGTTGCCGTCGGTAATTAATAAATTTCTTGTAGTGATCAAAGGTAAGTTTATTTGATTCAGATCTATGTTTTTTTTCATTTTATTCATCGGTGTTCATATATCATCATTCGAAATCTATCATGGCTTAGATATGTTTTCATAGAATTGAGGATCTATCTGTAATCCTATCCTGTTATTAAATGATTTGAGATTAAAATTTATCAAAATCAAGTTATAAATCAAATTCTAGGTTTTGATTTGAATATTCTGATCGACATCTGGGTTTTTGGCATTAATCAAGACATGTTCTATGCTTGAATCATCAATTTACGTTATTTGAATCAAAATTGGTTATTGATTTCCGTTTTGAGACTGGTTTTCGAGCATATTAGAAAAAAACAAAAAGCATCAATACGTAATTTTGGATTTGGATTTGATTGAGATCGAGTGTTTGAATTCTAGAATTGAAAAAGTTCCTCGGGTGAATCAAAAGGCACAAGGTTATTGTAATCGAAAACTTGAATAGAAAATAGTTAGTAGATTCTCATCTTTTCAATTGATTGCGTCTCAATCGGAACCGCTATCACAACTGAAAACCTTTTAATCAAATAGTTAATGTTAGAAGACCTTTAATCGAAAATCCTTCAATCGAAAACCATTGCTAATTTCATCATAATTGAAAACCTTCTTCTCATCAGAATCGAAAACAGTATCCAACCTCTTTTGAATCGAAAACCCCGCCTCAGGGTGTTATTTACTTGGCATACTTTTTTTGCTTTTAAAAATTTTTCTACTTAAAACATATTTGTTGGAATCATTACATAGCCACATTTTATACCAATTGTTATTGAAAATCACATTTTACTTTTTACTCAAAGATCTAATGTCAACTATTAATCATGTTTCATGCCAGAAAAGAAGAAGTTATCAAATTAAAGGACATACAAGAAAGCAATTCAAATCTTCTTTTTTATGTAAACTATGGCAAGAAATAGAAAAAAGAGCAAATTGACTTGTAAGAAAAAATGTCAAACTCACTTTACAACTTTCTGAATTGACTGAAAAACTTCATATATCACAAAAAATATCATCGGTTTGGGATTAATTAAAAAAGGTGCCGGGATAAGGAATCTTGACCAATAATTGTAGGACCGTGGGGGATGGGGTTCTAAACTAAACTAAAACACCCTTACGCTAGGACTGATCTAGGATGAGAAATAGTGCGGAATTTCTATTTCCCAAACCTCCTAAGGATTCTAAGATCTGCTTAGGTGTCTGGCACACAGTATCACACAGAGTAGAAGCAAGAACAACTCCTAAGAACTCACACAGAGATGCTTAAGGCTGCGATTGGATTCGTAATGAACACTAAGATTACGAATTACGAGGTCAAAGTCGCGATTACTAAGGCTTAAGGTCGGATAAGGTCAATGTCGTACGATAGAAAGTGATTATGCGTAGTTACGAACGATTACCGACGCTAATGCGGGGTTAAGCTCTATTTATAGAGTAAAATCTTCACTACGCACGTGGTGCAGAGCACTGCGTACGTAGTCGGTTCAATACGCACGACTTTAAATATTTTAATGTTAATTAAATACCTATTAACCGACTTAATCACCACGTGCGAGTTGAGCTTCACTACGCACGTAGTGGACTCACCACGCACGCAGTGAACACATCACGCACGTGATTAACTTTCACACAGACTTAAACTTTCAAACTCACATCAACACATGATTAAGTACTTGTAAGCTTAAGATAATCACATAGAATCAATAAGAATGTATATACATGCAAACCATTAATCAAAACACATTTGAATTAATAAACTATGAATATATTTTATTGATATGAACTAGGGATTTACAAATATGCACCAACAAACTCCCCCTAAGACCTAGTTCTATCAATAACCGTTGCACTAAGCAAAAATTCCACAAAGTAAAATGCACAAAGCAAAATGCACACAGCAGAATGTACTAAGCAAAAATTTGCACAAAGCAAAATTCATACAGCAAAATGCTAAACGAATACCTTTCGTCATGCCCTTACCTGCACTACGCACGATGTGAGCTGTAACTCGTGCTTAGTGGGGTTCCATTTCGCATGTAATGAGTTTCTCATCTGTGAACCTTAATTACTGTTAGTACTGCACTCAGCAATAAACTGTCAGTAACTTCAAGATCACTTATAAACATTTAAGCAAAACACATCAAAGTGAGATGAAGGAAATGTAAACAGAACAAATCACACTAAGAGAAAATAGAACATACTAAAACTCTTTTTGTATTTTTCTAAACAGAAACGAGATAAAAATGCAAACTATTAACAACTTATTTTTGGGAATCTAAATTCAACTATTTAAAAACTTAAAAATAAAAGACAGAAATGAAAATAACTGAAATGAAATTAACTCAGAATAAATTTGCAAAAAAAGTAAATTCCTGAAAATTAAATCTTTTTGTGAGAAGGTTCCAGTATAGAGTCAGTACTAGCTCGTCTATACTCAGTAATCATTCATTTCAGAACCTTGGGTATAAACATATTCTCTTAAACTCTGTCTGTCAACCTATCTTTCTTCAGATAATAACAGATTTTGTTTCAACATTTTCAGATTGTCTAGACTGGATACATGATTAAGACTATCTCTTTCAAAGTCTCACAGTATTTTGATTCACTCAGTAGGTTGCACAACTTAATTACCAAAACCACCATGCTTATGTGATATGTTAATTTGTCAACGCATTTTATGCTCTTTGACATGGAGGTCGATTTTTCACCTCTCTAGACATTTTTCTTGCTGAGCTTTTGTCAATGCATTTTATGCTCTTTGACAGTTTATCATGATAGATCAATGTATCTATATCTTTTGACATTCTCAAATTGGGGTCAATTTTTCACCCTCTTTTACATATAGCTCAATGTCATTTAACACATTAGGCATGGTAACAGGTGTGTGCATCAAACTAAGTCATTCTCAACTGTTATTGACTTATAGACTTGGAATGTCTCGATAGCTTAAATCTATGATTGATTTTCACATGCATAACCATTTATCAGTCTAGACTTTCCTTATATGTCTTACACACTATCTGTTTCTTATCTGATTCAACTAGATTTTCAGACAGTTTTCTCAAAAGTATGTATGTGCCTTCAGTTCTGCGTTTTGTATTTTCTATGTTTTCTGAACTATTAACTATCTCCCCCTAAAATACTAAACAATCTAAAAACTAAGAAAATAGAAACGCAGAAGCACACAGGAAATAAACACAAAGACAAAATAACAATTTAGCCACACAGAAAATAGACACACAGTCACAAATACCTCACACTTGATTATAGCGGTTGACACCCTTCACATAGAAGAAAGAATTAGAAAGCATTAGGAACCCAATCCCGAATAGTCATGGGTTTCCCGTCTTCTCCAATCACTGGAAGTTTCATCCAAGTTCCAGTCTTCTCAGCAACATTGCTGAACCTGTCACTCGAATCCTTAAGCATTTGAACACACAGTTTGTTAGTCCACTTAGAAGTCTGATTGAGCGAAGATTTTCTTTTGCTAACAACTTCGGGATTTTTAGATTTTCTTATGGTATCCCCGTTTGTCCTTTGATGCTGAACTGGAAGAGTTGAGTTTTGATTGTTTTTAGTAAACGTTTTATTCTTTTGATAAGTCTCAACTTTCCTGTTACAGCGCTGATGTGGCTGCTGATCACACTCGTAACTGAGGTGACCAGGTCTCCTGCACACATAGCAAATCCTGTCTGGATATTGCTTTACAGAACCTTTCGACATCCTTTGAGATCGATACCCTAACCCTTGATGTTTGGGTAAGATTTTGACCTCTTGGTATGGACGGGTATCAGGAGACTTTACACCCTCCTTTTCAAATTTCCGAAGGGCATCGCGGATACGATGCATCAACGGATCTTTCACATTAGAACTTGCCAACAGTTCTCTTATGTCTGGTTCAGCCTTTTTAATTTCTTCTTGCTGAACCTCATTCTTCTGAGGCCCACCCACATTCTCGTGTAACTTTAAATCCTCTTTTGGGGTTGATGCAGAAGATTCATCAACCTTTGTGAGTAGTGGGTCAGATTCAGAGTGAACATCATCATTCACCAGTTGATTTAACACTGGTGGTGGACATTTAGAGTATAACTTCTTGTTCTTTTCTGAATCAGTACCTTGACCTCTCTGATCGATTATGTACTCAAATAAGTAAGAAGACGTGGAATAACTTTTGAGTTTTTGACTCAGAGTCTCATAATCGACCTTTGAAGTAGCAAGGTCTCGTTTCAGCTTATCAATCTCATTTATGTAAAACACTATAGCATCCTGTTTATTTAACAGAGCCACACCTAGTTCATGCACCTGTTTGCCTAAACTTTCATTCTTTTCTTTCAACTGTTTTTCTCTTTCTTTTATCAACAGGTTTTTATCTAACTTAGATGTGAGCTCTGAAATTGTAGACTTTAGGAACACTATCTGTTTTACATAATCATTACAAGAACCACAAGGTAAGCCAAAAGTACATACCTTTTCCTTGGATGATTGACCACAACTGCACACCGTTTGGTTTGACTCATTGGCACGAACTTTCACTGGTGTCTTTTCTGCAACTGGAACCGAGGTTGGTTCATCATCAATGCTGGCAATTGATTCGTCCTCACTTGAGTAACTTTCTGTCTCGGATTGAGAATCTTCGTTCAACACATGAACATTTGCCACATTAATATCAGCACCATCATTCCCAAATTGTACTGACCAGTCAATTCCCTCGTCCTTTTGAACAACTGCCATTGCCTTAGCCGGTTTTGGAGTTGATTCAGACTTTATGGTTGAAGAGGAAAATGATCTACTGCCAGGACTGGTTTTGAAAGGATACTTCGGTCCCACACTCTTCGGCTTATCACATTCTCTCGCGAAATGACCTTTTTCACCGCAATTATAGCATGTTACCGCAGACTTATCAAAACCAAGTTTGGTATCCTTTGTAGCTGATATTTGCTTTCCTGTTCTTTTCTCATATGCTCTCGCCCTCCTGACTAAGTTAGCATATGACCAGAGGATATCTTGTCTTTCCATCTCATCATCATCGATCTGGTCATAGTCCTCTTGTGTCAGATGAGCATTACCAATCTTCCCCTTCAGTAGATCATCATAAGAGGAGACTAGCGCACTTAGCATGCTCATATGTGCTGTTACTTCATCCGCACTCCCATACTTGAAATGCTCGGCATTGAATCCAGAAGTAGACACAGTATAGGATGGCCCAGAAGATGAAGCTTCAGATGTAGATCTGCCAGATTCATGTACATTACTCACATAGGCAGATTGTAAGGGGGCATTTGAAGAAGTGGATGACGATACAGGTGTTCCAGAGTAGTAGAGAGAAGGATTTTGTTGATAACCGAACATGGAATCCAAATTTTGTTCCTCCTGCTCTTGCTCTTTCAACTTTGTGATGAAATCATTTAGATCCATCCCGTCAAAGCCATCACTATTCTTCAATATCATAATATATGGCCGCCAGCTCTTGGGCAAGGCTTTTGCCAAAATTTCCACCTGCTGCTTCTCTGGAACAGTAACACCCAGACTGTCCAGTTCACTAAGAAGATGATTATATCTTGTAATGAGAGAAGGAAGTTTTTCATCTCTAGTAGCCATGAAATGATCTAATTCCTTTCTCAATTGACTTGCTTTCAATTCCTTGAGGGCGGCATTTCCCTCATTTCTCTTCTCTAGTGCTCTCCACAGGCTGTGGGAAGTTTTATATCTTCTGAATTGATGGAAGATCTCATTTGGAATGGCCTGGATTAGTTGAGCATAGGCCATCTTCTCTGCATCATGATTGCTCTTCTGTTCAACAGTCATTCCATCATAGGGGGTTTCAATATTTCCCTCCCCCTTGTGAACCATATAATCGGTGCTTATTGCTCTCCGAAGTCTACAGTCAAGGCCATCGAGAAATATTTCGAACCTGGGCTTCCACATAGGATAGTCTTCCATGGTTAACAGTTTAGGTACTTTATTGGCACTCCCCATTTCACTGTCTAATAATAAGTTGTTTAAAACTGTTGTCTGTTTTGATGTCATTTCAGTAATCAAGAACTGAGAACACACAGACTGAAATTAGGATTTGATAGACCACACAGATTCAATACGCACGGAGTAGGAGCTACTACGCACGAACACGAAGCACTACGTACGGACTGACACGAGGACACACAGATGCTCCTACGTACGAACTGGAACTCTACCACGCACGGATTGAGAACCTAGGACGCACGGAGTGCAGATGGTACGCACGAAGCAACAAAATAATTTTTTAAAGACAAAGTAAACCACACAGACTCAACTCGCACGAACTGGACACACCACGCACGCGTTGAGGACCTACTACGCACGGAATGAACACACAGCTTGACGAAGATTCTAGATGATCTACGACACACTACGCACGTACTACGGGCACTACGCACGGGTTAAAGACTCACTTCGCACGGGTAAAACTCAAACAGTTAACGTAAAAACACGACCTTTTTAACGCAAAACAACCTATTTTTGACCTACTAACCGGTTAAAAACGACGAAAAGGACAAACACACAGGCCTAATCGACACCTAGATCACGAAATCCTAAAAGAAAAGTGATCAATCAAAGCACAAGGCTCTGATACCACTTTGTAGGACCGTGGGGGATGGGGTTCTAAACTAAACTAAAACACCCTTACGCTATGACTGATCTAGGATGAGAAATAGTGCGGAATTTCTATTTCCCAAACCTCCTAAGGATTCTAAGATCTGCTTAGGTGTCCGGCACACAGTATCACACAGAGAAACACACAGAGTAGAAGCAAGAACAACTCCTAAGAACTCACACAGAGATGCTTAAGGCTGCGATTGGATTCGTAATGAACACTAAGATTACGAATTACGAGGTCAAAGTCGCGATTACTAAGGCTTAAGGTCGGATAAGGTCAATGTCGTACGATAGAAAGTGATTATGCGTAGTTACGAACGATTACCGACGCTAATGCGGGGTTAAGCTCTATTTATAGAGTAAAATCTTCACTACGCACGTGGTGCAGAGCACTGCGTACGTAATCGGTTCAATACGCATGACTTTAAATATTTTAATGTTAATTAAATACCTATTAACCGACTTAATCACCACGTGCGAGTTGAGCTTCACTACGCACGTAGTGGACTCACCACGCACGCAGTGAACACATCACGCACGTGATGAACTTTCACACAGACTTAAACTTCCAAACTCACATCAACACATGATTAAGTACTTGTAAGCTTAAGATAATCACATAGAATCACTAAGAATGTATATACATGCAAACCATTAATCAAAACACATTTGAATTAATAAACTATGAATATATTTTATTGATATGAACTAGGGATTTACAAATATGCACCAACAATAATTGTTGGATATTCAATGACGATCACATTCAGGGTGCATTAATTTTGAAACTGAAATAAGTTTGTGTTTAAAATTCTCACGATTTACGAAATTGTGTAATACCCAATTTCCATTACCAATAAAATATTATTATTATTATTGTTGTTGTTAATAATAATAATAATAATAATAATATTATTATTGTTGTTGTTATTAATAATAATAATAATAATAATAATAATAATAATAATAATATTATTATTATTATTATTATTATTATTATTATTATTGGGTTATTATTTAATGATGGAACTTTATGTTAGTTGGGCTTAATTTGTTGAGCCTATTTAGTTTGTTAAAATGGAAATAATTAGGGCTTGCACTAGACTCATTAACATATACAAGTGGGTTTGGTCCCTTTCAAGGGAAGAGTATAAAAGCTCATATTAGGGCACAGCCCCCAAGGTCCAAAGTGTGGCCGCCTAAAAAGTCTGGGAGGTTTTGATAACAAGAGAATGAGGTGAGAGGTGTATGAGAGATCTAACCCACTAATACTTGATGAAATCCAAATTAATTTGACAGGAATTGTTTAAATGATGTTTAGAAGGTATTGTAATGAAATTTTGTAGTTTGGTGGAGTTATGGTTGAGTTTGATTTTGAACCACTCGACATTGTGTTCTTGAATCGCTAAGCAAAATGGTTGAATCGCCAAGTACATAGTTACTTTCATGATGGATCGCCATGTACATAGGGTGAATAGCCAAGTAGTTACTAATAATTTTGCATGGATCGCCAACCACAAATCTTCAATAGGCAAGTGAACCAATAGTCAAGTGTACCAATAGCCAGGTGTACCAATAGCCAAGTGTATTATTTTGAACAGCTAAGTATTTTGAATAGCCAAGTATCTTAAATAGCCAAGTATTTTGACTAGCTAAGTATCTTGAATAGCCAAGTGTATTGTTTTGAATAGCTTAGTGTATTTTCATGAATCTCCAAGTACATACTTATGGATAGCTAAGTGCTTACATGATGAATAGCCAAGTGAATAACTATTGAATAACTAGGTTATATGAACAACTATCCAAGTTATATGAATAGCTAAATCATATATCCAAATCTCCAAGTGCCACAAGGCATAGATTCACCAAGTGTTTCATAGTACTAAATCACGAGGTGGAAATCAGATTTAGAATTTTAAGGATTTGCATAGATTATTGATGAAAACAGAATAAATGGTACTTGTAAAGATTTATAATGTGGGAACCTTACTTGTAGGTGATTACCGGTAGACGTGTATTTGCTGATACTTACCGAACTGTCATTGT
Source organism: Pulicaria dysenterica (assembly GCA_947179395.2). Classification (NCBI taxonomy): domain Eukaryota; kingdom Viridiplantae; phylum Streptophyta; class Magnoliopsida; order Asterales; family Asteraceae; genus Pulicaria; species Pulicaria dysenterica. Next base: position 83,041,841 of record OX359292.1, read on the forward strand.
CTTACTTGAGCTACAATAAGGTCATTAGTCTTACTTACATTATATAACTCAAGAACATTGCAAGAATATTCAAGAACAAGGATTAAGGTTTATATACCTTCTTTACCTTTAGGTGGCTCAAGAAGTAGTCCACTCGTAATGAACCCAAACGAGACCCCCTAGGATGGGTTTAGCAAATCACGCCACACGATCCGTCACTCGAGAACAACCAAGAACCGAACTTGGTTCTTGGTTGGGATATACGGCCGAAGCCAAGAATAAGAGGGGAGGGAGAGAGTTTTTTATTCTAATTCTAAAAATTGGTGCAAGTTGAAATCCAAAAACTTAACCCCCTATTTATACTAATAGGATTGGATTTGTAATTAGAAAATATTAGAACATTTCTTAAATTTGATTTGGCATTAATTTAACCACCAAATAAAGTTTAATAATAATAATAATAATAATAATAATAATAATAATAATAATAATAATAATAATAATAATATTTGTCAAAACTCTCAGCCGAGAGTTTTGATATATACTTATATATTATATTTTTCCTTTTTCTTTAATTATTATTATTCAAACTAATAATTTAAACTTAATATATTAATCTTAACTATAATTAATAAACAATATATATTTATAAACTAATAAATATATATATATGTATATATATATCCTAAATAATTAATTTACTTGGTATAAACTACCCTATGTAAGTTAAAACCGTAACTTACAGTTCCTAGCTAATTTATAACTAAGTAGTTATAAATCCATTCTCCCCGAGTGTAGTTGCATTACTTCTCAGACTATAGGCCCTCACAAGTATGACCCTTGATGCCTTATGACGTTGGACTTGACATCAGGGTTCGCTGACCATGCACACAAAACTGACAGTATTTTCCACCAAAACAACCATTAGGCGGCGATTATTTAACCTCCAATAATTGCCTTCAACCGCAGACGGTTATTTAACCACCAATAACCGCTTTTAATCGTTAAGTTCTTGCCTATATATAGGCTTCATATTTGGCTCTGCATAAAATAAGTTAAAACGATTTTGGATCGTCTTTCTGTCGAATTTGGTAGTAATTAACGCAATTCAGAGTAAAGATATTCAGTGTTTTGTGATTTGGATTAAGCGTGTAATTCAAATCATTTTCTTGGATTACCCCACATCTAAAATTTATGAGACCTCAGGCATAGGGGTCGAATTACAGATTTCGAAAAGTGTTGTTAACATGATCTAGTAAATTTTTAAAGTTGATTGTTATTCTAATCCCTGTTTCTAACGCCTTACCGGAGCTAAAATATTCATTTGTGGTTCGTTCTTTCAAACATCTATTATGACTTTCTAAAGAGAAGATTTGCATAAAACCATGTTATTTTTTATCATATGTCTACCATAAGAAGATATGTTCAAAGGATTGAAGAGGAACAAGGTAATAAAAGGTTTCAAGTCATTATTAAAAATCGAGAGCTACATTTGAAGGGATATATTTTTATTGATAAATAATTACAAGGATTCTAAAACTGAAAAATCCCTCGACGATCATTCGGTGTTTATACTCAAGTTTAATTGCTTCATCGAAGAAGATATTTTTCTTTTATTATGCTTTATTTGTCAAATGGATATAAAGGGAGAGAACGTTAGAACATAAATTCTAACCTTTTACATTTTACTTAAAATTTGCTTCTAGTTTGTTTTTTCATATAAGTATAGAGTATATTTAGTAAAGCCTTTTGTTCTTATATAAGTATATAGAATATAAACAATGTAATATAACCTAATACCATTAATCATTTTAACTTATAAATATTGTATGTGTTCTTGGTTCTCATGTAATCATAAACTATTATCGAGATCATACTAATTATTATGAATATGCTTCAATACTTGATATTTAATACAATTGAGATCTATAAATAAGAGATCGAAAAGATATGTCATTGTCAATTGTCTGAATAATATTAATATCGATATCGCCATTTATTTCGTTATTTGTGATATATTTATTGTTAATTTAATATTCATTAATTCAGAAATGTTAATACTAGCTAGCTATAAAGACTTAAATCGCCATATAGGGTATGTAGAGAGAAATATATAAAAGTTAATATCAGAACTTACAATACCACAAAACTAATTTTCAAAGTTTCTTATAAATATCAATCAATAGTTTTGTAAAACTACCTAGAAGGTGTGGGTTTATTATATTTAGAGGTGAGCGTGGCGCGGTTTTAAATTTAAATTGAACCAAAATCGCTAATTTCGGTTTTAGGGTTTCAAAACCAATAGTTTCGTTTACTTTGGTTTCGGTTTTAATTAACAGTTTCGTGTTATTAATGGCCGTTTCAGTTTTGGTTTAAAACCAAACACGCCTCTTCTCAACCTAGCTAGCGGATCCATTTGCTTAATCTAATTCTATTTTTGGGTTTAAATTATTCAAAAATAAAAAGATATTGTAATTCATCATTTTATTTCAATAAGCTAGTAACATATATTTTTTTAAAACAAACTCTCAATCAAATCTAAAGATAAATTATATGACCACTACGACGAGAATCTCAAAATATAAAATAAACTATTGAAAAATTAACTAATTTTTATTTTATTTATTTTAATTTCTTCCTTTTGTTTTATTTATGGATTTATTTATTGATTTATTTATTTTTTATTATTTATGAATTTTTATTAGTTTTACTTTTATCCTTTTTTTTGCTTTCTTTGTCACAATGTCGGAGATTTTTTCAGGAAGCAATCTCTCTAATTACGGGTAAATGTATGCTTGTCAACATTATACTTCACTTGTACCCCAATGTAGCGGGATTGAATACTGTTATTGTTTAAAATATATTAAATAGATTTGTAAAAAAAATAGAATGTTATAATATTCAAACTATACATGTTCAACTAATATAATTAGGTGTTATATGAACATAATATGCACTGCAACTTATATAAAATAAGTGTGTTTAGAAGTTAGTTTTTAGATATTCTATTTCTCATTACAACGTGTAATAAAAAAAATTATGGTATTATATTTATTAGATTGTTTCGATATTAGCTAAAAAAACCTTGAATACATTTGAATTCAAAACTTTCAATATATTTTCAACCTTATGTTTTTATTTATTTTTTTTATTTTTTTTGAAGATTAAAACATCGATCTTTCATTGCTTCAAAAACTCAAGGTCAAGATACACCATTTGGAATCGAAAACATAACAAAACGCACAAAGGCAACTCACAAAACAAAACACAAAGTAACGCATGCGATCACTATCTGAGACCATCAGAACTCGGGAAACGCTCTTACTCCTAGCATTTTGTACATCGCCCTGTACTCATGGCCGGCCACCATCCTAATTAATTACTTTCTTCTGTAAAACACCTTTGATCCACCGAGCTGGGATCAAGTAGCGAGGGTCCTAATGAACACCAACATACACTGCTAATGATTTCCAATCCTTGAAACTGTCTGTCCATAATCGCATCAGAACCTAGGTAGAGATAACATCCTGCATCAACTCAGAGCACCAACTTGCAAAACACAAACCACAATTTCTGGAGCTAGAATAGAAGGATTTGCGTCAGCCAAAAGAAAAATGACCTAGCAAATCAGACAGGGATTGTTATCCCCCCCCCCCCCCCCTATCACACCGTGGTTTCGAAAAAAGAGTGCAAATCTCCTACACAAATAGGTAATCCCCAAAGACTAACCTATGACCATGGTTAAGATATTCAGGTAAGCAAGGTGAGTGTGTGCAGAGACGGTGCCACCAAATGTCACCAATACAAAGAAAAATAGCCACAGCCTCTAACCCTACCATCAACACCCTTATACCGACAACCCGAACCACCTACCATAGCAGGACCAAGCTTTTGAGACTGCTCCATGACTTCAAGGGAAAACATCTCACAAATTCTGGAGTTTGAAAGAAGAATTTGCATTAGTTAAAAGAAAAATGGTCTAACAAATCAAAAACGGTTTGTTATGCCCCCCTTATCACACCGAGGTTTCAAAAACAAGTGCAAAACTCCTGCACATAAATAAACACACCCCAAACCTAACCTTATGTTGTTTTCTTTTTTAATTTTAGTATTTTTGTTTGAAAGTTAGTATCCGCATTTATATATTATTTTTCCCCGCTACATTACAAGTTAATACACCTCGTTGAACTTAATTACATATATGATATATGTATGTAATAAACTTGAAATTGAACACTTGTATCCACAACAAAATAGTAAATGATATTTTAATGTACCATTCCACCAAAATAAATAGGTTGTATGTATACTTTATCTCTATTTCACATTAATTATACTTTATAAACAAATTTAATTACAATTGTGCCGTTATAAAATCACATTTTGTAGCGTAAACAAAATAAAATCAAACTATGAATTGAAAAAGCCCAAAAGTTCTAATCAAGAGCAAGCAAGCACCACCACTACCACCACCACCACCGCCATGACGACTGCAGTTTAACATGTGAACCCGTAACTAACTTGATCGCCACCATGCACCATTCTCTTTGTTAACTTCCTTAAACCACAAATTAACCCACCCCGTAAACACACTTTTTTTCCTTCATTTTCCATCCTTATAATAATTGATTATGGAACTACGCTAAAACCGAGTGTAGTTTTGACTTTTAAGGTAGTTAAAGTTCGCCGGAATTGGCTATTTCTGGGGAATCAAAGGGGAAACAAGCGCCATCGGGTCCGTTATTCCAGAGGAAATTTGCGTAAGTGGCTGCATAATAGGAATTGATGGGATCAACAGCAATGGCTTCCAAAAGAGCCTC